>OZ010582.1:118273993-118356493 GCA_963932145.1 Acanthosepion lycidas | reverse complement strand
TCTGTTTGTCTAAAGTTAACTCGGTGATTTTTGATGTCCAATAAATGATCCATTTGATTAGTTTCTTTTCATGTGCTGAAAAAATTCCTTACTTAAAATTTCTACTTTCATTTTTATGCAAGAATTCTTTTTTTTGTTAGTTGATTTGTTATTCAATATGAAAATTGAAGCATTATCAACAATGTTGAACCATAACTTGATCAATTCTTTCTATTCAATAACTTCTTAATATATATATATATATATATATATATATATATATATATATATGGTCATCAAAATCACCTTTTTTTTGTTTTTTTTTGTGGGGGTTACAAAGTACAGACAATATTGTAGAATCCCATTTCTCTTACTAGAATAGAACAATTTGTACAGATCCTTAGTGTTGCCTTCAAATGAATAACTTATATATTGCTCTGTAATCAGCGGTTGTCTGTTACTTGTGGAGCATTGCAGACATTTTTTTTTTAATTTAGTTTCTCTGCCATATTTCCAATTCTTGTATTATTCTTTGCCATGCTGTCTGTGTCAGTATTTCTTCTCGCTCTTTTGTAGCCTTGCTCTAGTGGCACGATATGAAAGCAACGAATAAATAGACTCTAATTAAGTTATACTTTATAGTTGTAAAAATTTTCTTCTCCTACCTTGGCTTCTTGCTATAAGGTGAGCAATGCATCTCCAAACTAATTTTGTTTGTATGTAAGCTGCTATTAACAAAGTGTGAACAAGAAAAAGAAATTTCCAGGTCGCATTTTTATATACAGAATAAAGAAATAGACAAAAACATTACTCAGACTTCCATGTATTTCTTAATATTATGAATGCAATGTTTTCTGATGTTTTATATTGTCATAACAAATTTTTCTAATGTACTACAAAGAGGGAACTCTTTATTTTCATTACATTACTACATTATTTAGTTGGTTGGATCGAACAGTGTTATCTTCAGAAGACAAATTCTAGGGCTACAGGTATAGTTAAGAAAAAAAAACGTATAAAAATACATGGAGATAAATTGTGAATGTGACACAATTTATATATCATTGCTGAAACAGCAAAGCAGATATGATATCAAATATATTATTTACATTTGGACTAACGTCTTTCTCATTATCATTACAATGCTTTGGTTGTGGATTAAATGTAAGTTTGTAAATTTGGTATGAATTTAATCACAGGGCCAGGTAGCATAGACTCAAACTCTGGCTGGAAATGACTGAATAGTACTAAAAGAAAAACAAGAGCAGATAACCCTAGACATAAACTGTAGATTAAATAAATGATTTTGTTTGAAATTCCTCAAAGGTTATCTGGATCAACAGACACCTAAAGAAGGCCAGAGAGCACAACAATTTATACATTGTGATAATAATAACAAAGATGAGAACATTAGTCTGAATGTAAACAATAACTCCTCATTCTGGAAATTCAGACAGAAATTATATCACTAGTTTATTCTTTGTACTCACTGAAAGACTCCCCACCATTTTTTTTTATTGTGTGTGAACAGTAAGAAAACTTGGAATTGCAATCTCAGTACTGATTGGATTTGGCTCTGTCCTTTCTGTTTCAATTCTAACACTCAGTACTGGTTTGCCCAAATAAATAGTATTCCTGTTCTTTCTCTTGTTAGTAGTCTTAATTTTAATTTCCGATTGATCAGAGAATGTAACAAGACAGTCGCCACCATGTTTCATTCAAGTACTTTATCTTTTAATACTATACCTTTCTTTATAGTCTCCTTTTTTTCTGTTGCTTTAAAGCAAGCAGATAGAATCAGGTTATCATGTTTTTAAAAATAGAAAGTAGGTGTCTCTAACTTTTCTTGAATAAGATTGGTTATATATTCTTTTTTAAGTGGTCATTACTAAAGTATTCTTAGCCTGACCCACTTTCTAAAATCTGAGGAAATGTCCAAACATCAAAATTTTATTGGAATTCCTTTTTGGTCAAAACCATATATATATATATATATATATATATATATATATATATATATATATATATATATATATATAATCATTTTTATTCAAACACTATTATAATGGACACTTTGTATTTGAAATTGATGCCCCATTATTACTTTTTTCTTTTTTCAATCAAAGCAAGCAAGCAAGCAAGGTACTAAAGCCACTAAGACACAAGAGCTTATTGAGTGCTAGAGAATGAGAAAAATATACTATTAAGGAAAGAGGGCAATAAAAGAACAAGAATTAAGAAAACTGAAGATAACAATTGGCATTGCATTTAAATTTTTGATGATCAAAGTTTACTGGGAAGCAAGAAATGTGATAAAATAAACTGTTGGGATAAGACTTATGGTTACATCTTGCCATTTCAACTGTAAAATGATGAGGCCTTGCTGATAATCTTGTACTGCATTTAAATTCATGAAATCTAGGTAGCATAGAGGAAAGTTCATTAAAACAATTTCCATGAAAGTATTTATAGAAAAGGAACAGTGAGAAAGTGACTGAAGCTGAGATGCTATATCAGGACCAATAACATTGCAGATTCTTCTTTGTATTTTAGCAAGAATTTCTAAATATTTAGCAGGATCACCAGACCAGATGTGACAGTAATATTCAAAGCAAGGATGAATGGTAGACTGCTACCTCTGCAGCTAGGAAATTTGGTTCACAAAAAGAGATTCCAATGAAATTCTGAAATATTTCTATTAAACAGTTTGTATTATGTCTACTGGTCTGAGCAATAGAGAAATCTTAGTAAAGAAAATGTGTCCTCTGGTAGGGATTGAACCTGTGTCTTCTTTTGTAGAGGAAACCTCCATTTGATTTAGCCTACTTTACTACTTGGCCATGAAGAACGTCACAGTAAGCATGGATCTATTTTCTTTTTCTCAGAAAAACACATCCCCTACATTATTCATAACCTAGGGGAAGGCGATGTGATTCATAATAAGATTTTTATTATATTTTTCAATCAAATCTTGTTCATTGGGAATAAGCTATCCAAAGTTCATGTTCTTCTGTTTTGTTCAAGTAATTTTGATTATTTCAGTCATTATCAAGAACTATGTTTTATTGGTATAATCAACAAATCTTTAGATATCTGGAGTTGGAATCAGTTTAAAGTAATGTCATGTAATGGTTAAATAGTAAAACATATATCAAATATTCATACATGTTGAATATACAATGATATTGAAAAATGATATGAAAATGATATGAAAAATGATATTGAAAAATGATCATCTGACTGGTCAGATGATTCAACATCATAATTTTTTAGTCAATCTTTTCAGTACTGCTTTGTGTGTTATATAGGTATAGTATGGGTAAAAAAATGAGATTATTCATATATGTATTGGCACTTCTGTTGTGAATTAGTATCTTTGTGCTCTTTGAAAAGTGACAATATATATATATGCACATTGTGTATCCAGATATATTAGAGCAGAATAAATTTTAAATAATTTTTTTCAAGGTAATGATTTTTTTTCCCTTTTATAAAACTGTTGGATAGGAGGAACATATTTGCTTCAGGTTTTCAGTGTATTTTGCCATTTAAACTTGAGTTATTTTCTTTTTGGCACATATTTGGTAATGAGCCTCACCAACCAGCAACAGATTGTGAATCCTGTCAGAAAAATTAAAACCTAAATTTGTCGTACCCTAAATCTTTCAGTGTGTATTTTGCCAGTTAACTTTTCTTTTTTTCTTTTAAAAGTTCCTTTTGTTTGTCAGTAAGTAGAAAGACTTAATTATTTAAGGAAGAAATCTAAGAATAAGGGATTATCTTCTTTAATCCTCTTAGATGAAGGAGGAGTTCAGCTGATAAGCTGTACCAATGAAAGTATCAGATCAGATAATAATGCTCTTGTGACTGGAATAGGCCAATCAAAGAATAGTTGAAGCAATCCATTTCCAGTAGTGTTGTTTTTAGTCTTTAACTGATGCATTCTGCAAAGAGACAAGGTCAGATTAATGTGCATACATATATATATATATATATATATATATATAGAGAGAGAGAGAGAGAGAGAGAGAGAGAGCTGTTAGTAGTTCATCCAATACAATGCCCAAGGGCCATTCAAGGTAGATGGTTACTGAGTGAGATTGTTTTAAGAGAGGGGAAGTAAAAGAGTATTATGAGGCAAAGTAGGATAGATATCAGTTGACTTAAAGAGACCAAAGTTGTAGTTGTCAGAGAAGCATTCTCTCAGGAGTTCCACAAAGTAATAGTTTTGGGGAAGAAGCCATCTGAGTGGAACTTGCTTTTTATCAAAGGAACACAAAGGGAATGAGGATGGTTTGTCACTGTGAACATGGCATGGTAGGTCCTAGATGTGAAGGTCTGAGTTGGTGAATATATATATATATATATATATATATATATATATATATTATATTTATTTGTGTACAGAGTGAAAACAAATTTTATGACAGAAATTTTATAGTCAGAATAGGAATGTTTTGATCATACCTGTAAAGTGTAATATTTAGTCAATTTTGTCTCGTTGTACCAGTGAAGTATTAGGTTGGTGCAAAAATAATGTCGTTTTCTCACATATGTTACTATGTGAGAAAACGACATTATTTTTGCACCAACCTAATAACTGCTACACCTTATGCTAACAATCTAAAATGATTTCTCTTATAAATGACCAACATTTGTATATGGATGCTTAACCAGAAGGACTTGCAATGTTAACTAACTTCTCATAAATGAGCTCTCTGTGTACAGAGACTGTTTATTTTATATTTGATTCCTTTGTTTTGGCCAAAGATAACTAAGTCTAGGCTTTACACTGACTTCAAAAGTCTTCTTTAGGATAAGAGAATGTATCATGAAAACAAAAAATGGTTCTAAGCTTTGTTTGGACTATTGAACCCATTCCATTTTTTTGTTACAAAATACCTATATACATACATACATATACATATATATATACATACATACATACATACATATATATATATATACATACATACATATATATATACATACATATACATATATATATATAACATTGCATACAAATATGGAAAAGAATAGATATTAAAAAACAAAACAGAAAAGAAAATAGCTATCTCCTTAATTAGGCTCAAGATAGATACAAGTGAAGTAGAAAATGGTCTGGTATAGCTGATTATATCTGGAGAGAGAAAGATCATGTCTTCTCTGGAGAGAGAACCAAATAATAAAAACATAGCATCATTAGAGAGATGAGAAAACTGAAAGAAGCAGTATATATTAATCGAACAGACTTTTGTTTGCTCACATTTTTTAAAAAGGAAACCTCCCCATCTATTTCCTTACAGATTGCACACCGGAAGAAAGGCAAATTGTTACGGTAAAAATAATAACAAAAATATCAGTAATCTGAATGACTCTTGGGATGATAACTCTTCTCAAAATGCCATAAAATATGAAAACCAATTTTCACACCTTACATGTATGGTAGGGGGTGGTTCATATTATACAAGAAAATAAATTTATGCTTTTTATATACAAGAACATACATAGCACATGATGAATGGTAGGTTTCAAAGGAATATATAATTTAACAAACAGAAGAAACTTGGAGGTATATTTGCGACTGTAAAACAAACAATAAACATGGCATATAATAGCAAAAGGTTTATCAGAGCATTTTAAGGATATTTCATTAACTTGAAGACTAAAGCATTGTTCAGTCCAGTTTGAAGATTAATAATAATAAAGATAACAGTATAGTTCTTCTTGTCCCACTAATAGTGACCCACTATTGCTTACTTAGTATCATAACAACATTGGAGATGGAAAAAAGATGAACAGATTAATAATTGTATAAATTAATGATACTATATTTTCTAATATATATATATATTACTGGTTATTCAAAAAGAATGAACTGATTTCATGACACATTGCTTCAGTTCTTAAGTATCATCTGAGTCAGTGACCACTTGAAAGAAAAATTTCCTAAGATTTGAATGGCTTCCACAAGGGTGCTGTAGTTGTGTCATATCTCTAGTAAGGTTTAGTTGTTTGTTTACCCCCAGAATGGTGAGTCCTCAGCTAAAGGCAGTCTGAATTTCTCAATTTCATGAAAACAAATATGGTTGTTATGTTGCAGTGTTTTCAAAGGCAATTTGATATTAATATACTCTCTCCTAAAAACATTTGACAGTGGTTTAAGCAGTTTCAAGAGAGTGGGTGTCTGTGTAAAGGAAAAAGTCCAGGACAACCATGAGTTTTGGAGGAACAACTGGTAAGAATCCGTGCTGCATTTCAAGAGATGTTCATGGAAGTCCACACTATCCTTGATTGCGATCTCTCAATCCACTATCTGGCATGTGCTAAGAAGACTTTGACATCTGAAACCTTACAGACTATGCCTTGTTCAGTCACTTACTAAGACCTTGCTCTTTGTGCTTGGCCAGTGAGATCCCCAGACCTCACAGTGTGTTATTTTTTCCTTGTGGGAATGCATGAAAGATTGCATTTGTGTTCCACCACTACCCACTAACATTGATGACCTTAAACATTGAATAACAGCAGCAATCAATTCAGTGGATAATAATATGCTGATATACGTCTGGGAAGAATTTTCACATTGATGTTGCCTCTGCTGCAGGTTGTGGCCACATAAAACACTTGTAAGATAGGAAATAAAAGTTGATTATGAGTAGAATACTTATGACTTGGCTGAAGTTTTCTATTGCTTTTCCTTTTTAAAATATTGTATAATGAAATCGGTTCATTCTTTTTGAATTACCCTATATATATATATATATATATATATATATATATATATATATATATATGTAATATGTATATATATATATATGCGTGTTTGGTTAGGATGTTTGCTTTATGACCAGACACGCAGGTTTGAATGAATCTCCGCATGGTCAAGGAAGGACACTTTGATGTTATCAGTCTTTTTTGGGGGAGGGAGGGTGTGATCCCAGTATGTGGCATCTTTGGACAGATTGACTCAAGTCTTTGGAGTGAAATTTGGTAGAGGGAACTCTTCAGAAACCATCAATGGTTGTGCTGGCATGAAGTCACGAGTCATCGTGAACAAAGGTTTGAATATACTGTGTTGTTCAAATTGCTGATCATGTCAGATTATGTGTTCCCTCCCAGAAACTGTAACTGTTCAGCATAGTTGCAGTATAAATCACAAAACACAAATATGCCTGAGCAGGCATATGCAATAGGGTTTGACTAGCAACCGTAGTAGATATGTGTACTTGGAAAATGAGTAGCCAGACATTTTATACATATATGTGTGTGTGTGTGTGTGTATATGTATGTGTATGTATGTACGTGTGTTTGTATATATGTATGTGTGCTTGTATATATGTGTGTGTTTGTACATATATATATATATATATGTGTGTGTGTGTGTTTGTATATATATATATATATGTGTGTGTGTATGTATATGTGTGTATATGTGTATATCTATGTGTATATGTACATATGTATGTGTGTATATATATATATGTGTGTGTGTATGTATGTGTGTGTGTATATATATATATATATATATATAAAATTTACATTTTTATTTAGTAATACATTTTCTATTAAATAAACTAAACAAAGAAAACAGTACTGAACTGTTACATAATATCAGTCCTTCTATATGGCAGTGAATGCTGGACAATCTCCTCACAGATGAGGAAGAGACTTGATGCAACAGAAAAGATCTACAAAAGGATGTTGAGAATACCATGGACCAAATGTAAGCAATGACAAATTTTTAGAGAAAATAGCAAAAAAAGGTCACTTATACTTAACATGAGGAGTGCTTGGAAAACACAGGACTGATTGAAGGCAAAAGGTTCAGAGGAAAACAATGCATAACCTAACTAGGTTTAGGAGAGATAACAAAAAGAAAAAATTTACTAAGAGCTACAGATGACAGGAAATTGTGGAGAGTCATGATCACTAACACCGTGAAGGGACACAGCATATAGAAGAAGAAACAGGATTTCACAAGTATAATTTGATGTAATTTTTGTACCCATCATTAGCTAATTGCATACTTCATTACAGAAAGTATACAGATATTCCTTGATTTTCAATTAGTGCATTAACATCTTTATATACCAAAATTTGATTAGTGCATACATAATACTTGATTAGTGTGTTAAAACATTCATTAGTTTAACCTTAGTAATTGAAAATTGATTTTTTTATAGTTACTGATGTACACATTAACTGCACTAATCGAGGGATTCCTGTATATGTTAAAAACTCATTTTACAATTGATTCCTGATATACAAATAAAGCTAACTTAAACTTTTAAATGTACTTGGATTTTGAGTATCAGACTGCAATAATGGTTCTACTTATGCAAACCAAAATTTTCCAAAGTAAGTTGTTTTTTAGCAATGAGTAAACTTCATGTGCACAAAAGATAATGTGTCAAGAGGATGGTTATTCCCTTGGCACTGTTATTATTGTATACATAGACTCTTTTGGCAATGGTATTATTTTTAAAGAGTGATGATTAGAATTTTAATCAAATCCAAACATATAAAAATGGATTTATACATATTTTTTTATTCTTGAGAAAGAAATTAAACACTATTTTTTTTTTTTTTTTTTTAGAAGGAATAAAAAAAAACAACTTGTTTTCATAGTTATTTAGAAAATGGTAAATAATAAATATTGCATTGTATCTGGTTCACATATGTTTATAATCTTGTAAATAAAGATTACTGAGGGAGCCAAAACTGTATACAGTAATAGTGGTGTCAAGGCAATAACTGTCTTTTTGACATACTGTTTTTTTTGTGGGCACAAAAGTTAAACATTGCCAGTTTTTCAAAGAGTTACATTCTCTTAAGTTAATGATTTTTTTAAGTTCATTGATGTTCAGAAATATTACATGGAAAGTTACATAGTCTCACCTTATTTATTTATGAATAATAAAACACAAAGTAACTTGATATCCAACTTAACAGCTACCTTTGGTAGTCTTTAAGTGAACTGATCATAAACATTACCTATGTCTTAAAGAAAGGTAGAATTGTTAATAATGAATTTCAATGAATTCACTTCACTTTGTTCCATTTCCTCTTAACTTATCTAAGGTCTCCTTACTGGCATGTCATGATAGTTGATAGCAGTGAATGAAAAGTACTCTTTTATAGATTAAGTAATAATGGTAAAATCTTTCCTAGATCAAGCAATAATAGCAAAAGCTGTTATACCTGTCAAATTTGCTAGAAGCCAGCCATATTGTTTAAAGGTTGATTTGTTGTCGTGCAATGAGGCTTGAATAGTGACTATTTAAACAAAGCTAGGAATAAGTCAGGAGCATTCAATGGCCGAAATGTCATGAATATGGCAAAAATGATGAGGACAACAGTACAAACAATGTAAATAGTGTAAATAATTACTGCCAGTGGGGAGACACAAAAATGTGAAAAACTTAGATATTATTAAAAGTTGGGAGAGAACTAGAGATGAAAGAAGAGATTGTTGATTATTCAGATAAAGTAGTGTTTAATGATTTTTCAGTTGGTTAAAACTTGGTTTTTGAAATAAATCTAATTACAAGCATAAGTCTCTTTTTATCATAATAAAAAATTGTCTGTATGAATGTTTTAGATGGTGAACACCTCCAATGACACAATGGTGATTGTTTATCATGAAGGATCAATGAAATATTTCTCTAGCATCTGAATGTTAGAAGATGTCATTGTGGACTTTGCTAATGTTTTTGCCTATACTAGATGTTATCACACAATTTCTGTACATTTTTTATTTATTTATTTTTTTTATTTTTAATCAATTCACCCCAAGTAAGGTGATAATGCCACTAACATACAAGAGGCAACTGGTAGTGAAAGAGAATGAAAAGAATTTTAGAAGGAACTGGAAACCCAATCCTAAACAAGAAACATGTGATAAACATCTACCCCTATTCAAAAGACTAGGAGGAGTTTTGTCTGAGTTTATTTTTAAAAATCTGAATCCAGGTCATTTTTAGTTTTCTGACTAGCTATTTGATGTTCAACTCTGATGATGGTATATTTCAAATAATTACTTACAAATCTGATATTAATGTCATTGGATTGTAGCCACTAGTTGATGGAAGATCTTTTTTTTTTTATGGAAATAGTAGATATAGTTCCAATCAATCAAAATCTATTTAAAAATTGATAGTTGCCAAAAAATGCCTTCTGCACACTGAATGCATTTGTTCCTGATTTTTTGGTACTGAATTATTTCTTTATAAATTCATAAAATATGGAAATAATACATTTAGTTTCAATCAATCAAAAACTATTTAAAAAAAGATGGTTGCCAAAGAATGTCTTCTGCACACAATACATTTGTTACAGATTTTTTTGGTACTGTATTTATTTCTATTAATAATAATGATTATTTTTTAGTAATATTTAAGTCAAAATGCTCTTATTGGACCTGGTATATTTTCCAAATATGTAAATGAAGGCTATAAGATGATTAATTTGGTTTCTGAGTCAAAATAAAAGATGAAATCTAAAAAATACTTGAAATATCTGTTATCTTGTTTTTTAGACATCAATAAACAAGTGATTTCTTTATCTTAGTTTAATCTGGCACAAGGCTACAAGTATGGAACACCTAGTGAGAATTGAACTTTTTATAGTCCTATTGTTTGGTGAGTTCACTAACCTTTACCCCCTCATGTTATATACTTTTCTCCTACATCAAAAATTGTTTAGAAAAGAAATGATCGAAAAAGCTCTGAATTTGTATTCAAAATTTGAGGCTTATTTAAGTTTTGAATAATCAATTTTTATTATGTTGGATTTGATACAAAAACTAGTATTTGATCTTTAAATAGAATATTTGAAAGAATGGATTTATAAGAGTTCTATTGAAATTTAAATGTTATTGTTTTGATTGACATGACATTGTTTTTGTTATGTGGGGGTCATATACTTTGTAAATATGTTTAGAAGTATATTTTTATTCTACATTTCATAGTTTTTTTCCTACTTCCAGGTTATGATGAATGAGCATTATATAACAGCAATGGATTTCAAACTCTGGCTTTCTAAGAAGTCAAGTCATGCTCTTAAGTAGATCTAGACTCTCATAGGGATATTATGCATTGAATTCAACTTGTTTGGAAATGTCTAAACTATCAGCTATATACAACAGTTTTCTTGGATCAATGATTAAAAATAACTTTAAGCAAATGAATCCTCTAGATTTCCAAGATGGCAAAGATCTTAGACTGGTGCTACAGAATCACAAAAACCTTTATCAAATAACAAAAACTGCATCACTTGATGACTTCCAACAGCAGCAATAAGAAAAATGGATGGCACATGGAACAAGAAAAGAAAATAATACTACAATCAATAATAATATAATATTATCTTATTTCATAGTATATAGGATACACTTTAAAGGTATCTTGGGATGGGATAATGATTAGTGAGGCTAGCCTGGTTGACCATTATCACCGAGTCACCAGGTGTCTCCATACAAAATTCAGTATTAGATAGCATGACAGAGGTTGACATGTCACAAAAAACATTCAGCTTTACTTAAAATCTCCATGTTTCCCATATGTGAAGGTAAGACTCTTCTGTCAGCCAACATTTATCTTTGATTTTGTTTCGGGACATTCCCAACAGACAGAACATTACAAAATAACAAAAAAAGAATGTGTCCCTTGATGACTTCCAACAGCAGCAACAACTAAAATGGATAGCACATGTAACTAGAAGGGGAAAATAATGATATAATCTATATGTTGACTTTTTGTGCTATTCTAAACAAAAGGATAGGAAGGAAACTCCCATCACTACTAGAAAGAGCAATAAGAGTTAGTGGACTTGAAAACCCTATTTTCCTGAAAAACTGTTTTAAGAGAAAAATTTTATACATTTCAACCAAAAGTAGTATTGGCTGATAGTCAATGAATTCCAAATGTTTCCATATATGGAAATGACTAATCTCAATATTACCATTTGTAACTTATTTAATGGCTTAGTATTGTGCTATACTTGTAAATATGAGTTAGGTTGGCAGTGAATAAAAATTTTGATTTCTTGGAAAGAATTTTCTGAAGTTTTGATCAGTTTGGTGTGCTCAGATTCCAGAACCAATTTTACTGATTTATTTTTCCACTTGGTCATGTGTAGAATTTTCTGGCAAGAAGCAAAGCTTACAGCAGACTTTTATGAATATTTTGATAAGACTGGGTTCTTTGGTGATGGTGGTAGGAAGGTTTAAGTTGAAAAATGATGTCTAAAACTTTTCCAGTTGTTTGTCTTGAAGTGCCATAATTTTTGAGAATAGACAACTGTCAAGAACATTTTAGCATTTATTTTATGCGTGTCTATGGTCTGAGGATTCTTCATTTGAGCTTCTTCTGTAATTGTACGATTTGGATGAGAAAGATAAAATGGCTGTCTAGCTTGTTAACTGAGCTGTTAAGAATGTTTGCAAAGATCATTGGAATGATGATCTTTTGATATTTCTTAAGCTTGGCACAAGGCCAGATGGAGGATCGATTTTTTTTTTTTTTTTAATCATTTCACCCTAAACAATGCAATAAAGCCACTAAGATGCAAGGGGTAATTGAGTGTGAGAGGAAAAAAATTAAGGCAAGAGAACAAAAACAGAACAAGAATTTAAAGAACAGAAAATATTGATTGACATTGCATTAAAACTTTTGAAGATCAAAGTTGACTGGAAAGCAAGAAACTGGAAGAGAGTTCTACAAGTGAGAAGTGTGAGAGAAAAACTTTCAGCATAGAACTTATGGTTACATCTAGTCATTTCGGCTGTTAAATAATGAGACCATGTTGCCAATCTAGTACTGCGCCTAATTTCATAAAGTTTAGGTATGAAGTAGGAAAGTTCATCAGCACAATTACCATAAAAATATTTATAGTAAAGACACAGGGAAGTTACTTCTGTGGGAAATCTTCCCAGAGGTAGAGCCTTCTTGTGTTGAAAAATCAGCATTCAAAATCTTGTTTCTATAAGAGACCCCAAGTTACTAGATTATTTTTTATTTTTTGAGTTCTTCTTTAAAGAAATGAATAGTTAATTTCTTATGATGTTATGTAGCTATAGAAGATTTTCTCATAGAGATAGACCCTTTAGTTTCAACCAATCAAAATCCAACTCATGAAAGATGACTGCCAATTGTGGGGATCTTAAAAGAATTGATTAGTCAATGAGTTTTATGTGCAGTTCAAAATTAGATGATGTATTAATCTGAACCAATTTCCCTCATTCTGCTGTTTTTTTAAGGTTAGATTAAGCCACCATATTGTTTATAAAACTTTGAAGAAAAATTGATTACTAGCTGAACTTTTATTTCTTGAACATTTTATCTTTGCAGCAAAGACCTTTCTCAAGATATATTGAATTCTCTGTTCTATAGTAATGAGGGAAAAAGAGAATTAAACAGTTGAACTCTCTACTTACAATATAGAGTATTGTCTTGCACAATTCAAAGTTATTTAACAGTCTTTGTGTGATAAGATGCTATTTTCCAGTGACTTTTTCATAACAGAACCTATATGGAATGACTTTCTTTTAACAAAAAAGTACTATGTACTTTATATGATATTACTGGAGTTCAGTAAACCAATATTATTTGGACATTGTATATTGTGCAGTTCACTGTTTATCAGTATAAACAAAGGACCCAAGATAAGTTTTATTTGTTGACAGAAAAAAACCAGATGTACACACAGTTTGTATCCAATTTAATTTGTAAGATGTCTGGTTTTGTGAAGATGACTATCACCCATTTATGAAAGAACTTAAGTTTCATGCGAATTTAATACTTGAGTTTTTTTTTATGCCTGTAAACTGTGAGGTTATAAATGTAAACATTCTCAAAAAGTATTTTTTTAATGTCTATATATTTTATGTTTGAGAAGAGTTTGGCATTTTTTTTTTTTTTTTTTTGGCATGCTAAAAGAGCATTTTTTAAAATTTTTTTGTTCTTTGGAAATATTACTCTTTTCTGTTTTATGTGTGTCTACAGTTTGAAGATTCTTATTTTCTCTGATTGTATGATTTGGATGAGTGAAAGAAAATTGCTGCTTGAATTGTTAACTGAGCTGTTAAAACTTTTTGGGAAGATCATTGGAATGGTAATATTTACTTTGCTTAGTTTAGCACAAAGCCAGATAGGTGATTGATTTGTACATCATAATCTCAATGGTAAAGCCTTTTTTTCCTTGAAAATCAGCATTTGAAACTTTGGCTTTTAAATGATCTTTAATACTTCTACCTTAGCCACCATTAAGAAATCTGTTATCACCACAGAGCAGACAGGCTTATAAATATTCAATGTTTAGTTTATTGATTTACTTTTTATGGCTCATCAACCCTTTTTAAGTTATTTAAAGCCAGAAAATATCTTTAGATTGTAAGAATTCTTTTGGAGATAATAATGATTTACTGATATGAGTTCTACTAACATCAATTTACAGTTGAGTTGGCTAGATATAACTAAGTTCTATGCTAACAGTTTCTTTTATCACACTTCTTGCTTGTGGAACTCTCTTCAAGCTCCATGCTTTCCAAAAATTTAGATGCAATGTCAACTGCTATCTGCTGTTCTCTTGATTACTCTTCCTTTGATCCTGCTCCTTAATAATGTTTTTGTTTTCTAATTCTTCCACACCCAGTAAACCCATGTGTCTCAGTGGCTTTACTACCTTGCTTAGGGTGAACATACTTAAAAAAAAAAAAAAAAAAAAAAAAGAAAAAAGGTGGCTTCATGCCTTTCCCAAGGGTATTTGTGCATATGTGTGATGCACCAATATTCCAAATGGAGATGGTTACCTTCTTTGAAAATTGACGTTTAAAATCTTATTTATTACTTTGGATTGAATACTAACCCTTGAAAAATGTTAACCATGCACAAAGCAATATGTATGTACTCAGGGCACCAAAAGAAGAGACCCTTGCAGAAGTTGTTTTCTGTTTTTTAGGTACTATGTTTAGCTTAGTTCTTTTATTGAAAACAATGGAGTTAGATTTTTATTAAATTAATCTTCAACACTCTATTTTAATGATGCTCGTTAAAATCTTTTGCAGTGGAGTGAGGGGAGATATGTTCCAGTTTGTAAGTAATGGATGATTAACTCAATCAAGCACAAAAGCATTTAATGTTCATTGCTATTTTTTGTGATCAACCATTGCTCATTTTTTGAATTATGTATTTGAGCCACTTATCAGAATTTCTCAGTAGAAATTAAGTCTTGATAAATTCCTTATATATGGGCATGTGGCCAAGTTGTTAGAACATTTGCTTTCCAACCATGAGACCCAGGTTCAACTCTCACCATAGTTTGATTTCTCAGGAAGATGACTTCTTGATATTATTGGTCTGGGGATGCAATCCCAGTGTGTGGCACCTTTGGAAAGTATCTGAAAACCATAGTACAAGTTGACCTGAGCCTTGTGAGTGAATTTTGGTACACTGAATTAGTTGCAGTATAAACTATGGGTGATCTCTGTGCAGAGTGAAGAAACACAAATGTGCCTGTGCAGGTATCTGCAACAGGGACTGCCTAACTGCCTTTAGATGATGTGTGTGCTTGGAAAACAAGTAGCCAGTTGTTGTTGTTGTTGTTATAATAATAACAACAACAATAATAATAATAACAATAACAATAATGATGATGATGTCTGCATCTGAGTATTCTCATCTGCTAGAGTGGTTAGGTAATTTCTGTTTTTGACACCTACTCAAGCAAATTTGTCTTTATGCAACACCCACAGAGCCAACCTGTTGTTTATATTGCAACAATGCTGAGAGTGCATAGTATGCTGTGACCAGTGCACTCAAACCATCAGTCATGATGACTTGTGACTTTGTGCTAGCATGGCCAACAATGGCTTCTGAGCAGTTTCATCTATCCAATTTCACTCTCAAGGTTTGGGTCTACCAGTAGTATGTTTTTTCACACACTTCCATGTTGCCACATGTTGGGATTGTTTACCCAGGCTTATATTTTCATGAAATCACCTTGAGAAATTGACCATAGTGAGTTTCGAACCCAGGTTTCATGGTCTTAACACTAATATTCTAACCACTTGACCATGCACACCTGTATCTCTCTCTCCCTTATATATATGTGTGTGTGTCTGTATGCACATAGATCTAAAAAAAAGAATACACAATCTATTTTAATTTCTAGAAACATAAAATATTTTATGTTTCTTTCATCTTATCTTAAAATTTACTCTTAATTATCAAATTATATTTATAAGGTTTGACCTTGTTTGGCACAAGGTCATACTAGTAAGGTTTCAACTTGTGGCCAATGACTTCTGAAACAGGCTTGTTAATTATCTCTGTGTGGAGAGTAACCACATGATTATATTGAATATACCTCTATCTATCTATGCATAAGTAATTTTAGACCTGTTCTTTTCTGAATATATTGTTAATGTGTAAATATGAACGAATTAGACCCCCCACACACACACACTGAACTTAGTCTTGTACAAGGTTACAGGTAGTAATGAAAAGACAGGAAAATGCTATTTTGACTGAAAGGAGGAAAACCTCTCTGCCTTTTAAATCAATACTTACTAGATCCATCCTGATAGCAATCAACCATAAAAATAGCCTACCTAAGGTAATGGTGCTTTTGTCCTTTTCAAAGTACTCACTGACATACACTTATATACTTCTATCACTTTCACTTTTTAAAACACACTACATAGTCATTTTTTCTATCTTTATTTTGTCCACAGACATAAATTTCTCTTTCAGTGGTGACCTGAAATTTGGAAAAAACCCGGAATCACACAACCAAATTTGGACTGTAGTTGCCATGTTTGGTTGATGCATTATTTCATCATAAAACCTTGCTTGAGATGTGAAAACTGGGCAGAAACATTGTCATGATGAATGTGACTGTCATCCATACACAAGCTTACTTAGTGACATCTCTCATTCTTGACTAAGTAACCCCATAAAATAGTGTCTGTTCAGACATAGGGATTCCTCATAGGGATTAGAAATAGTTGTGTGACCTTGATGTCATCAAGGTCCCACAACTATTTCAAAATGACTGGATAATTGTTTTTTCCAGACAGTCTTATCTGGGTTGAAACACCAATAAAAATATGAAGGGCTGCTGAAAAGTTCTCTGCTCAAGGTACTTCCCAAAATCTGACCAAACATCAATTTTTTTTAATTCTAAGGGTTTCTTGGTTGGGCCGAGAACTTTTCAGCATTCCCTTACATGCAACTACCTCAATCACCAAGCAGCTCGCCAAATATTTACATTATTAGTAGTGTTCCTTATTCTTGTTTGACTATTACAATTGTGGTATAATTGAAGATTTATTCCTGTTTCTTTTACTTTAGAGCACCCAACAGGTGTGAAACAGCCCTAATTTATATCACAAAACAGAATCTGTCTGCCGATACAAATAAAGAAATCCGGTTACAAATAACATCTTTGTTTTATTCATGAGAGGAAATTGACAAGCCCAAAGCATTTGAGTTTGTGTATAATTCCTGTAAAGAATCTTCTCCTTAATGCAAAGATACGAGTCGTTCAAATTACAGTCCATAAGAAGAAATCAAAACAAAAGTAACGTGTTAATGCATCGTAAAGAGAAACCTTATGTTTGTGTTTGAAAAGCTTTTATAAACTAAAATAAACCTTCAGAACAGATCTTTTCATCAGAAAACCAAAGAAATATGATTCTCTACCATTATTCTGAAGCTTAAAGAACCATTTTTGCTTATGTTGCAGAGGTTCATTCAATGTCAACTGATACCGACAGGACGTTTTGCTTCTCTGGTTCATTCCTAAAACTTTTTTCTGCAAATGATCTTTGGGAAAAGCTGTGGGTTGCTCTTCCTCCTATATTTATTTATCAGTGGGTGGGGGGCTGGCACTGAAACAAAAATATAAATAAAATTAGAAAAACATTTTAAGCAAAGATCTTGTTACATAGAGGAAAGAAACAGAAACATTGTGTTTATGAAAGTAAAAGGCTAAAACCAAGTTGGAATGTTTATTGTTGCAAGTTCTTGTTTTTTATTGTTAATGTATGTGTTTTTATATATAAAGCAGTGTGTGTGTGTATATATATATATATATATATATATATATATATATATAATCAGTGTATAATACTTTTCTATATTACAAGAAGAGTCCAATTCAAAGATGAAGGAATTCTTTCTTTTTATGCGCCATGTCCTTTCAGGACATAGGCAATCATGACTCTCCATCTCCCTCTATCCCTTGCAGCTCCCAACAAGTTCCTTCCCTCTGCTTCCTTCCCCAGACTACATTCTGTCATCCACTTGCTTTAGGCTGCTAGGTATGTCATGCATTGTTTTCCCTTGTCTCTCTTTCCCTCTATTCGACCCATGAATATCAGATTCTCCAGCCTCTCTTTCCTCATTATGTGTCCCAGAAACTTCAGCTACCTCTTCCTGATGTTAAGTATAAGCCTCCTCCTTGTTTGCATCCTCTCCAAGACCTCATTATTGCTCACTTGCTTGGTCCTTGATATCCTTAGCATCCTTCTGTAGAACCACATCTCTGTCACCTTGAGTCTCTTCTTCATCTTTGAGGAAATCATCTAACATTTGCTGCCGTAAAGGACAGAAGTCATGCAACAGCTCAGTATTTCTTTCTTTGTTACCAAAGAAATCCTCCTGTGTCGCAATACTCTGCCCAGCTTTTGGAATGCATCCTTTGCCATTCCAATATGTCTACGGATCTCAGTGTTGCATCCTCTATTAAAACGCTTCCCAGATATTTAAACTTCCATGTCTGCTTGATTCTAGTGTTCCCAAACTGCAAATCGCATTTCAGGCTCATCATTTTACTGATGACCATGCATTCTGTCTTCTTATAGTTTACACTTAGTCCCTTCTTCTCACTCTCCTTCACTATCTTCTGTAGGAGATTTTGTAATTTCATTTCCATGTCTGCTATCAGTACTGTGTCATCTGCATATCTTATGTTGTTAAGATTATGGCTGCAAATGCTAAATCCCAGTAGGGTTTCCAATTCTCTCAGAATTGTCTTGCTGTATAGATTGAACAGTTTGGGTGAGAAGATGCATCCTTGCTTTACACTCCTTTCTATTTTTGTATACTCACTGAACTCATTCCCTATGTGCATGCATACTGTTTGCTGTCAGTATAGGCACTTGATTATTCTGATATTTTCCCCCAAATGTATTAAGGTTGCTGAGCAGTTCCAGCAGATCCTTGTAGCGTACTTTATTGAAGGCCTTTGTGTAGTCTATGAAACATAGGTACATGTCCTTCTGCATTTGTATTGATCTTTCTGATAACATTCTGAGCCTGAATATCATGTTCCTTACTCATTTCTATTCAGTAAACCCTTCTGAAGATATCATAGATATAGAATTTTAAATATGACAAATAAAATAGGGTGTTTTGTATCAGATTATTTTGAGGTTGTGAATAAATGAATATTAAACTATAAACTACCAAACATAAATATTGCTACTATTTTTTAATGAAACAAGTAAACTACTATCTATGTATACATATAAACATATATAGGTATGTTTAAACAAAGAAGTAATTTTAAAAATTATTAAGGATATAAAAATGTGCCTGACATATTCTGAAAGAATTTAGTCTCAAGTTTTACATAGAATGTTCAAAGATATTCAATGTGAGCACCATTGGTCACATGGCACACATTAAGCCGATAGTCCAATTCATGCTAAACACGTTCCAGCATTGCGTTGTTGGTGGCTGGAACAGCTTCCATTATTCGGGCCTTCAGTTCATCCACATCTTTTGGAAGAAAAGGCACATAGACCAGTCCTTTCACAAACCCCCGACAAAAAAAAAATCGCAGGGTGTGAGATCTGGAAACCTGGGAAATGCATGTTGAACAAGTGTCCATGATTCAGTTTTTGCAAATTCAAGGATGCAAAACGCCTTTTCTGATTGAGTGAATGCCATTTCTAGATTTCAAAAAATATGAAAAAATCATTAGCATTACAAAAAACTTAATGAATTTATCTTTAAAATGGTACCAGTTTCATCCTATTACTATTCATAGTTCAGCAGATATGAGGATTTGAAATATGCCCAAGACTTCTGGAACACCCTATATATATATATATATATATATATATATATATAATTTATTTGTTTAAATATTATTTTTAATGGACGCTCATATTTGAGTAGATAGTCTGTTCTTTATTTATTTATTAAACAGTATATTTTTTTATTTATTTCCATCTACCGGCTTGAATCTTCTTAAAAAAATATGCGCCCTTGGGCATGATTCAAACCTGTGTCTTCTAGGGGAAACTGTCATTAGATCTGATGTGCTTTGATCTCATAGATATATATGAGATATCTGATGTTCATTGCTAGTACTCATTTTCTGTCTATATTTCTGAGATGAGGTATTGTAACTGTTGACACTATTTACATTGTTTGGACTGTTATTGCCATCTTCACATTGTTTTGGCTGTTGTGCATTCCAACCTTCTTCAGGTGATATATGTTGGAATTTTGAACCAAACCTTTTATTTTTTATTTAGTCTGGTGGGTGTGTAGATTGTTCTAATTCCACATGCCATGCCTTTTTTGGATATCTCAGTATCAGTTAATTCCCTTTAGTCATTTTTATCCACTGGGACAGTGAATAAGTGTTGGTTGAGTAATCCAAAAGTGAAATGACCCAAAGATTTGTGAGTTCAAAAAAAACTTAGAGCTGAGTTACTAATTTATTCTAATCAAACAAAAGTGGTTGTTTATGTTGTCTGATTGTTTATGAAGAGTTTCTTGATAAAACTTATGATCATTGTCGTGAACTGTAATATTATGTTTGCCTCCAATACAACAGCTTACAGCCATATCATACTGAAACATTTGTTCTTGTCTGATCACTAAAGTTAAGCAACATAGATGGGTGACTGCTTGAGAATACTAGCTTGGATGTGCAGGTGATGTGATGGATAATGGCTTAGAAAAATCAGAGAGCAGCTTGGATTCCAGTAGAGTTTATTACTTTTACTTACGTGCAAATACCCTTGGGAAAGGTATGAATTCATCTCTTCTACTCCCAGCTATGGGTTAAATAGCAGGACAAACTGGGTCCTTGAGTAATGGCAGCCTACTGCTAGAATTCTTCTACCAAGTTAATCATGTATTGAAAAGAAACATAATTACCAAAGCATGCATCCCACCCTAAGGGAGGATGGACAATGTAAAACCCCTAGTTTTAGTTTTTGTTTCTGATAGAAAATTTTTCCTATTATAAATGTATAAATATGGTACTATTTTTATTTGTAGGGTTAAAACTTCATTTCAAAATATGTTATCGATTTCAGGTATTTTAGGATTAGTTCGAGTATCTCATTACAGAAGTTGACTGAGTATTTTTGAATTGTTAAACAAGGTGTATATAGATGTTTTTATTTTATTTTGTGTTGAGATGGAATTCATGGCTGAGGTAATCCTATAACAATATCTTTGTACAATTGTGCTTGTCTTCAATTGTTCAGATGATTTCATTTTATTCTTTCTTTTTCCTGCAGTTTCAGATATTTTCCAATTTCAAAATGCATCAATAATATTACTTGGCATTACAGAAGAAAAATGATATTTATACATAGACATATATTTATAGATACACACAAACACATATATATATATATAAAATTTATTTTTTTTCTTTTTTTTGCTAAAATTAAATAGCATTGTGGTACATTTTAGATATTTACAGTTTGATTTAATTTTTACTTAATTATTTTTGGTTTATATATTATATATGGAAGATAAATTTATCCCTCACATTGAGAATAAAATTATAGTTGAACTGATTCTTTTTCAGGCACAAGGTCACATTTATCGAGTACCTAGCAATGACCAGATAAGTAACCATAGATCATAAAAAAATGAGCTATATTCCCTAGTTCTACCAGTTCAGCTATCAAATATTCATTTTATTGGTAAGAAAAGACAAATGTTTGATAATATACCAATAAAAGTTGGGAAATTAATGCCTCATTTCAAAGGTATACAAAACCACTAGTTTATTTTTAGATTTTAGGACTATTTGTATACTTTTTATGTTAAACAAATCAAATTACTAGACACTGAAAAGTTCTCTTCCCAACCAATAAAAGAATGATCTCAAGCCATAAAATCTACATGCTGTTTAAACATATTCACCCAGCAGTTCAACACACTTGGCCCATTGTTTCATAAGCTTCTTTAACTCTTAAAAAGAAATATCATATGTTTGGTCATTGAAATACTGATTTTGGTAAGTGGGTCAGGCCAGTAACTCTTCAACACCTCCAGACTGCAAATTGATAAGAATTAGATTCTTAAATATTTTCATGATGTGAAGAAAATGGTGTGACTGTTTTAATTATCACAACTTGTGGCATAATTAACATCAGGTAATTATGCGATAAGCAAAGATTTTTTTACTGAAATTTGCAAAGAATTATTGAAAAATGCTTAAAATTTTAGTCTTTGTTATTACTGTGGCATACTTATTAACCTAAAGACTTTAGTGAAATTATTGTTTGACTTTGTCTCCAATTTTCACTGACTGCCATGTTAAATAAGATCAAATCGCTTACTTATTACTCACTGTATACCAGTTAACCATATCTAA
This sequence comes from Acanthosepion lycidas, assembly GCA_963932145.1. Taxonomy (NCBI): domain Eukaryota; kingdom Metazoa; phylum Mollusca; class Cephalopoda; order Sepiida; family Sepiidae; genus Acanthosepion; species Acanthosepion lycidas. Next base: position 118,333,876 of record OZ010582.1, on the reverse strand, counting down.
ATTCCTGTAAATTTATTAAACACAGTTTAAAACTGATAATCCAATTTAATACTATACCATGCGCCATTTGTTGGATCTGACACAGGCATGCTGATAATTATCTCAGGAAAAGGATTAACTTATACTTATCTATGAAAATCAAGAATTGACTTGTTCTGTAATTTTATTAATAATAGTTTACATTATAACATTAACCTCAATCAGGATCATAGTGTCATTGTGAATTCCACGTTCCTTTCCTTGCTGGCATAGTATTTGCTTCACCAGGGCTATATATGATTTTGAATTCAGAGTTTTTACTTGTCTGGTTGCCAACCATAACTAGAGAGTCCAATCAGCCCTGGTATTTTACCCATAGCTGGGGGGGATGGGGAGGAGAGATGGATTAATCTCTTTCCTTATAGCAAATGTAATGATTAGAATTCAAACTTTGCTCACTGATTTTCTTGCCCTAGTTGCTAACCATTATGCCACCAGCACTAAACAATGTTAGTTAATGTTTTTGCAATTATAATTGTTAATTGTGAAATCCTGTTAATTATATAACATTCCCCTTTTTGAAATTCACACTTTGTCTCCATTTTGTCCCACCAGACACTTGTGTGTGTAATATCTGTTTTCCAGTGATGCTGTTGAGTCTCTGGGGAATCCCAGTTGTTCTACATATGTCATAGAAAAAATGTTGTTGCTGAAGGTGTTAATGTTATGATGGTAGAATACCATTTTATGCAAGACATGCAATCTACTATTTGCACCAGTTGTTGGAAACCTGTGGTGCCATGTCATTTATAATGCTTTATTATTTTATAATTTCTTTATGAAATAATTGAAACGTTTGTATGTTGGGGTGCTGAAAACTCTCAGCTCAACCTATTTCCAAAAATCTGTTATTTTGTCATTGTAGCTGGAAAGGGTTTTCTTTTATAGTGTAAAGTGACAATTTTCAGAATCTTTGTGTTTATTTTTAATTTGTTTCAGATTATTGACTGCACCATTCCAACAAAGTGTAGAACTGCAGGTTGTCATGAAGTTCCTATTTCAGCAGAAGAAAACTCCAAAAAGAATCCATGTGTGCATGGTGCAAACATTGGATGACGGGAACTTGTCATAGTTGACTGTGGAGATTTTGAAACTCAAAATGCGGCACTGGGAAGTGTTGATAGTTTTAGTTTCTGAAGTTATTGATCATAACCTAATTTTGACAAATCTTGACCCCGTCAAAAATTCTGAAACACTAGAGATATCCAGAAAATATATTGGGTTTATAATTCATAAGCAGTTGGTTATGCAGAAACTATCAGCCAAATAGATGCTAAAATGTTTTAATGTCAGCCAAAAGCAATATTGAATGGGCATCTCAAAGTTGATTTTGCATTTTCAATGATCTTGTGCTTTTATTTCTTATTATGACCTGTTACTGATTAGGAAATATGGTTGCCCCATTATTAACTGGAAACCAAACAACAGTCTATGTAATCCCAACATTCTGGTTGTCTATGGTCAAAGAAATTCAAAACCTAAAAGTCAGTAGGAAAGGTCATGGTTATGTTATTTTGATTACTGTCTTCAGAAGAGTCAAATAATGCTGAATACTACTCTAATTTAACTAAATAGGTTGTCTGTTGGGACACTTCAATGTGTCATCAGTTGGGGAGATACAAGGTGCTATTCTGTGTGTTCCCATCAGTTGGGGAGATACAAGGTGCTATTCTGTGTGTTCCCATCTGACTCGAAATGATTAGGTCTCATCCATTGTTCAAGGAAAAAAAGGAACTTTTTAAATAATACCATTGCAGTTCAATGCCACAAATCTGGTCTGTTAGATTTTGTCTTTGAGTATACACAGCTGATGTCCTCAGTGTAATCCTGGCTGGACTGGCTTTCAAGTGCTATGCTTTGCTAAAGGGGTAAACTGAGATTGTCCTTGTCCTTCTCCTAGACTGGTTGCCAACCATGGCTGTATTGCTAATTAATCCATAGCTGGTGAAGGAAGAGATGAATTCATATCTTTCCCATGGGTATTTGCATGTAAGTAGATATATATTGAACTTAACAGGAATTCCAACTTGGCTCTTTGATTTTATCCATGACACGAGCTGCACATCAATGTTTTACTTTAAATTACTGAGAGCTGATTAAAGAAGGCATTGAAATAAAATGATGAAGGAAGTTGCAGAAAGGTGTTTTTTTGCTGTACCTGTTTCTAGGGTTGTCAAGATGATTGATAATTTGTTCCAGGACCATCTACCCTACTTGATCTACACACCTTGTTTCATTTTGTTATCTCTTCTATTTCCTAATCTTAAAAGGAGTTTGAAAGAAAGGAGATCTTTGAATGTATCAGTGTTGATTGCAACAGCAGACCAGTATTCTAATGAGTTTAGGAATAAAGTGTCACTGCCGACACTTGAGTTTGAACACAGAACAAACACAGGTGATCCATTTTGAATAAGTAGATCACATGATGGTAAAGGAAATGTATATTCGGGAATTAGTGTGGCGTCTAAGTGATCACTATATGGATTACTATCCAGATCACTGTTTGATGGTTACTTTTTGAGTGAATATTATCGAGCAAGTACTATTAGTGTGAGTGTTATTCAAAGGCATATAACACCAGTATTGTTCATTGGTGTTACTATAGTTGTATCTGTGATTACAAAGCCTCTATTATAATGAGCATTACGAAAGTGACAGCGAGTATTTGTTGACATCACAAAACAATGACTATCAGATTTTTTTAAGTTTAAAAAAGCCTGAAAAAGAATATTCCAAAAACCTTTTACCACCCAGAGTTCTAGTATATCCTATAGAAGTATTAGAAGAACGCTGATCACTTGTTCATCATTCTAAATTGAAACTTCTGACCGTTTCCAAAATTTGCTTTACTCCTGTTTCTGGAGGGTTTTTTAAATCTTAAAATATCAACTTGTATGTTAAAATTGATAGCACTTGTTATTTGTGTTGTAGTTTTAACATAAAGCCAACAAATAATATTTTAAAAATTTTAGACAAAGCCTTTTATAATATTATATCTGAACATTAATCTTTTAAACTGTAAACAAATAACATTGTTTGATGAAAACTTTTAGAAATAGTAATATGTGATAAACTTACACCAAAATTTCTTTATTACACTTGAAAATATTGCAGTATTTTATATGGTATAGAATTTGTTTTTAAAGTATGCAGAAAGGAGAGAAAGTATTTTTAGTAAATTTAATTTAGTAGAAGTTTTTGTGAAGTATGAGAAATCTTCAATTTCCAAAATGGTGGGCATCTTTTTAACACGCACCGCACGCAAGATCAGATTATATAAGGAAATATTTTATAATGAAAAATTAAGAAATTTGTTAAATGTTTTAGAAAAATCTCAACAACAAGATGATTCTCAAAACTTTCTTTAGATGGAAATGTGTTGTGATATAAAAATGATGGGAGATTTTATACTTGTATCTGAAGTTTTTAAGAGGAAACTTTTAAAATTATTACATTCACTGTTGGGTTTTCTAATGTAATCCAATAAAAATGGTTTGTTTGCAGTTTGGTACAAACAGAAAAATGGTCATAATTCTGAGTTTATGTATACACATTAATAAAATTATGAAAGAAATGAAGAAATCCTTTATTTTATGGAACAAATATTTTCCAACATATTCTCTTTAGTCAGTGTACTTAGCCTAATACTTCTCCGTAGGTGGAATATTATACAGTGAATTTCAGATGAGAATTCAGCCTCTCTCTCTCTCTCTCTCTCTCTCTCTCTCTGTTTGTGTGTACATATATATATATATATATATATCTATATATATATAATTTTTTTTTAAGTGTCTTTTTAGTAGATTTAGGCATTTCTTTACAGGAACATTTGTATTTAAAGATTTTGTATCTAAACTAGTCATATATTTGTTTTTTAATTTATTTAAAAGATCACCAGAGATTTTTTTTTATATGCGAGGAACTAATTATACCAAGAAGTGGGTTTAAAATTTTGGCTAGTGTGACAGCTAATTTATGTGGGGTGCTTCTTATTCCTGATATAATGGATCACATCAGGACATCTCGTTTATGCATTTTTGGTAATCCATAGTGTATAGGTGTTTTGGAGTGATGTTCGATAAGTTTTAATCTGGAATTGTCTTTATTTTTTAATTTTTTGGTTTAATTTTTTTAATTTTTGTCTTGTCTTTATGACCATGTGTGTGTGTATGTATATATATATATATATATATATATATATATAGTCTTAAGGTGTGCTATATTTATGGGATAAAGTGCTCAATATCAGAGATAGAGCATCTGTAAATATAAAAGTGAACATAGAAGTCAACACTTAGAGGCGACAGTCTGTTTCATGCTATATGCAATCGTTAGGCCTGGCGATTGCATATAGCATGAAACAGACTGTCGCCGCTAAGTGTTGACTTCTATGTTCACTTTTATATTTATATCTATCTATCTATCATATAGACATACACAGGGTTTAATTACATATACTTTCACTCACATTAATATACATTATTTATTTTGTGTACCTTTCTCATAAAGCTGTATTGGAAAATTTGTTATTGCATTTTCTTTTTAATGCTGTTTTCTTTTCCTTTGCTAAAATATTTACATTCTGCCTTATATGACTGAATTAAAAGCAAGGAATTTAATGCAATACAGTAAAAAATGTCTTTCAAAGAAAATTGTAAAAGAAAATGGGGGAAAAAAAAAGAAAAAAGTAAACTTAATCAGGCATTTCTGTTTCATTTCTACATTTTGCTTCCTTTTTGCTTTTTGCCAGCAGAATCCTTTTGTAAAATTTACATGTGCCTTTTTCAATTTTCTTCACAATTATTGATTTCTTTGTTGCCTGAACCAATTCCACTTTCTCTTTTCATTTTTTTGTTTTCCTTAAGCAGCCTATTTTACCTTTTCCCTCTTTCTTTACTCATTCTCCTTGTCTTTCTTTTTCTGTTCTGCTTGTCTTTCTTTCACTGCTCTTCATGTCTTTCTTCCAGTGTTTTGTCCTTCTCTTTTCCTTTTGTTTTGTCCTTCTCTTTTCCTTTTGTTCTGTCCTCCTCTTTTCATTTTGTTCTGTTCTCCTCTTTTCCTCTTGTTATTATTACCTATTCTCCTCCTTCCCCATTTTCTTTTTCTTTCTTTTCTTTCTCCTTTTTTCTTTTCCCCTGTTATCCACTTTTCCTTTCTCCCTGTCTTCCTCTTTGTCCCTGTTCTCTGCTTCTTCCTTTCCCTGTTCTCTTCTCCTTTTTCTTTGTTCTTCTCTTTTTCTTTTCCCTTTTTCTCTCCCTCTTTTTCTTTCCCCTTTTCTCCCCTCTGCTTCTTTTCCCCTGTTCTCTGCTTCTTTTCCCCTGTATTCTGCTTCTTTTCCCCTGTTCTCTGCTTCTTTTCCCCTGTTCTCTGCTTCTTCTTTCCCCTGTTCTTCTCTTTTTCTTTTCCACTGTTCTCTGTTCTCTTTCCCTTGTTCTCCTCTTCTTCATTTCCTATGTTCTCCTGTTGTTTTCTCAATTTTCCTCTTTCTCCTGTTCTCCTTGTCTTTCTTTCCCTCTTCTCCACTTCTTCTTTTCCCTTGTCCTTCTCTTCCTCTTTTCTCCCTGTTCTCTTCTTTTTCTTTTCTCTATTCTCCTCTTTTCTTTTCTCCAGTTCTCCTTCATTTTCTTCATCTTCCTTTCCCTGTTGTCCTCCTCTTTGTAATAGAACTTTTTATTTACTTGATTCAATGGAACCTTTTTTTTATCTCTTTATTTATGTCAAATACAAAATCATGCACCTTTTAAATATTCAATCTTACAGAAAAAGATTCTCATTTCCTTATTAAATTAATAATCAATACAAATTTTATATCACATTCATTAATTTTTCCTTATTTTCCCCATCTTGTAATCATTTCAAATGAAATATTTAAATTGATTATAGTTATGGGGTCATTATCTTCCCCTGGTGTCAGAGTGAAAATATCTTTTTCAAGACAATATATTAATTAGTTGATCTTGCCATATCATATTGCTAAAATACATTTTTGGCATTGCAGGATCAAATCTTGAAATTATTTTAGGGGAAAAACAGTTTCATGTGAAACCAATAATTTTAAGTATGAAAATTAGTTCACATGTTAAAAGAAAATCAATCTTATATTCATTGTTTACCAGTTAAATAATTCTCAATCAATTTGGCATTTATGAATATTTATAAAATGTTTTTCATTAGATTCCAAAAATGTTAGTCACAAATCTTTCTTACTAAAATTAAAATAAATTTTTGTTCTCATAAGAACATTTTTTTTTCAATTTCAGCAAGTTTCATTAATTTTTTTTCACAAATTTGTTTCAAACTTTCAAACTATTATTTGAATTTCATTTACAAAAGCAATGTAGCTGGCTTAATGGTTAATGCACAATGAATCGAATTGGTAAACCAATTTGCATTAATGTACTGTAAAGCAGTCTATCTTGTGCTTTTAGTCTCTCCCAAACTCTAACAATTCATTGATGCAACATCACATTGGGTGGCTGTGGACACAAGGCTTTATAAGTAATTTAAATCTTATTTACAAATATTCAAATTTAGTATTTGCATATTAATTATTTTTTCAGATTGTTTTCTAAAGTTCAGGACTTAAATATTTTCAAATAATAATAAGAAATTAAAAAAAAATACATCTGAAAATTTTATGCTTGCCCTATTTGAATTTTCTGATGAATCATAACATTTAGGTTAATGATTGAATAAACACCTTGTGTGTTGCACAATTATGAAATACCTGTGGAAATTCCTCTATTGAATTTTTAAATATTTGAACTTAATAAGTTTAGCCAAATATCATAATAATAATCATACATATGAATGCTGGCCATTATTTAAAGAAGTAAGAAGGTACAAATAAAAAGATTAAGAATTTACAACATTTTCCCTTTCACTAAAGCAAATATAAGTGTTATCTCTTCTATCTTCTTTCTATTATGTATGCTTTTTTTCTCACTAAAAGCCAAACAGTATGCTTGATAATTTTTTACTTCCTTCTTTCTTTTCAATCCAAGTAAAATGGTTCATTATTTATCTAAGATAATAGGAAGGCATAACATGTGCTAACTTACTAATATAGATCATGCAAAATTATAATAAGATTATTTTTCTATTTTTTTAATTTTTTTAATTTTTTTTTGAGAAGACATGTGCATTGTTTTCAATCTGGTGTTGAATTCTACACCCTTTTTATTTATGTATTCATTTTTTATGCAAATGTTTGGTTCCCTTTCCCTTTATAAACTTTGTATAATTGTATTATTCTGAACTCATTCCAATGGAAAAATGTCTCATTAACACCAGACCTGTCACTCTGTTGGATAGCCTGGTTCTGGTTGAGATGGAGAATAGAAAGTAATACTAAGTGACCTCTGAAAAAATAAGTGGAAATCCAATTAATGTATTGAGCAGAATATTATGTTAAAAACAACAAAAAAGAAGAAAATATTTTGAAATATATCTATGTGAATAGTATTACATTTCCTCAAATGCTCTGGTATGATGACTAGATGCTGTCTATTGAAATTGAAATAACTATAGAATTTGAAGGAGTTCTAATGATTGGTAGCCACAAAATATCCTTGTAAGCTGGCAGAACTCATCATATGTGGAACAAGGAAAAATGTTAATGTTTAAATTCCAGTCAACAAAGTAAGTCCAAAGAGTTAGCCAAAATGTTGAAGAAAATAAACAGTTAAGTACAGGGACTTATGAAAATATTTAATCTCAGAAGACTTTGGTGAATATCTTTTTATTTTTCATTGACTACAGGAAAGGTGAGGAATTTGTTGTATCTAATGTTGAACTCGACTTTTCAAATTAAGATCAAAGATGTTTCACTCTCAGCTAACCCAATAGGCATGTCCTGTCAAATTACCTGCTGGGTAAGGTTTATGTAGGAGGAATAGGAATTACTTCTGATACTTGATTATTGGAGTTTTCTATAACCAACAAAGGTAATATGTAGTTAGTTTAATGGATTTCAGAGTGGAAAGTAGAATTGGTGAGCAGAATTCAAATTTCTAGCTATAACCAGTCTAATAAAAGAAAAACTTTGAATTTTAAACTGGAGAAGACAACAGAAAACTAGTTCACTACCTTTCCCAAGAATGTATGGCAATTCACAGATCATAAAGAAAATCAATCTGTGGGAGTCATGATTGCATCGTGAAGGGACATGGCATTATAAAAAAAAATACTCAACACTGGTTCTGCAAAAAAAAAAAAAAAGAAAGAAAAACAGAGAGAGAGATAGAAAGAAAGCCAAGAAGATTATTATACTTTTCTTTTTAGCAGCTTCTGTCACACATTGGTGGTAGTTGATACTACAGGAAATGAAGATCTCCTTTCAAGAAACCTTGTAACTCTTCTGTGGTATGATTTTCCTTATCCATTGATAGCATGTTTTTCTGGTAGCAGATTGTGTTATAATAGTTGTAGATCATCTTTAAGGAGCCATTGTACCTCTTCTATAGTGCTCCCATTTCTTGCAGATCTATTTTTATATATATGTTTATATCTATTTATATATATATATATATATATATATATATATATATATATATATATATATATATATATATATATATATATATATATGTATATATATATATATATGTTTATTTCTATTTTGATTCTGCTGTTCAGGTGAACTATTTGATCCTCCTATCAGCCTTCTACCTCTTTTTGCCAAAGTATTAAAGGTTCTAGTTGCAAAATGAAAGTTGTCGTAAATAGCCTCATTTTTAGATCTTTTTGCATTAATACAGGGATCTATCTTGATCTTACATTGTTTTTAATTTTCGTCAAAGACATTCCTGATGTCATTAGTTCTCAACTCAGTATCTATGCTGATGATGATACAACTAATCAATCCTGTCTTCCTTCGGCGTTTTCTATAAATATTTTGACGGTAATTGTTCTAATGAACTTTTCTCTTTTGTACCTAAATTTTATGAATTTAAGTGCAGTACTAGATTGGCAGCAAGGTCTCATCATTTTACAATTCACATAGCTAGATGTAAAGTTCTATGTTGAAAGTTTCTTCTCTCACACTTTTTGTTTGTGAAACTCTATTCTGTTTTTTTGTTTTCCAGTCAATTTTGATTTTCAAAAATTTAAATGCAATGTTAATCATTATCTTATATCTTCTTAATTCCTGTTCTTTTATTGTTTTCTATCCTTAATAATGTCCACTTTGTAAACCCTTGTGTCTTAGTAGCTTTATTACCTTACTTGGAGAGAAATGATTAAAAAGAAAAGTACAGTTACTCAAACAGTAAAATCTTTGTCAGATGATAGTCTTTCATCCTTAATACATTACCTGTTCATCATTGATTTATCTTGTGAAGCATAATTGTTAATAAACATTCAAGTTAGCATGAAAATAATTAAGTAGCTTAATTACACTATTATAAGCAGTGATGAGACTTGAATCTATATCCATTTCAGATTTTCTTAACATTATATATATTAGGATTATCTTTCAAGTTCATGTTAAGAGTTCATTTAAATTTTTATTGTTTATTAAATTTTTTAAAAATTATCCGGTTGAATTTTTACTTCAGAATTTTCTAAAGTAATGTGGGTTAATGTTATATTATATTATATATATATATATATATATATATATATATATAGACTGATTTTATTTTTTATGGCTTATCAACTTTTTATCAGTTATTTAAAGCCCAAATGTATTGTTGAATTGTAAGAATAATTCTTTGTGAGTGAATTTTTTTGTGGTCATAATGATTTTTTGATTCAAGTCCAACTATTTAACCCATAGCTGAAGGGAGAGAGGTGGATTCATACCTTTCCCAAGAGTATTTGCACATAAGTGAATGTAATGAACCCAACTGGAATTCCAACTCAGCTTTCCATTTTCACATTCTGAGCTGTTATCTGTTACACTACTTGTGTATTCAAGCTTACAGCACCTGGCATTCCCTAGTGGTCACCTATTTATGTACTGACCAGGATTTATGTTGCTTAACCCTAGTGATCTAACAAGAACCAATGTTTCAATGTGATATGGCCATATGCCTTATTATGTAAATAAAAATTAACTGGATTCTGTATGACTTGTATAGATGTCAATATACCAAAAAGCTTTTTCTCACATCAGCAGGTGATAAGTAATATATATTTTTCTATATAATAAGAGATGATGATGCATGATAGAAGTAAACCTTGATGTGACATATGTCTTGTTTATGTAGGTCATGTAGTAGCTGACCTATGATTCAATACCATATAGGAGGGTGGTCTGCATGATATTTTTGTAGACATTGTTTTGTGTCATTCCTAAAGCTCTTATGTTACCAGATATATTTATACTGTTGGTTTCTCTTTTGTTGTTAGAAGACAATGATATACTCTAGGTAGGTGAACTCCTGGGCTGATGGTGATGGATAATGCGTGCTCTTCCTACTAAGGTGCAGGATAAGAGATTAATTCTTCAAGCTAATTTCAAAACCAGTGATTTCTATAGCTTGTATTTTTTGTGCTGCAGGCATGATTTGGCCTGAATTGTCAGTAAATAACAGTTCTCTGACCAACTGTTCTATACTCTTTGTATGAGATTGAAGCTACTTCAGATTAAACAGACTGCCATTTGTGTAAAAGTGGAATGAACACATTGTCCTCATATACACATTATTCAGTAGCCTGTTTTAGTGTTAAACTGAAGAATATTGAAAACAGTGTTGGAGCAAGGACACAGCTCTGGTTTAGGTTGAATTGGAAAGAGATGTGAAATGTTGCTACTTAATCTGACTTGATTGAAGTGTTTCATGGAGTTAGATTTTATTAGCTGAAAAAATGTGGTAGAAATTGAAGGCAAAGTCTGAAAAATTGTAGGAATAATGAAAATACTTCATCTCAGAACTTAAATAATACAAGAGGGCTGAAGAATTGTTTTTTTTTCACTGCTTTTATTCAATGACTTGATAAATTATTTTCAAAACAGGATCAGTTTTGTTTCTTTTGCTTGACAAATATAAACTCACTCACCTATTGATCTGTTTTTGCAGAAAGTATTCTTATTTCCTAAGAAGTTAAATATAATTACATTACTGAATAAGATATTTTATTTCTAAAATATCTGCTCAAGAATGTTGCGAATAACATGGACAAAACATTAATAACACGAGGAAGTTGTAAGGTGTATAGGAAATACAGAGAAACTATTGGTAACAATAAAAAATAGCTGAAACTTTTCAGACACATAATAAAGAAAGAAAACTTGAAAAATATAATACTTGAAGGCAAAAGAAGCAGAAGAAATCATTGAATAACCTACTGAACACATTTGAACAAATGGCTGGAAAAACAAATAACCACAAAAAGAGATCATGAAGATGGAAGTATTGCTGAAAGCAACAACAGAAAATAAGCTGTGGAGAGTAATGATTACTCATGTCCAGAAGGGACAAGGTACATATTGAACTTGGGATTTGGAACCTGATTGACTAGGCATGTTAGTAGCCTTGCACCAAATGAATAGAAGAAAGTAACCAATAACCAAACTCTTCAGAAAGGAATCTGATTAGTTGATGATTTTAAGAATGAGGAAATGCCAAAAGGATTTACTTGATTGATTCTGCCAATAAAGAGGCCTTTCATCTTTTGAAAAGTGAGCCCTGCTTCAGCATAACAGGAGGATGAAAGAATGAGTTCTTTCATGTTCCTGTTATGTTGAAGCAAGGCTCAAACATGGCATGTTAGTATTTATTGTCCATTGTCATCAGTTGATTTTGTAATATTTAATATTAGAGGATTTACTGATTAAATGTTTTGCCTAATATATTCAAGAAATAATATGACAGAAATTGACTACATTTATTTGAATTTATATAAGATTTTTTTTTATTTTCTTGAATACTTATTATCCCTCATCAATATTGCAAATGAGAATTGCCTGTATGCCTTTGAAATCATTTTCAGTTTACTAAGCTGTTATGGTGTAGAATCATAGAAAGATAACATGGACTCGGATATAAGGTTAAATAGTATATTCTCAGAAACATAGTACAAAGGTAAATGTTGACTGGATAGTACTTTCTCTCACTGGTGGCCTGACTCATTCACTCACTCTATGGCTACAACTTGGTGACCCTCACTTGGTGACTCCCTTTACTCAGAGTTGGTAGCCATATTATATAGGTGTGGAAGAGCCCATTTGTAGGTAGGTCCCCACAATATAAGTGTATCTTATTATGGTACAGTTATTAATACAAGTAAATTGGGGGAATGCAAAATGTGTGGTAACAAATGCAATGGGCTTGTTAAAAGGTGATATTGAAAAAATATAGCAAGTATTCCAGCCTTAAATTTTCTTCCTGTTTAAGCCTTTTCAAACCTAAGTAAATGGAGCTGAGAATTAATTTTGTATTTACTGTAATTAAATTTTGATTTTCAAGTGTGTTTTGTATTGTTTTGGATTCTTTTAATAATTTTGTATATGTAATATATAAGAATGAATTGGACAGATTTTTTATAATGTTTAAATTAATATATATGATTATATGTAGCTAATTGTCATTTTCATGTTTCGATATGATCTTCAGACCAAGAAGATTGCACTGAAGTGTGAGACTGACCATCACCTTGCAGTGTTGATTCCTAGGTCTACACTATGTATAAATGCTTTACTTCCAATTATGCTTCCCCTATAAGTATACCAAATTTTAAACGTATATATTTGTAATTACCTGTCTCTTTCAGCATATTTAATAATCATTACTCTTTTTTTCTTTCTTACAGGTAAGTCATTTGAACTTTGAATTTTACAGTGTCAGGTTTGTCAAACTTATTTATTTTTGACCAAAAGCATGTTCTGAGTTTTGTGAGAGCAGTATAGTCTTACAAAACTGACTTTGGTATGACCTCAATGTTGAGCATCTCAGAAAAGACATCATGTTAGAATGAATCATTTTAGAATAGAGCAGTCTTGGAAAACATTTTGTCCTATGAAGACTTTAATAGAATTTATTTCTTCTGATTGAAAATAGTGATCTGATTTTGGACAGGACTTTCTTTTATAGCTTTAATCTGGTTTGATATTACTTGATTTTATTTACTGTTACCCACTTCCATGTACAGAAAACTTTAAAGAGTACGAAGATTGTCAGATTTCAAGATTCGCATCTTAGAAAAAAAATTATTTTTAGGAGGCAATCACTGCTCATGATAAATGGTTTTGACATTTTAATTAAATTACTCAAACTTTCAGTGTCTGGTCATCTCACCATATTAGTATATTGAATGCAATGCAATATTTACTCTTTCTTTTAAGTCTCATTGGCTGGTAAAAAAAAAAAAAAAATTTTCAAAGTATACACTTTACTGACATTTAGGTTAACTCTGTTGATTTACTTGCTTTGGAATCTATTTGAAAAATATTTTGAATATGTTTAAAATAGAATTTAAAGGATGTAACTTGATTTAATTAATGGCCTATAAAATTGTCCCAGTTAAATGCTTGGTAATTACAAGTAACTTCAAATTTTAATATAATATTTTTTTTCAAATAATTGGTTTACTAATTGTCATTAAAAGTTCTTTGTTTGGCTTTTTTTGATTGCTACCTAATCTTTATATACATTAATAAAACTGACCTGTAATTAATTGATGTGATGGTTGTTATAAGATGTGCTGGATTTTATCACCATCCGTGAAAAATGAAACAATTTTTTAGTCTGACCTCAAAGTTGTTTTAAACATAAAAATGAACTTTAGTAGCTAGGATTTTATAGTAACTTTTTTTGTTTTTAAAATGATTATTTTAAAATTATTTTTGATTAAAATTTTTTTTTAATTGGGAGTTTAAATATTCAGTAAAAATTTTAATCTTAAATTATTTAAAAGCCAGGTATGCTGGCTAAAGTAGTTGCATATTTCTGTCTGGTGCCAAAAATATGTCTGAACCCAAATAAAAGCCATGATTTCACACACTGACTTTTGAAACAAGCAAGTTATTTCCTATTAGAAGAACTGTTCAACCCAATGTTCCTATTCACCATTTGTTCTTTCCTACCTTATAAGTTCCTAGCTTGTTTTTATTATTATTATTATCATTGGTTTGTAACTCCCTGATATTTAATATATTAATAAATGTTTCACATGCAACATAGAGATAATATATAATATAAAATTATGTATAAAAATATCTTGTGGCTAAGGAAGTTATGTATTTCATAACAATGCCACTAAAACCAGGCAAGATGAAAGCAAATATTTCTGGTGCTGATATTCAAGGCATGTAAGGTTTTCTCTGTTAGAAAATTTATTCATGATTTTCACTTCTATCATATAGCCTTGTACCAGACTAAGTTAAGCTGAGTAAATGTCTCATCTTTGCTTACTTTTTTGTGATAAATTATTTGAAATTTTTTATTGTGATATAAATCAGCTCATTAGATAGAAAATGTTTGCTATTTTCTATTTTTTACCTTTTTTATTTCTTGTATGGCATGATTTTAATATATCTTTCTTGATTTGATCTCTAAGGAAGGACGGATAGAAGGATGGATGGATGGAATAAGTTTTCTCTGAAGAAGTAAATAAATCTTTCATGTATTTTTTTTAATGGTTTTTGAGTTTTTTTCTTTCCCAGTTTTAATTTATGATTTAATTTTCTGACCAAAAATTCTTTTGATAGATTTTTGTGCAGTGTGAATAAATTCTTTCCCATTGCTCATATTCAACTCTTTGCTGTGAAAACTGAACTTTACATGGGAAAAATGTTTATGAAGATGATAAGCTTGGGGGTGGGGGAAGTGTCTTGTCCTTAACATTTCCAAATTGATTAATATATTGCATGGATTATTTTGATGTCTTTTTTTTTTTTTTTTGGTAATGAAATAACTGCCAAATAGCAAAAAAAAAAAAAAAAAAAATTAATCCAAGTTCTTTCTTTCTGAAATGACTCAGAATGATTGGGATCTGATTTTGGCATATTTGAGGAATGTATTTAACATCAATGTTGACATTATCTTGCAGTACTTTGATTAGAAGTGTGGATTTGGAAGATAATCCTCAGGTTGAAGAATGTTATAAAGAAATACAAAGCATGATTTTCCTAAAATCTGACATATTTCCTGAAAGTAAGCAATGTAAGAGAAAGTTAATGGGGATGGGGATAGGATGTTAAAATATCCATGGGAATAATATTAACGGAAATAAGAGGATTATGTTAGATGATAACTTACTAGTGTACCCAAGAATTAAAAAATGGCATGAGTAACAAACACTGCTACCACTACTACCACTACTACTACTAATAAAAGTGATTTCATTATCTGAAACATATTTGATGGCAGCTGCTCAGAATCTAACAACAACAAATCTTTATAAATGGCTGTCACTCTCTTTGGTAGCCTTTCCAATTTCCAGTCAAAAATTAAGCAAAGTATTAAGAAACAGAAAAATTTCATTAGAAACAAAGAAAATAGTACTAAATTGCTACATAATATCAGTCCTCCTATATGGCAGTGAATGCTGGACAATCTCCTCACAGATGAAGAAGAGACTTGAGACAACAGAAATTTGGTTCTACAGAAGGATGATGAGAATACCGTGTACTGAACATGTGAGCAACAACAGTTTTAGATAAAATGGAAACAAAAAGGACACTTATACTTAACTTTGGGAAGAGAGAATAAAAATTTCTAGGGAAAGAGGGCTTGGAAAATTTGATACTCACATAACAGATTAAAAGCAATAGGGACATAGAAAAACAATGGATAACCTACCTAGTGAGCTTGAGTAAATGGATGATGAGCAAGGTTTAGGAGAGATAGCAAATGACAAAATTTATTAAGAGCTATAAGGGACAGGAAATTGTGCAGAGCCATGATCACCTATATCCTGAAGGGACAAAGCATATAGAAGAAGAATCTCAGATAGTTGTAATCTTTGTGAGAGTCTTTATGACCATTCTTGGTGCTCCAGTCATTATAGACATGACCATCAACTTTGTATTCTTCAATTATTATTAAGATATTGATGATGATTGTTATTTTATAACTAAAACATTGTAAAAAGCGCTGTCATGAAATGAAAAATAGAAACAAAAAGGACACTTATAATTAGAATCAGAATGAGACAATTTAAATTTCTAGGGCACATAATAAGGAAAGAAGGTTTAGAAAGTTTAACACTCATAGGACACATTGAAGGCAAGAAGGGCAGAGGAAAGCAGAGAATAACCTACTTAACAAGCTTGTGTAAATGGCTGACAGAACTGAATTTAGAAGAGATAGCAAAAAAAACAAACAAAAAAACAATAAAGATCTACAAATTACAGGAAGTTGTGAAGAGCCATGTTCGCCCATGTCTTGAAGGTACATGGCATATAGAAGAAGAGTAAAATATAGAAAATGTGAAATTATAAAAAAAATGCCTTAAGAATGATTTAGAGAAAATTGTTTGTTGCAACATTGAAGGCTGGCAATGATAGCAGAGCTGAGTGATATATCATAGGATGACGTCATATGACAATTTCTTTATTTAAGTTAGTTTCCTTAATTTCCTGCTTCAATCACACTTTCATAAAGTATATTCTTGAGCCATTCCATTGTGTATATCACTGGACATTGTACTTTTATATATTGTAGCACACAAGTCTGGACATTGTACTTTTTATGTATTCTAGCACACAAGTCTATTACATCAGTTCTAAGGGACACCAGCATATACACTCTAATAAAATAGCAATAATTATAATCCAATACTGTTATTACATATTCATTGTAATACAAAACTATACCCGCCACTATCACCATAATTACAACTAGCATGTTAAGTTGAGGAGACATGGTGGAGTAATGGATAGTGGCTCAGCTTGAGGAATTGGAGAGTCAAGTTCGAATTCCAGTCAAATCTGTTATATTCACTTACATGCTAATACCCTTGGAAAGGTATGAATCCTCTTCTTCTCCCTCCAGCTATGAGTAAATAGCAGGACAGACTAGGTTCTATAGCCTTGGATGGCAACTAGTCTACCACAGAAAGAAATGGCAACCTACTGTGGGAAAAAAAAATCTGCCTTGTCAGTTATGTATCAAAAGATACATGATCGCTTAAGTGTGTATCATGCATGGTACATAACTAACTGACTATGCTAAGTATAAATTGGAGATATTAAACTCAAGCAAGTGTGAAAACTTAAATATCTAGGAAATGTTTTAACAGAGGATAGAAATGGTGACATTGAAATCCAAAGGTGCATTGGAATAACAAAATAAACCTTCCAAAAGCTAAGCAAAGTATTAAGAAACAGGAAAATTTCATTTGAAAAGGGTGCTGAACTGTTGTGCAATATCAGTCCTCCTATATGGCAGTGAATGCTGAACAATTTCATTACAGATGAAGAGACACGAAGCAGCTGAAATAAAGTTCTACAGAAGGATGCTGAGAATACCATAGGCTAAAAATGTGAGTAGTGAAGAATTTTTAAGGAAATATAGAAACAAAAAGGACACTTGTACTTAGAATTAGAAAGAGAGAATTTCTAGGGCGCATAATGAAGAAGGAGAGCTTAGAGAATTTGACAATCACAGGTCATCTTGAAGTCCAGATAGGAAAGAAGTGAATAACCTACCCAACAAACTTGTGTAAATAGTTAACAGAACAGTGATTAGGAGAGATAGTAAAAAGCACAATCTTACTAAGAGCTACAAAGTATAGGAAGTTGTGGAGAGTACTGATTGCTTACATTCTGAAGAGATGTGGTTCATAGAAGAAACATAGGTTGTTAGATAGAGGCAATCCAGTTAGATTTTGGAAGAAGTGATCCTGGTAAAAATGATAACTAATTTCACTTGCAAGAGTCAGACATTAGAAGGAAGAAAAGATTATTTTGAAAGGAGGGATTTTGGCTGGACGTCTGGGAGCAGTTTGCAAAAAGGATTCCCTTCCCTCTATCTCTATTCATATTGACCATTTTATCCCTAAATGTCCATATGTTGATAGTTTGTTGCAGGACAGAAATATATTCATTGTTATATTATGATGCGGCTTGATGGTCAATGGCATGAAAAATGCAAACTCTGGACTAAATCCAAATTTTGACTGAGGTAGTTTTTATTCTTAATGATACTTTTAGGAAAAGCAAGAATCTACCCCTTGCAATAGTCTAGGTGGATGATTACTCCTTGCTGCTGGTACCATGTAATCCACTACAATCTGTCATTTCAAGGGGAAGAGATGGACACTGCCAAGGAATTCCTACTGTCCTAAGAAATGGCATTAAGGACTCATTATGCTGCTTCAACTTGTATCAATAAACCATTATTATAAAAAAAAACAAAAAAAAAAAAAAAAAAAAAAACAAATCTTATAATGTAAAAACATTTACTGGCTTTAAATAACATGCAAGGACTTGATAAGCTGTAGAAAATGAATCAATCAAATTAATTTGCATGCATCTACCAAAGCTGTTATAAGACAGTATTCTTATCTACACTATAATATTGACTGCTTAATAATAGCAATACTCTTATTTTTTTTCTTGAAAAATATTTACATAGCATATGTTATTTTGTTATTAGTTTTGACTACAATTTTTTTTAAACTGGTATTTTGGCCATTAAAATGTAGAAACTTGGAATAAAGTGTAGCTTTGGACAAAATTTTGACTTGCATCTTATCTGTTGAAAATTCAAGATATTGAACAATTGGCAATGTGGGTGGGTAAGAATCAGAACGTGCCAGAATGGAGATAAATTGTTTCAACAGTAAGTCTTTTATAGAATTTAAGAGAAAAATACACTGGTGATGAGTTGTGTTGCTCTATTAAATAACCTTAGATTTATGCTTTGAGGTAGTTTACCACCATGCTTTCCTCTAAAGATAACTTTGGAATATAATTCCACATTGGAAACCAGTTTGGATGTGATAAAAAAAAAAGAAGAAAAAATGCCTTCAGGATATTTACAGACATTTCAGAGCTGCAGAGAAGAAAAATCATTAATAAAGGATTTGTTGCTTCTTTCTTAAAATTGGCAGTCAAGATACATCTGTATTTTTGGCCATAAGAATCTGTACTTTTTTTCTACTACTTAGTACTGAAACTTATTTATTTTTATTTTTTTATCTACTAGTTATTTTTATCTACTTTTATATTTCTATTATTTATCTATTTTTTAATGGTTTCCCTTCTTTTTTTAATTTAAAAAAAAATATATGGTGTCAGCAGTAAGAAGCAAACATTTTGGTATTGACTGTGAAAAGTGGTTTTGTGAAAATGAAAGAATTTATCCTATTTTTAGTATGTTGAGAAACAGAATCAGAGACATGAAGAAATTGCTGGCTTTAAGTTCCTTAGTTGTATCGAAGAATTACTGAAATCTACTTGTGTTTTCTAGGACAGAATGAACATATCTTTTTACAATTCATTTTTTCTCTGTATTTTGTTGTCTGCGTAATCTCTTACTGTTATGTAGATACAGAAGACAATAAATTTTCAGCCTAATGAGTTAGAAAGCATTTATTTTATTCTATAAATATTTATTTTCCAATATAATCTTCTTTCTTGACAATGCACTTGATTTAGTGGTGGATAGTAAACATGTAGATTGAATATTATACAGTGAAAATTTCAGATCAAATTTTTTTTTACAAAAATGTTGACCTTGTACAAAGCCCAAGAGTAGGAGATGTAGTTTATGAGGATAGGTGGCGAAGATAATGTTTAACCCTTGAACTTGATTATAATGTTTAGGGAGCATCCTCTTGAGAGTGTCCTACAAAGCAGTGTTGTGGGAAGAAGCTGCTCAAGTGGAACTTACACCTCACCAATGGAATACGAAGGGAATGTGAGTGGTTTGTTACAATATGTCATAGCAGTTCTTAGCTGTGACTGATGGAACTAAGAGATGTAGTTTGTTTGAATGCTTTCCATGGAAATAGTAAGAGTGCAGTGAGAGGCATGTAACGTTTCATCTATGGGGAAGGGGTTGTATATGGTGGAAAATCATTCATTGCCAACAAGGACGCAGAGACGCTTTTGGACTCTATTGAAAGTAGAAAGTGAATAATAAATACATGAGAAATAATAACTACATGTTAGGATATAAACTTATTGATCCAACCTTGTTTAGCGAGACACTTACTGAAGATTGTACTTATCACATTTATGATTGATCTGCAGACATAGATTACTTAGAACAACCTAGTCTGGTACAAGGATAGAATAATTGAGATATCAAGTGAAGGTCAAATGCATCATTGTAATAATGGTGTGTGAGATGAGGTTGCTTATTCAACCACAGTAGCTATGCAATTCTTTTTGGTTGATCCTTATTTTATATAAAGATCATGTTGGTAATATTGTGATACTATGGACATGCACATAGGAATGGAAGAGGGGATTTTTATCTTGATTTCAAGTGTTTGATAGACCAGAGGATGATCATTTTGAGGTTTGGTCTCCTGAGTGGCATCAGCTTTGCTGAGGGGGATTGGGAAATAAAGTGATCAGGTGGTAATAAAACTAGAAATAGGCTATATCCAGGTGCTAAAGCATAGGTGTGCATAAAATCTTCAGCTTTCTGAAAGTGTGTGTGGGGCTTCCTCTTGAACCATGGTTACATGTGTGCCTTCAAATGCCTTCAATGAATATGAAATTGTAAAGAATCCTAATTTTCCATGTTTTGTACCTTGATTATCTTTTGCTTTTCAGCTCTTCCTCACTGATACAAAGTGTAAAATTTTCTCAACTTGACAAAGATATAATTTTTATACTTTTCTTTTGATACAAAACAGAGATTAGCAAGATAAAGTCCTTAACTTTCTCTTATCCAATCTGCATTGGAATCATCTAAGATTTTCACACTTCTTCACCTGCTGATCATATTTGTAAATTCCAATTTTCTTTCAGTTTTTGTAAGCTCTGAAGTTATTAAAAAAGTCTCTTTATTTGTCAAAATCCATCTTAAAACTCATTTTAAAGCTTCTCATTCATAACATAACTATTAAATTGAAACTTTGAAATTCAAGACATTTAATGTGTACATTTTATGTGTAACTCTTTTCTACATCACCTGAAGTGTTTGCTACAAAGAGATGACTGAACTGATCATCTCCATATAGTAAACTCTTCTGAAGTCATAAAAGAAATAGAATTTTCTATTTTAAACTTGACAATGAAAATTCCATTATTTATTTATTTATTTATTTAATCAATTCACCGCAAGCAATGTAATGATGTCACTAAATTAAGTGTACTACTTGATTGGCAACTAGGTTTTATAGTTCTACTGTTGAAATAGCTAGATGAAAACCTAAGTTCTATTTTAATAGTTTCTTTTCTTAGCTGTGGAACTCTTTTCTAGTTTCTTGCTTTCTGGTCAACTTTGATCTTCAAAAATTGCAATGATAATCACCATTTTCTCTTTTCCTGAATCCTGCTTTTTTATCGTCCATTCTCCTCACTAATGTCTTAATGTTTCTTTCACTCTCAATAACACCTTGCATCTTAGTGGTATTATCTCTGTTTGAGGTGAAATGATAAAAAATTAAAATTAAAATCAAATTGCTATATTTCATTTTCCTTCAGTTTTTTTAAAAATTCTTCTGAGTGGTTTTGTAGGCTGAAAGACAGAAATTGCGAGCATACTTGTGTCTGCCATTCTAACATCTGAAACAAAAAGTACAGTTGAATAGTATTTATAACAATGGTTGTAATAATATAGTGCCATCATAGATCTGCTTCAGCTATGTATATGAAATAAACTTTATAGTAAAGCTCTTTTGATACACCATAATGCAGCAATGTACTCCTTTTAATAGACTTTCAAAACCTGGGCTACCATACAAGAAATCAATTTCTTGAATTTAACACTGATTTTCATTCATTTCTATAATTTTTAAATTGGTTTTCACAAAATGACTGCATACATAAAAATTCTAATTTATGATCTGATGCATAAAAAGATTTATCAAATTAACTTGATGCCTATTGCTAATCCAAAAATTTTAAAGATACAGATAAAATTTTTGAAAAAAGACTCTGAAGTTAGCTGTTAATAACCTTCATGACAGATTTTGGTGAAATAGAATTGATAATTTTTTTTCTTGTGTTACAACTTGGAACTATATAAAATTGAAAATGCCAAATTTCATATTGGCAAAAAAGATTATCCTGTGAACTGATGAAATGCCATTGTAGCCATATTCTTATCAGATAGCCAAAAGTTTATTTGGTTTATGAAGTAAAAATAATAAATATAAACTAGTTTCTTGAGAGAGAAATTAGTCTATTTTTATTTTTACAGTCAGAATCTTTTTCTTTTTTTTTCATTTGAGTCACATTTTTACCTTTCTTAAACTAAAAATGAAGCATATTGCCAAAAATCTTGCTTACTTTTTTTCCATTTTCAGTAGTAGAATCAATAAACAAGAATATGCTAATTTTAACAAAAGTTTTAAAAAAGTCATGCTTATAACAACTGTTACAATACAATTAAAATCTATCTTTTGGAAGTTAATTAAAACTAAAATTTATAGTAAATTTTCAACACCAATCCTAGAATGAACTTTTAACCAACCTGATAATATAAAATATAGCATGTAATATAATACTTAAAATTGAAAATGTAGCCTTAATACTATCTAAATTGTCAGAAAATTACTTGGTGAGCTGGGCAAGATGTCAATACAGTTCTATGATTGGTTATAACATTAATTCTTGTGTTAAGTGTCAGCACTAATCTTGAACTTGTTAAGTTTGAAGTATTTTTGTAATTTATTAAATGAATGTTTTCATGTGACAAGTTGCTGAGTCTGGTCTGATACTATCATGGTCGATAGTTGGCACATAATGATGCTGTTGAGGCTTTTACTTTTCAGTGTGAATGAAAGGATGGAAATGATTTATTAGGAGGAACTATTAACATATACAATGAAAGAATCTTAACCATTGTTTTTATTGGCTATAATGAATAATAAAAGGTCATATTGATTGAAAAGAAAAAGAAAACAGATCATACCTAGAGGTTAAATAGTCTTATCTAGTTTAAGGTATTGTCTTGGCTGCCAAACGTCTATTTCTTTGGAACATGATTAATATAGGAAGTAAATGATCAAATAAGAAATGAAAGAAAAACAGCTTACAGATAAGAATGAGACAGCTGCAGAATGGACATCATTTTGGCAATATTAAAAAGTAAAATATGACAATTTAGAAAAGAACAGATTTTATTTCACAAAATATTTATTTTAAATATGTTACACCTTTATAAGTCTACTATTCATCCATTCATTGAATATTACTACCACGTCTGGACTGGTGCTTCTGCTATGTATTTAGAGATTCTTGATAGAATCCAAAGAATCTGTAATGGTATTAGTTCTGATCTGGCATCTCAGCTTCAGTCACTTTTCCACTGCTGTAACATAGCTTCCTTCTGCTTTTTCTGTAAATACTCTCATGGTAATTTTTCTGAGCTTTCCTCTTTGGTACCTCAACTTTATGAATTTAAGTGCAGAACTAGATAGGCAGCTAGATGTTATCATTTTACAGTTGAAATTGCTAGATGTAACCATAAGTTCTATGCTAATAATTTCTTCTCTCACACTTCTCACTTGTGGAACTCTCTTCAGGCTTCTTGCGTTCCAGTCAACTTTGATTTTCAAAAATTTAAATGCAATGTCAATTGTTATCTTCCATGTTAATTCTTATCTTATTATCCTCTCTCCTTAATGTTTTTTTTTTTTTTTTTTTTTTAATTCTTTCACACTTGGTAACCACTTGTGTCTAAATAGCTTTATTGCCCTGCTTGGGGTGAAATGATTTAAAAATATATTATTACAAATTTTCATATTTGAAAATTTAAGAGATTTTATAAGTTTAAACTTCTCCACTCCAAAATGAGTTATAAACTTGAAAAAGGTTAATGAATGTAATGCTTGAATTGTAGTGATAAAAACTGTTATATACCGTACCTATGAACACTAATGGGTGTGTCCCAATCCTCATAAATATGTTGAACACTATTGTAAGTGGGGGTAATGTGCTGTCTAAGTAGTCCACCATTAGAAGTGCTTTACCTACTTCATGCTGCTGGCGAGTATTGTATTTTGTTGATGTTATAATGATTACTATTTTATTTCCAACCCTCATTTTGGCTATTCCGCATTTAGTAACATTTTCTTGGTTACAACAAAAACAAAGATAGTGTTAACAAATCTGACTCTCTTATGAAATTACACATCCCAGAATTTCAGACAATGAGAAAAACTGAAGAAAGCATAAGTGGAAATGTAATGACAAAAAATATTGATGAGGATGTTAATCTGAATAACTTCTTGACAATGATTCATCTTAGCATGTCACACAAGGAAGCCCATAGAAAACTTTGGTGAAAACATAACATATAAAACAAGGAAGAGGATACTAGTTGGTCATTATTTCTTAAGTTATTAACTGATTCCTTTCAGAATATCAGGCAGGAGAAAAGTTCAAAGAATGTATCAATTATGAAAAGAGCCAAAGCCAAATGCTAAACATAGTAACAATGAGATATTATTTTGAGTAACACAGTTTTTAGGCATCTACAACTTCTTAGTTCTTAGGATTATATATATTTGGTATCCCATTTGATATCTCTATAGATGTAGGGCTGAAAGTTACCTGACTTATTTTCCTATATATGCCCTTATTTTCCTTATATGCTCTTCATTTTTTCTGGTTACATTTTAAGTGTGACTCCTTTTCCAAACAAGTCAATCTAATCTTTATCATCATTTTCATTTTTAATGACCTGAAAATGAAACTAGAATTGTTCTGAGGATGATGTGAATAGGCATTGAAATATTAAAAAATCATCCACAATTTGTTTTAAAAGACATAATAACACTATTATTTTATTACTAGTTTTATTCCAGTTTATTATTGCTTTTTATTACTGTTTGTTCTAGTGACCAAGAAATACTTTTTTTGTGATTTTACAATAAAAAATAACATGTTTTAATGGTGTTGGCTGTGTGGCTCTCATTGCTGGGAATGAATAAAGCCAGTCTGTATATTAACAAACATTTTCTCTTTGCATCTAGTTATCTAAGAGGTGGATCCCTCTCTTTTCTTATTGGTTCTTCTTTATTGAAGCCATTCTATCACTCTACAACTTTTTACTAAAATGTACAGAAATAAAGAGCAAGTTTTAATTATAAAAATATTAAGAAATAAAGAAAAAACTTTTAGTGAGACAAATTCTAATCTGTTTTTCTCAAAAAACATGAAAGCTGCTTTTCTGTCTGATCTTTAAAAGCTAACAGTTTCAAACAATCAAATCTAACTGAAGCAGTAGAACATCTTGTTCTAAGACAAGCTTCCGAGGAGAAAAGATGGGGGTTCAAGTCTTGCTGAAAGTTATCTGCAGTCTGCTGTTTAATAACAGATGTAGAATGGCAGTAGTTTTGATAAAAAGCAGCTAAAATTAAGATGGAAGAGATAGACCAAAAATTAATAAAAATTGATGTGTGTGTGTGTTTTCTCTTGAGGTAGGATACACTTGTATTTTATTCAAATAAATAACCAATTTAAAAAGAACAATTATTTGTATTTTAATAATTTAGAAAATGATGAGTTCTACTTGTAGTAGTGAAATTTTTGGATAAAATGTTTTTTCATGAAATCAAATTTGAAAATTATTGATTTACAAAACAATTGATTTTTATGACTACATCAGTTGAATAACATTGGGGGAAAATGGCTTAAAACAATTATTTTTGATTGCCATCCATAGGAAACAACAAGCTTTTAATTTGAATTTCTTTATTTCTTGGTTCCTTTTTGTTGGCAACTATTGATAAATATAGTTAGTCATTTGTTTGTACAAATAAAAAAAATGCAAACTCTTCCTTCTTATGTAGTTCTTGCAGTTCTTTAAAAATATTTTACTTACAACATCTGAAAATCTGTCACTACCAACCTGGCTTGACTTTGCAAATCATGAGAGAATTAGTGCTTTTAGTATGTTTTAGATGTAAGCAATGTTGTTGATCATCTACGAGGAATAATACGGTGTCGCATAAGATTGATATCGATGACATTATTTTGATGAATTAGTTGAATTCTTTTCTTTTTGGTAATTTACTCTGATAACATTTTTGGCAAAAAAGGAAGCCAGAAACAGAACCTCTTTTCAATTAGTAGTAAGAAGAGAATAGATCTACTAATGTTGATTATGAACTCTTATCTCAGAGTAGACAATGCTTGCATAAATGAAACATTGTATGTTTTGTTGGTGTAATTTATTTTTCAGTCTGGCTCATTGGCTAACAAGTGAAGCTAGTTTTTCTTCTTTTAAAAGTACATCAAGCAGTCATCATCACTAAAGAAATTGGTTGTGAACTCTCAATAATTGATGTTGGTATAAAGCCAATATACATCCTATGTGCATTTTCAAATGAAAAATGATTTTTTCATTCTTGTAAACAAGGATGTATGAGGTCTTATAGCATAGATGAATTTGAATTTCAACTAAGGCTGTACATGTTTGCACTTGAGTAATACCCTTCAGTAATGGATGAATCCATTTGTCCCATTGACTAAGGTCTGATCTTTGGAGCTTATGGCCATATCACATTAAAACACCAGTTCACATACGATCACTAAAGTTAAGCAATGTTGAGCCTGGTCAGTACCCAAATTGGTAACTGCTTGGAGATATCAGGTGCTGTAAACTTGGATATATAGGTGGTGTAATGTATAATGACTTGGAATTTTTAATCAGTGAGCCAAGTTCTAATTCTTGTTGAGTTCGATATGTTGACTTATGCGCAAATACCTTTTCCTCTTCAGCTATGGGTTAATTAGTAAAACTTGTATCACTAAACCATTATTATTTAAAAAAATATTTCTCACAATCTAAAAATATTTTCTGAACCTGCAAAATGTTTGAATGAATCAACCAAATCATCTTTGCTATGCAACAATAAATGATAAGAGTTTATTACAGATTTTAGCTTGCTCCCAGTAGCATGTTTCAGAGTGTTGTTTTTTTTTTTCAGTGTAATATCCCTTCATGAATTGAGGATCAAGGCTATCCATATATTCTATTTTTTATCTGTGAAATGTCATGAAACCTTGTGAAAAGATAATGTAGTGGTTTCCCATTGCTTTCTCCAACATTTTGAATTTGGAGTATTCCTGGTTACTACACAAATCAAGAGACTCCATTTGACTGTGCTATTTAATCTCTAGCTGAAGAAATAAGCATTGGATTCATACCTTTCCCAATGGTATTAGTGTGAAACTGAATGCA
Organism: Acanthosepion lycidas; assembly: GCA_963932145.1. Lineage (NCBI taxonomy): Eukaryota > Metazoa > Mollusca > Cephalopoda > Sepiida > Sepiidae > Acanthosepion > Acanthosepion lycidas. Next base: position 118,306,574 of record OZ010582.1, on the reverse strand, counting down.
ACAGATTTGTTGTGAGTTTGAACTCGTTTCTGTTTCACTTTTCATGTCGATAGTTGTTAAACTACTTGTACATCCATTACACAGTAATACTCTTCTCACAATATAAGAGATTTTCATTTGCCATTAAGGAAAGACATGAACCTGTTTCTCCTTTTATTTTGTTTTACCAGCCAAGTTATTTAGAAAGATGGGCATTGAGTCAATGAAAAAAAGTCATGGATTGAACTTTGGTTTATTTTTGCTCAATTAGTTTAGTTATTATTTTTGCTCTATTAGTTTTGTTATTAATATTGTCTATAGTTTTGCTGTAACGTAGATTCTCTGTGTATTTTCTATAAATATTTTCAAGGAAACTGTTCCGATGAGCTTTCCTCATTGGTAGATTTACTTTACAAATTTAAGTACAGTACTAGATTGGCAACTAGGTTACATAATTTTATAGTTGAAATGTTGATGTAACTAAGTTTCATGCTAACAATTTATTTTCTCGAACTTCTCACTTGTGGAACTTTCTTCAGACTTCTTGCTTTCCAGTCAGCCTTTGATCTTTAAAAGTTCACTGCAATGTCAATAGTTATTTTCTTAATTCTTGTCTACTGCTAGGAAAGTTAGTTCTGTGTTGTGTTAGACAATTTTTCTTGTCCAAATCTTACATATTTAAATCTACCATTTGTCCATGCATTGAATATTGCTACCACATTTTATCTGGTGGTTCTATCATGCATATAGAGATTGTTGATAAAATACAAAGAAGAATTTGCAATGTTATTGGTCCTGACCTGGCACTTCAGCTTCAGTCACTTTCTCACTGCTTTAATGTAGCTTTCCTGTGCATTTTCTATAAATATTTTCATGGTAATTGGTCTGATAAACTTTCCTCTATGGTACCTAGACTTTATGAATTTAAGCACAGTACTAGATTGGTGGCAATAATTTTACAGTTGAAATGGGTAGATGTAACTAAATTTTATGCTAACAGTTTTTTCTCTTGTGCTGCTCACTTGTAGAACTCTCTTTCAACTTTGAGCTTTCCAGTGAAATTTGATCTTCAAAAATTTAAATTCAATGTCAGTCATTATCTTTTTAGTTCCTAGTTCATTTATTACATCCTAGTGGCTTTATTGCCTTGATTAGAGTGAAATGACAAAAGAATATTATGTTAATGAAATGGGGTTACATTTGTTTGTGTTGACTATTTGTCATTGCTGACAATAGTCTTAGGTCCTGCAATTATATCTATGATCAGATGTGATAGCAATATCTTCAGCTCTTATGTTTCTAGCCTTGTTATACCTTCAGGAGGTACAAGTTAATTTGCTGTAACCAATTTATACTGAACTTGAGATGCTTTAGATGTTGAACCTGTTTAATTTCATAGTAGTCATGGTATTCTGAGTGATCACCATTCACTTATGTGTAAATACCCTTGGGAAAGGTTGGAATCCATCTCCTCCATTCAGCTCTGAGTTAAATAGTAAGAATTCTATCTGGAAAAGTCATTGTTATTCTCAATAAATTGTTAATGCAATAAAAAAAGAATTATTCTTACAATCTAAAATATGTTTTGACTTTAAATAATACAGAAATGGTTGATAAGCTGTTAAAAATAAATCAGTCAATCAATTGAGCAGTCATCCTTTGGTATATTGGAATTATACTGGTTATCAAACTGGTTATTTTAGTCAATCAAGTATGAAAGTTATGTTAACATTTTCATCTTAACTTCATTTTAAATTAGATTACAAGTACTGTCCTCCCCACTAAAAAAATGATGACCATTTTTAAGCAATTTTACATTTGTGTTTTTCTTATATTCAAATCTTTGTTGCTCTCCATTTTTTTTACTTATATTCAGCATTTCTTGAATATTAAACTAACTGTAAAATCATGATAACTATTCATCCTCTGCCTTGTCCCATTACTATAAATGAAAACAATTCTTAATAAATACATGTTTAAATATGTTTTATTCATCTGTAGAGCCATTTGTAATCAGCATGGCTGATGTTAGACTCCTGGAGAGCAACACACTGCACCTTCTTGACCTCACATTTTCATCTAACTTGAAGTGGAGCAATTATATTGAATCAATAACTGCATCTACTGCAAGGAAAGTTGGGTCATTGTCTTGTGCCAGAAAACTTTTCTTGTCAGAATTCATCTTGCACATTTACAAATCTGTCATTCATCCATGCATTGAAAACTGCTGCCATATCTTGCCTGGTGCTCCTGCTGTTTATCTTGAGGTTCTTGACAAAATCCAAAGAAGAATCTGCAATATAATTAATCCTGACTTGGCATCTCAACTTCAGTCACTTTTTCATTGGCGTAACGTGGGTTCCCTGTTTTTTCTACAAATATTTTCATGCAACGACTCTGACAAGCCTTTTTCACTGGTACCCAGACTATATGAATTTGAGCGTCTTACTAGATTGGCATCTAGATTGCACCTGTTTACTGTTGAAATAGCTAAATGCAACTGTCACTTCTACTCTAACTGTTTTTTTCTCAGACTTCCTGCCTGTGGAACTCCCTTCCATTTACTTGCTTCTCTGATAACTACAATCTTCAAAAATTTAAATGCAACATAACTAGCCATCTTCTATTTTCTTGAATCCTGTTCATCTTTTCTCCTTTCCTCAATCTTCCCTATACTCAGTCTTTTCTCTCACTTTCACTCCCAGTAACTAGTGGCATTCCCACCTTGCTTGGGGTGAAATGATGAAAAAGAAAAAGAGGTCCTTTAACAAAATATTTCCAGTATACTCATGTTCTGATATTTCTTGTACATAACCAGAAGAGTCCATGGAAAAATGTTACACAAAAATATATGTAGATACCATATTGGATTTCCATGTATGTGAATTTCCACAGTTTAAAGCCAAAGAATGCTAAAAAAATAAGGAGTAATGAAAATGTGCCATCTCAGTCTAAAAGGAAATTAAAGGTTATTACTATGGCATTGTGGATGCCAGCACAAAGAATGGCATCAATGAAACAAGTTCAAACTCTTACACAATTGCACTTTGAAAAGGCATGTCTTGATTTCTCCATCTGTGACATTGTATCTCTAGGAGTGGAGTTGTAGATTGGAAAATATTTAATCACTTATAAAGTCATGCATTTAAACTCTGTCAAGGCTGGAGGAGCACTTTCTCATAATGGAATTGGTAGCTTTAAGACAATGTCTTCATTTTTCATATATTATGTAAATTTAAGAGACCAGGATGAAAATTCTGGGAAAACAAGTTGTAGCTGAAAAATTTATTGTAAGGTATTAAAGAAATGGTAATAAACAGAAACAAAAAAAGAATGTAATTTTATTTGTAATTCATTCCTCTTTAACCCCTGAATGAATTGAGTTTGTTTTAATTTTGATAAAATCTTGACAAGTTATGATTGATTAAGAATTTTATCGGCAGTATTAACAAATCTTGTTTAGAGATTCTGAGATGAAGTGTTTATTTTATTTTTATTTTATTCTTATTCTACCTCTTTTTTTATTGCAACTTTTGAGTAATTATTTTGAGGAAGAAACCATTCATAACAAACCAAAAAAAAAAAGTGTGTAATAATGAAAATGCTCCATCTCAAAACCATAAAAACAATGTCATAGTTTTGATAGGGTAAAATCTAAAACCCTAAAGCTTAGAAAAATATTGTCTGACCTGTTAGATATCATTTTCCACTAATGGGATGATCAGGATATAGTGTGACAAGTCTTTGTATTGTTTTAAGAACACGGATCTGTCCACCTGATTCAGAAGAACAATATTTGAATGCTGCTGGGTATCTGAATATTATCATGCAGCTGTTCATTGTTGCTGTGTAGTCATGTGTGAATGAGTTCATTCATTGGAATAATGCTTCTGTTACAGGACCTGGGTTTTAGCTTGTCAAGGAATGAATTCCACCAGCCATCTTGGCTATCTAATCACCAGATCCATCCAAACATCTGTAGAACAAGCTATTAGAAATAACCTCCGGAAGTAATGAACTTGACATGAGTTAGCATCCCTGTAACGCATTTTTGACACTTTTTCGAGTCCATATCTTAATGAATTCTATTTGTTCTGAAGGCAGAGAAAGAGTAGACCTTTATTAGAAAAGTGGACTTCATAAAGCGAGTTCTCAATATATTTGTTCGATCAAGTCAAAATGGATTTATCTCATTAGTTTCACACAAGGCTTGCATTCTCTTATTAAGATACAAACTTGCTAATATTCTAGACAAGTGTAAGAGAAAATTGCTTATTCAGTTCTAAATAGCTTAGTTGGAAATGAATTAGAATGAAGATCTAAAGGTTCCTGGTTCTGTCATGTTTTTGGTATTAGTATAAAGTCCTGTTTAATTTGAATGCTACAAAAATAATGACATAACCAAGATGTTGACTTTCTACAGTACCTCAACCAAAAGGTTAGAAAGGAATCTTCCATTGATATTAGAAAGAGTGATAATAGTGGACTTGAGAAACTTATTTTCCTGAAAAACTCTTTTAAGTGAAAGATTTTATAAATTTTAATGAACGGTAAAATAACTCTTTGGGCAATGAATATCAAATGTTTCCTTATAAGAAAACAGCTAATTTACCCATTTACTCTTAGGCTGAAGTAAAAACTTTTAATGTTGACTTAATTGTTAAAGAAATTTAGAAAGTGTTTTTGAAATTTAAAGATTAAGAATTGGTTGTCACTGCATTTTTATAGGTCAGCAAAAAATTAAATACTTAATTAGAAACAAAATTATTTTAGAATTGCTTTTAAATTTGATAATTCCTATTTTCTTCTTTTGGAAAAATGGACAACAGTGATTTATTAATTTGTTTTTTTATATTTTTATTAGGTCACAACTTTTAAGAAACTGACACATATCAAATAATTGTTGGACAAAGCCAATTTCGGCACCTTGGCTTTGTCTGGGCTCTGTCAACATTGACTATGGATGTAACTGCTTTAAGTGAATATAAATAGCCTGTTCACTAAGTCAGTTTTCTATGTTGACAAATGTCATCATAATCGAGTTTAGTTTATCATGGCCTACTGCCAAATGTATTAAAAGCTCCTTAGACAACTAAAAATTTAAGTCTTAGATATTTAACAGAAACTGTATCTGACTAACAAAAAGAGCAATACGAGGGAGTTTCAGGCTATTTATATTCACTTTGCAGTCATAACTTTTGAAAAGCATGAATCCATATCTCCTTGCATTCTATCATATTACAAGATGTTTTTTAACATTATTATTGTCTCATTTCTGGTTTGTCATAAGTGTTGTCAGGAAAAATTGGATGAATAAAAATTTTGACAAATGACTATCTTAACTGATCAAGCAGTGGCAGCTTAAAGCAGTTACATCCATAGTCAATGTTGACAGAGCCCAGTCATATGACACAAATATATTCAGCCTCCTTTAAGTTACTAGTGCTATTAAACTATGTGACGTGGCTAAAGTTGGTTACATTTTGGAGAGGAAAACACAAGAAAAGTGAAAAAATAAACAACTTTTTACAGAAGATTGGTCCCGATTATCCATTAGAAACACAGACATAGATGTTCACTGAGGAGGAATAGCAAACAGGTAATTTGCCCCCTTCCCCCAATAGTAAATAGGTTATTTGCCTTCCCATTATAGACAGGCTATTTGCTCCCCCAACACTATAGGCAAGTTAATTGCAGCCTCCACTATAGACAGGTTATTTGCACTTGTTTTTGTTTTTACTTTTCCTGCCTTTTATTGAATGTAATTGTTTTATGTGAGCCTAAATTTACCACCCACCTCTCATCCTGTAAAAAATATGATCATTTTTCACTTTGGTAAGGTGACTTCTTGTCTCACTGTAAAATGGCAACAGATGCCCATGAAGACAAATATTGTTGCAGAATGTTCCTGTAGCAGTTGTAATCTTCATTAAAAAGCTATTTAGTTAGTTCGATAAAATATTCAGTCAAGAATGCTTAATTTTTTTGTTATTTTTCAAAGCAGCATTTTAACCAATCTGTTCCCTATCCTTCTTCAAGTGTATAACTTACAATCTTTAGATCTCAGCCAATATTTTTTTTAAATTAAAACTGTTGAACTCTGAAACCTTAGCATTTGCTGAAATACTACCACTGAACATTTTAGATAAATTTTACTGTTTCAGAACTGCTTGTGTAACAAAAAAAAAAAAAAAAATCAGATAAAACTAACATATTCAAAGTTATAAAATGCATCTTAAATAGGTACATCAATAAGTGTGTATCCTGATTATGAAAACGCATTTATTTTTGCATACCAAATATTTATTTTTCTGCATAATCACATTTCTTCTCAATGGACTCAGTACAGTGATGAATATTAATAACAGTGAACATTATAGAATTAAAATTTTAGATAAAAATTCATTTCATAAGTGTCAGGCTATTATCATTCGTCCTCTATGGTGGTAAATGCTGGGTAATCTTCTCACAGATGAAGAGACTTGAAGCAATAGAAATGTTGTTCTACAGAAGGATGCTGAGAATAGTATGGACCGAACATGTGAGTGATGATGAAATTCTAGAAACAATGGCAACAAAAAGGGCACTTACACTTAATATCAGGAAGAGACAGTTGAAATTTCTGAGGCACACGAGGAAAGAGGTCATGGAAAATTTGATACTCATAGAACAGTTTAAAGGTAAGATGACAAATGAAAGCAATGTATAGCCTACCTGGTGGGGGGCTTGATTGAATGGATGACAGAGCAGGGTTTGGGAGAGATGGCAAAAAAACAAAAGTTATTAAGAGCAACAAAAGACAGTAAAGTGGAGAGCCATGATCACCAAACGTCCTAAAAGGACACAGCATATAGAAGAAAACATCCTTCTGCATCTAAAGGACAATAGCTGAAATGTTAACAAAAATATGGAGGTATTTGATCAAATAATTCATCTAAAATAGTAATATTCCATATGAAAAATTCAGTAATGTTGAAAGTTTTCCTTAAAATGTGCAACTATTTTGAATATATGTGGAAAAAAAACCCTCAAATTTCATTAATTTATGGTAAATTTGAAATTTTAGTGATATTTATTTTCTTTGTTTATTTCTATTAATTCTATTTGTTTGTTTTTTTTTGTATTAATTCAGTTAAGTTTCAAATTCTTCGCTTTCTTCCTTTGTAAATTGTAAGAAATGATTTATTACAAAATTTTGGTTATTTAGAAGAATGGAAGATATCTATACAGTGGATTCTGCTGAAATGGAAAATTGGTTATATAAGTAATAACTGCTGAGTAGAAACAATTGTGTAAGAAGAAAATCAAATGTATATAATACTTACTATTTCTTATATAGATCTGTTTAAAAGAAGCATCTGTCTATAGAGACTTGAATTTGTTTTGATGTGCTCAACTTAAATGGAATTTTGCTTTTATGTACATTCAATAGAAAATAGCCGTAGTTATTTGTATTTTCTTTGTGGATACACAATAATTCTGTTAACTTTCAAATTATTTACTTTGTTTCTTTGCAAATTCTAAGAAATGATTTATTACATGATTTAAATTGCTTATTTTGAAGAAGGAAAGAGAAGTCTTTCTTTCTTTTTTATGTACATTCAATAGAAAATTTGTATTTACTAGCATAGTCAGTTCCAATTTCTCCCCCCCCCCATCACAAATAAATCTAATCCTCAACTTTAACCATTTGAACTGTGAATGTTGTAATAAATCATCTGAAATGTCCTACTTAAACAAAAATTCTAAAAATTTGGAAATTTTTATCTATTGTGCAAAATTATTTACAAAATAAATTATATAGATTAAACTATAAAACATATACTTATGTGTAACTTTGAGAAGTCATTAACATTCTAAAGTTTGTTTGGCTTGGTGTTGGAAAACTGGAGATTGGAATTACCTGTGTCTATGAGTAGTGGTAATGATTTCATCTGTCTAGCATTGCTAAAATGATTTGATTCATATATTAGAGACCCTTCCCCTATTGCAACTTTCTGAAGAAATAGATTTTTTTTCATTTATGCTATTTACATTGTTCAAACTGTTGTCCTCATTTTTGTTGCCATATTCACAATGTTTTAACCATTATATGCTCCAGCATTCTTCAGGTCATTGGGATTTTGAACTGAACCCTTTATTTCATCCAATGGAGTAGATTGTTTTAGTTCCCATGGCTGTTTAAAACACTTATTTTTGTCATATAGGAGAATCCAACATGGTGTGTAAATGAAATATTCGGTGAAAAATCACATTTGTCAGTAACATTTTAAACACCTCCTAGAATGTAAAGTTCTTAAAGCAAACCTGTGCCAAACTGTTTTCCTGAATCCTTGATGACTTGGCTGTCTGAAAATGACGACATCAAGATTAAATAATGGAAACTGACCATGAAAAACACAATTATGCACAACAAGTTTTCGATCTATCAGTAAACTTCTGGACCTTTTCGGGCGATGTTATAGGATCCAGACAGCTATTGTTTGCACATGGAATTATTCACTGGTAATTAATCTTCGATTTGGCTGTGGAAAATGTCACTCGGTTTGTTCTAAATGTTTATTGCTGGCTGACTGACCTTTGACCCAAACATGTCAAAGTCAATTTGGCTTAATTTTACTTTTGGTTTCTGGTGGTCAGGAATTGCAGATAAATCTTTCACCTTTTACTAAAGGTTTCCGTGGCTGGGTGTCAAATTTTTTAATCCCTGGCAGTCATATAATTGAAAATTACCAATGGACTTTGTTGCATTTTGACCCCCTAGGAATGTTGATTTCCTTCGAAACTCTCAATTTTATGCCTGAAATAGTTTGATTATGATTTAGGCTTTCTGATTTTCAAAAAAAATGGTTAATTTTCCATTAATGGGAAAAGTTTTTGTTTAAAACTAGAAAAAATGCAAAATTTTCACTATTTTTTCACATTTTACCCCTGAAATAAAAATTTGAGTCATTTACACCAGGCAATTTTACTTTTAAATGAAAGAATATATATATCCTTTGCTTTCAGAAAATACCTAGTTTCATGGGGTTCAGATCAAAAGTTTCCTTAATATTTGTTTAGATGATGGTCATTTTTCAATATTTTACCCCTATAAAAGTTTGAAAATCCATTTTTTCAGAGAAAACAAGCTGTGACAAAATGACTTTCGCCATTTTTGTGATGATTTTTACTTGGGATAAAATTTTTTTACCATAACAAACCTGAATTGACTTTATTTAAGTTCAGTGGGGCTATAGGAAACCTCAAACAGCTGTGATGTGCCATGACTGTTCCAGATGTATCAGTTATCTCCCTTTAACTGAACTCTCCAAGTTTTTGTTTGGGTCAAGTCACTGGATCCAACCAATGCTTTTATCCATGGATGAGGTATGGCACATAAAACTAGAACAATCTACCCTGGTGAATGAAATAAAGGGTTCAATTGGAAATTCCAATCAATTGAAGAAAGCTGGAGGGTACAATTACGAAGACATCATGAATATGGCAATAAAGATGAGGACAACAGTCCAAACAATGTAAATAGTGCAAATAATTACAATACCTCATGTCAGAAATATAGACAGAGTTTTTTTTTTCTCTTCATTGTTTTATAGAAAAGACAAAAGCTGAAGAATAGAATGGATAAAATGTTGTAGCAACAATATGAAGAACATAAAGAAATTGATTATTTAACTAAAAACAATTTTTTTTTTTTTATTCTTTTTACATGCACTACAGAAACAGTTTTGGGGAAGTCCAGGGACAGATCTAGCATTTTCAGTTAGAGGAGGCATGTTCCTCAGTAAAATCTCAATTCCAAATTTTAAATTCTGTGATCATATATATTAGGTTATAGAAATGAGTAGAGTGTGTTCATATATATATATAAAAATTTAAATTTGCATTTTCTTTTATTTATTTGATATTTAAATTGTAAATTCAAACCTTTAGATTCAAAGTGTAATTATATAGTGTTTATGAAGGAGGATTTACTAAAGTCAATTTTCATGGATTTTTATTTGTATGTTCACAAAGACATTCTAACAGAATGTCTTCATAAACAAGCACATTAAATTCGTTTTCACTCATTATATGCTACCGTATCTACTTTGCAAAAAATATTTTCTCGGAAATTTCTGTTGGCGGTTGGAGTGCACCCTCTGCGACCAATCACCCCATTCATATAAAACTGAGAACTGGCCTATTTTATTGGCTATGAAGAAATCCCAGCATGCATTTGTGTGGTTTTTTGCCTATAAATTGAGGAGGTGAAAGTGTTTTGCAGTCATTTCTTATGAACATTAGGACAAACAATGGTAATATTAGCCGTTTCCCTACAAGGAAACATTTGACATTCATTGTCTGAGCAGCCAGTACTACTTTTGGCTGAAATTTATAAAATCTTTCTCTTACAGCAATTCTCCTGGAAAACAGGTTTCTCAAGTCCAATAGCAGCTGTTGCTCTTTCCAGTACTGATGGGGGAGGGGGATTTCTTCCTAACCTTTTATTTGTAGTATGGAATGTCAACATCTTATTATGATCACTTGATTATGTCATTATTTTCTCCTTGAGTTACATGTGTTATCTATTTTAGCTGTTGATCATCCTCAAGTAATGCAGTTTGTGTTATTTGGTACAGTTCTTAGATTTAATCGATGTTAACTCTCGAAGCTTACATCAGTAGAACAGCTCATATATATATATATATATATATATATATATATATATGATTATAAATTTCATATAAATATAACATAATATATAATATCATAAATATAATACATAATAGCATATAAATATAATGTAAATATAGTATATATAATATATAAATATAATATCATAAAAATGTCATAAATCTAATATAGATATCATATAAACATAATATCATATAAATAGTGTTGCATTTAATTTTTGTCAAGTGGCAAATAAAAACTTAATCATATCAGTACATGATTGAATTTTGTGTCAAACATTGCATCACTCAGATCTCTTGATCTCTTCCCTTCAGTCCTTACAACATCTGGCTTTTATCAAAGCTAAATTATTTAAATGACATGGATGAGATTAAAGTTACTATGATGAGTCTACCAATGGTAATCATGAAGTAAGTCTTGCCCCCAAATTTCATCATTTACTGATATGATTAATTTTTTATTTACCACCTGACTGTTTTGAAAAGTGTGAGGGATGCTGAGATCAACGTACAAGTTCTAAACAATCTACTTTGAGTGATACAAAGATACTATTAATCAAGGTAAGCAACATTTAAATGTCTGGATACTTTCCAAATAGGCCTTGTATATCACCCCCCCCAAAAAAAAGAAGAAAATACTGCATTCTCTTTAATCATTCATTACTTTTATTTAATTAAAACCATTATTGCATTGCAGATATTACCTGTTATGTGTGCAAATGTTTTAAGAAAAATATTATTTTGGATATACTGATATGAAGCACTGCTGCTATATTTGGGTGGGAGCTGCCCATTTTTCATTTTCCAGTTGTAGCTTTGTGGATTTCCCACTATACAACCCCTTTCCCACAGACAAAACTTTGCAAGCCTCTTCCCACTCTATTGCTATTTTCATGGAAAATGCTGAGACAAGCTACATTCCTTAGTTCCACCAGTTTTAACCTTCACAACTAAGAACCACCACACCACATAAACCAAGGGCAAGTCACTCTCATTCTCTTCATATTTAATTAGTAAAAAGTATGTTCCACCAGAATAGCTCCTTTCCAAGAACCAATACTTTGTAGAACTGATTACAAAAAGAATGCTTTTCCTACTACTACAGTCTTAACCTGTTCATGTTTTGGATTAGCTGTTATATTTTCCATATATCCTTATAAACTGTGCCTCTTACTCTTAGAACTCACACAACAACCTCATTCAGTAACCCTCTACCTTGAGTGGGTCTTGGGCCTTGTATAATTTTAATGTGAATAAAAATAAAGATTAGATATAAAAATAAAAAGGTGAAATATATCTGGAAATTTTGCTGATGGGATTCATGAAATTTTGCTGATGTTGTGATTTCTTAAACTTTTCTGTATTGATAATTTGTAGATACTTTCTCTTTAACTAATTGTTGGGTAATTTTTTGATGACCATTAGTTTAGTTCTATTGTTTTGCTATGCAGCTTGTGACAAGTTAACCCTTGGAACTGTAGAATATAGTAGTTTTTCAAGTAGTTAATAGCCTTAAATATTTTTATTTTATTTTTTCATTTAATTAAAATCATTTTGTATTGCAGATGTTACTCTTGTTATGTATGCAAATGTTTTAAGAAAAATGTTATTTTTCACAGTTAGGGAATGCAAATGCCGATATACAAACATAAGTGTTATGAAGTGCAATTTCCTTTGTATTTTATCAGTCCAGTGGTAGTCATTTATCTTGCATACTGAGAGCTGGCCTACCCTTACTGCCTGGGCATTTATATAGCCTCTGCCTTAGCTATGCTAATTAGGCAGTCATTTACATATCACTACAATAAATTTCATGTTTGCATATTGTAATGTATATAAAATTAATTACAGAGTTTAGCTTTGTCTAACACAATGCTAGGATAATCAGTGAGAATCACTCATGCTTACAAATTGGTTTGCGAGATAAATTTAATGTCACCTTATTACACTATATTTGAATTCTGTATTGACCAATCAGATGTGTGCATTATGTTCTAGTTATTTAGAAAGAGGACCCAGAACTTTATTTATCAAAATATATTAAACTAAACTATACTTGTGATTTCTGATAAGTAAACGTTGAAATTAACAGAAGTTTCTCTGAACAATGTCGTAGCAAAGAAAACTACTTTGTATAAGTAATTTTTCTCATCTCCATTTCTTAAAAAATAGCTTATTGGTTTAGAAAATGTATTAAAACTGAGCCAACAGGTGTTAATCATGTTCGTGACACAAGGCTTTTGTTGTCTACATCAACCGAATAGTATATTTGTTGCTTTATTTATAACAATGGATTTGGGGTTTTGGTTGACCTGAAATACATAAAACTTTTGATTCATGATTTCAGTTTGTTGAGGAACTCCTTGAACAATGCCAACTCTATGATTTGAATAGATTGAAATTGTATAATTGGTATAGTTACTGATTATGATAATGTCTCTTGATCTTATTTACTGTATTGATTACTGACTGCATCTTTAAAACTGGTTAAACGTGTTTTTGACAAAGTGTAGGTTGCCGATGAGCTATTTGTTTATAGATTTGCTATGCTCTATCAGGTGTTTGGTAGGTGTTTGTGTGCAATAGATCGAGTGAGAATTATGGTCATTAGTGGAAGAGCTGATTGTATTGCTTGTGGATGAGAGGAAAATGTTGATGAAGAGCCTTGTTGATATTTGAGAGTGGATGCAGCACAACTATAGCACTGTTAGAAAGCTTGTATGGAGCTAAAAGCTTTTAGGTTAAAGAGAGAGAGAGAGAGAGAGAGAAATAACAGTGAGGGTACCTAGGTGCAGAAGAGAGATCTAAGTGAGTATAGTAGTGACTTATTTATGTATAGGTCAGTTAAGTGCTTCTCAAGAGTGTAAATAAAAAAAAAGACAATTGAGATTGTGTATTTGGGTATTTTTTAAAAAAAAGTTTTTATGATGGTAAGTTGCAGATGGTATGAGTTGTTTATTTCATAGTGCCATATCTTGAATTAACATTACTGTTCTTTGACACAGAAAGCAAACTACAAGAACTCTTACAGAAGGTAGTGAGATGAAAGGACTAAAGCTCAATTACAAGACAACAGAATGCATAGTTGTTAGCAAAAGGAACAGCTCAGTATACAAATTACAAATTGGAGATACCAAAATCAAACAATTACCACAATTTAAATATCTGGAAAGTGTGACACTGAAAGCATTTCAAAAGCTAAATAAAGTATTAATAAATAAAAAACCACTGCTACCACTATTACCACTACTACCACTAAAAGTTGTTTCATTATCTGAAAGAGATTTGATGGCAATTGCTCAGGATCTAACAACAGCAAATCATTCCAAATGTCCATCCCTTTCCTTGGTATCCTTTCCAATTTCCAATCAAAAGCTAAGCAAAGGATTAAGAAAATTTCATTAGAAACAAAGAAAAGAGTACTTAACTTATGTAATAACAGTCCCCCTATATGTCAGTGTATGCTGGACAATCTCTTCATAGATGAAGAAGAGGCTCAAGACAAGAAAAATGTGGTTCTACAGAAGGATGCTGAGAATATGATGGACTGAACATGTGAGCAATGAAGAAGTTTTCAAGAAAATGGAAACAAAAAGGACACTTATACATAGAATGAGAAAGAAAGAGTTGAAATTTCTAGGGCACATAATGATGACAGAGGATTTAAAAATTTGATACTTGCAGGGCAAGAAGGACAGAGGAAAACAGTGAATAACTCACCTAATGAGCTTGTATAAATGCATAGCAGAACAGAGATAGGGAAAAGATAAAATTTATTAAGAAGTACAAAGGACATTTATTTATGAAGATTTATTTTTTATTCATGCTATATAAAATCATATTCAAATAAGAGAAATTAAAAGAAAAAAAAGAGTAAAAATGTTTCACTAATTGCACTGACAACTAAAGGAAAAAGGAGTAAAAATAATTCACTAATTGCATTGATCATTAAAGAAAAAAGGAATAAAAATGTTTTAGTAATTGCATTGATCATTAAAGAAAAAAGAAGTACAAATGTTTTACTAATTGCATTGATAATTAAAGAAAAAAGGAGTAAAAATGTTTCACTAATTGCCTTGACAAAGAAAAAAGGAGTAAAAATGTTTCACTAATTGCATTGACAACTAAAGGAAAAAGGAGTAAAAATAATTCACTAATTGCATTGACCATTAAAGAAAAAAGGAATAAAAATGTTTTAACAATTGCATTGCTAATTAAAGAAAAAAGAAGTACAAATGTTTTACTAATTGCATTGCTAATTAAAGAAAAAAGGAGTATAAATGTTTTACTAATTGCATTGACAAAGAAAAAAGGAGTAAAAATGTTTCACTAATTGCCTTGACAAAGAAAAAAGGAGTAAAAATGTTTCACTAATTGCCTTGACAAAGAAAAAAGGAGTAAAAATGTTTCACTAATTGCCTTGACAAAGAAAAAAGGAGTAAAAATGTTTCACTAATTGCATTGACAACTAAAGGAAAAAGGAGTAAAAATAATTCACTAATTGCATTGATCATTAAAGAAAAAAGGAATAAAAATGTTTTAACAATTGCATTGCTAATTAAAGAAAAAAGAAGTACAAATGTTTTACTAATTGCATTGCTAATTAAAGAAAAAAGGAGTATAAATGTTTTACTAATTGCATTGACAAAGGAAAAAGGAGTAAAAATGTTTCACTAATTGCCTTGACAAAGAAAAAAGGAGTAAAAATGTTTCACTAATTGCATTGACAAAGAAAAAAGGAGTAAAAATGTTTCACTAATTGCATTGACAAAGAAAAAAGGAGTAAAAATGTTTCACTAATTGCCTTGACAAAGAAAAAAGGAGTAAAAATGTTTCACTAATTGCATTGATAATTAAAGAAAAAAGGAGTAAAAATGTTTCACTAATTGCAATGACAACTAAAGGAAAAAGGAGTAAAAATAATTCACTAATTGCATTGACAATTAAAGAAAAAAGGAATAAAAATGTTTTAGTAATTGCATTGCTAATTAAAGAAAAAAGAAGTACAAATATTTCACTAATTGCCTTGACAATTACAGTTACCAGTACATTTAGAAATCTTTATGTGAGCAGCAACTGCCACAGTGAATGGTTTAATACATGTAGAATCACACATAACAGAAACCAATTGATAAATGGATATTTAAGATTTGATTGTTTTCTTTTATTCATCAATTTTATCAAGGGAATATATATGAGCTTTTAGTTTTTTTATATTCTATCAATACAATGCAATTACAATATTAATATCCATCTATCTGGAAGCTAAAATTTATCTGAGGCATAAATAAAAAATGATGTTTTTTTGTCAGGCTTAAAATAATAGAAAATTCTATTTCTCTTACATCATCAGAAGAATCCATCAAATACATAGGAATGGACAAATCACTCATTTCTATATTGTGGACTGTCCAGGTGATATAGAAAATGTTGCACACAAATTCCCATTTCATATATGTGGATATAATTTTTATCTACAAATTTCTGGATGTCATCTGTTCTCAACTCTGTATCTATGTTGATGGCACAACTATTTACTCCTGTCCAAATAGTTAATCTGACTAGTTTTTATAAGGTCAAATTAGCAGCTGATCTCAAAAATGACCTACAGTCTGTTGTTAAATGGGGCAAGGAATGACTTGTTAATTTTAATGCCTCCAAAACAAAAACTGTTCCCTTTTAAGTGTCTGAGAGAACCCTTTTTGCTTTCTATCAGTATGGCTGATGCTAACCTCCAGGAGAGTGACTCATTGCACATTTTTGGACTAACATTTTCCACTAACATGAAATGAAAAGATTATAGTGAATCAACTACTAGGTCTGCTGCTAGGAAAGTTGGTTCATTGTCATGCTAGACAATTTTTCCTATCAGAATTTATCTTACATATTTATAATAATACCATTTGTCTATGCTTTAAATATTGCTGCCACATCTGATCTGTGTTTCTGCTATATACTTACAGATTCTTGATAAAATCCAAAGAACAATCCGCAATGTTATTAAACCTTACCTGACATCCCAGTTTTAGTTACTTTCCCATCACTGTGGTGTAGCTTCCCTGTGCTTTTTTCTATAAATATTTTCATGGTAATTGTTTTGATGAACTGTCCTTTCTGATATCTAAACTTTATGAATTTAAGTGCAGTACTAGATTGGCAGCTAGGTCTCAACATTTTACAGTTGAAATTGCTACATGTAATTGTAAGTTCTAGGCTAACAGCTTCTTCTATTGAACTTCTTGCTTGTGGAACTCTCTTCCGGCTTCTTGCTTTCCAGTTAACTTCGAAAATTTAAATGAAATGTTAATCATTATCTTCTCTTTTCTTAATTGCTCTTCTTTTATTGTTTTCTCACCTTCATAATGTTTTCTTTTTCTCATATTCTTTCACTCCTTGTGTCATAATGGCATTATTGTCTTGCTTGGGGTAAAATGATTAAAAAAATTTCAATGTCTGAAATTTTGAGATGAGTTATTGTCAGAATTCCCAAACTATTAAACGTAATATCTTCTTCATTGTTGTTTTTATCTTTCACTTGATTTATTTTTAGCCTTTATAATTGTCTGAAATTTTTAAGAGCCATTGTCATTATATCTCAAACTGTTTGGCTTAGCATCTTTTTGTTGTTTGCACAAATATATCTTGTCAAGAATTCATTGTCTTGGTACCTAAACTCAGCAATGCAAAACTAGTACACAGAACCAGAAATTTTTTTCAGACTGAATGGTTGGATTATCACTGTACAAATTTTCAACATACAGAGATTTAGAATTATCTATTAACATTTATCATTCTGTATATGACTTCATTTGCTGTACAAAAGGTTTATCCTGCCACTGAAGGTGACATTGATCCTTGAACAATAGTGTGTTTGAATTTCATAGTTGTCATATCCTGCTATGGCATCAGAAAATAACTTTGAAAGAAATTAACAGTAAGGATACTATAATTGTGAGGCCTTGAAAAAGAATGCAGTGGAAAGGGAAGTAATATTAATAATACAGAATGCTAAAAGTTAAAATAAAATAATAATGATAAAAAAAATACTTATCCTGTAAGATTATTCACCTACAGAAATCTGGAGTATACATTGATCCTAAACATAGGAATAAAAAGTAAGGATCAGTCTGAATATGATATGATTTTTGATCAGATATTTCTTGCACACATTTTGCATGTTGGATGTTCAAATGATACAGAAAGAAACTGACATATGTTAGAAAAAAATGAAAACATATATATTATTTGGAAATAGCTATATATAGGATTTATATTACACTGCAGACATAGAAATTTATACTGCATGGTGACTGTCAGCTTCATGTTTCAAAGCAATTTTCAAATACCATTGGCTGAATATGTGAGAAATGACAAAGTTATAAGAAAAATGGAAACAAAATTGACAGAATCAGAAAGAGACAACTGAAACTCGAGAGCACATAAGGAGGAAAGAGAGCTTGTAGAATTTCACACTCACAGGGCATACTGAAGGCAAGAGAGACAGAGGAAAGCAGTGAGTAACCTACCTAACAAGCTTGTGTAACTTGTTGGCAGAGTGGGAGTAATAGCAAAGAGACAATTGTGGAGAGCCATGACTGCCTACATCCTGAAGGGAAGCAGCATATAGAATTATAAAAAGAATAATCAATAATTATAATAATAATAATTTAATGCTGTTAGAATTGGTGCTGTTGATTAGTAGTTTTTGTTTGATAGGTTTTGTTTTGAGAACAAAAACAACAAAGAATCCATCCATTTCTATGAGCCAGGATGAGGATGCCTATTGTTGAAGAGAAGTTAAATAACTTCCAGAAAATTGGTATTAGCTTATGTGCATAGATTTTTAAGAGCTTTCAAGGAATGCTGTCTGGAAAAGTGGATTTATTGATGTTGAGAAATTAGAGAATCTACAAGATCAATATAGAGTTGAAAGCAATGGGGGCATTTTGGAATGTTTGGAAGTTGCTTGTTTGATTTGCCTTCTCTGTGGGTTTGTGGGAAGTGAACGCATTAGCTTTGGCACTGGGATTGCTATTGACAGTTACGTCAAGGTTTTTGAATGAGAGGATGCTTCGAAATTGAAGCTGACTTTTTTTTGGCAATGGCCCAAACTCTCAGTGTGGATTGTACAAGGAAAGGGTGAGGAACTCGGGGTCCTACAGATTTAAAGGACAAACACATTTTTCGCCTTATTGATAATGTCTTCACATTCACTACATAGCATTACTCTTTGCATATGGCCTGTGGGTGTCTTCCAAGCTGGGAGTTCTTCCAACGTTTGGTTCTTCTGCAGTATAGCATTTGTAAGATCTCTTTTCAGTAAGCTAAGTGGCAGAAGGAAATTCTCTTTGGTTTGTCTCTTTCTCTTTTTCCACTCATCCTCTCTTTTCCCCTCCTCCTCTTTCATCCTCTTCCTTGTTCTTCTCTCTTTTCTCTCCTCCTCTATTCCCCTCTTCCTAATCTCTCCCTATTTTCCTCTTCCTACTCTCTCTCCCTCTCCCCTCCTCCACCTCTCACTTTTGCTTCTTCCTCCTACTAATCTCTTTTACCTCTTCTTTCATTTGGTAAGCTTGGCTTGGTCTGACACAAGACTACAAAAGTGGAGCCACTGGTGAGTAATGAACTCCCTATAGACATATTCATATTAATTCTCTGCTAAAGGACTTTTTGCCTATGTTTTTATCAATTATATTGATAAATTTGGCTGAAGATATGACAGTGCCTCATGGGGTACAAAGGACCAGAATATAAAATAGATTGTATCAAGAACAGTTATCCTACACATAATTTTGTATCAGTATATTTATTGTTGTTTTTATCATACTGTTTTGGTTGATAAGTTCTTAGCCTTTCCACAGGTTATTTTGTATCAAGTTGTTTTTCATTTTTTTAGCTCTTGAACAGAATATGACACCTCAATAAGTTTATGGAAATGAGTATTAAAATCTCATGCTTTAAAAAGTACTTTCAGGTGAGATAAAAAAAAAATCCTGTTAAAATTTTGATGTTTTGTTTGAGAAGATAGAAAAGAACAAGGTAACATGTGAAAAGCTCTAATCTCCACATGAGGGAGAGATCAAAGAATATAAAACAGTCTAAATAATATATCAGTAGAAACTTATTGATGAAAAGAACAAAGAACACAGAATTTTCACAGAATACAGAAATACTAAAGAATAATGCATTAGGTGTAGTGTTATGTTAAAAAATAACAAAGTTGAAGATACTAGTTTGAAATAATGTACATAGAGAACTATCTTGATTATCCATACCTCGATCAAGACGTTGATTATCTGGATTCAAAATAAAGAGAAAAATTGGAATTATCCAAATATTTTTCACTTATCTGAATTAAACCCATTCTAATATTTTATCTCAGACAAGCATTTTAAGAATTTACAAAACCATATTCAATGCTTGATTAAAAAAAAAAAAAAAACAAAAAAAAAAAACCACTGATAAAATCAGTTCTGTTAGTTGTTGTTAATTTCTTTGTTGTTTTCATACAAAAGAATACACATTTGAATTATCACATCTTGGTCAAGCCAGAAATGATGGATTGCACAACTCTCAGATGCATGTGACACACAAGCAATGATTATGTTTGATAAATATTGAAATTGATTATGTCTTAAACCAGAAATTACACTTACAAATATATTTTAATACAGTTTTGGGAGATGACATCAGATAAATAGGAAGCCAGCTGGAAACTGGCAAAACTTGATGCATTTTCTCATAAAAATAAACTAGACAAAACCTTGAACAAAGCATTTGAAAATATTATTGCATGATATAAATGTTAAATTTCTTTCAGAAAATGACCTTTTCTTCACTCTTTTTTGATAATTTAGGCATTCAATTATCCACAATTTTGAATTATCCAATATGCCTGGATAATCAAGGAAGTATTATAATAATGAAAATATCACATCCCAAGAGTTGTTCAAATTATTAATCAAATTCATCAATTTGTTGTTACCACATTCTTTTGGTAAATCCATTCTATGGAAAATGAGATTTGTTAAAATTTGCATACTTATATGCAATTTTACAGTTTTCTCACCCTTCAGTGATGCTCCTTATAAATTACTTGTACATTCTTTCCCTAGATATTGTCTGCCATATGCAAATTTTCTAATTCCATCTAATGAGAATGACTTTCAAGTTTTCTTCAAATTTAACTTCTATATACCTTATGCAGTAGTGCACTGGCCAGGGTGTCAGTTTGCCTGATGGTAAGTGGGACTCCTATATCAAATAAAAATGCCATGAAGAAATAAACACAGACAACTGTTTTTAGTAATAAAAAGGAATAAGAACTTTATAAAGTCGTCTGTACCCTATCAATTACTCAAGTCCAATGTGAGAAGACATTTTCAAAGCTAAAGATCATAAAGACAAGGTTAAGAAATTCTCTATCTGAGGAGAATTTGAAATCATACATGTTGTTATCCATTGAAAAAGGAAATATTAGATGAATTATATGCAGAAGTAATTATTGGCAGATTCACACAATCATCTAGTGAACACAAATGATTGCTTTTAATATAATGGACTGCATGCAATGCTCTATTGTGCTTTTGAACTGTCTATTAATGTCTAAATTGCACAGTAAACTATTTAAAAATATGAACCAATTACGTAAAAATTCAATTATAAAATACACTTTTTTTTCACAAAAATTTTAATTGTACCCTTTTTTCATGTATTTTTGAAAATGTTGTTTGTTATGAAAAATAAATGATAGCATTGTAGTTGTGAGTGGGCCCCCTTTGTCTCCAGGTAACCAATATTTTTAGATCCAGTCCATTACTGACCTAATAGATAAAGTAAAGCAACAATTGTGGTTTTCTTTGCCTAGCAAGGAAAGAGTTGGAGAACAATCCTGCATATAAAATCTCCTATATAATTTTTTTCTTAAATACTATTATTCACCCAATGTAAGGCTCAAGATTCACTTAAGGTAGAGGGTTACTAAAGTTGTAAGGGCATAAAGGAAGGAAGTAAGACATGTATATTATGGGGATATGTAGGATAGATAACGGTTGACCCTAGATGTTAAAAGCTTAATATTGTAGTAATTGAGGAAGCATTCACTTGGCAGTTAGTTCCCAAAATAAAAGTTCTGAGGAAGAAGCTGAGTGGAACTTACTCCTTACCAATATACTGAGGATGATTCAACCTTGGGTATATGACATAGAAAGTCTTAGGTGAGACAGTCTGAACTGGTAGAACTAAAGAATGTAGCTTGTTTGATTTTTTTTTCCATGAATCTAGAATAGCCATGTTTTGTATTCAAGAAAAAAAAACTTAGAGCTTTAGTTTAATTAGTCCAAGCTATATATTTATCACTTTTTTTCTTTTTGCATGGCCATTATTTTTCTTGTTTACTGTATGTAATAATAAGTCTTTACCAGTACCCATAATTCATCAAATAGCACCAGACTTTTATTGCCTTGGGACATCAACCATTGGTTGGTTTGGAGAATTTACATCTGTTGTAATGTCTGTATGTAAAGCTGTCAGAAAGTTGTCTGCTTGGTTTGCACGATGACTCTGAACTTGTGCATATGCTCTATGGGGTCACTTTTCCATCTGTTGGGTAAGTTCACAAGTTTCCTCACAGCACTGTGGAGACACCACCAAGAAAAGAGATCCACTTCTTTCCATATAAATTGCATACCTAGTAAAGGCCGAGAATGGATTGGCTAAAATTTTGTGGTAAAAAGAAAGAAAGGGAATTTCGTAGTCGAAATAACCCTCGAGTACTCCTCTCAAAATTGCAGAATGAATTTCATCTCAAATTCTCAAATGGTACAGAAGGTTAAAGAAAATATCAACTGAGATGTGATAAAAATAATAAAGATGAATACAATAGTAATATATGTTGTTTTAAAATAGCTATATTCATAGGTGAAAATTACTCAATATTAAAGAATTTTTATATGTATAGACATTGTGGGCATAGGAATCAACACTACATGGTGACCATCATTTTCATGCTTCACAGCAATATTCAGACTTGAAGCATGAAACTAACATCCTCTCTTTATGTTTTTTTAATCATTTCACCCCCAAACAAGGCAATAAAGCCACTAAAATGCAAAGAGTTAATGAGTGTGAGAGAATATGAGGAAAAAAACATTAAGGAGAGAGAAAAATAAAAGAAATGGAATTTAGAGAACAAAAGATAATGATTGACATTGCATTTAAATTTTTGAAGATCAAAGTTGACTGGGAAGCAAGAAGCCGAAAGTGAGAAGTGTGAGAGAAGAAATTGTTAGCATAGGTCTTATGGTTTCATCTAGTTATTTCAACTGTAAAATAATGAGACCTTGCTGCCAATCTAGTACTGTGCTTAAATTCACAAAGTTTAGATGCCATTATTGAAAAGTTCACACACACACACACATATATATATATATATATATATATATACTCTCAACTCTCCCATTGAATTCAATGTATGAGGGTCAAGCAGATCAGTTCCCAGGAAACCGACAACCTGACAACAGCACATGAGATTTGATTATAGTGGTGAAGGTTTCGTGCAGGACCATCCACATTTTTTGAAAGGCCGAATACAGAGACCTGGTGCATTACATGCCACAAGGTCCCCAAACGACCCTCCGCAGGTTTTGAATTCAGAGTTGTCTTTCTCCTAAACCAGTTACCATCCAAGGCTATAGAACCCAGTTTGTCCTGCTATTTACCCATAGCTGGAGGGAGAAGAAGAGGATTCACACCTTTCCCAAGGGTATTAGCATGTAAGTGAATGTAATGGATTCAAGTGGAATTCAAACTCGGCTCTCTGATTCTGCTATCCATTAATCCACCGTGCCTCCTCTCTTTCTCACACACACACACACACACACATATATATATAGAGAGAGACACAGGGTGAAAGTAATGACATTTTTATATTAACTTTTATTGAACAAAAATAAATTACAGTAGTTTAAGAAAATTTATAAAACATGATTTATTATAATTAACAAACTATTTAACATGTTCAAAATGCTCCTCTTCATGTTCAATACAATGTTGAACCCTATCAGAAACACTTCTACAAACTATTTAACACATTTCTACATTCATTTCAGAAAATTTATCAATTGCCTTTTTTAATTCAGGAAATGTTTTTCGTTTGAGCTTGTAAACAAAATCTTTCAATACACCCAACAAGAATAAGTCTGCTGGTATCAGGTCTGGTGATCGTGATGACTGCTCAATTTCTCTACATTTTCCTATCCACCTCAACTCAAAAAAAAAAAAAGAGTACTACTTTTGCCGCACATTGTGTAATGAAAATTTAATTGCTGCATTCTCTATAATGAAAATGATAGATAAATGTTAAAAAATATTTAAAACATATAAGACACTAGAATCCGTAAGCTTAAAGTTAGATACAATAAACTAATCAGCGTTGGTAGGATAATGAAAAATAAAATATAAAAAATGTTATGAATAAAATTTTTGTCATGTGTTCAGAAATTCTGGCACTTTGAGAAAGAAAGAAAGAAAGAAAAATAATCAACAAGACAAATATAATTGAGTATTACTTAAATAAAGAAAAAAAAAGAAGCAAAACTCTACCAGGTGAAATATATGTGCATTAATGAAACAATTTCAACATAATCACAATTTCTTGTACAAGTGGATTTATAATAAGATTTCCAACCAGCAGAAAATAAAAATCTAATAATAATTAAAAAGAAATAATAAATGAAATACTATTGTAAGCAGTCTTTTAAATTGTTCAATATTTTAGATTTTTACATTTGTTGAATTCTGTCTTGTGTTCATGTCAAACAGGTTCCTAATTTGCACAGGAAAATAGTAATTGAATTTACCACCTTGGATCAGCAATATTCTTTTCTTTAGATCTAAATTCTGAAGGCAGAATATTGAAGAAACACAATTGTCTTCTTTCTTTTCTATTTCAAGAAAGCTGTTAATCTCTGGAGGATTCCTTTAGTCTTGAATGAAGACAGCTAAGTGAAGGTATTGTTTTGCTGATGGTCTGAACAGAAAGCATTCTTTCTTTATACAAATACAACCTATTTCTTTTCAATAACTGATTTCCTATTCTCTTTCTCTTTTCTAATGACCTTCCATCAATGCATTAAAATAAAAAGCCAACAAGTTGGACACATAATAATAATAATAATAATAAGGTCAAATTTTTACATTATCAGACAGATTGATGCAAAATTGAAACAGTTGTTTATGCAAACAGGATAATGTCTCAATCTTGAGAGAGAAAGAAAAACTGTGATCAAAATATTATGATACAACAATTTAGTTTTTCACCAGTTGAATAGTTTGGTGAAAACTTTGTTTTACAAACAATAAAGTTGAGGATAACAGTTTAAACAATATATAGAATAATGATAATATTTAATTTCAGAACTTCATACACACACAAAAAAAACCTAAAGACTAAAGAATATGTTAACTGAAATGTGTTATTAAAACAGCAAAGAGGCAAACATTAGGTCAAATATTATTAGGTTGAGTCATAAATAATGTCCGTTTTTCTTTGTCAACTTTAATCTTTGGGAAATAAAGTACAATTATATTTTATTCAATTATATGTTCTACATTATTTGCAATGACTTCTTGTTACAATTTATTAGGTTGCTCTTTGATACATTTTGAGTAAAATTCTGCAGGTTTTGATCTGAAAAAGTTTTTCAACAAATTTTTTGAATCTGGTTATCATTAGAGAAAGTTTTCCCTATTAAAGCATTTTGCAATGATCAGAAAAGGTGATAACTGGTTGGTGCAATGTTAGGTGAACATAGGAGGCAGGATAGAGAAAATCAACTGCGTTCCAAAATTTTTCTTGCTGTATGTGTTGTCATGGAGTATAACATTTTTCCTTTAATCTAGAGTGCACATCACCACTACTATGCAGAATCTAAGGTAAATTAGTGTATACCAAATTTGTTCTTAACTGCTCCATATGATTACTCGCTTGAATGATACATTCATCATTGCAACTGGTTCTCAAAAGCAGAAATTACTTATGACTCAACCTAATGTATGGAATTAGCTTTTTTTTTTTTGCTTTTGTGTCTTGGCTTCCGTGGAAAAATGCTAAAGGTAAATTGGATTATTTTATTATGTTATTAGTTTATACTGCTTTTATTATGAAACAATACTAATAAACACTTTTTCATACTGGGTATGATGATAAACTACATCTGGCAGCAAGGCATCTGATTGGCAGATTGGAAGTTTTGAGCATAGAACCAGCTCTTAATTGCTGTTGTTTCCAGGTCTACCCTGACCCAAGGTGGGAGCACAAATGCCAAGTAGTACAACATACCATTTCTTGTGGACTGAATGGTGTCAGGGTGTTCTTTTTCTCACAGATGGTGCCCAACTAACCCTACTCTACTGTGCAGTCAACAAAATCAAAATCAAACAACATGCATGTATGAAATTAAAAATATAAAAATGGCAACAATTTACCCATTACACCCTGTATATAGAAAGCATGTTTGCCTTGAAAGTATAAAATCATGTACAAAATATCTGTAAATGAAGGCATAAAATTGCATTAAAAATATTTAGATTTTGGCATTAAAAAACCCATAGAAGCCACTAAACAAAATTAACCAAAAGCAAATCTTTCATGTTTGTATTTTAGGAGGCTGAGTGTATATAGAAATATTTTTAGTTCCGTTTCAGATCTTGATGGACAAAGATATTTTTATAGGCTAATCTGTTAAGCTCTTTTGAAGATGTATTTGAATAAACATATTTAGAGAGGGCTTTGTAATTAGCTGAAGAAGCTCACTTTTCAGATGCTGTGATCCAAGTTCAGAAGGTCTCTGGTTCAAACCCTGGTTTTAATACTAAATAATATTTTGGTGTAAAAGAAAGTTTAAATGTTTGAAACCACATTTCCTTAGATGATAATAATTGTTGTCATTACAAATTCAAAAAGACTGATTATACGGGTCTCAGACAATGTAGAAAAATATGTGTGAGTAGATAATGTATTTATTTTTGATTATGTGAATTGATAATGAATTAAGCTTTATTTAAATGCAAATTAACTGATATTGATAAAATTGTTTTTTATTTTCAAAATCACTTTTGTATTATTAAAATTATTATTAAAATTCCTTCATCTGCTGATGATTTTAGTGTTATTATCTGGTTTTAAAAATAACAGCTGCGTTTTCATCTTGTTTATATTTGTCCTCAGTGTTGTTTTTTTATATGTAATATATATCGACTACTTTTGAGACTTATCTTGCTTATCATCCAATATTTGAGCAAATATATATTGTTCTAGTGTTTTTTTTTTTTTTTTTTTTCTGACTCCTAGAACTTCAAGCTGAATTTTTAATGCCTTATCAATGCAGTGTTTTTTAAATTTTCTTTTTCTCCTCTTCCTTCTCACCCTTTTCTTTCTCCTTGGTCTTTTCTACTCTTTCTTTCTCTTTGCCTCTTTCGCCTCTCCCACTTTTTTTTACTCTACTATTATTAGTATTAAGTAAATTTTGAGTGGGGAATTTTCACTCTATACTGTTTGATATGTGTTTAATGACGATCTGTTGACAAGGAATAAGTTTGTTGTAAAATAAATCCATTTTTTTCATCATTAGTCTACAGAAATTATTGATCTAGCGACATATATGAGTGTGTGTGTGTGTGTGTGTGTGTGTGTAGTTACATTTTATTATATTTAAATGTTGCCTTGAAAATAATGAATGGGATGGTTTTAGATGTGGATATTTTCTTTAGATTTTTGTTGTCCTTCAATAAGACCAATCTATTCCAATGTTAGTCATGTTATCTAAACAGTTGTAAATGTTAATTAGAGACTACTTGCATGGTAACCTGACACCTCATTATAGTAAAATGTAGTGTGAGTTTTATCAGAGACTGTTCCCAAGATATTGTTATCAGACATTTTGGCCAACTGAATCAGATTCTGGATTGTGTATAATGAACTTATCATTTGTGGAAGCTATGTGGGTGGGAAACATTAACTTGAAATGAGATCCTAGTTTATCTAAGATTCAAGGAATTCCTTCTCTAAAGGGAAAAAATATAAAAAAAAAACTAACACTGATTTTTATTGAACTTTGTAAATAAGTATTTTTTTTTTAATTTAATTTCAAATTGGGTGTTAATGCCTATTTGATTTCAAATCATTTAAAAACATGTTTCCTTCCTTTTAAGTTGCTTACTCAAAGACTAAACATTAATTGTAAGAAGACTGAATGTATGTTTGTGATCAGAAAGAAGAGCCTAACATGCAAATTACAAATCGGAGATGCCAAAATCAAAAAATTAGAAACATTTAAATCTTGGAACTAATTTGAGGATGGAAAATGTGACAACAAAATCTGAAGGCACATTGGGATGTCAAAATATGCCTTTCAAAAGCTAAGCAAAATATTAAGAAACAAAAAAATCTCATTAGAAACAAAGAACTGAACTGTTATGTAATATAAGTCTTTCTATATGACAGTGAATACTGGACAATCTCCTCACAGATGAAGAAAAGACTTGAAGGAACAGAAATATGATTCTACAAATTGATGCTGAGAATACCATGGGCTGAGCATACCATGGGCTGAGCATGTGAGAAATGATGAAGAATTAGAGAAAGTAGAAATAATAAGGACTCTTACAATCAGAAAGAGAGAATTGAAATCTCTAGGGTAGATAATGAGGAAAGCATACTTAAGGCAAGAGGGAGAGGGGAAAAGAGCGCATAACATACCTAATGAGCTTGTGTAAATGGTTGAACAGGAATTAGAAGTGATAGAAAAAAGCCAAAATTTACTAAGAAATACAAAGGAGAGGAAATTATGCAGAGCTATGATTGGCCATAACTTGGATGAACTTGGCTCATAGTAGAAGGCAGCTGTAGAACTCATATTTAGAATTTGAGCTGTCCCTTATAAGTGACTGGCTTGTTTCTGTTATTTTTATAATATAAAGATTATATATATATATATATATATATATATTTGTTTCCTTCTTTTAGGATTCTGTCTTTGTTTTTTTGTTTTTTTTCTTTGTCTATGAAATTTTAGGAAATGAGGCAAAAATCTCCACTTAGTGTATTTCAACATTTTTGACTTAGCCATTTTTGTCTAGTCATGAGAAGAAATAGAAAAAAAAATGAGAAATTTTGGAAAATATTAAAAAGAGAACTTAAAGAAAAGAAATTAGAATTTTAAATGCTTTGAAAACAACATTCATCATACAGAGTGCAACAAAATGACCTCTCACATAATGGTAAGACATTCACTAGATGAAGACACTAATATCTTACCTTCATGTGAGGGGTATTTCTAAAAGGTATCTGGGAGGTATTTCTGCTGCACCATGTATATCCTAATGAAATTCAACACCATGCAGATACATAGCTAAATTCATAGCCTAACAATAAAAAAAAGTATTTATTCTGTAACCTAATCTTCCTTGTGGATGCACTTAATTCAATGTTACTTCATTAATCACATCTATCAAGCTATTAATCCCTTGGAAGTAGTTGATGAAATTTCTTGTGAGAAATTTCTGGAGTCTTCTTACTTTGGCAGTGAATCAAATAGTAACTAAAAATTTGAAAAGAAAGTGATGAAGGCATTCACTGCCTTCATCACTTTCTCTCAAATTTTTAGTTATGATCATTTAACAATGATTGTCTTAGAAGAGCTGGTGAGATATTTTGTCAAAATGGCATTGCATAAAAATATCCTGATCTCAAATGGTTAAGTTACATTTGAAAGAAAATGGTCTGCTGAAATCTTTTTGAAAATATGGGTATACTCCTTTATGATGAAGCTGATTTTTATATTTTAATAATTTTTTTTTTTTTTTTTATTACTGCAGCTCTTTTAATCATTCTTTTGCTTTTGAAGTTCTTACAAGATTTCTTTTCTTCCTGAAAATTTCCTGTCTGAAAGCTTTTCTGACCTTGGATTTTATTTTTATGGATACGTGACATTTCCTGGCTTCAAATTTCACTTGAGACTTTTCTGTATCTTACTACATTCTTCAGTTCTTAAATTCTATATGATTCCTTAGTTATCTTAAATTTTCATTTTATTTTTGCAAGTGAAGGTTAAAAAAAAAAACAGTAAATGTCCTAGACAAGCCTGTTTATTGTCTGAGAAGCTAAAATCATAATACCTTTTGAGATGAATTGTAGATTTACACTATTTTAAACAATTGTAGTGCATTTTTTTTTATTTTGGTATTTTTATAAATACAAATAATGACTGAGTCATGAATTGCAAATTTCATTTAAAAAGGTTTTTGCTTATATTTTGAATGCTTAAAAGTTTGGATTTTTTAGATGATTAATCCCAATGATGGAAATATTTTTTGAGTTTTCACTGAATTCATTCATCCAAAAAAAAAAATAAAATAAATTCAATATAATCATAGAAATCACATTCAACAAAGACAGCCATTATATCAGAGTAAGTAATTTTTTGTGGACATATATACACAGAAATAAGTACTTATGTAATTATACAAGCTACATTTATCCCATTCTATTGATTAATATTTACAGTCAATGTACTATTGTTAGGCTACATATTCTAGTTGTGAAGAAAAGAAAATTATAAATGGGTTGTGGGTAAGAAAAAATTGACAAAATTGAAGCAAATATTTAAAAAGAAAATGGAGAAAAAAAATGAGAATTGAAACGAAATAATTATTTTTGGTGAAATTGAAGATGGTGGCAGATTTTATGATTTTCACAACAATTTCTCAACATTTTTTTTTGTCCAAAGTAATATATTTTATTTTCATGTATGTACACACTATTTATGTGCTCAGAAAGAAGGATGATTGTAATGTATCAATGCTCTTCTTTCTTTTATATGCTGTGTCCCTTCTTGTGAGTGGTAAATTCTCCAAGTCTTTTTTCCTCATTATGTATTTTAGAAATTCAAGCTCTTTGTTATTCCATGTATAAATGTCCTTTTTGTTTACATTTTCCTTAAGGCTTTTTCCACTTAAGCTCTCTGTCCATACTATTCTCTGCATCCTTCTGTAGAACCACATTTCTGTCTTCTCCAGTTATCTCTTCATCTGTGAGGAAATTGTCCAGCATTCACCGCTATACAAAAGAACATTTCTAGCAACTCCTACCTCTGTTTGTGAAATGGGCACTTGTATTTTTATTTATATAAATACTTATTTTTAATTCTATAATGGCTCACATTGGAATAGAAAGATTGTGTTGTACCATTTCTTCAAGTGGGACAAGATATTTTGTTTTAAAAATCACCATACAAAATCCTGGCTTTTGGTTTGATTCACACAAATTATTGGCATTGGTAAAGAATATGCAACTATCTCAGCCATTATGCTCTTTTTTCTTTTTGTTTTGTATATATTTTATGTATAAGCAGTTATACATAATGTTGATGTGGGCATACATTGAGGACTTTGACTTTGGTACTAAGAGTAATTTGTAGATTTGACGAAGGCTTTCAACACTGTTAGCTGGGATGTTCTCGGGATAGTACTCAGAAAGATAGGATGTCCACCAGGGTTTGTGGAAATGGTCAAGCAGCTGCACAGGAATATGAGAGCCTGGGTTACTTTCAATGGACAACTCTCAGGGGAAATCCCTATTGACAATGACATAAAGCAGGGCAATATCTCTGCTCCTACACTTTTCTCTACCTTTTTTGCTGCTCTACTTGTGCATGCTTTCGAAGATTGTGATGAAGGCAACCATTTGTGATTCAGAACTACTGGAGGGGTTTTCAATCTGAGAAGGTTTAATGCTAAGTCAAAAACTTTCCAAGCTTTGATTAGAGAGCTCCTCTATGCAGACAACACTGACTTCTTAGCTCCTACAGAAGTTGGCATGCAACATATTATGGACTGTTTCTCATCCTCATGCACAGCATTTGGTCTAATGACAAGCCTCACAAAAACCAAGGTAATATATACTCCTACCCCTGGAGAGCCATATATTGAGCCCAGCATGGAATAAGATTAGGGGTAGTTGAGAAGTTTGTTTACCTTGGTAGCGCAATTACAGAAGATGGCTCACTGGATGCTGAAATATATCTACACATCCAGAAGTCCTCTGCGGCATTTGGAAAGCTGGAAAAGAGCATATGGACAGCTCATAACATTACCAACCATACCAAGGTATGTGTGTACAGAGCTTGTGTTCTGACAGTTCTTCTATATGCCTCTGAAACTTGGACACTACTCAGCAAACAAAAATATTTGAGTGTTTCCAGCAGAAATGCCTGAGACATATATCGAATGTCAAATAGGAAAGCAGAACTCCTGATACTGATGTTCTAGTCAGAGCCAACTGCCAAAGCATAGAGATTCTTGTAACATCTTTGAAAATGTGATGGACAGGACACATAATTCCAATGAAGACTCCCAAAACAACTGAGTACTGGAAAGTATCTTCAGCATAAACAAAGGAAAAAAATACAAGGACTGTATCAAGAACAACCTAAAAAAGGTGGCATTTGACATCAACAATTGGGAAGAGATGGTCCTAGATAGAACTGGATGGAAAGGTCAAATAAGAGATGCGGGTCAACTCCTCAAAGAATGTTGTCTGGAACACAAACGGCTGAAGCAGCAATTTCAAATGCATGATAATCATGGACTCGATGAGGGTATCAAGGGCTGGACATGTGATTTCTATCAGCGCATACTTCTTTCAAAGGCTGGCTGGGTGAATCATATGAAGTCACATAAAA
This sequence comes from Acanthosepion lycidas, assembly GCA_963932145.1. Lineage (NCBI taxonomy): Eukaryota > Metazoa > Mollusca > Cephalopoda > Sepiida > Sepiidae > Acanthosepion > Acanthosepion lycidas. The sequence continues at coordinate 118,274,182 of OZ010582.1, read as the reverse complement.
AATCAATTTCATCCTTGAAATTCCCCAGACACAGAGTGTCACAGCCTGCATGCTGTGTATCAAGGTATGCACAGCTGCGGACTGAAAAAGGCACAACATGGTGACCAGGCATCAGGCATAGTGGTGTGAATCTATCAAGGTGGTGGAAAGCACATTGTTCATCTGTCACTTGTGTAATAAGTCATGCAA
>OZ010582.1:118226493-118263993 GCA_963932145.1 Acanthosepion lycidas | reverse complement strand
ATAGTTAACCAGGCTTCCCAAGGGAAATATATTTCAGTTCAAGTTTAGCTAGAAAAATTTTTTTAAATTTTTAATCTGCACTGTTTACTGACAGCAACAGACTTACTATTGACATAATTGTGATGTAAATGAATGAGAGGTAAGATGAAAGAAATATGAGTCGATCAAAAACACAAGTCCAGAAATATTTTGTTTTTTATCATGATGTATGGGATGTTTTAACTAATTTTGAACAATCTGGGGAGCTGAATCCAAAAATAATACCCATTTTCCATCATTAACTTGAGTTTTTCCGTTCCATAATACCATATATTACATGATTTTTTTTTTACAGCATATCAACTGTTTGCAGGTTATTTAAAGCCAGTAATTATTTTGGTGAGATAATAATTATTTTTACTAATACTAGTTCTGCTAATTAACCCGTTGCTGGGGAGGTAGAAGAGTTTGATTTTATATCTTTATTAAGTGTATTTGCAAGTAAGTTAATATAATGAACCTGACTGGAATTGGAACTCAGCTCTCCAATTTAACAATTCCAACTAATTTTCCATTATACCACCATCACATCCAAGCTTACAACACCTGGTATTCCCAAGTGGTCAGCCATCTATGTACTGATCAGACTCGATGTTGCTTAACTTTGGTAATTGTATGGGAACTGGTGTTTCAACCTGTTGTGGCTGTAAGCCAATAGTCTTTGAATTTCTTGAAGAATATTCAATTCTCACTAATATGAGTAGACTTCTGCAATTACAAACAGCAAGTGAAAAGAATTGTTATCCATTTACAAGAGACATGTTAGTTAATGTTTCTTATATAATATCCCAATATGAGCTACTGCAGATACTTGTGTAAAGTGTAAGTTTTTTCAGCTTTTACACAAAAATTAGGGGCTCACACTATACACAGGTAAAGTTTTTGAAGAGGTTAAAAATCAAATTTTTTCTGGAGGGGGGTTAAAATTCATGCCAATAAATTCAGGAGGTTTCACTCTACATAAAGTTGGTTTATACATGAATATATACGATATACCTTGTTGTGGAAGGAGGATATTTTAAACTCTTAAAATTAAGATTTAGCATTGAATATAAGATAAAAAATAAATAAAAATGAAATGAAAAATAGAATGAACACAAATATTTCCTGTTTATCTTTAAAATCTTTACAAGACTCATTATGAAAAATGTTGCATTAACCCATTAATGGCAGATAACAGGAATTTCAATCATTTCTCTACTTTAGAATAACAGAATAACAGAAATTTCTGTTAATGAGTTTACTCTCAGATATTATACATGTCTGCTAGTAGCAAAGTTTGGACATATTTTTGGTGAGGTGACACCATTTGATCTGTGGGTATTGGGGGTGTATTTTTGGGTGTGCATTTTTTGGTGTGCATAAAATCTTGATTAAAGCTAATTTTATTATCTTTTTTTTTTCATTATACATTGTGATAAACATTTTTTATCACCATTTTCCTCTTAAGAACAATTAATTAGACATAAACTTTCATTTTATTATGAACATTACAACTAATTGATTCAGCCAAATTCAAAGCTAAGTGCATGAGTACATATTCATTATTTTGAACTGAATTATGACAGTGTATTTCTACCACTGAGTGGAATAAATTTACTCTCTACAAATTAATTTCAATTTATTTTTAATCTAAAAATGTCTTTTAGCCAATTAAAACTTCTTATAAATATGATAGTTGGCAATTATAACTATGAAGATATGTATAAAAAAATAATCTTAAAAATTCATTAAAATTTATCAAAAATGTAGGCAATTTTTTTTATTAATTCCAAGTTTACTCGTGCCATAAAAAATTGATATTTTCTAAGTATAGTGCAACTGAAAAAATACTATTCATTTATTTACAAGCTAAGAATAATTTTAGGCATAAATAAATTATAGCATTTTATTTCTGAGATGAGGAGTTATCAGTATTTACACTATATGTGGACTATTGTCTTCATTTTTGTTGTTGTTATCACAATGTTTTGACCATTATGTCTACTGGCCTTCATCATTTGTACATCAATCTGGGTAGCCTACAGTTGATTCTGAACTGAACCTTTTATTTAGTCTATGGGGGTATATTGTTCTTGTTCCATTACCCATGTCTAGTGATATCTTATCAAGTTTGTATATTCAGTACTGCTCAGTTATTGCTCACTCTGTTTCCACTGAGTCCAGGTACACACTGCCAGGGCCAGGGATTGAACTCACAATTACTATGTCACTAAATTCATGTACCAATGCTTTAATCCAGTAGACTTTTTCCCCCTGCAAAGGTTTTTTAAAATCATATTTGATATATATATATATATATATATATATATATATATATATATATATATATATATATATATATATATATATATATATATATATATATATATATATGTAAAATATGCATCAAAGAATGCCAATTTAGAGATAAAAAAATAGGTGCATATATTTGAAGAATTCCTATTATTTTTATTGAATTGTGCATGTGTGTCCCACAAGACAATAGCCTAGTGTTCACCAGGGTTTTCTACTTGGCCCTACCCTCTTTCTACTCTATAATAATGATCTGCTTAAGAATATACTCCAATCATTAATGGATATCTGTGTTTCAGCTCAACTCTCCTCTGACCTACCCCAGGTGGCTCAATGGAGGAAGAACTATCTTGTAAGATTCAATACTGCCAAAACCAAACTAGTAATGTTTCACCACCAAACCTTGAACTTTCACCTATCATGATGTATGTAGATGTTCTCTCAAGGAGACTCCTTGCCTTGAACATCTATTGGAACTTAAGCTCTCACCAGACCTGAAGTTGAACTGTATATATACCATTTATTACTAAAGATAATGGTAAAATGATCAGCTCATTGTACTGCTCTAGTAAGTATCTGAGTCCCCTGCTATACTCTATCTTTACAAGAGCTATAATTAGACCAAAAATGGAGTATCTGATCTGTAGTTGCCCAGTCTTTGCTTGCTTGTCTTGATAGTGCAAAAGCATCTATGCTGCCTTGTAGGTGATGTATTATTTTCCATTTTACAACCTTTCCCATAGATGAAATGGTGCAAGCCTCTCCCTATTCTGTTGCTATTCTCATGGAAACTGTTCAGATGAGCTACATTCCTTAGTTCCCCCAACTTTAACCCTCCCAGCTAAAACCTGCTACACTGTGCACATTGAGGCAAACCATCATCATTCCCTCCATATTCCTTTTGTAAGGAGTAAGTTCCACTCAAATAGCTTCTTCCCAAGCATTGTTGCTTTGTATTACAGAATCCCAGAAGGATGCATCCCTGAACACTACAATGTTAGCCATTATCTTTCCCAAATATCCTCATAAATTGTACCCCACTCTCCCAACAACTGCCTCCAGTAACCCTCTACCTTGAGTGGCCCTTGGGCATCATATAGGAAAAACATTAGTAAAAAAAATAATTCTGCCTATTAAGAAAATGCTTAATGTTGAAAATGCTGAAATTTTAAATTTAAAAAATATATATATGATCTGCAGTTTTCTTTTTACTATTTATTTTTAAACATTTTTATGATGACATTTTTTGATGATCAGTTCTTTGGTCTTGAAAACGAATGTTAGAAATTTGAGTATAGAATTAGCTTCAGTCAAAAACTTAATTTTTACGTCATAAATCAATTGCTCACCTTTCAACGCCTGTATCATAATTAGGCTACCAAAGTGACTGTAATCAGACAATGTTTTCATCTACTACCTGACTAGTAATAGTAATACTCTTAAGTTGTTTTGAGATTCTGAGATGAAGTTTCTTTATCACTTAACACTCCTGCTGATTAGGAATCAGTAGGAGTGCAAGTAAAGCTAATTTTTAATTTTAAGTGTAGTTTTAATTTTTATTTATTGGCAAATAATTATAATATAAATTCTATAAATAAGAGATGACTTGACACGAACCTCAACAAAATAAAGAACAATGGAAATTGATAAAGTGACATACAGATATTAGGAATAAAGCTGAGATAAGAAGTTCAATATATTGATTAGTAACTTTGCATTGCTAATTAAACATGAAGGGGGGCGGAAACATCTCTTGTTTTATGGACTTATATTTTTTAGAAGGTGGAACAAGAAGTAGGTCATGAATGAATGGAGACAAAATTGGCAAATATAGAATTGATTCGTCTTAATTTGTTTTCTTATTTCCTTTAAGGTTCTCTTCTGTATTTGTTACCATGAGTGCAAACCTTGTATGTGCTGTTAAATTCTGCTTTACCTGATGCTTACGCCTTCGATTTGTACCCTTGAATTGTAATTATGAATGTGTTAATTCATTAATTGAATAATTTCATTACTTGGACTATTTTAAATTGGAGAAACTTCAATTTTTCTTGCACCTATTTAATTGTTTTCAGATATTTACAGAATTTGATTAAAAATATTTTGTTGATAATTACATTTTACCATATATACATAACTTATCTTAGCTGACGTCTTTCGTCATCTGATGGACTTTATCAAGTCTAATGTAAGGGTTTTATTTTGTAACATAGAAGTAAAGATGTTAATTTTTCGGAGTTTTTAAATTTAAGAATACTTCAGGCTAACTGAAAGTCAAGGTAAATTATGGTGGATGCTAAGCAATATAATTTGATGTCTAATAAGCAAAAGTGAGTAAATGATAAATTCAAAACATTCTCCGTCTGTTCAGCATAGTTACAATATAAACCACAGGTGGGCTCTGAGAGAATTGAACAAGTGCAAATGTGCCTGAGCAGGCATCTGCAACATGGATTGGGTATTAGATGGCTGTGCTCAGAAGCAAGTAGCTATTATTATTATTATAACATTTTGTTTGTTTTCTTTATACATCAGACAAAATGTGATTGAAACACCAAAGACAAGGATATTTGCCTTAATTGATTAATGATAATATTTTACCACAGAATTCAAGACAGTGCAAGGAAAAGTATACCCTCATCAGTGATAGAAACAATAAAGATGAGAATACTAGTCTAAATACAATGCATTATTTCAATATCAAAGAAGAATGTTTTTTCAAATATTCTTCCAGTATCTTAATTTGTTTCTTATTTGTTGTTAGAGTGGTGAGTAAAATCTGGCTCTCATTTATAAATAATAACAATAATTATAATAATGGCTACTTGTTTCTGAGCACACCTGTCTAATAGTCAATCCCTGTTGCAGACGTCTGCTCAGGCACATTTATATTTGTTAAACTCCCACAGAGCCTACCTGTGGTTTATACTGTAACTATGCTGAGTGGACTTTAATTATAGTTTCTAGAAGAAATCATATCTGGTGTTATCAACAATTTGAACAAGGCTGGTACGCTCAAACCCTTGGTCACAATGACTGTGACTTCATGCTAACACAACTATGAACAGCCTCTAAACAGTTTGATTGACCCAATTTCCCTCACAAGGCTTAGGTCAACCAGTGGTATGGTTTACAGGCACTTTCTAAAGATGCAGCATTCTGGGACTGTCTCCAAGTAGTGATTTCCTGCTAAATCAGCCATTGTGAGATTTGAACCTGGGTCTCATGGTTGGAGTATGAACATTCTAACCACTTGGCCATGTCTGTACACATTTATAGATACACATCCACACGCACAAAATAACCAATTCAAAATCTAACAATGTCAATATAGACCAGTAAATGAATTACTCAAAATGAGGCCAGACAATTTACATTTCTCACTTAAGTTGCTTGTTGGTCAGTTAGGGTTGATGTCTTAATATTGTTCTTGTTTTTCAAGAACAGGTTTGTTGCAAGCAAAAGACAGCTAGTTTGACAAGTGTCTTACCAATGCCTAGGGATTCTGGAAAGGAATAATTTTATCCAAAGACCCAAAGGCTAAATGAATAAATACACAAATGTCTTTGCTTAGTTATTAAGATTAGAATATTGAGATACTGTTATCATAAGATTTTTTTCTTTTTCTTCTGAAACTGAACTTGTAAATTAGAAGTGTATTTCAAATAAACTTTATAGAGTAATGAAGAAATATTTTGGCAACAGTGCAATGCAAGAAATAAAAAAAACTAGTCTATAAAAACAAGAAATGGAGAAAATGAAAACTGTAGACAATGGAATGAAAAAGAAAAAGATTTCCAGTTAAGAGAAGGAAAAAAAAATAAGAACAAGAATTGAAGAAAGCAGGGAAAAAATGGAATAATAGGCAAGGAGTGACACTAAATAACTTCAAATAGGACAAAGGTCAAAGTATGATGCATCAAATTTAGCCAGACTTGGGGGTTTCATGGATTCTACTTTTATTTACTATTTATCTTGATGGGGACTGTCTTTTGCAAATCAAAAGACTTTCACCTTCTCTGACTCTTCCAATGAAGATATGTCAATCTATCTGAAATATTACAGACTCTCTGGTGCTTATCTCCTGCATATTTTGGATGATCTGTTTTGGGAGCAATTATGGTAAATTCCAAGACATAAGCAGTTAATAAGTAGGTTGAACAGTTCTGACCAATCTCTTTGCTGCTTCAACTTTGCCTTGTGCAGTTCCTAATGACAACAATGATTCCTAAATTATGGCTATTTGTGAGGAACCAAAGTTATGAATGTCTGGGATATTTTATTTATTCATTTTGTTTGGCTTACTCTTGTAGTGCCATAGGCTAGCTTTAGCAAAATAGTAAATATACTTAAATAAATTGGAGGTATAGATTGAGTAAATGGAGTTTAGTTTGGCACAAGGTCATAATCTTGTTATTAACTCTTTTGAGATGAACTGTCCGAATATAATACGGTTATTTGATTGTATTCAATTTCCATGACTTTTATGGTAATTGTTCCGATGAACTTTCCTCTATGGTACTTAGACACTATGAATTTAAGTGCAATACTAGATTGGCAACAAGATCTCATAATTTTACAGTTGAAAGAGCTAGATGTAACCATAAGTTCTATGCTTACAATTTCTTTTCTTGCACTTCTTGCTTGTGGAACTCTCTTCTTGCTTTCCAGTCAAACTTGATCTTCAAAAATTTAAATTCACTGTCAATCTTTATCTTTTGTCTCTTTAACTTTTTCTTTTTAGCATTCTTGCTCCTTAATAATGTTTTCTTTTTCTTATATTCTTTCACACTCAGTAACCTCCTGCATCTTAGTACCTTTATTGCCTTGCTTGGGCTGAAATGATAAAAAGAAACATGACCAACACCAGATATTCATGATTTAGAAATGCTTCTGCCCTATAAACTGAGCATAATTCTACCAGAATTTATATGGTATACTGAAGTTAACTTGTGTATACTTTGCACAAATTGAATTTAAATTTGAGTTAACTTAAAACTGGTAAAATTTAGGAATAAATTAAGTCTGGAAATTGTTAAATGATTCTTTGAAACTGATATTGGCTGATTCAAAATGAATTTGATAATTGGATGTGTGAATTGTTTTTGCATAGTTGCATAAGTAACACAAGAAAAAATGAATGAGATAGGGACATTGCTCAAAGATTACTAGATAAGAAATTGATGTAATGGAATAACCTGTCACCCCCATCAGTGACTACACTATAGGTAGTAATTACCTATAAGTATCTGTAAGTCAATGGGCTACAGAGACTAGCTGGGATCTGTTACTCAGCTCTTAGCTGTTGTTGAAATCTCTGCCTTTGGATGAGGCTATGTCGAAGGGCAGAGTCTCGTCTGGGGAGGTAGACAGACCCGAACCTGTTTCTGTGGGGTTTATGGGGAATTTTTGGCCATGCCTAAAGGCTCGGATTACCCCATATTAAATTTGGCCTTGTGCCACATCCTACCCTGTGGGAAGGTTGGTAAATATTACTGGCTAGTATTTGTTGAGTATGGCTCAGACATACGCGAGAACTACCGACCTTCCAATAGTAGCACTTACTACTGGATTGACTTGCCATGAACTTGTGCATAACTGTTACCATTATTCTTATTGTACTGTTTTTTTTTGACAATAAACCTTTACTTATTTTATCCACCTTGTTTTTCAAGTATATATTCCTATTAGCACAGAATATAACAGAAATCTACCAGCGGAAAGTAGAAGAAATAAAGTGATCACAATAACAAAGATGAGAATATTAGTCCGAATAAGCATAAGACATGTCTCAATTTTAATAGGGAATATTTTAATCTTTTTTGGTATATTTGAAATTTGTTGTTTACAATATACTTGACAGTACATTTTTTATTTTTTCACAAAAGCTGTTTTATTTGTAGTCAAATATGATAATTTAGGTAAACATTGGTTTTGATAAAGAATGAGAAAAATAAAATTTTTACTTCCTGATTTTTCTTTTTAATCAATTCTATCACATTGAAAGCATATCAAGAGACAAAAGGCAGCAGGCCACCTGTCTGATGAGGTTGTGTGAATGAATGGTGGAAATGTGGGAGGTTTGGCAAAGGGACAAACATTAAGGGCCACAAGGAATAGGAGGTTGTAGAGAGCCATGATCTGAAAGGACATGGCATGTGAAAGAATTTGTAGTCTTGAGAAATTACTTGTCGTAAAGATAAAGGTATATTTGTCAAGGAATGTTCCACTTCAGTAACTTAATTTAGTTGATAAGTGTACTAATTTGCTTTCCATGTTGACTGTTGAGTCAAAATGGTTTAATCGTGTCACAGTTGGCTGTCCCAATAGTGTGAGATGTACAGTTTGAGATCTGGTGAATTGATGCTTTCAGACAAAGGTTAGTGTTAAAGTTTGATCTGATAAATGCTATTATCAGACTTGTTTAGAATTAACTTTTGAAAAAAAATGAAAGTGAAAAACTTGCTCCTTGTAAACTAGTCTTGGCTTTGCTCATAGAACTCTTTTAATTATTTCTTAGCCAAAAGTGTAAGAACTTGATCGCTTATTTTTAATCAGTAAAAATCATCACTTGAAATCATTTTTAAGACAAGTATAGCTATCCATCTATAATGTAATTGATATTAATTCTTTGATTGGCCCTAGTTTAACACTGAAAGTACTTACAATGATGAAATGTCTCTTCGGTCAATAAAATAACATTTCTCTAATGTAATGAACAGCTTTGGTTTTTAGTTCTTTCTCCCTCTTTTTCTTTCCTCTCTCTTTTTCTTTCCTTTCTCTTTCTCTATCTCTCTTGTCTGTGTGTGGGCACATGTTAGTGAAAAGGTTATGTAAACAGACACTCTGCTAAAATACATCTGAAGTCATAGTCTTAGCCAAATTTTGTCAGATGATGATCCAGGAGTTAAGGCACAATTTTAAGGATGGAATATTATTACCTCTAACCTAGTGTACATCAGCAATTTCTCACAATAATAGACTTTGTTCATTTTGTAAGTTATTTGACTATATATAGTTTCTGCCTGATTTTTCTTTCCTACCATTTTGTCTCTGCCTTTTATTTTTTTTTTATAAGTTTTTAATTCTTGAGAACTTCAGAAATTTCAAAATTAAAGTAAATATGACAGCAAAACATCCAGCTTCAATAAGAAATCTATTACATCACTAGCCATTTCTTTCATACAGATTTCTGATCATCAAATTGTTTCAACTTTCATTGACCTTTTGGTTTCTAATATCTTTCTATATTTAAAAGAAACTTTTACATTCACATTATTTCTTAATAAACCAACCAAATAACAGTGTTAGGATGTTGGTCAGTTAAAAGGTTTTTAATTAGAAATATGAGGGTGGATCAGTAATTTAATGACATGACACAATTTTAGCTGAATTTTGATTTGAAATTTTCACTGTATAATGTGCAGTCTATATAATTAATGAAGAAGCATTGGTTGAAGCCCATTTGCAAGGAAATTAGGTTCATGTTATGCTCATGAAAAAAGTATTTACAATTTCATTTTGATTATATAAAAAAAATTACTTTGTAATTCTCTTCATTTCTTTACAGGAAGTAATTCTTAGCTTCAAGGAGAATCTTCAGCATTTGGTGGAGTTCTTCATGAAACTTTACAACTGATAAGGATATGTTTTATCAATATGCTTATTTAGGCGTTTATCAGGGTATCTTATTCTGAGACTGTTCATCATGAGATGTAATGTAGAAGGTGAAATAAAAGCCATCTTTATTCTGGTTTGGAATCTTGCTGACTAATTGCCATGTGGAGAGATTTATTAAGCAAAAACTGGTGGGAGGTAATCAATGTAAGGATATGAGTCTAAGATATTGCATCATTTAATAAAGTTATTCAAATAAATTTTGCACTATTAATTATTAAAGTACAAATTAGTTTTTACAAAATTATAAAAAAGCTTTACTTTTTGATTTCACATTATTTAAGTGTATATGTTTCTCTCTCTCTCTCTCTCTCTCTCTCTCTATATATATATATATATATATATATATATATATGTAGCATATCTTCACTCAAACATGTTTCATTGAATAATATAGACATATGTCTAGTTTATACTGATCCTTTCCAGTTCTCTAATCAGTTTCTTGATGTTAAGATGAAATTCATCAAGGAAGTTTTTCCTACCCAAGTACTTTCGATCTGCATTTTGATGCTATGGTGATTTTTAAAAAATATGTATATATGTCCCTATATATATATATATATATATATCTCAAATATTATTTTTAGTGGATACTCATGTTTGAAATAGATACCCTGTTTTTTGTTTTCTTTAACTAAGTTTATTATGTCTATCAGCCTGTTAGTGAGAAAAATTAATAAATAAAATGCTCTCTCTAGCAGGATTTGAACCTTCTCCTCCTTTTAAGAGAAATGATTGTCTAATCCAGCATGTTTTGGACTGCTCACCTACATAGAGTATTACAACCCAGAAATGTTCTATTTACCCTTTTAAGGAATGCTCAGATTTTATTGAAATCCCATATCTGTTTGATTTCATAGCTAAAATGTAAACAAAGCAATTTCTAAAAAATTAATGGATTTACTTTTAAATGAAAGGGAGGCACCTAATTCAAACATGAGTATCCACTAATAAAATTTGAGGAAATAGAAAAAAATGTTGGATTAAAAATAAATCCATTAATTCTTTAGAAACCTATAAGGAAAATGTACTCATTATTGGAGGTAAAGCACTTATCGATATAGAATGTGTTCATAAGGATCAACACTGTATGGCAACTGTCAGATTCATGCCTCAAGCAATCTTCAAACCATATATATGATATTATAATTAAAGATTTTGAGGATATGCTGGAAGATCTCAGCAGATCTATTTTCATAGCACTTCCTAAGAAACCAGACACAAATGAATTTGAACTCCACCGAACAATCAGCCTAATGAGCCACATAACAAAAGTCATCATCCGTATTATGATGAATAGAGCATGCAACAGAATCAGGCCAGAAATAAGTCAGGACAGAGAACAGTGCATGTTCATTAAGGATACTGGAACAAGGAAGGTGATATTCATGCTCAGAATGTTATCAGAAAGAGCAATACAAACACAGAAGGATATGTATCTATGTTTTATAGATTATGCAAAGCATATGACAAAATATGGCACAAGGACCTGTTGGAACTGCTCAGAATCCTTGATATATTAGGGAAAGATATTAGAATAATCAAGAACTTATACTGACAGCAAACAGCATGCATGCACATAGAGAATGAGTTCAGCAGATATACAAAAATAGAAAGGGGTGTAAGGCAAGGATGTGTCTTCTCACCGGATCTACTCAGCCTATACAGCGAGGCAATTCTGAGAAAATTGGGAAGTCCTATTGGGATTCAGCATTGGCATCCACAATCTTAACAACATAAGATCTGCAGATGACACAGTACTGATAGCAGACATGGAAAAGAAATTACAAAACCTCCTAGCAAAGGAGAGAAAGAAGAAGGGACTAAGCATAAATTACAAGAAGACAGAATACATGGTCATCAGTAAAAAGATGAGCCCAAAATGCGATTTGCAGATTGGGGACACTAAAATCAAGCAGGTGCTGAAGTTTAAATATCTGGGAAGTGTTTTGACAGAGGATGGTAAATGCGACATTGGGATCCGAAGATGTATTGGGATGGCCAAGGACACATTCCAAAAGCTGGGCAGAGTATTATGAGACAGGAGGATTTCTTTGGTAACAAAAAAAAGAGTACTGAGCTGCTACATGACATCTGTCTTCCTTTATGGCAGCGAATGTTGGACGATCTTCTCAAAGATGAAGAGACTCAAGGCAACAGAGATGTGGTTCTACAGAAGGATGCCAAGGATATAATGGACTGAGCGTGTGAGCAATGATGAGGTTTTGGAGAGGAGGAAGAAAACAAGGAGGAAGCTTATACTTAACATCAGGAAGAGGCAGATGAAATTTCTGGGACACATAATGAGAAAGGAGGGCCTGGAGAATCTGATACTCATAGATCGAATAGAGTGAAAGAGAGACAAGGGAAAGCAATGCATGACATATGTGTCAGGCTTGGGCAAGTGGATAACAGAACATGGTCTGGAGAAGGTGGCAGAGGAACGAAACTTATTGAGAGTTACAGTGGATAGAGGGAAGTGGAGAGCCATGATCGCCTATGTCCTGAAGGGACACAGCATATAAAAAGAAAGTAATTTTTGTAGTAGACAGCAAATAATGTACAAATTCAGGGTAAGGAGCAAAAAAGTAACAAAAATACCATAACACTAGGTGTGTGTATGTATGTGTAACTCTCTCTCTCAATATATATATATATATATATATATATATATATATATATATATATATAATGATTTTGAGTAAAATTGTACTTTAAATTTAAATGATTTTCACATTGGAACAAAATAATGTTCCATAAGATAGACATAACTTAAGATATGAATTTCTTATCAGAATAATAAGATCCCCCCATGGATATAATATTATTCCCTTCTAGCTCCCCTCTGAAAAATCTTTCCACTTCATATTTACTTTAGCTCTCCACTGATTCCTCTCTGATGACTGTAGAAATAATCCTATATCTTTGTAATTCTGGGTTCATTTAATAATTCTTGCTTAGTGTATCACAAGTCCCAACAGTGGGACACTTACTGAGAACTGCATTTTCTATGTTAGCAATGATAGGATTACTACCCATGCATTCTGGCAGGCATCTTGGGACCACAAATGTTCTCAAATGAATTAAATTCCTTCGTTTTATTGTTGGGTAAGGAAAAGTGTTTTATTAATTTGTTATTGGATAAGAAATTTAAGATTATTTGGCTTTTGAAAAGTTTCTCAGTACTTTTATTTATTTTTACAATAATGATTGTTGTATGTAAAGACTTGTAATATTGGCTTTAATTTTTTTTTAAATGAACAAGACAAAGAAAAATGTTAAAATCAAAAAAGCTAAGCAAAAAAGGGGGTTATTGGATTTTTAAATTATATTAAAGCTGAAAAATTAATTTTTCTAACAAAATTGTTGATTAATTTGGATGACATTTGAAAATGAAATCAATATAGATTTAACTTAAAAGAACATTCAGAAAAACTGTAGATGTTTACAAAAAATAATGTAGGTGACATGATGAAAGATGGAAGTAAGTAAATGCATGAACACTTATAAAGAAAGGCAACAAAAGACTTTCTATTTACATCTATGACTGGACCATGTTGACAATCTTTGATCAGATTGACTGTCTCTCTCTATTATTGTCATTCATTGTGTCAACCATTGAAAGATGAAAAGCCAAGATCACTTTGGTATTTTTTAAAGTTTGGTGCTCAAAGTTTGCATTAGCAAAAAGCAGTGAGTAAAATGTATAAGAACTTACAAAGTGTTTTTTTTTGTTTTTTTACTTGCTTTGTGATTTTATTCTTTTGGGCATAAACACTCTAAGTATATCCTCTTTTACTTCTGAATTCTGTTTTTGCAAAAAGCAAATATTTTTTTAAAGGCTAAGGCAGCATAGTTTCTTCAAAATCTTGCATTTGCTTCACCATTGCTTTTTTTTTCTGTTTATTCAACAGAAAGTCCTTTTTAATACCAATGTACTTTGGATAAATCTATTAAAAGATTTTGTTAGTCTCAAGCTGTAATACTTATTTATTTTTTGGTGAGAGGGTGAGAAAGCCAGTTTATTTTCTATAACAAATATTAATTAAGTTTTATATTTACTATATAACAATAAATCATAAAGGTTAAAAGGAGATAAAAAGATGTGGGACTATTTTTTTTTTATTTCAAAGAAACTAATATAATCATTTTAATTTAATTTAATTTAATAAATTTAATTTCACTATTGTATTTGCATTAAATTTCAGTCCTACATCTGTAAAGTTGTTTTAAATAAGCATATACTAATTGTTTGGAATAAAAAATGTAACTGTTAGCCAAACAAAATTAATTTATAAGCAATCAGGAAGTTACAAACAAGGGAGATTACTCTTGATATAAAGACACTTCTTTTTTTTTAAATAACTACTCTCTGCAACACATCCTGACTCCTTTGTTGCACAACTTCAGTGTTTGGTCATTAAATACAATATAATTTTTATTTTATTTCTTCAACCTCCATATGGAGCATAGAGCTGTAACTACACAAAGTGATACTGTTTCAGTTTCAATAGCAAATTAGCTTTTATGGTTGCTCAACTGATATCTGTGATAGACAGTTTTACAGAGAAAAAAGGTTCCAATTATCTGACTATTTACCCAACCCACAGATGAATGGTTCAAAGCTTTTCCAAAAGAACTAATGTAAATTGAACACTAACAATTTCAAACAGATGCTTCCTCGAATGCTACAATTTTAGCCTCTTCATGTCTAGGGTAGATCTTTATCTATCCTTGTAATCTTCACTTTCTACATTCATATCCTACACTTCATTCAGTAACCCTCTACCTTGAGTGGTCCTTGAGCTTTGGGTGAACTATAGTGAACAAAAGTTTGATCTCACTCTGTTGATTTCATTCTCTGTGTTTTTAACTGCCATGCCAATGCACACCTCCACTATATAATTATTTATTTGAAAAAGGAAAGATAAGCCTCATAGGCTAGTAAATACTATTGTCTTGTATATAAGTTGAACTTTGATTTTATTTTTTCTTGCTACCCCCACCTAAGAAATGATGAATGTATGATTTGCTTCATATATAGATTGACTTCAATTTTTGACAATTATAGAGTAAAAAATTAGGGAAAAAAGTACTATATTTTAAGCCTTATAAATGAAACCTGAGCTAAAAAATGATTCATCTGAGAATTTGAATCAGATACATCAAAGTCAAAAATGTTTATCATTTGTCACAGCCCTTTGTAAAATATCAGGCCAAGTAGAGCAAAAATATTTCATATTTCCATTCAAATATTTATTCAAGTCAATTACAATTGTCCCATAATAGTAGTTGCATTTAGTGTCTGAAAATTTTATATCAGTACAACAACTATTATTGGACAGAGGTAGTACATATTGTTGTACTTTGTTAACAGGGAGGGGGCAATATTTATCCTGTCTGAAGTGAAATTGTTCCTAGCCTTTCCCATCATGTATAGATTTCAGTCTAATGAAATTAGTACTTGTGTATTTGTTGACCTCTGATTTATTTATTTTTTTGCTTTGACTGTAAAGAGGAGAGGCACTTCCAAATTTCTATCGTAGATACTGTATATTCTGATGTATAAAGCGGTTGACCTTTGATTTTATTTTTCCTCTTCAATAAATCATTAATTTATGAGAGGACTTGTGTATAGGTCGACCTAAGTTTTTTAAGATAAATTATGATAAAAAAAAAAAAACCTCCATATTTTATGGAAAGCAAACATTTTAGGAAATTCTTGCTAAAAGTTGTCCAATGACCTATAAACTTTTAGCAAAAAGTATTACCATTCAAACATTTATTCAAATCAATTAGGACAGATGATTATTAGAATAAAAACATTAACTGAAAGCTGTTTAAAATGTTATTATAGCAATGTCTTTTGAAGAATAAAAGGAAGTGAAAACCAGTTCTGCTTTTGTCTAATTTCATCCTCTTTCCCACTGAAATTCTATATCCTTCGAGGAAAAATATTTCATTTCTATGAATCTACAGCTTGTTTCAAAAGTAAGACCCAATTTGACTCGAAACAAATTTATTGATGCAATAAAGAAACTACAGATAAGTCCCATTGAACTTTACATGTGATGCATAGACATATACACGTGATGTATATATCTATTAAGAAATATACAATGCATTACATATATAGTTCAGTGTATTTTATCTATTTTGATGCATTTATTTAGTTAGCAAGTGACCTATCTGCACAGACTTTGATGGTATTCATTGTGGATTGTGATAACTTTTTCTTCTATTCAAAATTTCAGTTCTTGTATGGGAGTTGATTTTGTATTTAGTATCATACATGTTCTTTCAACTTCCTCATTGTTAAAAAAAGAAATCTGGAGGAGTGAAATCAGGTGATCTTACTGGCTATTCAGTAACTCTCAGTCATAGTTTGAGAGATGTGATGAGATTTGAGGAGTTTTAGATACTCAAATAGCTTAGGAATAAATTAGGTATTACTTTTGGGACACTGTATTATTTACTAAGCTTAGCTTAGTCTGGCACAAGGCTGTAATATTGAGGAACCCAGTGAAAATCATTTGAAATAAATAATTTAAAAAGACTTAATAGTGCTTCATCTAATAAATAATTTAAAAACACTTAATAGTGCTTCATCTAATAAATAGTAGCATACAAGATATTAGTATTAATACTACAAGTTTATTTAAAATAAAACTTTAAATATGAAGACATTTAATACTTGTAGAAAATAAGGAATAAATCTGTATGGTTAGATTTGATCTGCTGCTGCCTTTAATTCCTGTAGCGTTGATAGACATGGAAAGAGATCTGCAAAAGGAAAGCAAGAAGAAAGGAGTAAATATAAACTGCAAGAAGACAGAATGCATGGTTGTTAGCAAAAGGGTGAGCCAAAAATGCAAATTACAAATCGGGGATACCAAAACCAAACAAGTACAAAAATATAAAATATCTGGGAGGTGTTTTAACAGACAATGGAAAGTGCAATGCTGAAATCCAAAGACACAAGGGAATAGCCAAGGATGCATTCTAAAAGCTAAGCAGAGTATTAAGAAACAGAAAAATCTCATAAGAAACAAAGAAAAGAGTACTGAACTGTTATATAATATCAATCTTTCTACATGGCAGTGAATACTGGACAATCTCCTCACAGATGAAGAAGAGACTTGAAGCAACAGAAATGTGATTCTACAGAAGGATGCTGAGAATACCATGGACCAAACATGTGAGCAATGACAAAGTTTTAAAACAATGGAAACAAAAAGGAAACATACTTCAGAAAGAGAATTGAAATTCCTGGGCGTATAATGAGAAAGGAGGGTTTGGAAAATTTGATGCTCACAGGACAGATTGAGGGCAAGAGCGAGAGAGGAAAACAGCATATAACATACTTGATGAGCTTGAATAAATGGATGGTGGAACAAGATTTAGAAGAGATAATAAAAAAAAATTATTAAGAGGACAGGAAATTGTGGAGAGCCATCACCTATGTCCTGAGGGGACATAGCACATAAAGAAGCAGCTCACAGGGGAGAGCAGCTGTTATGGTAAGCTAGGATTCTCAAGAAAAAGGAATACACTACTAATGGCGACAGTCTGAGTTCTTGTGATGAAAACTAACTGATATTAAGATGAAAGAAATAACAGTCAAACATTAATAATGACAGAAATTATATTTACTCATCTTAGCAAATAGACATGAAAAAGAATGAACTGCACCAATATTTCAAGTAAATGGTTTATGCCAACCTTGAAAATCAACATACAAAATTCTGGTTTTTACCAGAGCTTGAACTCTGACCACTGGCACAACTGGTACAGATTATTTACTTTGCTTAGCTTAGTTTGGTACATGGTCACTTGGGTCAAACACCTAAAAGACTGAATTTACTCCTGTAGTCAAGATCTGTGAGACTAGCTTGTGAACCATTACTTCACAACAAGGTGCCCAAATTAGAACTCTCTATGAATAAATAATAATGAAGAGACTCAACTGTTGAACTTAAGCAGATAGCAAGTAACCTTTTAACTTTTTACTGTTCCAATCTCTCAAGGATTTTTTGAAAAAGAAAGCAAGACATGCGTGTGCTTGAAAATAACATTCTTTCTTACAGAAAATAAAGAATGAAGAAATACCATTAATGCTATGGTTTGCCTATACATATTTATTGTATTAGCCTAGTATTACACAGTACAACAATAGTTTGGCACCTAGTTAGGATCAAATTCTTCATGAGAGTAGGAATCTGTGGGATAAACTTAAACATTATTCTATGTCAGCTGTCTTATGAAGAAATTTACTTCCCTAGCCTAATCTGGTACAGCATCTTAAGAGTTGCATGCACACATACACACACACAGAATCAAATTCTCTCTGCTAATGATAACTTGCAATATGAGTAAATTAATCCTTGCTCTGTGGTTGGTGCCCTTTTATGGTTTGCTTATGAAAAATTTGCCTGAAAAAGAAATTCACTATCCTCTAGAACAAGAAGCAGAGAGTTAAAAATGAATTTGCAAATTAATTTCTCAGAATTAAACATGAAATGTTTCTGACAGTTTGACTCTGACATGTGAAGTATGAACGTTGTTGGTAAGAACTTATTTTAAACAGCAGACTTGCTCAATTTGGCAGCCACTTTAAAATTGGTCTATCTTTTACAAATGCACTTTCAGTAGTGGAAGATTTTATACAAAAATCTTGACTCTTTTATTTGTTAAAAACTGCCTATTTTAAGTTATATATTCAGTAATCTATGTTTTAGATGGAGTCATATACATATACACATTTTTATGTTTCTGTCACCCATGTCTCCCTCTTTTTTTCTTATTTTCTCTCTCCCTCTTTTTTCTCTATTTCTCTCCTTCTTTTTCTCCTCTTCCTCTTTTTTTTTATCTTGCTCACACTTTGTTCTCCTCTCTCTCCTTAAAGAAATAGAAAGAGCAAAGAGGAAGTGAAAGAGAAATAATCTTTCCTCTTTTCACTTTTTTTCTCTTTTACTCTCTTTCACTTTTCTCCCTCTCCCTCATTTCTTTCTCTTCCACTTTTCTCCCTCATTTCTTTCTCTTCCATTTTTCTCCCTCATTTCTCTCTCTTCCAATTTTTCTCCCTCATTTCTCTCTCTTCCAATTTTCCTCCCTCATCTCTCTCTCTTCCACTTTTCTTTCTCATTTCTCTCTTTCTGACTTTTCTCTCTCGTTTCTCTCTCTTCCACTTTTTCTCCCTCATTTCTCTCTCTTTGACTTTTCTCCCTCATTTCTCTCTCTTCCACTTTTATCTCTCGTTTCTCTCGCTTCCACTTTTCTCTCGTTTTTCTCTCTTCCTCTTTTTCCCCATCTTATCCTTGCTCTCTCCCTGACCTGCCTTTGTTTTTTCTTTTACTTTATTTCCACTCCCTATTATCATTTATGTCTCCAGCTGACTTATTTGAAATTTCTGGGATCTGTAAATGCATCAGTGTTTATAGTATTAAAAAATTATCTTCCTGACCTATCAGACATTATTGACAGGGCAGATTCTAGACTAAAAAAAATATTAAAAAACAATATATTTCTCTCTGTCTTCCTCAACTTAAATACTTGAGAAATCTCTGGCATTTTAGCTCCTTGAAAATGCAGAAATTTACCTGAATCTGTGATATCCTCCCACAATGCATCAAATCATTTTCAATTATGATATGGAAATATTTTGATGAAAAATTATCTTTTTTTAAATTACCAAATTTAACCCCATCTCTGTAAAAACAAGAAAAAAAAAGTCTGATTCTTATTCTTCTATGTTCTGTGTGTCCCTTCAGGATGTTAGCAATCATGGCTCTCTACAATTTCTGATCCTTTGTAACAGTTAAACAATTTTATCTTTTTATTGTCTCTCCTAAACCTTGTTCTGTCATCCATTTACTCAAGTTTGCTTGATAGGTTATGTGTTGATTTCTTTTATCTTTCAATCTATTCTGTGAGATTTTTTTCAAGTCTTCTTATGTGCTCTTGAAATTTCAACTGTCTCTTCCTCATCTTAAGTATAAGTGTCCTTTTTGTTTCCATTTTCTCTAAAACTTCATCATTATTCACATGTTCAGCCCATGACATCCGTCTGTAGAACCACATTTCTATTACTTCAAGTCTCTTTATCTGTGAGGGGATTTTCTAGCTTTCACTGTCACTTAGCAGGACTGATATTACATAACAGTTCAGTTCTCTTTTCTTTGTTTCTAATGAAATCTTTCTTGAATTCATATTTGGAATTGGTATTAATTATTAGGTTGGTGCAAAAATAACGACGTAATAATGTCGTTTTTTGACGTTAAAAAATACATCAAAAAACGACATTATTACGTCATTATTTTTGAACCAACCTAATACATTTCCCATCAATCTCATTTATTATTAAAAATATCATTTTTAAAATTTTCTCTTCAATGGAAAGGTGGAGACAGACTGAACAAAAATAGCTAAGAGTGTTTAGAACACAAGTATAATAGGAGTTTGACTGAAAGACATATTCTCTTTTATTTATATATATATATATATATATATATATATATCACTGCCATGAATCGACAAAAATTAGTTTTATTATTACCACTCATGATAATAAAAAGTAAAAATGAAAAACCATCCTTACCAAGTCTCACTCAAATTACCACCTAAAAGTGTTGAAGGCCATCTATACACATTTTTATGTTTCTGTCACCCATTTTATTGTTTTATGTTTCTTTAAAGCCTTCTCTTTGCAAACAGAAGGACTTTATATTAGGCCTCCAACTAATTACCATTTAAATCCCCCCCACCAATAAACTTTGTCCATTGTTCTTTTTTTTTTTTTTTTTAATTATATAATTTACTTTGTTAACCTCGATCTTTAGCTCTGTTGAGCAAGGTACGAATCTGGTTAGCTAGCCCGTTTTTCATTCTTACTTTTTATCATCATGAGTGGTAATAATAAAACTAATTTTTGTCTAAACATGGTAGTGATAAAATTTTGTACCACCAAACATATCTTTAACTATATATATATATATATATATATATATATATATATATATATATATATATTCTCAGATTGAATGTATCTGTAGAAGAGGAAAAAATGAATAAAAAGTGACAAGAAGAAAAACTATACATAGCTGAGACGCTTTCGTCCACTGAGAGACTATATATTATAGTTGTGGCCGTTTGTGTTGTACATCTTCAAGGGCTGGAGTGATGGATTTAACTGTTATCTTTTATTTTTTCAGCACATTTGTTGGCAGGTATGGTGGTTTGGGAAGGTAGTAATTCTTTCAGGAAAGGTGAGTTTGGGAAAAACCAGTTGCATAGATTGATATTTTGACACCATACCAATGTAATCATAATTCAAACAACATTCATTTAAAAAAAAAAAAAAAAAATTTTGAATATTATTCACTCACTTTACTTTTTGCCAGACTTTGAATTAGGACACTTTATGCCCTTCACATGCTTTGACTGACCTTTCAAACATCTGATGAACATTCATGAATGTTCTCAAATTTACAAGACATGATAAACCAAGGACATCCTCAACTCTGTGTATATAAACACGTGCCACATAATAAATCCTACATTGCCTTGATAAAGTCCCCCAGAGGATGAAACACTTTGGCTAAGTATAGTTTTTCCTCTTGACTCTTTATATATATATATATATATATTATATATATATATTATATATATATATATATATTATATATATATTATATATATATATATATATATATATTATATATATATATATATATATATATATATATATATATATATATATATATATAATGTCTTCTACATATAGGCCTGTTTCACTGTATCACAGATCATCAGTGCAGTTAGACATCCGATTGCTTCAAACCAGGGTACCCCTGGGCTATCAGTGCATGGCAGAGGGAAAGGGAAATTCTAGTGTATTATTTTTATGAATGTAAACAAATACCAAACAGCCATAGTGCTCAATTCATTTTCGGTGAAGAGCGTTGTGTTAGCAGAGATGGCTGCTGTCTCTCAACAGTGCTCAACTGAAATTATTGAGAGCATAATAATGTCATCCACATACAGGCCTGTTTTGCTGTATCACAGCTCATCAGTGCAGCTAGACATCCAATTGCTTCAAAATTGAAACCAGACCGATTTGGCATCAGTTGGAGTTTCTACCCCTGAGTTATCAATGCACAGCAGCGGATATATATATATATATATATATATATATATATATATATATATATATATATATATTACAGTATAATTATAATTCTTTGCTCTTTTTTGTTACATTTATCATGTTTTGTCTTTAATTGATCAAATTCACTTTACCAATGTTCTGTTTTTTATTTTTTTATGCTCCCAACTAATTTAAAGTTGTTATCTGATTGTATTATTTCTGATGTATTTATAAATATGTCACCTACCGAAGGTTGTATTGTATTCATTCATAATTCTTTCATTACATAACTTAATTATATAAGTATTGCATAATTATATAAAAAAAAAATGATATGTACAGTTACTTATGTATCTACGTGATTATATAATTACTGCTATAATTATGATGTAATTATGTTCCTTTTATTACATCTCAAGAAAAGATTAATGAAGTCCTTCAAATTTCCTGGTAAATTCTATGTTTTTCTCTTAGTCATATTACTCACACTTTTATTTACCTTTTTATTTCTAATAGTTTTAAGATGCAGTGGATTTTGTAAAGGAACACGTTAATGCATTTTCTTTTTGCTTTTTTAATAGCATTTTTATATTTATATAATAGTGATATAAATAAATTGCCAAGAAGAGTCGTATGGTGTACACTTCATAAGACGGAAAATATTGTAGCTGATGGAAGGTACACAAATCAATACCTGATCAGTATCGGCTGGGTCACCATGGAAAAGGGGTATGATGTTGAAAGAGCCAAAACCCTAATGAACCTCAGCTAGAAACATCACTGATGATGTGTACTAATGCATCCAATAGATGTATCTTATGAAATATATAGATAATAGATTACAATTAACCTAAAAATATGATCATTTTTCATAATGCCATGCTCCACTAAAACAGTCATTAAAAGTTATAAAGTTACATGCACATACACACACATATTTGCTTGTGTATATATGTAAATATATTGTCTATATCTTTGAGAACTTGAAGAAACATTATTAAGCTTCCCAAGCTTTTAGTAGGTCAAGTGCCATCTTCAAAAACAAAGACATTCTAATCATCTTGAAAAGTCAAGTCTATAATCAATGCATTCTGCTAACAGTCACGTATGGAGCAGAAATCTGGAAGTTGATTAAATGAAAAACTCTAAAGCTAAGAAGCATGCAAAGGGCCCCCATAAAAGAATCATGCTAAATATCACATGGCAAGATTGTAAAACAGCTGAATGGATCCATGAAAAAAAGACATTTTAGAAACAATCAGCAAACTCAAATAGATATGGACAGGCCAACTCATGAGAAAAAAAAAAAAAAACCCACACTTGGACAACAAAAATCACATTTTGGATACCTGGAGGTCACACAAGAATCAAAGGTTGACAGAAAACAAGATGGAATGATGACCTAGACAGATTTTAACTTCGATGGTCAATACTAGTGCCTGAATGGCAATGATGGCGAGATCTGAGGAAGGTCTACATCTAACAAATGACCTTCACAGGCTGAAAAGAAATAAAAATTAACTTTCCAAGCTTCCATTTGACAACTGAAACCATTCTTTGTGTTGTTACTGATGACCAATTTGATCTTCACCTTCCATCAAGTGTATAATTTGTAAAAGAAGAAGGAAAATCTCTTTTACGAAATGATAGTGATTGTGCATCCTGTGCAGCTGTACTGAGCCAATCTATAATTCTATAATAATATTAGATGTGCCTAATGTTTTCGTTTCTTGTATTTATTTTAATCATTGAAGTGTCTTGAATTTTATTTTACTTTGGAATTTATTTCAATAAATCTGGCAGATTTGTTTAAGTTATACATTTCTCAAAGAAAACAGTGTATATATGTATTCAAACAATGTTGACAATAAAACTATTGGATGTAATGAGTTGAAATTTCAGTCCTGAATTCTATTTTTATGCTCATTGGACAATATTATTAATGTAATTTTGCTTAATTATTTAGGTGAGGAATTATTAGTATATATCCCATCTTAATAATATGTCTGATAGGTTTAACAAACTAAAACTGGCAGCTCTAAAAAAAATTACCTCCAATCAAGTGTTAACTGGGGCAAGAAATGGCTTGTAAATTTGAATGCCACCAAAATTAAACTGCTATCCTTTAATCATCATAGAGAACTATTTTTGCTCTCCAACAATATGGCCAATACTAACCTTCAGGAGAGCAACTCATTACTTCTTCTTAGTCTCATGTTTTCTACTGACACAAAGTGGAGTGATTACACCGAAAACAGTTGCTAGGTCTGCTACTAGGAAAGTTGGTTCAAACAATTTTTCTTATCAGAATCCATTTTGCACATTTACATCTACCATTTGTTCGTGCATTGAATATTGCTGCCATATCTGGTCTGGCAGCCCAGCTATATATCTTGTATATCTTGAAATTCTTAATAAAATCCAAAGAAAGGGCCATAATGTTATCGATCATGACCTGGTAATTCGGTGTCTCCTGCAGGAATTTAAGCATACTGCTTGATTGGCAACTAGGTCTCATCATTTTCTTTTTGAAATACCTAAATGTAACTGTAATTCCTATTCTATTAGATTTTTCCTCAGACTTCTTACCTCTGGAACTCTCTTCTGGTATCTTGCTTCACTGCCACCTCAGTTCAGTAAGTTATGTGCCATGTGTGATACATGCTTAGGCAATCATGTATCTTTCAATACATGACTGATGAGGCAGATTTTTTTTCCCACAGTAGGCTGCCTTTTCTTTCTGCGGTAGACCAGTTGCCATCCACAGCTATAGAACCTAGTCTGTCTTACTATTTACCCATATCTGGGGGAGAAGAAGAGGATTCATATCTTTCCCAAGGGTATTAGCACGTAAGTGAATCCAATGTATTTGACTGGAATTTGAACTCAGATCTCTGATTCCTCAATTCGAGCCACTATCCAATACTCTAGAGAGCAAATACAGGCAATTCCATTTTGAATAAGTAGATCACGTGATGGTAACGGAAATGTATATATGAGAATTAGCATGGCGTATAAACGATCACTATTTCTACACTATCCTCTATTACTACACGGATTGCTATTCACTCTACTATTTCTCTATACTGCTCACTATACAGATAACTATTTGGATCACTATTCAGTGATTACTTTCTGAGTGAGTATTATCAAGCAAGTACTATTAGTGCAAGTGTTATTCGAAGGTATCTGACACCAGTATTGTTCAATGGCGTTAGTATAGTTGTATATGTGATTCCATGTCTCTACTACAACAATATTACAAAAGTGGAAATGAGTGTTCATTGACATCACAAAAATTAAAATGTTTAATTAAAAGTAAAATGTATAAACAATGGTGATTTTTTTTTTTTAACATACTTTTCTTATTTTTTAAAAATATGCTTATTATCCTTGAATAGAAAAATCCCTCTCCATTGGTAAAGTAGTAGAGCAGATTGACCTCTCCAGACTTGGTTGGCATCCAGGAAAAGGACAACCCTGAATTCAAACCAGGTGTAGAGTCTTTTGAAATGGTCAGATGTCAACTTTGACACCTTTCAAGTTGTTGTCTATGTATATATATATATATATATATATATATATATATGTATATATATATATATATATATATATATATATATATATATATATATATATATATAGGTTCATGAAATGTCTATTGGGAAGCTCTGAAGTTTTGACAGGCCTAGCAAGAAGGAAGTGGATTAAATAAAAGTAAAAACACCAAATAGTACAAGAAAGAGAAAAAAATGACTAGAAAAAATATTTTTGTATTTCAATCCATATATTACTTTAAATGAAGAATTTAGTTATTACTAAGCTCTGGCTTAGTCTGGCACAAGGCTAGAAGTATATATTGAGAATTGAACTTACTAGGAAATGTAGGAAATGGTTTCTGAGACTAGCTTGCTAATAACTTGAGAGTGAGCAGTGTTTACTTATTTACTAAGCTTAGATTGGCATGCCACAAGGCCACAGCCCTAGGGGGCACCCTATGATGATTATAAAACTCTTTTTTGGAAGCTTGATGCGTCATGATGGTTAGTAAGTTTATCTCACTCCTTTCACTAGTGAAGGTTACTTTAAAAAAATTCTTAGGAATAAAGAATACTAAATTTTTTTATGACAGTGGAAAGAGATGGTTTTTAAACAAGAAGCATTTTCCATTGATACATTTGGAAAGACTCTTTTAATATTTAGTTCAAATGGCAGCTATTTTGGGATAAAAAGCAAGAAAGAATGTTTCAGAATGTTGGAGAGCAGATGTAAGGCTTTACTTCAAAAATCTTTTGCAGAAGAATGGTCTCCAGATCTTTTTGCTGTTGTTATTTGAAGAATTGGATCAAAGATTGGAAAACAACTTATAAAGAAGCATTTCATCTCCTCCTTGAATTTTGCTTATCATAGTAAATTCTGTGATAAGCAAAATTCAAGGAGGAGATGAATGCTTTTTGAAAATAGAAAAAAAAACTGTAAATATTTTCAGTTTGAAATTCTGAGATGAGGGGTTATCATTATTTAGATACGGATGATTGTCTTCATCTTTGTTGTTTTGGTCATTGTGTCTTCCAGCCTTTATTAGATACTTATTGATCTGAGTAACTTTTATAGAATTTTGCATTGAATTCTTTACTTAATTTATGGGGACTAGATTGTTCTTGTTCCACTGACCATGTTTACAGATATCTTGTCTTATTTAGTACTATTCATGAATTAAAAACTTCTGGCTACATCACATTGAAATACTGGTTCCTGTACAGTCACTGAAATTAAGCAACATTGAGCCTGTTCAGTACCTAGATAGGTGACTGTTTGGAATACCAGGTGCTGTAAGCTTGGATGTGTATGTGTGGTGTAATGGATAATGGCTCAGAATTGTTAATTGGAGAGCTGAGTACCAATTCCTGTTGGATTCATTTATGTGCAAATATCCTTAGGAAACGGTATGAATTCACACTTTCTCCACTAGTATTGGGTTAATCAGAAAGACTTGAACAAAAAATTTCTTAGAATCTAAAAATATTTTCTGACTTTAAAGAATATGGCTTTAAGGCTAAAAACTTGTTAATTGGCTTTCCAACACCAAGAGGTTGGTTTACTAATGAAAGTCACTAACAAGATATTTGCAAGTTGTATAATAGTGAAGGGTTTTGTTTCAGTTTGAATAAAGTTGATATTTAGCATAAAAAATGTGTTTGTGTATATATATATGTGTGTGTGTATATATATATAATATATATATATATATATATATATATATATATATATATAGTTTTAAGGTGTGCTATATTTATGGAATAAGTGCTCAATATCATAGATAGAACATATGTAAATATAGATATAAATGTGAACATAGAAGTCAACACTCAGAGGTGACAGGGTGTTTCATACTAGATGCAATTGTCAGGCTGCCCTGATTATTTATATATATATATATATATATATATATATATATATATATATTGTTTAAATTTTGTTATATTTTATATATAGAAAGTGCTCAATATTAGAGATTTGTTATCTAGTGGAACAGATTTCTAGAAGGATGCTTTCTTGATCACTTCAATCTTAACCCTTTCAAGTTTCTGAAAGATAACCCTGTGATGTCAAATGCTTAACTAATTCGGAGTTGATTAGAGAATCTAGTACTTTACCAAAAAAGAGGTAGAAGACTAATAGGCCAATAGTTAGAATAATCAGACGATTTGCCTGAGTTCTTAAAAACAGGAACTACTGCAGAGTTCAAAAAGAAGAACATGCATGTAAGGGTGGATCACTAAGTTTATAGCCTGATGTATATTTATTGAATTTTGAGCTGAAAATTTTCATTGTACAATGTGATCAATATTAACCACTGAATAAAATACAAATACAAAGGAGATTATGTCGAAAAATAAATATTTGTTGTGTAAAATAAATGCTCTTTTCATCATGAGGTTGTGATATATATTGGAATAAATTTTTTATAGTTTATTTATTTAATTTTATTCAACTGTTTTTTCTCCTTTCTTTTTTTTTTTTTTTTGAGGGGCCTACTTTTGCAGGAATGCCACAAATAATTGTCTCTTCTTGACCTTTTTACCTTTGCTCCCTGACACTGGTGTCAAATGATGCTGATACTCCCTGTCTCTTATGAAAGGCTTGTTATTTGGAAACTTTTTCAAACCTTCTATACATGATTAGATCCTTTCAAACCTGTTAATGGCCTTGGTTGAAAAACTAAAACCTGTATTGTCTGTTATTTGACTCTAACAGTGATGCCAACATTAGAAATTCATGATGTCATGAGAGTTATAAGGGCTTTGAGAATTCTCTAAAAAAGGAGATTTATTTCTCTGTGTGTGTTCCTATTAGCTATAATAATAGTGAAATGCCAAGAATTTAGTGATGGAAACAAAACAGTAATCTAGTCGGCAACAGAAGGGACAGTAGGTTGAATAGCAGTCAAGTGACACATTAGAGTTAATAATTGACTCAAACCTGATGAAACACTGAAACCATTATTCGATGAATTATTTGAACTAGTATCCTCATCTTTGTTGTCTTGATCACTATACTTTGGCCAAAGTTTTTAGGCCATCAGTTTACTGCAGTGTGTAGACAGCACAACATCAGAAATAAAGGATTTGAACTGGCATTCCTTTTAACCCAGGGAAGACTGGGAGCTTATACTTTATTTTTTGATCGTGTACTGTTTACTGGCACATTGGAGTAATGGATAATGGCTTGAATTGTGGAATTGGAGAGCCGAGTTTGAACTCCAGTCGAATCCATTAGATTCTCTTACATGCTAATACCCTGGGGAAAGGTATGAATCCTCTTCTCCCCCGCTCCCCAGCTATGGGTAAGTAGCAGGACAGACTGGGTTCTATAGCCTTGGATGGTAACTGGTCTACCATAGAAAGAAATGGCGACCTACTGCGGGGAAAAAATCTGCCTCGTCAGTCATGTATCAAAAGATACATGATCACCTAAGTGTGCATCATGTATGGCACATAACTAACTGACTGTTTATTGACTGCAGTAGATTGATGGCCTCAATAAAAAGTTGCAATAAAAAGCAGCTAAGAATTAAGAGGAAAGTAAATACTATATTTCCTCAAATAAGTATCCATGACAGTTATTTAGAAATTGGACCTTTTTGTGGGGCACTTATTTGTGGGAGGCATCTATTCAATAGAGATTCTTATTAAAAATCATTCATATGTGAAGCAATTAAGACACTTATATAACTTGCAATGATTCTGTTTAAGTTATAAAATCAAAACAGTACATTTTTAAACAAGAGTGGGAAATTGTTTTACATCAAGATGTATTTGCTCTTCAAAATATATTATGATTCCTAAATTCTTGTGAAAAATGCTTGCAATGGACATACACACAGATGATGGGACAATAGAATTTTAGATAGAATCCTTTTTAATTATTGTGGGATTTATTTTTCTCATTATAATGATAAAGCAAAAGAACTGTTGTCATTGATTTCAATGAAAATAGACAAAACTGAAAAGAAAAAATCTCTCCAGTTTCTCTTGAATAGCAATATATATTTATTATAACCATATTCTTTTATTTTTAAATAGTCAGATCAAAATGAAACCATGTATTTTTAAGTTGTCCCAACCCCTGTAAGTTGATATTTCCAAATCTTATACATACAGTGAGTCCCTCGTATTTGCAGGGGTTAGGGAACAGAAATGGCCTCAAATAGTTAAAATCCACAAATACTTGTAACCCCCTAAAAGTGCTTATAAGTACCTATTTTGTTTGTTAAAACCCCATATCCCTTAAACTTTCATCTGAAACACTTCAGAAACATTTCAGGCCTTTTTAAAAACATTTTTGAAAAATAGTATTGGTGATCCTACATTTAGTGTAAATTTTCTTTCATATGTACAATAATCATTTTTAATTAGGCATAGATTGATACAACCATTGAAAATACTGTATAAAATATGTGTAACAAGATATAAAATATAAAGTTTAAAACAGTTTTTAAAAACAGAACTGTGATGATGCCCCCAGACTTAGCATAAACCAATTTTAAGACCCCAGCTGCAGCCCCTAACAATGAACAAAGCCCAAACACTATGCATGATTTGCATTTGTTTTTTACAATGAAGATGTACAATTCTGCCAATTTTTACCACAAAAATGGACTGCTATATGTTTAAGTCACTTAAATAACAGGAAAATAATACAAGAATGTTTTAAATATGTTCTATTGAAAAAAATATATGAATCGCAGGAGTTCTCAGTGAGTAATTTGTTCTTCAGAAAGACATGCAAATATTCGGGGTTTCCATGAATAATGAGTACATGTGTTCTAATGAAAAGTCTGTGAATCTGTGAATACTGAAATGCAAAAAAAAAAAAAAAAAAGAAAAGAAAAATGCATATGTGGGGGTTCACTGTATTTGAAAAGAAGCACTTAAAAATGCAAATTTTCTCAATGGATGGGTGCTTATTCAAAATTTCCTTTTGGAGGGAAGCACTTATTTGAAGGAGATATTTTTTCAAGGAAATACACTACTAATAGAAATTTAATAATGGTTGACAATGTTTTGTCTAATAAAAATAAAATAACAATAATATTCTTATTTCAATGTTGCCTATTCTTTTATATTCAGTTCTCTGATTTTGTTGGAATACAATATTCTTGTTAAAGAGCGGAAAAATAAAGAAATAAAAAAAAGGTTTCATAATCTCGCCTCCCAGATCAGATGTGACATATGCATGAAGAAGCATGAAACTATATATTGACTAAAATATTATGTTAGAAATGAGGTAATGTTAATCTATATAATAATGGTACAAATTCATCTCAGAACTTCAGACAAAACAGGAAGGCTAAAGAATATCTGTAAAAATTCTGAAGTTGATCTGTACTTTTTCACCTTTTCAATTTTAACAATACACATCATGAATGCCAAAATCTCAAACTCAAAATAAAATTTCAATTGAACAAGTGAAAAAACCCAAGTGACAGGCAACCAATTGCAGGACCAAAAAATACAATAGTCAAATCTCATCAAGCAACAAAATGTGGATACTAGTTCAAACTGTTGATGGAATAATGAAAATAATTTCCAAGAATTTCAGACATCAAAAGAAAAATATATCATATATATATTTTGTTTTATTTCCAACTCGATTTTAATATCCAAATTTTGAGTTTTTAAAGAAAAAAACACAAAAAATCATTTCCTTTCATTTTTGCTTATGTAAATTTTGTAAGATAATTGCAGCATATCTTTATGATAAAATATGAGTGAAGTAAAAGCTTTCTGAAAAAAATGCCCAGATTTTATCAATAGAAAGTGTCATTCTTCAAAATAACAATGCAAGTCTCTATTCAGTAAAATAACCTCCGAAAATGAAATCATAAGGCTAAGATAATGCCATTTTTGTTTTATATCTGTTCCAACATCATTATTTTTTTTTTAAGTTGGAGGTTGAATAAAGATTCATTAAAATGTAAATGTAGTGATATGTAAATGCGGTACTGTATAAAAGGCAGTATAGCTATACCTAAAAGAGAGTTATCTTCTCTTGATGAGACTACGTCTGTCAGAGAGAATACCTATAATAACAATATTGCATCACTGATTAGTTGCTTAACCACAATGGAGGATTTGGAATATGTAGAAACCTGGCTTAAGTGTTTTGCATCATTGGAGAGAGTAAGAAATTAAAAAAGGACACCAAAGCTAGTGGAGGAGTAAATAAAGTTACAGATTTCTTTTTGGCCTCAGCAGGGTGAGAGGCAATAAAAAAAATCTCCGTCATAGTCTATTCCAAAGTGTTGGAAGATTTAGTGTATGAAGAAACTGCTGCCATCATAAAAGCAAATATATGACCAAAAAACAATTGGTCATAACAGAGAAAACTAAATTTTTTGAAAGTAGACAGACCAGATAAAACTATTATGCAATATGTACAGTGATTGAAAGAAGTGTTGAGATATTGTGAGTTTGAAAGAATGGGTTTGGAACAAATGTCTATTGAAGATGAGATAATTTTGTTAAGACTGATGGAAGGAATGTTTAACACCTCAAACAAGTGTAAAATTCTAGTGCAACTTCAAACTCACAACATGAATCTGGAAGCATGTTTGGAGTCCTTACAACACTTGGAATTGGTTCAAAAATTTAATGCCTCCAAAGGCAGCATGGAGACTTGCAGTGTTACTAAAAGCTTAGTTGTATGCAAATATTGTAATAAGGAAGATGAAAAGAGCAAAAATAAGTGGCCAGCCTTTGGGAAATGATGTTTTAAGTGTAAATAGAGGAATCATTTCCAGATGGTATGCACCTATGAAAAGCAAGTGGAAAATATAGATCCTCCAATTGAAAGTACAGAAAGATTTGAGATAAAAGTATAGGGTAAAAGTAGGGAAATGATGAAGTTGAAAGGAGTAACTTTACTCATGCAGGTGTATACTGGAAGTGATGTTATATTGATACTAAGGAATTTTTGGGAAAGAATGGGTAGACCAAAGTTAAAGAAAAGTAATCCCCAGCTGAAACAGTTCAATGGGTCAAGCACCAAAATGTTAGGATGCTTTGAAGGTATGTTTGACACAAAAAATAGATTCAAGATAATAACCATCATACTGGTGGAAAACATCAAAAGCCACAGTCTTTTAGGAATTGGTGTGTTAAGAATGGATACCTTGAAGCTGATAAATTCCATGAAGTCTGTAGAACAGGATGTTTGATTATTAAGAGGGTACAAGGTGAGTATTTGGCTTAAAGAAAGCAGTCAACCCATCTATTTTCAAACCTGAAAAATTCCTGTTCACATGTTACCTTTGATGGTTGCTAAGCTGAACAAAATGGTGGAACAAGGAATATTAGAAAAAGTCAACCAGGGTGGTAGCAATTAGGCTTCATCCATTGTGGTGATATGCAAACCCAATGGAGATTTAAGAATTTGTGGCGATTATAAGATGAGCATGAATCACCAGATAAGTTTGGATTCATTCCTGTTGCCAAACATTAAAACAGCATGCCATGAGTTTATTGGTATGAAATACTTTGCTAAAGTTGGCCTTAAGTCAGCATATATCACGTAAAAATTGATAGCTAGTTTTAAGAAGTCAACACAATGAACACCCCTATTGGATTACTAAGATAGGCTCATCTGCTGTTTGGAGTAAAGATGTCAAGTTACATTTTCCAAAAAGCCATCAAAAAAGTTTTAGAGGGGATTAAAAATAAAATTGTATATCAGGATGACATTAGTATAGGTGTGTTCAGTAAAGAAGAGCTCAAAAGTAAAACAGAGCAAATTTTGAAAAAATTAAATAGCACAGATATGACAATGAATCGTGATAAATGCAAGTTTAATTGTGAAAAATTTTGTACCTAGGATATCAAATATCTAAAGACAGTATATCACCAGATGATAAACTCATTAATAAAATATCAGAGATAGCTGCACTCAGAAATTAAAAAAAAGAGAGAATATCTTTTAGGATTAATCAATTTCTATAACCGATATCTACCGCAATATGGTGACCTTGTGGAACCATTTAACGAAAAAAGGGAGAATATCGAATTTCAATGGACAAAAAGACAGAAGATTGCTTTTGAGAAATTGAAAAAGACACTTATAAACAAACCAGTTGTTAAAATCTTCAACCCAGTAAAAGGATTGACATTAACTATTGATGTCAGTAAATGTGTTATAGCTGCAATATTGTTGCAGGAGGATGATCCTGTAATGTACTTATCTGGAAAACTAACATCAGTAGATGCAAATTATTTGAATATTGAGAAGGAAGCATTGGTGATTGTGTAAAGCACGGAGACAACTAGAAATTTTTTGTTGTGAAGGAAATTTCTATTAAAATTTGATCATAAGCCTTTGGAATTTATATTCAACCCTAGAAGAGAGTTACCAAAGGTTACTTCTGCCAGGATATAAGATGGGCATTAAGCTTATGGCATTCAACTTTGACATCACATATATTAAAGGAAATACTATTCCACATGTGGATGTGTTATATTGGTTAAATTTTTTGAGTAAAAATGTTGAAGCAAGTGAAAATTGTGAGGAGAGGATTTTGAATGGATAGAAACAGACGTGTTACCCTTAAATCAGTTTAGGTTAGGAACTAGTCGGCTCCTGTGTTGAATAAAATTATGAGTAGAATAAAGAGAAATACATGGATTAAAAGAGTTAAGACACAAATTAACAATAGAAAAAGGAATGATATATAATGGAGAGATATCATAGTACCTTCACAGTCTCTAAGAAAAGAAGTATTTAAAGCTGTGTCCGATGATATACATGGAGGTATATTGGCTACGCAAATGAGATTAAAGTTGCAAGCTTGGTGGCCAGACTATTCGAGAGATGTGAAAGAGTAAGTTAAAAAATACCGAAAGTGGGCAGAAATAAAGAAATTTAAGCAAACTAAAATTCACTCTTGGCCAAAGGAAATGGACCTGTGAACACAAGTACATATGGATCGTGCCTATATTAAAGGCATAGGACTATTTCTGATATTAGTCAATTCGTATTCAGATTAGCCTGAAGTTATTAAAGCCGCAGATAGAAAAGCCACTACTCTGAAGTGGGTGTTGAGATAGTGTCTTCGAGAAATGGAGTTTCAAAAACCTTGGTCTCCAACAAAGCACTTGAGTTCTGTGAAGAAAGTTTATGTGCATGGTTAAAATGTATTGGCTGCATTCCACAAAAACACCACCTTACCACCCATAGTCAAATGGAATTGTGGAGAGAATGGTTCAAATAGTAAAAATGAGATTAAAAGCATTCTCTTCAGTGGATTGTGATATAGAAAGTTATTTACCCAGACTACTGCTAAGTTATAGAGCTATTCTGCATGCAGGCAGAAGACAAAGCCTATCCATATTGATGGGAAGACAAATAGGAGCTCTGATTACCATGTCATTTGCAACAAATGAAAGTGTGTGGCATAGAAAGGACAAGGATTCAAGTCCTGAAAAGGCAAATTTTGTGTTGCAAATGGGATTTAACACAGCAGTGATAACAAAGAAGGGACAGGACACACTGGCTCATGAAGACCAATTTAGAAGTACAAGAGAGCATCAAGTTATGGAAAAGAAAGAAGAAGCAGAAGAATAGAAAATGCAAGAAAGGATGAATGAATCCAGTATTGAGAGTGATCAGGAAGACTACCAGAGATGTGAAAGGGAACAACAAGATGGAGAGGAGAGAATGAGTGTATCCAATAGTAGTGATGAACAATCTGGGGATGAGAGTGACCTGAAGTATCATGATGATTCAAATGAGGAGAACCATTTAAGACCTAGATATCCTATAAAAAGAAATGAAGAGACTCACTCTGCAAGACGGATTATGTCTTCAAGGATTGTTCGTAGAAATCAAAGATCAACTAAAGGCATAAAGCCTCTTAGTTTCAGGGAGGTGTGGTGATATGTAAATGAGGTACTGTATAAAAAGTAGTATCACTATACCTATGAGAAAATTATCTTCTCTTGACTGTCCGAGAGAATACCTATCATAGCAGTAACAAATCTTAAATTTATTTAAGAACATATAACATGCATTGAATATAGTTACTATATCTGGTCTGGTGCGCCTGTTATATATCTCAAGATTCTCAACAAAATCCAAAGAAGTTTCTGCAATGTATTCAGTCCTGACCTTGCATTTCGGCTTCAGTCACTTTCCCACTGCTGTAATGTGGCTTCCCTCTGTCTTTTCTACAAATATTTTCATGGCAGTTGTTCTAATGAACTTTCCTCCTTTCCACCTGTTACATGAATTTAAGCAAACTAATAGATTGGCAGTTAGGTTTCACCGTTTTACTATTGAAATACCTAAATGTAACTGTAATTTCTATTCTATTAGTTTCTTTTCTCAAACTTACTTCTGGAACTCTCTTCTGATTTCATACTTTCCTGACACCTACAATCTTCAAAAACTTAAATGCAATGCCAATCGCCATCTGTCTTCCTGAATTCTGTTCTTTTATTGTCCTTTTTCCTTACTAAAGTTTTCTCATAGTCTTTCACTTCCAGTAACCCCTGGCATCTTAGCAGCATTATCACCTTGCTTCAGAAGAAATGATTAAGAAATATATATTATTATAAGCAGCTATGAAAAATTTCCATTATGAAAAAATTCTTATATTCATTGTAAAATTTGAATTTCTGGACAAAAAGAATTCTGATAGTACTGAATTGATCTTTTCTTACCATTAAGAATTTTACTCCAAAGAAAGTATTCCGTTGATCTGATTAAATGGAAAACTCAAGATATTAGGTTGGTTAAGAGGATGCAGTCAATCAAATAACTTAATGATTCATTCTGAGTTTATATTTTACTAAAAGTTGGCTTGCATTGTAATTTTGAAGAACGATACACTTCCTGCTGACCAATCATCATCAGAGTTGTTTCGACTTGAAGGCACAATGCAAATCAGTGTGATTCCTAATCTTCAGCATGGCTTCTTGTTTCATATCTATCTGCTCAGGCCCATTTGTTTCTTCAATACTCACAGAGCCAACCTGTGGTTTATACTGCAACTATGCTGTGCAGACCTTAGTAAAAGTTCAAGTATATGCCTCACCAGAGCCACATATAGTTTGGGATTCAAAGTTATCCTCTTTATCATGGATGCAAAGTTATCTATGGCTAGAGAGTCTTGTTTGTTCTGTGGACTAACTAAGAGATGGATTCATACCTTTCCCAAGAGTATTTGTGTCAAAGTGAATGTTATAATTTTTACCTGGAATTTGAACAATTTGTTTATTTGGTTTCTTGAATTCTCATTCCGAGTTTCTAGTCTTTATACCACCCACATGTTTTTTTGATCAAACCCAGAATTTTTTTTGTATGAATTTTCACTCTTTTTTCAGCATTAATATCTGCTGCGATTGTTTTACCTTAACAATTTGATATATATATATATATATATATATATATATATATATATATATATATATATATATATATGAAACCTATTTTCCAGTGAAAGTTCACCAAGAATTTACAGGTGTGACACTTTTTTTTCCTGTTTAGAATCTGAGATTCTTTAACAAGGAATAAAAGAATTAGTTTCTTACTCAGTTTTCTCTATTACTAAAAATAATTTATATTTTTAACAAATAAGTTTAATATTTGTTAAAATACAACAGGCTTTAAATTCTTTACAAAAATGTTGTAACATTGAATGACCTCATATAATTCTGTCTCACTTTGTCTTAAGCCAGCTTCTATTTTGATCCTTATCTAGACTGTTGGGACCACAAGTTCTTCTTTATTTACTTATTTATTTAAAATCATTTTTCCAAACATGATTTCTGCTACTTTTGAATAAC
>OZ010582.1:118200000-118226293 GCA_963932145.1 Acanthosepion lycidas | reverse complement strand
TGAATAACAACAAAAATAGCTCTACATTTGACAACTCAAGTGATGTCTAACTCTTCTGTGACAGATGGATTTAAAGAAGATAAAATGTGACACACAGCTACAGTTAAAAATTGTACATGGGTTTTTCTTGTTTTGCCTTTGCCTAAGCTGTTTTTTGTAAGCTTATGTTCTCAACTTACCATAAATCTCTCTCGAATGCCAACACTTTCTTAAATGAAGGGCAGAGTTATTTTGTTACATGTTTCTTTTCTATGACAAGAGTTTTGTTAGTGTTGGATAGGTTGCAGCCTGTCAAAAATGAGTTTTAAATTTCAACAGCTTTCTAGAAGGCATATTGTGAAGAATTTTTTTTTCTTATTTGCTTTTTTTCACTAATTTTCAAATTAATGCAACCAATTTTACCAAAGTTAATTTTCATTTAGCATGGAATTCTGGGTAAATAGTATATTCTTTCAGATTATGCTTTCTTTTAAAATTATCCTTTTTTAAATTTTCAAAATTTGGGGTCTATGGGAGGCTGGGCTTTTGTAACTACATGCAGGGAGAGTCTGCTAAATCATTATTTTTCTTTTTATATGTAATGTCCCTTCACTATCTGAGATATCCTGGTTCTCCACAACTTCCTATCCTTAGCAGTTCTGAGCAATATTTTTCTTTTTACTCTCCCTGTTCTGCCATTTATTTATACAAACTCATTAGCTAGATTAATCTTTTTTTTTGCCTTTGCCCCTCTTATTTTCAGTATGTCATGTGGAAGTCAAATTCTCCAATCCCTCTTTCCTCATTATGTGTTGTGTTCCTGAAATTTCAATTTTCTCTTTCTGATTCTAAATACAAGTGTCTTTTTGTTCTCATTTTTCTTAAAACTTCCTTGTTGCTCACATGTTCCATTTATGTTATTAGCATTAGTATTAAGTGATATAGCTTTCTGCTTAGATTAACTCCTTATCAGTGTTCTTGTTATCAAGTGGGTGGCTTAAATCATTCTGTGGAATATATATGTTTGTTAGTTTCATTGAGATCTATATATGCTATACTTATATTTATTTCAGAAAAGGGCAGGTAATCATTCAAATTCCATGAAAAGCAAGTTACATTCTTGCTTGTTGATTTGATAAATGCTTTGATGATAAAAATAGAAAAGATGGAAATTATATTTTTTCTTTATAAGAATCTCTTAAATAATTCAGAGTAAAGATGATTTTTTTCTGTTATCTGTTTGGTTATGATTGAATTGCTGATGGGTAATGACATTCTTTAGAATATATTTTCGATAAGATATTAGACAAATAGGCAGGGAAGAAGGCTATCGTACTATCTTCTGAAGGCCACAGTTATCAAAGAAGCAGTTTAAAGTAGATAAACAGGGTACAGGCAAATATATCCAGTTATAAATACATGTATATATTCATAGGCACATATTCAGAAATGTATGTACATGGGGGGGCTCTAGTTGGGGATTGTCTGGTACTTGCTAGGATTATTGATCATCAGCTTTATAATTCTTGCTTCTCATGTTCAGCCATGAAAAAAAAAAGTACAAAGTGATATCATGAAGCATTTTTGGATGAGACAATGTTTGAACACTTGTTTTCTATTACATGTGTTAAAGTTAAGACCTCCTAAGACATGAATAAACCTGTGTAAATTCAAATTTGGAACACTCAACTGATTTAACATGCAGTAACTGGTACTATTGTAGCTGCTAAGGATCATCCTGTAAGCATAGTTATTGTTTATCACTAACCTCCTTTATTTACTTGGTAAGCAGTAGCAGTGAAAATTGTCCAAACTGAGCAACAAAGCATCAAAAGGAGTAAAGGAGGGGTAAGGCATAAGAATATTTAAGAAATAGCTATACCAACAAACTTTATTGGTAAGAGAAGACATAAATAAAGAAATGTATCATTCCTTTTTTTATATCGACCAAATTAGTTAAACAATTTGTAAACAAATGTATTTTCTGTTTTTTGTTTTTTCTGCTTACAAGGTGTTATATTCCGTGCTAATAGGAATATATACTTGAAAAACATGGTAGATAAAATAAGTAAAGGTTTATTGTAAAAACCAGTACAATAAGAATAAAGGTAACAGTTATGCACAAGGTTGTTGCAAGTCAATCCAGTAGTGAGTGTTACTATTGGAAGGTTGGTAGTTCTCGCATAAGTCTGAGTCGTACTTAACAGATCCCAGCTAGAATATTTAGCACCCCCTCCTAGGGCTGCATGTGGCACAAGGCCGGATTTAACATGGGTTCTCCAAGCCTATGGGCTCAGCCAAAAAATGCCTGTAGAACCCACATAAACGGGATTGGGATCGTCAACCTCCCCGAATGAGACTCTGCCCTTCAGCTGAGCCTCGTCTGGATTCCTCTCTGCTCAGAGGCAGAGAGTTTGACCGTCTAGCCAAAAAGATTTTGGCTAGACTCTGTACTCCATTGACTTACAGATACTTATAGGTTGTTACTACCTATAGTGTAGTCACTCATGGGGGTGACAGGTTATTCCATTACATCACAAGGTTATATCAGGAATACAGTAAGTTAGTGATATTATAAATGACTTCATTATTATATATGTAGGAATATTTAGTTTTACATTCCAACATCAGGAACTACTACTTTTTGTTTTTTTTAATCATTTCACCCCAAGCAAGTCAATAAAGCCACTAAGTTGCAAGGAGCTACTGAGTGTGAGAGAATATGAGAAAAAAGACTAATAAGGGGAATGAACAATAAAAGAACAGGAATTAAGAATACAGAAGATAACAACTGACACTGCATTTAAATTTTTGAAGATCAAATTTGACTAGGAAGCAAGAAGGCAGAAGAAAGTTCCACAGGTGAGAAGTGCAATAGAAAAAAACTATTAGCATAGAACTTATGCTTACATCTTGCCATTTTTAATGTAAAATGATGAGGCCTTGCCTTAAATTCATAAAGTCTAGGTACTATAGAGTAAATTTCATCTGAATAATTACCATAAAAGTATTTATAGAAAATGCACAGCGATATCATAATTGTAATTATAAATCATCATAATTTCTGTTTAAATAATGAATAATAGAAATCAATTAATAAATATGAAAAGAATATGTATATATCTAATACTTAATATAAGATTATAGACAAATATAAGACCATTTTTATTATTGGTGTTTTTAAAATTCATTGAATGATAAACATTAGTGAGAAAATGGCCTATAAAAAACCATTAGTTTAAAATTAAACAAAAAGAAATAAACATT
The DNA here is from genome assembly GCA_963932145.1 of Acanthosepion lycidas. Lineage (NCBI taxonomy): Eukaryota > Metazoa > Mollusca > Cephalopoda > Sepiida > Sepiidae > Acanthosepion > Acanthosepion lycidas. The sequence continues at coordinate 118,223,047 of OZ010582.1, read as the reverse complement.
ATAACTCAAAATGCTTTACTTACAAATTCTTACAATTACAAATTAAAAAGGTTATGGGAAATGTATGTGTTATTGTCATGGATTTTAACCTTTCCAGTATGACACCCATTTCTGGCAGTAACACACCGTGAGGCAGACCATTGAAACATGTGAAGGATTTTTTTAGAGCTTTTTATGCTTTTAGATTTCTCAGTGAGCAAATTCCTGTATTCTTTATCTTGAGAAAGTTTTCATTTTCAGTTATCACTCCATTACTCTTTTGTGTTTTTGCTGTTTTCAAATCTGTTGCAGAAATTACCTATTGCTGGAAGTGATGACCCTACAGAATTCCTGGAACGGGTTCTGAAATGACTTGTTTACGTTTGATAAGTGTGGACAATTCACAGGTATCATCAGTTAGCTGTTTGTTCAAAACAGGGCTAAAATAATTTCTGTGAGCTGAGTCTGTAACAATGGTAATTGCTGAAATAACAGTAACAGTAAAAAAAAAGCAAGAAATAACAAAATGTATATATGTGGAAAGTTTAGATTAATGTATTTTAATCTGTTCACTTGAGTGGCAATTATGCTTCATGTGAAATCTCAATCTTTGTAAGGAGTTCAAATTGAAGTTTGTGGCTGCATTGTTGTTGTTTTTGTTAAAACTCTTGTCTGTTGAGACCATGATCAATGATTGCAACACATTCAGAATACAAGATTACCATAATTAAGAAATCGGTAATTTTCTGATAAGATATCCATTTGAGAATTCAGTTTGCTAAGGGCAAAAATCTTTTAGTAACATATTAGAACCAAACTCCTGAAAAAACTTGGGGAAGTAAGATATTTGCATCTCTAAAAGATAATGAACAAAAAAATAAAAATAAAATAAAACTTGTTTGAACAATGTAGGTGTTTGGGTGATGCTGAAAAGTTCTTGGCCTGATCCGTTTCCCAAAATCTGGCCAAAACATCAAAATTTTCTTTTTTGAATCCCATCCTGGCCAGTTCCCAGAATCTTTCAGAAACCTCAGTTTATAGAAATTGTTTTAAGGTTTTTGAAAATTCAATGTATTTTTATAATATATATAATATAATGTAATATTATATATTCATAATATAATAACATTCAAAATACTTGTCCATTAAAACTGATTTTTTTTTAATTACTAGTTTACTGTTGTTGTTTATTACAACATTTTAGGCTGATAAACTGATAGCAAAAGCAACAAGAAATTTGAAAATAAAGAAGCAGCCTATAAGGTTTGAACTCACTCACTGGTGAGATGCCCAATCTCATTGGTAGCACAAATTTCTTATTCTGTCATCACTTCTTTTATAATTCTTTGTACCATGTTTGTTTTACCATCTAGTATTTTTAGACACTATTATTTTCTTTATTTTTACTTTTACTCAGTCATAACATTCATACTTACATATATCATACTTACCTGGCACATGCTGGGAAAATAAAAAAAAGCACTAGGGAGCCTTCCCCTCAGGTAGTACCCCTCCTTCGGGAAGGGGCTGAGATGTCTCCAAAAGGGGAAATGTAGAGAGGGGCTTGGGCAATTTTTCCACGGTATTGACGTTAAACCCACTTTAAACCTTGACTTTGTGTCACATTCGATAATGATGTGGGCATGTTGAAAAATAAATACTCTATCATACGATTCCTTCTCATTGTCATACCATTCCTTCTTATTATGCCATTCCTTCTCATTGTCAAGCCATTCCTTCTCATTGTCATGCTAGTCCTTCTCATTGTTATACCATTCCTTCTTGTTGTCATACCATTCCTTCTTATTATGCCATTCCTTCTCGTTGTCAAGCTATTCCTTCTCATTGTCATGCTAGTCCTTCTCATTGTTATACCATTCCTTCTTGTTGTCATACCATTCCTTCTCATTGTCATACCATTCCTTCTTATTATGCCATTCCTTCTCGTTGTCAAGCTATTCCTTCTCATTGTCATGCTAGTCCTTCTCATTGTTATACCATTCCTTCTTGTTGTCATACCATTCCTTCTCATTGTCATACCATTCCTTCTCATTGTCATACCATTCCTTCTTGTTGTCATTGCTTCTCTTTATCTTAATAGTTTAATTGGAGCAGTGGGTTCTTTAGTTGTTGGGATGTGAATTTAAATCTTATCAAAGCCTACATTTTTATATTCTGATTTTGAATTGATTTCTTTATTGATTGAAGAATTTGTTGACTTTGGACGTGAAAATTAGCAACAATTTTAGAATTTATGGACAATGGTAATTAAATAAAGTAGGAAAAATACTTTATTTAAAAACATTACCAACAAAAGTGATAAAAGGCTGAAATGTTGTAACAACAACAACACAGAGGAGGACAATAGTCCACATGTAAATAGAGTAAAAAAGGATAACTCTCATCTCAGAAATTCAGACAGAAAAAGATACATATTGATTATTCCATGGTACTTAATATAAAATGATGGTTAATAAGCTACATGTGCTTGACCACTTGCTCAATTCTCATCAAATGACCCATTATTGTGTTTATGTGCCAGAGTAAAGCTAAGTAAATAAGGTATAAACTATAGTGTAATGGTTAAGAAGCTACTCTCTTATACCAATTCATAGTGTAGGGAGTTTAATCTTTACTGGACACTTCATTATTTTGGCCTTGTACCAGACTAGGCTAAGCTTTGTAAATAATGATTGATACAAAACCTATAAATAATACAGTATTGATACATTTCTATTTTACAAACTTCTGATTTAAGTCTTCAACTGACATCTTTCTTTTTTAAACATCAGTGAAGAAAAGTAAGGAACCTATAATTTTAAAAAATATTTTCTGTTTTTTTTTTTTTTTTTTTTTTTTTTTTTCTGAGTTGTTTTCATATTTAATTCCTGAAAGACAGTTGAACAATTCAAAAAAAATTAAGATGGTAGAAAAAAAATTTCTCCACTCTTATGCAGGCCTTCACTGACATACTCTACTTGAGTTTAATTTTTTTACTATTGTCTTTATTTGTTCTGTTGACACAGCCTTGTTATAAAAACAACAACAAAAAAAAACAAACTATTTTCTGGTAAGTGATGAGTTGTGAGAATTTGAAGGTGTCATCAGACTTCATGTTTATTTCCTTCTTATGACAAGAGAGACTTGCTTTTACCAAGTGGTTAAAAATCTTGAAGAAAATAGGAAAAGAAAATGGTAATAAATGTACAAAGAATTTCCTGTTTAGATTCTCTGTTGGCCTTAGATCATGGGGATAGGTAAGTCCCCAGTGTATTGATAAATAAAGCCCTTATTCTACACAGCAAATATTTATTTTATAGTATGTTATTTTTCTATGCTGGTCCATTTAAGGCTGAATATTAATCATACTGATCAAGTATTGTTTTGGATGTGCAGTTTGGTATAATAGATAGTGGTTTGGAATGAGAAATCAGAGTGCCGAGTTCAAATTCCAGTCAGGTTCATTACATTCACTTATGTGCAAATACCCTTAGGAAAGTTATGAATCCAGCTCTGGGTTGAATATCAGAATAGACTGGGTCCTATAAACTTGGGTGGTAATCAGTCTACTGCAGAAAGAAATGGTAACCTTCTGTAGGAAAATCTTCTGCATAATCAGTTATGAATTAAGAGGCATAACTGCCCAAACATATATCCCATATGGCACTTAACTGAAAGATTTTTTCAGAAGAACAATTCACTTACTATGTGCAAGGCTATGGATTTATTGATTCCTCTTTATATATATATATATATATATATATACTTTTTGTACTAATTAATGTTCACTCTATATAAAGCTCAAGAGTCACTCGAGATAGAGGGTTACTGAAAGAGTTTATTGTGTCAGCAGTAAGAGTAAGAGGTAAGATACATAGTTTATAAGGATAGATGAAAAAGATAACCTGAGACTTGAAGAGTGTAGTGGTTGGGAAAACATCCTCATGAGAGTCAATTCCACAAGGTAGCTATTTGAATGGAACTTACTTTTCACTAATAGAATATGAAGGTAATGAGGGTAGTTCACTACAGTTTGTTCTTAGCTGTGAAGGCTTGGACTAGGGGAACTAAGGAATGTAGCTCATCTGAACATTTTCCATGGAAAATATTTTTTAGGTTGTAAAAATTTTTTGAACATAATAATTATTTACAGATACAAGTCCTACTAATTAACCCATAGCTGGGGAGAGAAAAGGTGGATTCATATGTTTCCCAACTGTGTTTGCTCTTAAATGAATATAACAAACACAAATGGAATTGGAAATCAGAGCTGGGTTCCAATTCCAAGGCATTAGCCATTACACTGGCTGCAAATCCAAGCTGGTATTCCCAAGCAGTCATAGTCCTGGGTATTATGATAAACTACATCTGGCAGCAAAGCTTTCAACCAGGAAGTTTTGAGGAGCATGGAACCACCTCCAAAGTACTGTTGTTCCCAGGTCCACCCTGGCCCAGGGTGGTAGCACCTGTTAGGGTCCCAGCTATGAGCAAATAGTGAACATCCCAAATTAAAATTTGGACATTATGGAGGTATAAAAATACATTTTTATAGTAAAAAATACCAGCAATATGATTTTATAGTAAAAACAAAAAGTTATCAGTATTACTTTTGTAAAAAAAAAAAAAATTACCAGCAATACATTTTTGTATTCAATTGTGAAAGCAGAGTAACATTATTACTTGAAAGCTCTGAAGAAAAGTAAGTTTTGTCATTAAATGACCCATAAGAAGTTTATATGTCATTAAACAAACTAAACTAATTAAACCATCAAGATACTGACCATGCTCAACATTGCTTAACTTTGGTGATTGTACAAGAACTGGTGTTTCAATGTGATATGCTCGTAAGCCTATATAAGACAGAGAGAGAGATAGTCATTGCATTTTTATATAATTTTGCTTGACTATGTGATTAAGTTCAGTTCTCATACAACTCACCAATGTGCTTGATTAAACTAATCTTAGCTAATAGCTGCAGTTTAAAAAATCCTTTTCATAATGACTCATTTTTCATGTTGAATCCTTCAAGTGATTTCCCTCCTGCAAGTTTGAAACTAAAACAAAACAAAAAAGCTGTGTTTCTTGGCTATTGATTTCTACAAATAAACATGGATTTGTTTTTTCATCTTATATTCATTCTTTTATGCATTCAAGTGTAAATAAATCAGGTTCCTAGCAGCAAACAATTCACTGCATTTCTTGTCACCCTCCCCCATTTCAGCAAGCATCATATTTCCAATGCAGCATTAATTACTGGCAGATGTACTACTGTTCTAGGAATGCACTTTAAAAATAAAATTTTAGAAGAAACTTCTGTTACTGGTACTCAGCCTCCAATACATAATGCCTGAATAATGAACATAGCATATTTTGGATATTTTTTTTTTTTTTTAGTTATTTTTTTAAAGTGCTTTTTATGGGTCTGGAAAGGTGTAAATTCATATACTGCCAATTAGCTACATCCAAATTACAAATGTCTCGAATGAAAAACAATCAACACAGAACTCAATTTAATGGAACTTTATCTTCCATAACTCATTTCCAAAAATTTCTGTCGAAACATTAAATTTATAACTGTTTCCTATTTCCTTATTCTATCATTCTTTCGTTCCATATTTGATCTCAATTTCTGCACATGTATATATGTAGCCAGAATCCAATCTAGTGTGATGGGTAGTGGATTTTTCTGGTGATGTCGTAGAGATAGAATTTTATATTTATGCTAAACTTTATAAATAAAACTCATAATTATTCCTTTGTGAATGGAAAGTTAGTTTTGCATTTTGAGAGGTAAACAATTTTTATATGATTGATTTGTTTGTTTAATGGCATATCAACTACTTATGGGTCATTTAATGCCAAAATTTAATTTTCTTGTGAGCTTTGAAGTAATAAAAATATGATTTCACAATTGAATACATGGTATATATGATACTCAACTTTTGTGCATATACATGTTTGGTTGGGTGGTTGATTTTGTTTAGAAGCATATCAAGCTCTATGGGTTATTTAGTGCTGAAATTTAATTTTATTTATTTTGAACACAATTTTATGGCTTTAACTGAATATATTTTGAATGCAATTGTATGCCTTCAATTACAGATAAAATGTATTGTTGATCATTTTGCTATAAAATCTATTATTGGTAATTCCACTATAAATAGGTATTGTTGGTAATTTTATTTTATAAAAATGTATTTTTATGCTTTCATAGTATTTTGTTTTTGTTTGGGAGTTCACTATTTTCCCATCGCTGGGATCCTAACAGGTGCTACTACACAGGTCAGGGTGGGCCTGAGAACAACAGAAATTAAGAAGTGGCTCCATGCTCCTTAAAATCTCCAACCTCTCAATCAGAGGCCTTGCTGCCAGACAAAGTTTATCATCATACCCAGGGCTAAATTTTTATATGAGAAACCATCACGTGTGAGAGAATCACTTTTCAATATTTATGCAAAAAACGTTGCCAGTGGGCTATTCACTTATACCTATTTACTGAACACTTTTAATGACAGTGAAAAATACAATTTTTTTAAGTTTAAACTTGATAAATTAAATGCCATAATTTATTTATGTCTTAAATTATTTTTAGCTTTGTATAATAATTTTGCAAATGTTCTCTACTTATAAAACCTCTAAAACTTTACTGCCATGTTTGAATATGTATGTATGTATGTATGTGTGTGTGTGTGTGTGTGTCTATATATATATATATATATATATATATATATATATAAAATAACTAGAAATACCCATGAGATTTCATGATTTTTCTAGTTGAATTTTCTGACGAATATTGTGTAATGTATGGTGGCTTGGAGGTGTCAATAACATCTGGGCAGCAGTGAGGGATTGTGGACAAGGGTGATGTTTATAAAAGAAGAATCAAGACAGAGAAGTGGCCTTTTTATGATTGTTGGCATTTTTTGGACATGTAGTCAACTTAAATGAAGAAAATTGAGGAGAAGGTCAAAATGCCAAGTGATAGAGAATGGCATAGTAAATATAGGGACAGAAGATAAGACAGAAATTTTTTATGTTCCCATTGAGAACAAAGTTAAGAGAAACATGGGTGAGTCTCAGCTTTACCCTTCTGGCCTGGAACTACATTAATTTTGCTGAGAACTCATTGAAGCAGCTGATAATGATTCACAAAGAGGACTTTATATACTGTGTGCCAAATTATTATCAAGATAACTTTTTTTCTAATATTTCAAAAACCGTCTAATCAATTCACACAAATTTTTCACACAATGTTGGCAACACTGATCTGTGCAATCCCTGAAATTTTCGTACTGATCTGCACAATGTAAACAAACTGGTGCCATATTTGTTATCAGCATGGTGATTTGAGGGTGCCAAATTATTAGAAAGGTTTAGTAAAATTCTCAGAATTGAGCACACAAAACGTTTATTAATGTTGCACATGAATGTTTATGATCAAAAGAAGCTAATAAGATAATCAAACAAATAATAACAGATACAAACAAAGGTACAGTTTTAAACAAATTAATAGGGAATGTGCTTTCCCTGTTTTGAAATTACTTGAAGAAGTCGACGATCTATAGAATTTGTTAATTGTAGGATGTCATCTGCTGTAATATGCTGCGAGATATGTCAAGAATTGCTTCCCACAACTCAGTGTTGCTCCTGAATTGTCATTCGGTGGTGTACAGTCTTCGCTTCATGATGCTCCAAAGGTCTTCAATTGGGTTCAAATATGGAGAATTTGCTGGCCACTTCATTTTTCAAGGTCCATCGAAGCCTAACTGTTTCAAATATTCAGTAGCCTTGTGAGCAGCATGTGAGGGAGCATTATCTTGCATAAAAACAATGGACCTTCTGAAGGCAACTCTTTGCCTTTTCATCCATGGTTCAAGATGCTGCTTCATAAATGCTATGTATACATCAGCAGTCATTTTGATGCCATCTGGTACTCCCCATGGGCCCACTAATGTTTTTCCAATAATACTACCCCAGATCATTATGCCTCCACCACCTTGTTGGCATCTCAAATGATGATGGTGATTCTGTCCGTTCATTACTCAGGCTTTGCACCATCTTTCTGGCCCATCAAGTGTTCCTCAAGTTTCATCTGTGAACAAAACTGTAGAGAAGTCAATCTTCATATTGTCCTTGGCCCATTTCAATTGATTTTGAATGTGATTTCTCGTCAATGGAGGCTTCGATAAAGGTTTGACTGTTGTTGCTATTTCCCTCAGATACTGACACCGAGTACTTTTAGACACAGTAGGATCCCCAATGCGACTGAAAAGCTCTTGACTGGTAAGTTCAGGGTTCTTTGTGGCCTCTCGTTTAAGTTGTGACATGAGACGACATGAAATAACCCTCGGCTTGCCTTTATCTGCCCTTTTGTGCACTTGTGTAGGGTCAGCAGTGAACTTTTTCATTGTTTGATGACACCTCCCTATCATTTTAGAAATTTCTAGGGTAGATTTACCTTTTGAGAGTTCTGAGGTGATAGTTTTCTTTTCAGCATCACTTAAACTGTTTTTACGGCCCATCATTTCACTAAATTCTTACACTTTTCTAATAATTTGGCATGCTCAAATCACCGTGCTGATAACAAATATAGCGCTACTTTGTTTACATTGCACAGATCAGTACAAAAATTTCAGTGATTGCGCAGATCAATGTTGCCAACATTGTGTGAAAATTTTGTATGAATTGATTGGATGGTTTTTGAAATATTAGCAAAAAGGTTATCTTGATAATAATTTTGCACGCAGTGTAGATTATTTTTAAATTGGAAAGTGTGAGAGATCCTAAAAAGAGAACTTTAAAGAGGATTACATTACCATTACACCCTATGTAGGCCATTTTTCATAAATATTAAATGGCTAATTGACAGGCCAAGAATTTAACTGAACCTTGCTTAACTAATTTTTTTTTAATTTTGTGCTCTAAGAAATAAGTGACAACTTTCTTTTAGTCTGGAACTTTATCCATTGCCTTTACTCAACTTTATTGATCAGTTCTTAAAATACTTTTTATGAGTAAAAAGTCACCATTTTGTTTCTGGCATCATCTGACACCTGTATAAACCCTTAACATTCTGAGAATTTTCTTATCAATGCTTGCATAGAACCAATATGACATGCTCTAAAGAAAGTGTCACATTTTTACTTTAAGCCATGGGCATCTCAAAGACAATTTTTATTTTCAGAACAGACCTTAAATATGAGTGTAATATGTTGACAATTTTGTTTGCTTGTATTAGCAAAGTAACTGCTATACATGAAAATACCTCACGAAAGCAGCCTTCTCTTATATAAATAGGCAACATTCATATATGATTACTTTTACTTGCTTTGAATAATTTGTAATGTTAATTTACTTCTTATGAATGGTTACTCTCTGGATAGGGTTAGCAGATACAGTTTTGTATCAGAAATATTCATCTCTATCTTTGCTTAAGTAGCTAAAGATATCCAAATTCAGAGTTTCTAAAATTACCTTAATGATAAGTTGATGTACCATGCAAATTGAAAATTGATCATATCACAACTTCCATGTATAATAAGGTTTGAATTGCATTATACATAAAAGTAAAATATAACCATGTTTTTGCATACAGGCAGTTTCATTATACATAAAATTGCATCATATTAGGTTGGTGCAAAAATAATGTCGGTTTTTGATGTATTTTTTTAACGTCAAAAACCGACATTATTTTTGCACCAACCTAATACATGAATAAATATGGTAAGGACTATGACTTTGTTGTGGAGTAAATAGTACACCCTGGTGACTATATCAACTAGTCCATAACTATAAATAAAGATCTTCAGGTCATAGGTAGGAAGAAGAAGCTCTTTGGAGTCAGTCTTTTGACTAAGTAATACAGGCATCATGCCAAGATGCCAAAGTATTACCTATAAGTGCTATGAAGCACGTTATAACAGTGGTGACAAGGGATTCAAAACTCAGGTGATTTATAACCATTGTGATAAGGATTCGGAACACTTGCGACTTATAACAGTAATGAGGATTCAGAAACTTATTTGAATTGTAACTGGAGTTACAAGGATTTTGGAAACTCATACTGAGTGGACAAGTTCCAGAAAAAGAAAGCATACTGAAGAACCAGAAGTGGATTCAAGATGGAAAGGCTACAAAGTCAAGCACACTGGTGAACTCTCCAGAAAGAGGAGAGGGAGATATTAATAAAAAAATAAAATATTTATAAAAAGTATTAATCTCAAAAGGGGGGATGTTGTGGAGTAAATAACGCACATCTGGTGACTATTATGAACTAGTCCATAACCATAAAGAGCTCCAGTTCAGGAGTCAGTCGTTGGACTTCAGTCTTTAGTCTAAGTAATACAGGCGTCACGGCAAGCTGCCAAAGCATTGCTTATATTATAAGCGCTATGAAGTGCATTATAACAGATTTACAGTAAGAATAAGAAACTAAAAGAAAAAATATATGACAAAGTTTTATCCTTTCTAATGACAGAATCTTTGGAAACAGGTTTCAAGATAAACTTTAGAAAAAACAAATTACTCTATAAATTGTGAAGCTGACTTTAAAAGCATAAACAAAACTGCAAAACATGGTGGTTATGTCAGTTCATTCAGACCCTTTACATTGATAGTTTGATGAAAAGTAATATTGCTTTATTTTGTGGGACTGACTTAGGCAGTTAATATCAGATTAAACTTGTATTAACAATTCAGAAATTATAAAGGAAAGCAAATATGTTTTGATATTTGGTAATATTTATTCTTATTTATATATAGAAAATCTTTGCTTCTTTACTATCTTGTGTGTTGATTATATATTTAATTTCATTTTTTCATTCTTTATAACTAAACTTACTAAATTAATGAAAATTCTAATTAAAGTTAAAATGAACAATTGTATTAATCCTGTAATGAACCTATCAATAAATTAATAATTTCTGTGCTAAATTGTACATTTTCTATTGGTACAAAGTAAAAGCAAAGATTTGAAATGCAGATTTTTCAAGGCTGGTTGGTTTGGAAGACTTGTACGACACAATCTTCTTCTCCATTTGTCCTTTCTAGTTCTAAGTTAAATCGAATAAATATCAATATGTAATAATTTCTTTTTAATTTTAATCTTGGTTAATGATATTGTTTGATTGAAAAAAAAATATTTATACTGTCCATAAAAATTGGTGAGAAAACAGAATTGTGAATGTCAGTACTATGAATCTGAATGAATTATTGCAAAGATTCAAGTTTTATATAAATAACTGCCTGAGATTTTTGGCAAATAGTTGGATTTGTATATTTAGAAGAAAAGAAAAATATGAAGGTAAGACAAGAATGGTCACCAAGTGAATACTAAAGCAGATTTGAAAATCAATATACTCAGAAATGAAACTGTTTTTATATACAAAATCTTTTAAATTTTTTCCTCTAAATTAAAATAATTAAAAATGATCTTTTTTCTTATGCAAGATTTTTTTTTTATCATTTCACACCAAGCAAGGTGATAATGTCACTAGGATATATGGAGTTACTGGGAGTGAAAGTAGATGAGAAGACTTAAGTGAGGAGAAAAGACAATAAAAGAGCAATGCAGATGGTGATTGCTGTTACGTTTAAATTTTTGTATATTATAGGTAGCAAGGAAGCAAGAAAATGGAAGGTAGTTCCACAAGCAAGAAGTGCAAGAAAAATATCAGAGTAAAACATATGGTTGCATCAAGCTAGTTTAACAGTAAAATAGTGAGATTTAGTTGCCAATTTAGTAGCATGCTTAAATTCATGAAGTTGACAATTGCCATGAAAATATTTTTAGAAAAGACAGAGGGAAACCATGCCATATTGGTGAGTAAGTGAGTGAAGTCAAGATGCCAAGTCAGAATCAGTTACATTACAGACCCATTTTTGAATTTTATCAAGAATCTTAAGATATATATAGTAGAAGCATGAGACTAGATATGGCAGCAATATGGACAAATGGTAGATTTATAATTGTGCAAAATTTATTCTGATGAGAAAAATTGGCTGGTACGACACAGTGAACCAACTTTCTCAGCATTAAGCCTAGCAATTGTTTCAATATAATTACTCCACTTCATGTCAGTAGAAAACAGGTACAACTATGAGAATGTGGAGTCATACTGTATTTATTTTCTTTTTGTGTGTGTGAGTGTATGAGTGAGATTCTTTCTAGCATCAAATGAACAGAATTCAAAAAGCATTTATGAATGCATCATAATTTCTCTTTCTCACACTGACTCACTCACACATACACACACACTTTTATTACTTCAAACATTATTATCATTTAAAATGGTGTGCTTTACTGTTTGGCCATGAAGAATGGTCCAGCAAGCAATGTTCTATTTTCCATTTTTTAGGAAACATATCCTCTTCACATCCTCTTCACCCAGATTATATATATATACAATGAGGTTCACAAACTAGCCTAAAGTTTGTGTTCAAGTATGAAACAAACTGTTGACATCATTGTCCACTTTTATATTTACATATGTTCTATCTTTGATATTGAGCAATTTTACCCATAAATATAGCATATGATAAAACTATATATATATATATATATATATATATATATATTGTTGTAACCTAGGAAGGTTACTGAATAGAATAATTACACAAAGGTTGGTAATGAATGATAATACTTAGGACAAGAACTACACATATAAGATTTGCCAGTTGTGCATAGAAGTAGTAGTCAATTACTAGAAGTGAGTCAAGTGAATTCCACTATGAATCTCCAACTGCAGACCAACATATGGTATTTACTACTGTATTTATGTGAATAGAGACATAACCTTTATTGTCCATAGTTATGCTACAACATGCAACATATATATATATATATATATATATATATATATATATATAATAATAATAATTGTGAGTCCTCTGCTGGATAATGACCTTCCATGACAACTGTGACTACTATTCTTTGCCATGTCTTATCTGTAACCACTTCTCTCATCTTTATATCTTCTTGCTTGTTTTTCTATTTGCTATTTAATGGGCACCATCAACCAACCTTTTGCTCCATCCCTTATCCTTTCTTGTGTGTCTGTTCCACTTCCATTTTTGCCATTTAATCACTCTTTATGTTGGTCAATCCTTAGATCCATGTTGTTGTCTTTCTATCTCTTTGTGTTATCACTAACATGGCTCTCTCCATTGTTTTCAAGTGATTTTCTTAGTTTACATCTTTTATACCTGTATTTTATTGCTGGCATACATTCATTATACACTTTATTGTAAACATAATGGCAAAGTTATTTTTTTTATATCTCTACTTTTATTAAATACTTTCTGGTCAATTGCTGTACATTGTTTTTGTAATTTTCATATTTCTCATTTAATGTTATTCTTCTTCTATGTGCCATATTCCTTCAGGATATTAGCAATCATGGCTCTCCACAATTTCCTTGCCTTTGTAGCTCTTAATAAATTATGTCTTTTTGTTACCTCTTCTAAACCTTACTCAAGCTCGCTAGATAAGTTATGCATTATTTACCTCTGTCCCTCTTGCCTTCAATATGTTCTGTGAGTATCAAATTTTTCAAGCCCTCTTTCCTCTTTATGTGCCCTAGAAATTTCAACTATCTCTTCCTGATATTAAGTATATGTCCTTTTTGTTATTTGTCTTAAATAAACATTTCTGGATGACATATAGTTCTTGTATTTCAAGTTTCTATATTTTGATTCCAAAGATGATGGGATTAAGAGTTATTCTTATTGACATTATTTGCACTCAAGCTATTGTCTTCATCCTTGTTATTATCATGTTTTGGTTGTTGTGCTCTCCAGGCTTCATCAGATGCTTGTCTATCTGGGTAACCTTCAGGGAATTTTGAACTAAACATTTTGTTTAATCTACAGAAGTAAATTGTTCATGTTCCACTGCCCTTGTCTATGGATATCTAGTCTTTTCTTATTTAGTATTCAGTTGTTGCTTACCTCATTTTCACTGAAGATTACCCAAATCAGCAAGCACTTGATAAAGACTGGAGATTGCAGTAACTGAAACATTGTGATAATAACTACAAATGATAGTTTCAGTGTAAATAATATAAATAATGATAATTTCTTATTCTAGTAACTCAAGCAGAAATCAAGAATTATTCATTTAGAATGCTTTAAATTCTTAATTTATTTTCACAACTAAATTTTTTCAAATGTAACATTAACTCAAGAGGCAAATAGAAGTAAGGTTGCTTGTCATAATAAATTCAGTGGGCACCTTGACGTAGTGTAATGGTTAACAAGCTTGTCTCGCTATAACCATTACAACTGAGTAGTGAGTTTGATCCTTACTGGGTGCCCCATAATTTCGACCTTGTGCCATATCTAAGCTCTGTTTAGAGAATCACCATAATAAATTTAGTAGATTTACTGGTTAGTTTAGTGTCGCACAAGGTTAAAACTTTAACTGAACCTTGTTTAAATGTTTTGAAATTATGTCTTGAAAAATGCGATAACTTTATTTATTACATTTATTCAACTGCATCGATCATTTCTTGAAATACTTTATCTACTTTTTTGATTTTTAGGAGTAAAAAAAAAACAAAACACCATTCTGTTTCTGGCGTCATCTGACACCTGTATAAACCCTTAACATTCAGAGATTTTTCTATCAATGCTTACATAAAACCAATATGACATGCTCTAAGGAAAGTGAAATGTTTTTACTTTAAGCTATGGACATCTGAAAGATGATTTTTATTTTTAAAACTGGCAGATATAAGAATATTTCTTTAAACTCTATTTTACCTTGATTCTCATTGCTTTGATACCAGTTAAGTTTCTTGCTGTTCACACACAGGTGTCTATGTTGGATTACTTCTCCCAAATACAATACATTGTAGTCGCTTATTCAAGTGAGTTCATAGCAGACCAAAGTGATCAGCAGAATCTCTTTCTATCTCTCTTTTTTCCCAATGTTGGCGTGTTGCCGATATAGTATGTCCCTTTCAAGCTGCTGCCACACTTATTGTGCTTGGATGGACTCCCTCCTCCTTCAACATGAGAGGCTGCATTCATCAGCTTTTATCGGCTTTATTGCGGTAAAGATGTTCATCACATTCAAGTCTTTTTTTTTTTTTTTAACTCCGATGAATGATTCTAATAATGCAGGAACAAATAAATTGCAAACATTTCCCTGTTTCATAGATTACACACCTTGAAATCGATCAGCAAAGCCATCAACTAAATGAAATTATATTGAACGTTTTTCATTCTTCCGTGTATTTGATTTTTTTTCTAAAATATGCTGATAATCCAACCTACGGTAGTTCAACTTATTTTTTTTTTATTGGGTAAAAATTTGATACAAAACATTTTTATTCATATTTATTAGTTTCTCTATCCATACAGGTTCAAGTCCTGTAGTCCATTCTTTTAATCCAACCAACATTTAATCCAGGATTTACTTGTTTCTTTTAATCCATAATATTAAGTATAAATGGAATTGTGCAGATTGGGCAACAATACTTGAACCTGTATTGCATTATGTGAAGAGAGATACAATATTCAACTTGCTCTAGAAATTATTTACATTTTTTTTATTGGTCTTTATCATGTGAGTTATTTAACAATAGTAATATATTATATTTTTCCCATATAACTTGTAATTTTGATGGTCTGTAAATATAAGCTGGCTGGAGTTCAAAGATTTTTTGGCAAGTGTCCAGGATTTGGTGGATATTATTCTGATTTATTTGGCACATTGACATCTGTATGGGTCATGTGATGCATCTCTGAATTTTATAAGAATCTATTTTTTGTCTTTTTTTTCCTTTTTTTTTATGTGTGTATCTGGGTGGGAGTGACCAAATACTAAAGAAGATTGCCTTTCTTGTCATCCTAAATAAATCTTCATGGAAAATTGGTGAATCTAATCTTGTCTGCATCTGTCCAGGTCAACATTTTAGTTAAAAATAAAAGAAAAATTATTAAAACTTGGGTTTGACATATTTCAGAATTGTTTTTTTTTTTTTGACTCTTTTTGTTTATAGAAGTGATTGATTGTCCACTTTTAACATTGCCAAATATGAATACTGAGCTGATGATCCACAGAGTGTATGTCATGATATTTAATTTTAATTCTGGGGATGCCAACATCTACTGAATATTATTTTATAATATGCATAGTGATTTTTTACCATATATATTGTCTAACTTTTTGCTGTACTATAATTATCTCCCTTGCACTAGGGATACAAAATTGAAGTATTTTTGCTATGGACTGTTTAAATATGTTTATGAAGCTAAAAAAAAACAGAAAACAACAATTCTGTGAAAAAGTGGAATGCCACAGCAATTTTTTTTTTTTTTTATCAATTCACCCCAATCAAGTCAATAACACCACTAAGATACAAGGGGCTAAAAAGAGAAGTAAAAGAGAAAGAAAAGACTTTAGAAGGGGCCGGAAACACACTCCTAAATAGGAAACAAGAATAAACCTCTACTCCTGTCCAAAAGACTGGGAAGGAGTGGGAAGAATCGGTGCAGTTGTGGGTTTACTGCAGTTGAGATTATATTAGGTTGGTTAAAAAATAATGACGGTTTTGACGTTAAAAAATAAGTCAAATACCGTCATTATTTTTGCACCAACCTAGTAGTAATTATGAACTTCATGATCTTGTTAATGGATGCATAGTATGTGCTGTACCAGAGTTACATACATCACAGTGATAGCCAGAAGAAATATATTTAAAGGCTTACATGAAAAAACTTAATAGTAAGGATTTAACAAAATAGGCTCTCATTTTTATGGAAGGGGTAAACTGGTTTAAACTTAAACCCAAATACTTAATCTGCTGATTAATTAGTAATTTTTTAAATAATATTTTATATAAACTTTAATCAGTTATCCGTAAACCAATTGTCCAGTTCAAATGTATCAAGAAAGGGTTAATCTGAAATGTATAAAAATTAAAATTATTTTGATAATAATGGTAATAATTTTTCTGTTAAATACAAAAAAAAAAAAATGAAGGTCCATATTTAAATATTTTCTTTAATTTGCTTTGGTTCCTGTACATTTTCATAAAATAAATTCATAGAAATTTCCCTTTTACTGGATCAGGAGATAATTTTATTAAATGATTTTTATTATGAGTTATTTACTTCATGTCATGGATATTTTTTGCAGAATTAATTGAAGCCAGAATATCATATTGCATATCAAATTAAGATGAAACTCACTTATTCTAAATCTCTAACTATAGAATATAGATTTTTGTTTTTCAGTTGAAAATCTCAAGGTCAAATTTGTCTCTTCACTGACAGAATTAAATTAACTTACACACAGCCATGAATGAGTTGCGACAGATAAGGATCCTAATAGTTTGAGAGAAACAGAACAAAGAGTTCAAGAGATTTGCCAGATATAGACAGGGCCTGTGCATGCTACCCCTAAGCCTGATTGAATGCCTTGGACAATGCTTTGTGACCCTTGCTATGTTATCAACATTTTCTTTTTTCTACCTACATTTGGATATAGTAAAAATTAAACTAAGCATAACTGACTATTGAAAGATGAAATATTTTTTACCCATAATGTTGAATGTGCCCAACTTATCCAACAAGAAAAATCTCAAATTGATGTTAAAAATTTCTGCCAAACATTGTAGAATTAATTTAAGATGAAATCATCTATTATGACATGTCTCCAATTTGTATTTAGATACATTCAATTTTTCTACTTGAATTGTTCACCTATATTGCATATAATTAGGTTGCAATAAAATTTGTATCTTAAGATTACTATGAAAAAGTGTGTGCATGTGGGGAGGTTTCCAGTATCATAGATTCAAGGGTGGGGGAATGAGACTCTTGTACCAATTCTGAATATAGCTATATAAAAAGAACAAGTGGATATGAAAAGGGCTGAAAGAGATAGAGCTGGTGACCCATGCAAGACATACTACATTTATAAGTTTTCTCTTGTTTTTCTATTATTATTATTACTACTGTTATTAGTTCTTATTATTATTACTACTACTGTTTACTACTACTACTACTTGTGTTTCTGCCTATCCATTCTCTTCTATCTTTTTGTTCATATAAAAGGATGAGTCATCCAACCTCCACTCCACCCTGGAACAATACAGTGTGTCTTGTTCCTCTTCCCATGAATGACCATTATATAGAATTTGTCCTTAAAATCTGCTTCCCTGACCAAGGTCAGTCTAGGAATTCATGTCAACTGTCTTATTTTCTTGTGGTTCAATTCCCTCTCTTCATTTCAGGGATTCTGCCATCATGATCTATCATATGGTTTTCTTCAATTACTTTATAAATAAAAATACTGTCCATTGGATAATTTTATAACTAGAGATGGAAATAACTTCTAGAAACCTTCTTTCCAGAATGTAACATTTGACCAACAAAGAGAGTTTTTTTTTTTTTTCACATTTTGATATTTTCTTAAGTGTTTGCAAGATGAAAATCATTGTTGAAGTATAACAAAATTTCTTTAATTTCTTGCTTGTTAGTCAAATATTGATTACCTGAAATTATGTTTCTGGGAGTTACTTTCATTGTTTGTAATAAATTTTAAAGATTTGTGTCGACTTATTTAAAATGGATAACTTAACCTTTAGAACTTCTTGAATTGGGTAATTTAATAAAAAAAAATGGACAAAAATTCTACATAATGCATTGCATCTTCTAAAAGAATGAAAAGTCCTTTCTGAGAATTAAATTCATTGCATATAATTTTTTTTCCATTTTGTCATTCAATTACTCAACATTATCCTGATATTTAAAAATTTATATATCATATTCAACTTCACAAATTTTATTTTGTTTAATAGTGTTTAAAATCTTTAGATGGAGTTGTGTCAGTTGTTATTCATTTTTTACTTTTGTTTGAAATTTACTAAGCATTGAATAGTCTAGCACAATGATATAGTACTGAGTGTGATGTCTGCTGTAGACTGAACCCATTAGCAATGGCTTATAAGACTTGCTTGCATGCTATTATTTTATGGCAGACAACAGTAAATGGAAACATTTACTCATCTGTTGATAGCTCATGATTTTTGACAGCTAGTGTTGGTAAAATTCAAAAATAACAAATTTTGAACATAGCTTGCTAATTATTGCTCTATAGTAGTGATGTAATGGAATAACCTGTCACCCCCATGAGTGACTACCCTATAGGTAGTAACTACCTATAAGTATCTGTAAGTCAACGGACTACAGAGTCTAGCTGGGATCTGTTGAGTACGATTCACTTATGTGAGAACTATCAACCTTCCAATAGTAGCACTTACTACTGGATTGACTTGCGATGACCTTGTGCATAACTGTTACCTTTATTCTTATTGTACTGGTTTTTACAATAAACCTTTACTTATTTTATCCACTGTATTGTTAAAGTATATATTCTTATTAGCATGGAATATAACAGGTAGGAAAACTGAAGACATCAGAATAGACATTTATTCAGATTCAGCTAGTCTGGTGCAAGACCACACTAGTGGGGGCACCTTGTAGGAATTGATCAAGCAAATGGGGCTAGCTTGCCCACCCTTGGTTTACAGTATGCTACCAACTGTATTGGATATGAACCTTTGATGATAACCTATGAACTGGCTATACTTTCTCTATCCATCTTAGATTTAATCAAGGAAGAAGTGTTTGGGAAAATAATGAGGGATGAAAAGCATTATGTACTGTACCTATGAACAGTAATGGGTATCTTCCAATCCTCATAAATGCATTGGACACTAGTCCACCACTAGCAGTGGTTTACCTACTTCACGCCGCTGGCGAGTATTGTATTTTGTTGATGTTATAAAGATTACCGTTTCATTTCCAATCTCCATTTTGGTTATTCTTCATTCAGTAACCTTTTCTAGGTTATAACAAAATAGAAGACTAATGTTAAATTTTTCTAGCAATTTGTTTTTCTGGTCAAAAAAAAAAAAAAAAATGAAAGAAAATGGACTAGTCTTATTTAACTTGATTTTCTAAATAAAAATTTCAGTTACTTTTCATGAGCAAAGTTGGATAAACTGTAGTTTGCAAGCCACACGTGTCTCTTTGGCATTTAATGTGCATTTGGTGGAAATATATTTGTTGTTTTTTTTTGTTTTTTTCTAGCAACAGTTCATATAAAATGTTAAAAAAAAAATTTCAAGCTTTCTAATTATTTACCAAGTATAATTTGTGATATCAGTGAATTAAAATCAATGTTTAATGTTAATAATTATTAAAAATATTTAAGAATTTAATTTCTAATCATAATTCCAGACTTAAGTGAAGCCTTAATTGTCATTGCTGAGGGAAGGAATAATGTAAAGCAGAAGGAGGGGTGTAGGTGGCTTGTGATGAAAAATCTGCAAACCTAGTTCAAATTCCGGTTACATTCACTTTTGTAAAAATACTCTTGGGAATGGTATGAATTCATCTTTTCTCTCCTCAGCGATGGGTTAAATAGCTGGGTAGACTGAATTCTCTATTTGAGGTGGGCAATGAGTATAGGAAAAGGACAACTCTGAGTTGAAAGCAGTATGTGACCCTAATGATGGAATTTCTTGAATTGTAACTAAAGTTTGCTCAGTATAGTTGCAGTATAAACAAATGGTTGGCCTTACTTTTGTTGACGAAATTAGCCTGAACAGATGGGCATGTTTGGAAATGAGCAGCCATGTTGAAAATGAGAAATCACTGATTTGTAGTGTGCTTTCAAGCCGAAACAGCTGTGATGATGAGGGATTAAATAAATTTCAGACCAACAAGGGTTACAAACAAATGTTTTTCTTTTAGCTCTCAAATATTTGAAGTTTATTGAATGTATTAGGTTGGTGCAAAAATAATGTCGTTTTCTCACATAGTAACATATGCGAGAAAACGACATTATTTTTGCACCAACCTAATAGCATTTATATTAAGCAAGTTTGGCTACAGTCACATAGTAAATATAAAACGAATTTTATTGAATAGTATTAATTTCCAAAGCTAGCTGGGTAGCTTTGAGTCATAACTACATTAGTGATGCTTATTAGCTAAACCATGACTGATTATCTCTTGCAATTGGACATTTCATATGGTTTATCTATTATAGTTGGTAGTTGAGTTATATACACTTCATCAGCCATGACTCCTTTCATTTTATGAAAGCTAGAATAATTTGTTTGAACATTAACAAAACTGACATTTTTTTGAAAGCATCCTGAAATATGATTATTGATTATAAACATGAAAAAGATCAGAAAGGAAGCAATGTCAAGTTTTCTTTGAATA
Organism: Acanthosepion lycidas; assembly: GCA_963932145.1. Classification (NCBI taxonomy): domain Eukaryota; kingdom Metazoa; phylum Mollusca; class Cephalopoda; order Sepiida; family Sepiidae; genus Acanthosepion; species Acanthosepion lycidas. The sequence goes on along the minus strand of OZ010582.1, from coordinate 118,201,819 downwards.
TTAAGGAAACAAAATAATTGGATGTTCTTATTGATATTTGAAATCTATTTCCTTTTGTGGTCTGGATGTCGCCATAAGTAAAGCTAAGCTAAAGAGACGCAAAGTTATTGGATATAACAGACAACTGAAGGCCTGCATGTGAAATGGCTAAAATGTTGTAATAAAAACGATCAATTGAAGATACAAGTCCAGAAGAGCCAATTAAATAAAGGCTTTTGTTTTACCCCCCTGGAAGCTACTAAATTTGACAGACCGATTGCAATAAGCAGAATAAAGGCAAAGAAACTGGTCTCAATGAATCAATGTCGCCACAGTAAAGTTGCCTCCTTGTGCCTTTTCTATAAATACTTTCATGGCAACTGTTCATATGAGCTCTTCACTATGGTACCTAGACTTTGTCAATATTTTGGAGACACTCTGAATTATTGCTGGGAATTATTTTCAACTTTGTGAGGAACTCAAACCTGCCCAGCCTGATCAAAACTTGGAATTGTGAACACTATTTAAACACTGAAAAAATCTGCTGTTTCACTATATAGGAATTTTTAACTTGTGCCTTCGTGGAGTAATGGATGGGAGGAACAGTGGAGTAATGGATAGTGGCTCAGATTGAGGAATCAGAGTCGAGTTCAATTCACTTATGTGCTAATACCCTTGGGATGAGTGTGAATCCTCTTCTACTCACCTCAGCTATGGGTAAATAGTAGGACAGACCAGGTTCTATAGCCTTGGATAACAACTGGTCTAGTGCAGAAAGAAATGGCAACCTGCTGTGGGGAAAAAAATCTGTTTCATCAGTCATATATCGAAAGATACATGATTGCCTAAGCATGTATCACGTATGGCACATAACTGACTGACTTAACCACAAGTTAAGGAAATTTCTGCTTGTATTCAAATATTTATCAATTTGATTCAGTATTAATTCCTATTTTATCTATCCAATGCAGTGTTATTTCTTATGTCCATAATGTCTATATCTACAAACACTATCTTTAATATTGAGAATTCTTTCTCCATAAATATGTTGATATAATGGAATAACTTGTCACCCCCATGAGTGACTACCCTATAGGTAGTAACTACCTATAAGTATCTGTAAGTCAACAGACTGCAGAGAGTAGCTGGGATCTGTTGAGTAAGACAGACTTACGTGAGAACTACCGACCTTCCAATAGTAACACTACTGGATTGACTTGCAACAACCTTGTGCATAACTGTTACCTTTATTCTTATTGTACTGGTTTTTTAGAATAAACCCTTACTTATTTTATTCACCTTGTTTTTCAAGTATATATTCCTATTAGCACGGAATATAACATATGTTAAATTGTAAATGTATACCATCTTTTTCGTATTATTTTCTTTGAAATAATTTAATGGCAAGTATTTTTGTGGGGTTTTATGAACAAAAATTATGTTCTCTTGCCTGCCAACCAAACTAAGCAAAGCCCTTATTATGGCTGAGCACTAAGAGATTTAAATCAGCCCTTTTAAACTCATTTTCACACTGGGTTTGCTTTGTCATGCACAGGTAGGTTTAAATTGTAAGAATATACAACAGTATAACATTCTTTTCTACTTTATTTGATTCTTTCATCAAAGAGTATTTTGATTTTAGAAATTTTTATTTCGAAAACTATTTCACACTATATTTAACCTTTTTTTCTTCTCTTTTTCCCCAAATATTAATCTTATTGATAGTTGTGTGTGCAAAGACTTAATATCAAGACAAAATTGAAATAGTATAATTAATAAGTGAAACTGACTTAAATATTTTATATTCTCTGTCAAAACTCTCTTTTAATTCATCTGATTC
>OZ010582.1:118192750-118199800 GCA_963932145.1 Acanthosepion lycidas | reverse complement strand
AGGTGATTTCTTTTATTTCTTTTTTAGCCAATCATTCTACACCAACTATGATATAAATCTGCTATTTACAGACATTTACAAACAGCCATATAGACATATAATGTTTGAATGCTTAATTAACAGAGCTTTTAATTAAATTAATTACTTACTGCTACTGTCTTAAGTTAGAACCTTTTTGTGGCTTTTAATATGTCAAAAACTTTTGATTGAAGTGCAGAATGGATATCTTAAAAGTAAAGAAAATTGGAAAGCTGACAGTGGTAGCTGGTTAAAAATCTATGAAAAAATAAAGCAGTGGTAGTAACTGTAGTTGAAGGTTTGAGTAGCAATAAGATGAAGATAACCTTGTCATGTGTCAAAATTCAGTTGTTTGAACAATGACACATTTTCTAAGTTAACAAAAATCTTTTCTAGTTAGACATTGTATTCTTTCTTAGAAGATATTTTGTTTAATTACATTTTTATTGTCCCTCTGAAGAAACAATTTGATTATTTTTTATTTTTTAGTGGTCAATTTAATAGCACTCTGATTGAATTTAACAGAAACAATTTTAACTGAAGATGGATTTCTTAGCAGGTAGATTAATTTTTTTCTAATACTATTGTTCACCCAATAAAATGCTCAAGAGTAACTCAATGTAGAGGTTTACCAAATAAGTATGGAAGATAATGGTTGACTCAAGATGTTAAAATTATAGTGACTAGGGAAGCATCTTTTCAGGAGTCTGTTTCTGGTGTATGGTCGTACCTGGTCATTTTTGGCATCTTGTTGTTCATATTTGTAGTCTTTTTGATATTGTATATAGTGTGCAAGAAAAATGGCAATTATATTGAAATGCTTTTAGGGTTGATTTGTGGACAAAGCAAGTTTCCTTCTCTCTGGTGTTTACTCTTCTGTGAAGCCTTTTCCCATGATATTCTGCATTTGATTTTATATAATGGGTAGTGGGAAATTTAAGTCTTGATACTCTATGTGTATGTGTGCGTATATATATATATATATATATATATATATATATATATATATATATATATATATATATGGAGGACTGTCCTGTCATATTTTTTTTCAATGTATGAGCGTCCAGTAGCTTAGTCCATAAAAACAAACAGCCAGGCTGGCCATTCATGTGATTGGATTATAGTGTTGAATACTTGTATAGAACTGACCACAGTTTTCGGAAAAGTACTGGTGCAGTGTGGTACAAGGCTTCCAAATAACCTTCCTCATTTTTTAATTCAGAGTTGTCCTTCATCTCGACTGGTTGCCACCCAAGGCTATAGAACCAGTCTGTCCTGCTATTTACCCATTGCTTGGGGGAGAATATGGATTTTTTTTTTTGTATGTCTAATATTCAACAGTGGAATGAAAACAAATCTTTTTATTACATTTGATTTCTATTTGTTTTTTAAAGTTTTACTTTTCTCTACCATTAAATAAATTAATTTGCAGATTTTCAATGATAGTTGGATAAGTTCCATGGACATTTTCAGATTGTTTGTGCCAAAGTTTGTCTTTTAAAGCACCATAGAAACAAATACCTTTATGATAGTTTCCTAGAAGAATCATATTCAAACAGGTAGCAATTGATAATTTTGTACTGTTAAATTTCTTCACATATTCAGATAATGTGAAAACCATGACCCTAAACTTCAAATAATTGTTCTTGGTTAACTTTTACAATCATTACAAATTAGTTTATTTCATTAAAAAAATGGTTGAAAATAAGCTTTAAAAAAGTTATAATACCAGTAAAATCAAATATGAAAAATAAAAATGAAAACTAGCAATTTAATTGCTTAAATGTTTTGATTTGATCTTAGCTTCCTTTTCTTGACTCCTTATTGAACAAATAAATGAAGATAAAAAAAAAATGATATTTGTTTGATAATGTGTACACAATTTTGTAGGAAGCAAAAGAGAGAAAAAAAGAAGTCATTCTGACTGGAGCAAATATTAAGCAGCAAAAATACAAACAAGAAAAATATCTTCCACTCTAAGATTTAAGAAAATGTTTTTCTGCTTAACTGTCAAGGTCAATTAAGTGTTTTCTCTTGTAATGTTTGGAACAAAGTTTTAGCCTCATTTGTGCCTGATTCTTTTTTTTTGTCTCTTTTTCTGTCTTTCCTTCTCTGTGTCTTTCAGATATTCTACCTTCATTTTATGTATTTGCTCAGTAATTCCATTTTTATTTTAATGAGAAATGTATCCTTTTTCACTTGAAGTTATATCCAATAAATCTTTTTTAACTGAGTTGTTTCAAAGGTAGATGGTGGTTATAATTGGAGAGCTGCACACACACACACACACACATTTGTGTGTGTGTGCATGTGTACATGTATAAGGTCTGTCTAAAATGTATCTAGTTATTTTCAATATCTTGAAAACCAGCTGTGCAGCCTTGATGTAACTTGAAAAGCAATCAAACAAGACTTTACTAATTCATAACTAGACTCTCACATTAGGGTTACTCAATTATCAATGAAAGGCTATTGAGTGAGCTTGTGTAATGTGTGACCATCATATTCACAATAGCCAAGCAAGTAGCTTCTTCACATCTTGTACAAGCCTGTTTGGGCTAAATATCATGGATGTCTGTTAGCTTTCCTAGAGTCTAGATTTAACTATTTATGGATTTTTGCTTAAGTTTAAAATTGCCATTGAAATGCTGAAAATAAGATTAAGGCAAATGTGATGAAGCAACTGATGGTGGTCCCCAAAGAGGATTTACAAACTGTTTTGTAAAGTTGAAGTAATACTTGGATAAGTGTATTAAGTCCCAAGAAGAATATTTTTGGAAAGAACTAAACCACTATTTCTGTAGGTAGGTTACTTTTTCAAACAGACCATGTTTGTTCATATATATATATATATATATATACATATATATATATATATATATATATATATATATATATATATATTCAGAAAAAGAAAAAGAAGTTGAAAATGCAACTTAAAATATTCTTAAAGACCCTACTTGCATTTTTAACTTCTTTTTCTAATATAAATAAGGAGCAATGGGTAAATTGTTGCCATCTTATATTTTTCATTTTGCACATATGCATTGTTTATATTTTGTTGACTGCACAGTACAGTAGGGTTAGTTGGGTACCATTTGTGAGAAAAACACCACCATCACGCAATTCACTCCACCAGAAATTTGGAAATGGCATGCTGTACTGCATGGCATTCATGTCAGAAGCTCCAATATGAAAATTTCAAAATGTTTGGGCATAAATCTGAGGATTGTGCAGAAGATTTGGAAAGAGTTGGATGATCATTCTGATAAGAAAATAACTCCTGAATTTGTTGGTGAGGGCCTCAGAATCAACATGGAGGACTACATCAAATGCCTTGTGGAGGCAGTGCTGCCCTTGGTCAAGAGGGTAGCTGCTAGAAGATCCCAGGCAACAAGACTCTGCAACATGCCACACAAGCAAGAGAACCCAGTTATGGTTGTTGGACAATTTTTGTGACCACATCACCACTTACACTTGGCCACCTAACTCCTCAGACTCCAGCCCCCTTGATTATTATATGTCAGGCGTGGTTGAGCAAGAGACCAACAAAAATTCTTGTAACACCAAAGATGAACTGAAGGCAAGGATTATGGCAGCATTCATCAACTTAAACAAGTAGACCATCCAGAAGAGTTGCACAAGATTCCAAAGTCATCAGGAGGCTGTGGTTGTAGCCAATGGAGATCTTATTGAATAAATTTACTCTTTACTATTTCAAGATATTTTTGTGTAATTTTAGTAAATATATCTGTTAGGAGATATCAGTGTTATTTTCATTTTTCATTTTAGATGACAATTTATCCATCGCATCATGTATGTATGTACATGTATATATATATATATATATATATATATATATATATGTGTGTGTGTGTTAGTAGGATGTAAACCCTGAACAAAATTTTTGACAGATCAGACACAGTGGAAAACTTTTATTGACTATGCATTTTGCTTTCGTTGGCTGTGTTAGGGTCAGAATGAGAGAAATGTGTGTGTTTGGGTTTTAATATTACATTTGTGAATATCCATTTGTTAGGCTGGCATCTTATGGTTGGAGTGAAAGAACAAAACTGATTTTTGTACTGAAACCATTAATGATTATTTTTTAATCTTTCTATATATAATAAGGTGTATTTAACCAGCAAGAATTCTTTCAAACAAATTTTGTTGAATAATGCCGACAAGTTAAAGCTTAATAAAAAAATTGGATAGACAGAATTTATTATTCAACAAAACTTGTTTGAATATATATGTGTGTGTTTGTGTGCATATGTAAGAATTCTTGTTTACTGCTTTGAAAACAGTATTAGTGTCTCTTATAAAAACCTTATCAGATAATGACCCTTGGGTAGGGATTAGTTTACAGCTATCAGTACTATTAGTATTATACCCAGAGTATACATCATAGTATCCCCAAACATTGTTTATTCTCTCTCATGATGTAAGAATGTCTGATGAATGAAGATGAATCTTTTGTCCAATCTTGAAAACATGTGATAGATTTCCCACTAATCTGTATTATCCAACCATGTCAAAGCTGGTTGATGACAAATCTTTTGATTGGAGGAAAAATTCTATAGCTATCTTTCTTGTATGCTTCTTACAGATTTTCATGTTTCAATATTTTCCTTTTAAAATAATTAATCCAACAATATAAACTTGTTTTTTTTATCTAACCTGATGATATTTGCTTACATTTACTCAACTGTAAATGTTGGAAGGTCATTTGGGGACATTGTAGCATACTGTGCATCAGTTCTCTCTATTCGGATCTTTCAATGTAATGTTTCAGATCAGTTATGATTTTTGTCATATGGATCAGTTATAAAAAATTTAGTATAAGAGATAAGGAAATTGAATACTAGGCTGTGGTAGAGGTAGTTTTGCCCAACACTGCAAATTGCTACACAACCAAAACATTAGCTTAAAAGCTCAAACCATGTTATTAAATAGCTTTGTCAGATTGAGATTTTTATATGGATGTCATGCATGGTGCCAAATGTGTTTCAAAATATCTAAACTGTCAGCTGTATACAACCGCTTTCTCAGATCAATGGTTGGTGGCTTCAAGTGAATGAAGCCTATAGGTTTTAGTGAGGACCCAACTTCTTTGAACCTTATGGACTGGTGCTACAGAACCACAAAGAAATTAACCAAATAACATTTCCACATCACTTGAGGACATTCAACAGTAGCAACAACTAAAATGGTTAGCACTTGTAACTTGAAGAGAAAATGATGACATAATTAAAATGTTGATGTTCCATACTACTTCAAACAAAAAGTGAGGAAGGAAATCCCTACCAATACTGGAAAGAGTAATAACAGACTTGAGAAACCTATTTTCTTAAAAAATTGTTTTAGTAGAATCATTTTATAAGTATCAATTTAAAATTGCATTGGCTGCTTGGTCAGTGATTTCTGGAATTTTCCTTAGAAGGAAAGGGTTAATATTACCATTACCATTTTGTATGATAAACAATCCTGTCTTTTGCTTTTTTCATAAGAGTTCTTCATGAAATGTTTCTTATTTAAAAAAATCTTTTCCTAGTGTCATAATTAAACTTTTATTGGCAGTTTTGCAAATTTTTTGGTTGCTGTGCCAAGGACCTCCAGAACCTTGTCATCTCCACGTGCCTCTTTCTAAAAGAATATTCACAACCAGTCAGGAGATGCTTGAGGTTAGCAGTTTTCTCACCTCTACTTCTTTAGAACCATGGCTTTGATTCCTGACAATTTGAGGATAGGCTGTTACATGTGTACATTGGGAAAAATGTCATGAACAAATTTTATTAGAAAACTTCTCTTTGAGGATGTCTGAGATCACACCATGTCAGTGATCTTTTCATAATATTTTTTTACATTGTCAATATATTTTTTAACAAGCATTAAAATTTGATTTAATGAATTTATAAAGCTTGTTTTGTTCTTGTATCTTATGAGAGATTTATAATTTATAAATTAATGAGTGTGCTGTATACGATCCAAATTTTATAAGTATTATATTTTTATAGAGTCAGTTTGTGGAAATCAAGAGATCACTTTATAGGACCTTTATCTTTCTCTCATATATGTGTTTATGTATATGAAACTATGCATGTTGTGGGATATGGTACCATTGCTGGAAATATACTTGGAACTTGTTTTCCAGGATACTTTTCAGTAATGTAGTCAATTGTTGCTGGATGTCAGCAAATCCTTTGCATTTCATTGCAGTTTTCAGTTTTGGAAAAAGTCAAAAATTATGTGACTAAGTCTGGTGAATATGATGAATGGGCAGTTTTTGTAATGGATTTCTTCACCAGGAACTTGTAAACTCCTAATGTATCATGCTCAAAAGAATTATCATGGTGGAAATCCACTTGTTTGACCAAAGTTTTGGTATTTACCTCAGAACTAATTCTTGTTACACTTAACATTTCCAAGTATATGTTGATTGAAAGTTTGTCCTTGAGCTAAAAATTTGTAGCAAACTATCTTTCTGTAATCAAAGAGACACACAAGAATGGTCTTGTGTTCTTTTATCAGCCAAGGTGAATTCTTTGTTTTTCACTGATGTTTTGTTTCCAGATCATATTGAAAACATCACCTTTCATCATTGGCAATGATCCTGTAAAACATCTGCATTGTTCAAAAGATTAGATAACACATAAAGCCAACATTGTTTCTGCTCTCCATCTTTGAGCTATTTTTCTCTTTCTTGAATCCTCTGTTAGAATGTACCACACTGTTTCCCTGATCATATTCAGTTCTTCTCCTATCAGTTGTACATTTAATCTCTAATCTGAGCACACCAAGGTTTGCAATCCGTCCTCATTTACATCTGCTTTTTCTGTTTTTGGCTTCCCACTTTTTGTGTCATCATGAACATCTTACCCTTTGTTGACTTGCCTCTGCAAAAATACTTGATTTTTTTCAAGCATGTTTGTCATTACCAATTTTTAATATGGCTACTCTTTCTCTAGCTCCTTTACCAATCACACAAAACTTGATATTCCTCTGCTTCTTTAGGTTCTGCTTTCACTC
>OZ010582.1:118005250-118190250 GCA_963932145.1 Acanthosepion lycidas | reverse complement strand
AAAAAGAATGCAAAAAAAAGGCATGAAAAATAAAATTTGGAATTAAGTACATTGCTAATTAATATGTTATTGTGTGCCAAGAATTGTTTATAGATGACTCTGTGGAAATAATGTCTGTTATCTTGTTTGTGTACGAAGTTGCCATGAAGACCCATTTAAATGTTGGCTTGAAAGGAAATATACTTCTAAGAACTGGATTTATTTTAATTTTTACTACATTTTTCTGAAGTTATGAAGTAAATTTACTAAATATTACTAGAAGCTCTTCCTGCAAACCAATGTTTTAGGAATATTTTTTGTCTACTAGTTATGACACATGCAGGCCACATCTTGCATTATTAATTTTTGTTTGTTCTGTGAGATAATGTTTTTTGTTTCTTTTTTGGGGGAAAATTTGAGTTATATAAAAATTTCTTGCATGGGACAGATTTAATTAGATAACTTTTGTGATTATATTTTTAAAATGTACATTTTCTATAATTATATTTATTTATTTTTCTTGAATTTATTTAATTTTTTCTTTTTTTTTTTCTCATTTTCAGGTAAGTCCCTTTTCCTTTGTTGCTGTAGAAAATTTTTCATTTTTGGTTGCTCTAGTTTTTGGTAAGTAAATTATTTTTTGGAATTCTCATCATAAAACTTAAAATATAAATTGAAGGTATAGCATTTTTTTAAAATTATTATTATTACTTTTTTTTTTTTTTTTTGGTTATTGAATTAAACTAGAGTAAATACTGTATCCCCAAACATTTGAGTAAGGAATATAAAGAAAAAATGTTGGATGGTGTATTGAATATTAATGAAACTTCCACTGTGTTCTCTATTCAAGAATAGGTAAAAAGAGAACAAGGAAGAGAGAGTGAAAGAAAGAATGAGAGGCGGAGAAAAAGAAAGAGTAAATAAGATGGTAGAAAGAAAAATAGAAAGGAAATAAGACTTTAGAAACGAATAAGGAAAATAAAATTAGAAAGGAAGAGAGAATTGTATTTGTTGACATATAACACCTCCTCCCCTTTCAGCAGGGAATATTTTTAAAAAATTCTTGGATAGTCCACCAAATATTACAAGAACTTCATCCATGTTCTTGATTTTTAACAGGAGTAGAGGTTTATCCCTTGTTTCTTGTTTTAAGATTGTTTCTATTTCCTTCTAAAGTCTTTTCATTCTCTCTCATTTTTACATTATGTCTTAGTGTCATTATCACCTTTTTTGGGGTGAATTGATTAAGAAAAAATATCAGATGTTTTTTTTATTTATTTTGAGATTTTTAATATTTTTCATTATTACATATTTGTTTCTTATGGTAATAGTTATTATTAGTCATATGATAATAGTTATTAGGTTGGTGCAAAAATAATGTCATTTTCTCACATATGTTACTATGTAAGAAAACGACATTATTTTTGCACCAACCTAATACTACTGAAGTGCTTAAAGATAGGATTCTTTATAGTGAATCTTTGTTTTATTTTTTAAATAAATTTATTCCATATTGTTAAGTCAAAAAATAAATTGACTAAAAACAGGGTGGGGGGAAAGCTACAAAAAAAAAAAAAAAAGATACAACATATGGCAAAAATAAATAGATTTGTAATAATAAAAAATCCTTCATCTCAGGATTTTAATGTAAAATATCCTTTCTAGAAAGTAACTTAAAAAATTGCTTAGAATTCATAAAAATGTGAATTCAGTCAAGAATAGAAACACCTTTTTGACAGGCATGATTTATGAGGAACCTTTTACTACATGACATCATCATTTTCACAGGATTTTCTAGTGTTCTAAATTTTTATTTTCTGACCTCAGAAGAGTGTTCACCTCTATTTCCAACAGCTTGCGAAAATAAAATATTTTGAAATCATGCTAAATTGCTCTGAGTCAAATTAGGAAATAACTTTAGACTAAAAAGTAATATAAATAAGAAGATGGTAGCAAAAGAAACAAAAATGTAGCAATGAAAAATATTCAGAACCTCAAAACAGATAAAAACAGCTTCTGATAATTTTAAAAGCAAAAATTATTTTGTATTAGATTTAATTAAAAATATTACATTTACATTCACTAATATATATATATATATATATATATATATATATATATATATATATATTAAATCACTTGTTTTACTTAGAATAAGTAGAGTAAAAATAATCTTAAATCCTTAACAACTGAGAGACCCAGGCATCTTGCGATAACTGCCAGCCATCAAATCTCATTATCATCAAACAGTAAAATTGTTACTGATAAATTGTTTAGCATTTGAATAATTTTTGTTGTTTCATTTTTTGTTATTTTTCTATTGGACTCTATTTTCACATTGAATTTTTGCCTTGTCAGAATTTCACGCTTTCATCTGTGGAGAATGTTTGACTTACATAATTATCTGAATAAAAATGTCATCCTGTTGAATTGGTTGTCTAAATAAATGCAGTTTTTTTTGTTTTTGCTTTTACCAGAAGAGCACTTATTTGTTTGCTTCTATCTGGAAGCTGCAATCTATTTATAATTCTCTATTTTCTTGTTTGTTTTCCATCATTTTATAAATGTTGTATCCTTTTTGCATTGATATTTCTAAAATCTAGCTCAGTTTGGTACTAGTGGCAATCAAAATCACTACTATAGTAACAGAGATAAGTGATTATTTTTAACAGTTTATCGACCTTCTGAAGGTTATTTAAAGTCACAAAGTACTTTTAGTTTGGAAGAATATTTTTGAGTTAATAATGATTTACTGATACAAGTCTTACTAATTAACCCATAGCCAGGGGAGAAAAGGTGGATTCATGTCATTTCCAAGGTTATTTGCTTGTAAGTAAATTTAACAAACCTGACTGGAATTGAAACTCAGCTTTCTGATTTCCAGTTCTGAGCTGTTAACCATTACACCACCTGCACATCCAAGCTTACAGGGTTTTCCCAAGCAGTCACCCATCTAGGAACTGACCAGGCTTGACATTGCTTAGCTTCAGTAATTGTATGAGAACTGGTATTTCAACATGATATGTCTGTAATCCTGGTCAGAAATGCATTTGCTAACATCTACTTCACATTTAAGGGATTGATACTAAGTTTAGTCTAACACAGGGCTAGGGTATTTTGCTATATGAATGATGGTTGGCAGATTAATCTGACAAGTTATTGTCAGTTTGAACATCACTTAGAGCTCTGTTACTGTGAGCTTGTGCCAGTCGAAGTTAATTTGAGTAAATATCTACATAGCATGCACACCATTACTTGTATGGTATGCTAATTCCTCTTGAGGTGCTCTACTAGTGATCTATTAAATTGTCTACAGTAGAGTAAGTGTTACTATATTTGTCATATGACATCTTCATAAGCGTTAATACTGTGGCCCAGAATCAGACAGTTTAAATCTGCATAGTTAGAAATTAAATCTGTCTGTATTTCTGAGATGAGGTATTGTAACTATTTATACTACTTACATTGTTTGGACAGTTGTCTTCATCTTTATTGTCTTATTCACAACATTTTGGCTGTTGTACCTTTTTGCCTTCTTCAGGGGATATATGTTGGAATTTTGAACCAAACCCTTTATTTAGTTCATTGGGACAGATTGTTCTAGTTCCATGTGACAGGCTTTTTCTGGATATCTTAGTTTCAGTTAATTCCCTTTAGTAACTCAACTCTCCAATATTTTATTCACCTCTGCTGTGGTCAGGTATTGAAGACACAACTCTTTGGGTCAAGTCACTGGATTACTTCAACCAACACTTTTATCCACTGGGTCATGTGTCCTTGGAGAGTAAATAAAGAGATAAGTTTGAAATTCCAATGTATATGACCTGAAGAAGGCAGGATTGTAAACAGCCGAAACTTCATGAATAGGACACTAAAGATGTGGACAACAGTTGGAACAATGTAAATAGTTAGAAATTAAAATTATGCAAGTTCGATTTTTTAGATTAAAATAATTTAAACTTTGTGTTGTCATGGCTAAAATAACACTAGGATTAATCTTAATTTTCATAACTATTGATAACCCATGCCAAGAACTTAGGCTTAGATTTTTATAAAGCAAGGTAACTCACAACTAGTAGATGTAATTACATAATTACAGTAGAAGTCAGAAAAGTTTTACTGGAAAATTCAGTCTTAAGATTTGGTTATCAAGTATATCCTTATTTTAAATAACATCTTAAGTTAATTCAAATTTAAAATCAAATCAATTCACACACCTAAAAAAATCCTAGCATGGTGATCTGATAGAGATGATAAATGTATATTCTTGAAAACTATTATGCAGAGTTTAAAATCATCAGTTTAACTTTATAATTAAATTTTGAAGACAAAACTTTTCTCAGACTAATTTTTCTTATTTTTAAATTAATATTTTTAATAAAAGTTGATGAAATAATGGACTTCCATTAATTTTTGTCCTTTTTTAATTCTGTTTTTTTCTCTCTTTTTTATTAATTTTTGAGATCAAATTTCCTAGCATCAGTTGCAGCAAGCTGCAGAATGGAACTAAAAGAAAGTGAGAATAAACAAAACTATCAAGATCTTGTCTGAGAGATACAACAATTATGGGATGAGACCAACTTGCTAATAATGATTGTATTATTTAGAATAATCCTGAAATCTTGTAAATGGAAGAATTATAGGTTTTAGAGGAACAGAAATGATTCTGACCATAGCACCGTGGGAGTTGGTAATAATACTGATGAGTGTGTTGTTGAGTTGTAAATGTCTTGCTATTACCTCTTACCTCTTACCCAGGGTTGGATTATAACCTTTTGGGGCCCCTAGGCTAATAAAATGATGCCCTCCCATCAAGATGGAACTACCCTCTAACTCACCCCTGGACATCATTAATATTTTTCACTTGTGATATATTTTAGCAACATTTACATAGCTTGAAGTAAACTCATTGCAAATTCTACAAATAAACTAGAATAGCTTTTGTTTGTCAATAAAAATATTCTTTAAGAAATACCATTATTTTACTGTTTATTGCAAACCAAATTAGCACAGATTTCAACACAATCATAATTAAAAGAAAATCTTTTTTTTTATAACCTGTATTATAACTATAAAATAATCAAAATAAATATGATTTTGTTGGACTGATATCATTTCAGTTTATGAAACTATTTAGATGTTATAACATTTAGAAAATTAAAATCACTGCTTTATAAAAGCTTGAGGGGCCCTTGGCTGCAGCCAATACTAGAATAAACGATAATCCAGCCCTGCTCTTACCAAGTGATGACCCCCTGGAATCTCCGGGGTCAATGTGTAGATAATAGTAATAATAATGAGACTTATAACATCATTCTAATTCCATAAATGAAGTATTGTCAATTATTAATTTTTTTATTAATATTCTTTTGATATTATCTCTATTTCTTTTTATTGCAACATCCATACCATCATTCTTAATAAGTAGTGTTAATCAGAATTAAAGAATTGGTTTGTTATTAGGAAAAGCATGCTTGATAGCTGAGAGAATTGCAGCCCCTACAGTGTGTGCCAGTGGATGGTTGCTAAGATAAAGACCACGATTTTAAATGGTGATTTTTAAGGCAAGGAATGTTCTTGCTAATTGAAAAATTGACACAACATATTTTATCTCTCCTGTCCTTTAGACTTGTGATTGTAATAGAAATGCTTTCAGCCTTAGACAATTTCAGCATCAAGAAGATCACAGAAATAATAAATGAAATATATATGACAGTGGCGGCATACCAAAAGACCTTAGTAGATCAATCTTCATCACACTGCTTTAGAAACCAGGTGCAAAAAGCTAATAATTTGAATTCTGACAAACGGAGCATGAAGTAGAATTAGACCGGAAATAGAACAAGAACAGAGAGTGGCTTTCTCAAGAACATGGGAACAAGAAATGCTATATTTATGATCAGAATGATATCAGAGAGAGCAGTACAAATGCCGAAGGATGTACACTTATGCTTTATAGCTTACAAAAAATCATTTGATAAGGTATGGCAAATGGAAGAAAACCTTTAGATTCATGCTAGATATAAGCTGAACTTAATAAACATCTATTGAAATGAACAGAACAGTTGTTGAAAAAATAGTCTTGAAGACCTTTGCTAGTTGAATTAGTTCCCTGCTTAATGGCTACACTTCCATTGTGGCCTTGCGCCAGACTTACCTCAGCTTTATAAATATCTACATAATGGCAATTAGTAAGCTAGTCTAATAGATTTTTGTTAGTGAAGTGGGTTCATTCCACCTTAAGTGTTCATGTATGAGGACCTTATGTCAGACTCAGCTTGGTAAACATATTCATTTATCAAAAAGACAGTTATGAATAAGGTATTGGAATCTCTATCTATAAAAGGCAGGATGTGTGCATGTGTGTAACAAATGCATGGCTGCAATTTTCAACAGATTTGCACCAAAATTTACATGCACATGCTCCACGTTAGCGGGAAGGCCAAGACTGACTTTGCATTTCCCAACTCCCATCGATAGTGGAAATAATCGATTTTTTCATGCTTCTACGGCAGTTTTCATGTAGTTTGCGGCCATTTTGTACTGGCCAGAGTGAGAGCCTATAGCTGGCTGCCACGAATAGGCAGGAAGATTCTATTGGCCAGTGTGAGAGCTGACTGACACAAATGTTAACTAGCATGCTAGAATGTAAAAAAAATCGATAGCTGCATTTGTCACAAGTGGGAAAAATTTAAATCTGCATGGCACTTTACTCCAATTGGCTCATTCGCTTGCTTAAACTCAATGTTGATTCTGATTCCGCAGAACTGGGTTGGGTGTGAAAAAGTATTTGTTGTTAACATTCTTTTTTCATTTGGTTTTTCCAGTTATGAGTCTTTTTTTTAAAGCTGATCGTTTTGTGTTCATTTTGTTTAGTTCTTTTTCGTAACAGATTTAATGTTTAGTATAGAGCTTAGAAAAAATTCACAGTGTGAGATAGGCAAGAAGTAAGGCATGTAGCAACATCATCACAGCAAAGGGCACTCCTTTAAAGGCAAGGAAGGGCAAAAATATTTTAAGTCAAGTGATAGCGATTGCTGTATGAGTCGTATGATTTTTGAATAAAGCATGAGCAATGCCGGGCCATGCTGCTAGTATGAAATGAAATTAAAATTCAATTTCTTCAATTTATAATCTCCAGTGATGTTGATTTTACTGTTAGTAAGAGTTTATTAATGAAACAGTGCGAGACATCAGCAAACAAGAAGGTAGCCCATCGGAAGACTTTATAACCTCCATCAAGAAGAGAAAGAGGAAATGGTATGTACACATCATAAGGGCCAACAGTCTTTCAACTGTTATGCTACAAGATACCACCTTAAGCAAAAGAAAACGAGGTAGACAGAGGAAAAAAAAATGAGCTGATAACATCACTAAGTGGGGACTGGATTCAAACACTGGCATGCAGTCAAGACATGGAGGGTTCTGGTCAGGTTTTCAGTGGCACAGTGATGACCTCATGGCTATGCCAAATCATGAGACTGATGATGAGGAAGCATTTATAAATAAGTTGGTGGAGATAATTTGAATGGATTTAAAATAACCAGGCTTCAGAAATATTTTATATTTGCTAATTACAATAATTTTTCTATGTCAATCCACTTCTGACCAAAAAAAAAAAATATTTAAAATTTTTATTCCTCTCACCGACATATCAAAAAATCTTTGGAGAAGTCAAGATTTTTTGTTAATTTAATTAATGTAGGTGTTTCACTTGATTTTTGTTCTTTTGTTTTATTTGAAAAAAAATTCATATTAAATAATTTTTTTCAGTTTTTCATTTTTATCTGTTTTTTTTTTTTTAAATTTTGCTATCCTTTGAAATTAGCTTATTTTTCTTATTATGACTTGATTTTAGGATATTTGATTCTGTTCAGAGTTTAAGAGAATTCATTTTTCATAGTTATTTTTATGTACAATGGCTTCTACTGATAAGAAGCAGACAATCACTTTGTACAAGAATTTTACTTCCATTAAAGGAAAGAGTGTCTCCAGACAGACTACAAGGATGTCTCACAAAGAATTTGGCATTTCCAGTAGGGTTTGTAGAAGAAAGTCTCAACAAAGAAGTGATTGTCTGCTTCCTCTTAGTAGAAGCCAATTTGTCCAGTTTTTTTCTCTTTATTTTTTTCTGGCTGGTGATCATCTTTTGTTGATTTTAGTAGGCAATTCAGTGAATAGTGGTCAATGGATTATCTAAATTTCTCTCTTACCTCTTCTTGATGATCCTGAATCTGAGGTCTTTATTGAAAAAATTCTTTTCCTTTCAGGAAGGTTGCAGATGCTTGCTTTCTTTAGTGGAAGCTGTCAATCTTAAAAAAATTAGATTTTGCAGCATCTAATAAAATATAAAAAAAGTAAAACATCAGACATTTGTACTTGGTTGAAAGAGTTGAATTTCTCAGCTTTTTAATTTGCATTTAAATATAGAAAATTAAGGCATTTGAAGAATTTTGAATTAGTTTGATAAATTCCCTGAAGAATTAAATAACCTAAAGCTAAGCCCCAATAAGAAAAATTGTAATATATTTTCAAAAGGGCAAAAAGGGAAAATTTAAAAAAAAAAAAAAAAAAAGTGAAAGGAATGAAAAAAGCACTGAAATGACTGTAATTAAATTTTAACCAAAAAAAAAAATTCCTAAAACATTGAGTTCTACAATGATTTTTGTAAAAGATCAGGGGAAAAAAATCAAAGATTTTGCAGGTGTTTGATTTTTATTTTTAAAATCAGTTGTGTATTTTGTATCACAAGGTTTGTGTTTTGTTGATATATTTTTTGTTGATACGTTTTTTGCTTTATTACTTGACTTGTGATTAACACTCACAGACTGACATGTTTCTCCATTAAATTAGGTCAATAATTCTAAACATTGTCTTTTTCTGTTCTAGATAGAATAGCTTCCTATAAACATACACAAATATTTTGTAATTCAAGGATTCTTCTATATTGGGATCCTTATCAAAGATGATGATGTTAGTCTAAAACAACTATTGAATAGTAGCATCAATAAATATCTGGAAAGTATTTCAACAGAGGATGGAAAACGTGACATCAAAATCTGAAGGTTTATTACAATGATACTTTGTAAAACCTAAGTAAAGTATTAAGAAACAGGAAAATTATGTTAAAACTACAAAAAAAAGAGTGCTGAACTGCCATGTAATAACGTTCCTTGTATATGGCAGTGGATGCTGGAAACTCTTTTTACAGAGGAAGAAGTGACTTGAGGCAACAGAAATGTAGTTCTACAGAAGGATACTGAGAATACTATGGACAAAAATGTGAGTAATGAAGAAGTTTTGAGGAAAATGAAACAAAAAGGAGTATTCATATTTAGAATCAGAAAGAAGGAGTTTAAATTTCTGGGAGACATCATGATGTATTTCAGAGAACTTAGAGAATTTGATACTCATGGAATATATTGAAGGCAAGAGGGAGAGAGGAAAGTAGTGAGTAACTAACAAGCTTGTGTAAATGGATGTCAAGGCCAAGGGTTGACAGGGATGGTAAGAAGACAAACCTTACTAATAGTTATAAAGGATAGGAAGTTGTTGAGAGCCATGACCACCGACTGCTTGAGTGCCAGCTGTAGAGCAAAATTTAAAATTTATATGTGATACTTCATACTCTTGCAATCTGCTGTCAAGTCCAAATATTAACATAAATATTTCTTTCCTGAAATATATAATGATTAGCTTAGTCTGGTAAAAGGCTGCAGTAAAAGGGCACTGAGAGAGTACAAAAGATATTCTTTTCTCATTTTCCTCTTCAAACAATAATGACTAGTTACATTCAGTAATCATATTTTTCAACTGTATTTTAAATGACTTAGTACAATTAGTGGTGACAACTACTATTAGGTTGGTGCAAAAATAATGACGTAATAATGTCATTTTTTGACGTATTTTTTAACGTCAAAAAACGACATTATTACGTCATTATTTTTGCACCATCCTAATACTAAAGGTTACAGTGTGTCGTTTTTAGAGATGTTGAAACTGTTAAGTAACTTTGACATATTTGGGAAGGATATTAGAATAATCCAATACCTATAAAGAAAATGAATTCAGTAAATATACAAAAATAGATAGGGATGTAAGACAAGGATGTGTCTTCTCACCAGACTTATTCGACCTATACAGTGATGTGATTCTAAGAAAATTTGAAGTTCTATCAGGATTCATTATTAGTAGCCATGATCTTAAGATATGCAGATGACATAGTGTTGATAGCAGACATAGAAAGGAAACTACAAGATCTCCTACAGAGAGTAGTAAAGGAAAGTGAAAAAAAAGGACTAAAAATCAACTGCAAAAAGATAGAATGCATGGTTGTTAACAAAAGGAACAGTTATATAAATTATAAATTGGAGATACCAAAATCAAACAAGTACAAAAATTTAAACATTTGGGAAGTGTTTTAACAGAAGACTGAAAGTGCAAGACTGAAATCCATAGAAACACTGGCATAGCAAAAGATGCCTTTTAAAGGCTAATCAAAGTATTAAGAAATAGGAAAATTTCATTAGAAACAAAGAAAAGAATACTGAACTGTTACATAATGTCAGTCTGCCTATATGACAGTGAATGCTGGACAATCTCTTCATAGATGAAGAATAGGTTTAAAGCAGCAAAAATGTATTTTAACAGAAGAATTCTGCCAAACATGTGAGCAATGACAAAGTTTTAGAGAAAATAGAAACAACAAGGAGACTTATACTCAACATCAAAAAGAGAGAGTTGAAATTTCTAGGGTACATAATGAGGAAGGAGGGCTTGAAAAATTTGATACTCACAGGACAGATTGAAGATGAGAGGGAGAGTAAAAAACAACGCATAACCTACATGTCAATCGACATCTCCAGTTGCCTTGATCTATCTTGCTCCAAATCTTCTGTAACCCCTTGCGTCCTAGTGGCTTCCCACCTTGCTTGGGGGAAAAGCTTTAAAAAAAAAAAATATGAGCTTGAGTAAATGAATTCCTTAGCAAGGTTTAGGAGAGAACAAATGATAAAATTTATTAAGAGATACAAAAGACAGGAAATTGTGGAGAGCCATAATCGCCAATGTCCTGAAGGGACCCGACACTTAGAAGAAGAATCTCCTTGTCATTAAAAGTGATGTTCAGCCACCAAGCTAATATGTGATCCATGAACAACAATCTGTCATCAATATGCACACCGTCTTTTAACACCTGCAACATTCATCTGTTTGTCAGGTTTTACTCCTTCCTGATACTCGATGTTCCTTTATGTAAGTACTGACTAGACAATGTGCTGTTTAACTTTGGTGATTGAACAAGAACTGGTCCTTTCATTGTGATTTGACCATAAACTAAATCCTGCTACAGTAATGAATAAACTTGAAAGATAATTTTGTTTACTATTGCATGATGGTAAGCATTTGCTAAGTATTAGTAAATGAGAAAGGACTATTCTGAGTAATGTTATCTTCATTTCTAGAGATTTATATATTTGTATATCATACGCTTTCTCTTTTCCCCTCCATATAGATTTGGGTAATCCTTCTCTTTTATAGATTTAGCTAATCTCTTATAGATTTATATAATCTCTCTTGTCTTATATATTGATTGCTATTTATCTACACAATAGGATGATGCAAAAGTTTCCAGAATTTTCTCCCACAAATGTTTTATTCATTGAGATACCTGTCTATATTTCTCAGATGAGGTATTATGTACATTATTTGGACTATTGTCTTCATTTTTGTCACCATATTTATTACAACGTTTCGGCCGTTGTACGCTCCAGCCTTCTTCAGGTGGTTCACTGTGGATAAAGGCGTTAGTTAGATCCAGAGACAGGACCCAAAGAGTGTGAGTTCAATACCCAGTTAAGGCAGTGGAGAACTTTCAGAGGGAAATTAACAGGAGATAACTGATAACTGAGATCCATTAAACATGGCATGTGGAACTAGAACAGTCTACCCCAGTGAGCGAAATAAAGGGTTCAGTTCAACATTCCAACCACATGAAGAAGGCCGGAGCATACAGCCTTTTAATTTTTTTTTTACCTCAAGTTTATAACTAGCTTATTACAGTTGATTCACATGTATTTTTTCTGCAAGTTTACTTATTGATTGTATTGTATCTGTTATCAAAAGTTTCTCGAAATAATCAGTTTTTTTTTTTTTTATCATTCTTTGTCTTTGAGTTCAAAATCTCCTTTTTTTAAGTTCTGCAAACAATTTTTGAAATATGCTGACAACATCATTGCCATAAGCTTCAGTGACCCTTTAACTCATGTCGACTCCAATCCCTTACCAACAAATTAAATATGAAGTAGACTATGTTGAATGTGCATTTTACATTCAGGCAGGATATTCACAAAAATAAAATTAAATGATCACTTTATTAAAAACAAAAAGTATAAACATCCAAGAAATAATAACAATTTCCCTATGATTGTATAAAAATGGTGCTGGGAATTTTGCATCAACCCAAACAATCTCTTAAATTAAGCCCATCCATTGCTATTCATTTCTGATGAGCTTGATGGATTGGTTACAACTGATCTCAATCAAAGTTGCCTCATAGATTCATCAACCCTTAGTACTTATTTTATCTCATACAGGCGAGTTGGCATATGGGTGTATGTGTAACTCTGAAATAATAACCAATGAATGCCATACAAACATGTATGCTTAAAATATAAAAATAGCATCAATAGTAACTCCAGCAGTTAGTAGAGATGTTCTTGTAGATGAAACAGGGTTTGCAGTTACAAATATAAAATGCAGAATAGCACAAAGCAAAGATGGCATAGTAACAGACCTTTTCAAAAATATAGGAAATGAATTCTGCAATGGATACACACAGTCATTTGCCCAGTGTATGTAGAAAAGAAAAATAAACTTCAGTTTAGGAATAGTGATCCTATTTTATAAAAAAGATAAAATGAAGTCCTTGGCAACTATCGTCCTATTACACTGAACATATACAAATTATTCTCAAAAGTTCTTACAAAAAGACTTGTAAATAATCTAGATGAAAACTAACTACACAACTAGACAGGATTTTGGAGAGGTTAATCAACAAAACATCCTCTACAAATAATAGATAAGCTAATTTAAGACAAAAACAATAGATATACTTTAAAATTTGGATAACTATGGAGAAGTATTTGACTTGGTAGATCACATATCAGTAAAGGTAATAATAGTAAAGAAAGACTGAAAATAAAACAAAGCTTTATATAATAAGATGGAAATGCATTTAATAAAAATAGAGATATAATGGGAAACTTTTTGTCAGTATGTTTAAAATATAAAATATATAATGAATGTGTTATGCCAGCAATGTACTATGAGTGCTGAAAATAGAAATTAAAAAATATCATAAAAACAGACTCAAAAATCCATCTAGCTCAATGGAAAAGGAAACAAAAAGAAGTCAGCATGGATCAGAGAAAATATCAAAATAAAAGAGATTATGAAAGTAATTAAAAGACAAAAATGGAGGTGCCTGCGACACAGCGAGAAGAAAAGATAACAGATGGAGGAGAAGGTTGCTTGAATTGTGCCCAGCCAGTAGAAAGCATAGCAGGGTTGGTCAAATAGAAGATGGTGAAATGAGATAAAAGTGTTTACTGGTAAAACATGCCAGAGATTAATATAGTTATGGTCATCATGGAAAAGGTTTTTGTATTGTATTGGAGAAACAATATCTGATTATACATATATATATATATATATATAAGAATAATTAAGAAAAAATCTTAAAAATCCATAGCCAGTAATAAATTTATTTCAATGAATATAAACATATTCATCTCATCAGACTGACTACATTTTATGAAAAAAAGCTTTATGCAAAAAATAAAAAAAAAAATGTTTTTTTTCTTAATTTTTATTATAATTTGCTCTGTATCATACATTGAGCTCTCATACGGATCAATGATCCCTAACAATTACAATTTGGTATTATTTATATTAATATATATATATATATATATATATATATATATATATATATATATATATATATATAAAGTGGCCATGGAGGTCAACACCCGGTGTGACAGTGTCTTTCATGCTTAAATGTAATTGTCAAGCCTGATGACTGAGTTTCTCAATGTCCACTTTCATATTTACATATATTCTATCCCTGATATTTAGCACTTTAACCCATAAATATAGCATACCTTAAAAATATATTTTTTATAATATATATATATATATATATATATATATATATATATATATATATATATATATGACAAATACATGATACTGCTGTAAAGTTTCCCGCCCAACTTACTTCCTGAAATCTAACCAGTTGATCAAACATCAAATTTTTGGGAGAACAGCTTCTTGGTCAGGTGAAGAACTTTTCAGCAACATAGTAATATTTATGTCTACCTGGGAATATCACCAATTTTGCTTGGCTTGAATTACAAACAGTATTAATTTTATGCGTATTGCACTAACAGATATATTCTAAGGCAAAAAAAAAGAAAGAAAAGAAAACTCTCTCATCTTTACTCATATGAAACAGTCAAAGGTATCTAAGTCCCAGGTTGATTGACTGACTAAAATATGTTAAATAAAAGATGAACTGCAAGGAAATGAACCTCTTAAAACAAGACTAGGAGAATAAGTTTATGTTATAAATTTGCATTGATGCTTCATCTTTGCACAAGGATTTGCTGTTGAGACTGAATTATACATCAACCTGCTTTTTAGCTAAAGAAATTGCTGAAAGTTCACATTGTGCATAAAAATATATTTAAGCTTTTTTACCTACAGAAAGAGGTCACCATTGATCAGAGAAGATATTAAGATAGGAGATATTCCAGATGGAGTTGGGTGTGACACAGCATAAAGAAAAGATAACAGATGGTGTAGAAGGTTGTAAAATGTTTGACAACTTCCAAGGCTGGTGCTGTTGCTAGATCTGTCCCCTATTAAACATGTATATGATAATGCCTGACTTGTTCAGCTAGCCTATCTACAACATTTGCTGTATTACAGTGAAAAGAGGTATAGAATAATTTATCACAGGATAGTATTTGCCATCTGTATGATTGCACGCGTTCAAAGTGTACAGGCTTGTGTTCATGCCTAAGAAGGATAAGTAGTGGATAAATATATGAGTGAGTACTGTTGCTATACTCCTTATTTTGTAACCTGTGTATATATATTATCATTTACAGTAATTTAGCAATAATTTCTGTATGTTTAAACTTAAGTAAATTGAAACACACACTCAGACTATTTCAGTTTTATTTTCTGTCAGTGTATTTTTGTTGGTAACATTTTTCATACAATACACAGATACTATAATCTGATTCAGGCAGTTTCTTCCCAAGTGTTGCTACTTTGAGGAAAAGACTATCAAGAGGATGCTTCCCTGACCACTACAATTTTAACCTCTTTGAGTCTCGGGTCAACTGTTATCTATTCAACTTATTCTCATAATCTACAATTCTTAGATCAATAAAAAAACTCATTGATTAACATTCTACCTTGAGTGGCTCTTAGGCTTTGTATTGAGTAAACATTGGTATAAAAAAACAAAAAAAATACCATGATGATGTCTCCCTCAGATATTCATTCAGTTTAACTTAGCCTGCTACAAGGCTATAAATGTGGAACACTTTGTAAGGACTAGAATATAAAATAAAATAAAATAAATTCCTAGACAGAGGGCTAGGGAGCACTTATTTAACTTGAGACAAATATTCTGATCCTATGCAGACATACCAAGCTATACATGAATAATCCTGTCATTTGTTATGGGTACTATGCTAGTATATATAACAAAATGTGTCAGATATTGGTATCTTAGTTTCCCTGATACCGATTCCTTGATTACATCTCATGGGAGACTTATTTGGTCTCTTGTCTTATCCGGCCAATCAGCTTTTCAGTTAAAGATAGCTGAAATAAAATGTTTGATTTGCAATGCCTGCTGGGATATTATGAACTATGAAAGATGTCAGTTTAATGTTTGCTTCCTTCTTCTTGACCTCTTAGTTTCATTTTTATATATTTCTTGCTGCTTGAAATGGAAGGTTAGACTTGTTAGATTGCTCAGTGACTTTAAGGACTAAATGCCACGCCTTGCAGACAAATCTTCTCCATTAATTCCACTGACTGATTTTCTAGCTGTTTATCAGTATTTAAGCTTAGCTTTGTCTGGCACAAGGCCACAAAGGGTACCTAGTGAGGATCAAAATCATTATATTTTTCATGATTTGGGTGACTAGTTTGCCAACTATTTTTTTACAGTGATATTTAGTAAACTTATCTTTGTCTGGCACAAGGCCACAAAAATGAACTCAGTGAAGATTGGACCCACTGCTCTGTTTATTTACTCACCTTAGTTTAGATGTGGAGGTGGTATGATGGATAATGGTTTGGAATGAGAAACTGGAGAGCCGAGTTCCAATTCCAGTTGGGTCACTTACACGCAGATACCCTTGAGAAAACTATGGAGTCATCTGTTCTCCCCTTACCCCTGCAGCTATGGGTCCTAGAAGTTTTGGTTTGCAACCAGTCTACCACAAAAAGTAATTCATCTACCAAGCCAATCATTAATCAAAAAGAGACATAATCACTGAAACCTATATCACACTGAGCACAAGGCCAAAAGTTCGAGAACTCAGTGAGGATTGAACTCATAATATTCTGAAAGGCAAGCTTGTTAACCATTGCTCTATTACAAGATGCCTCATATACTGTTTATTATATGAAATTATTAAATATGTTGTAGATATTATTCTATAAATTTCACTGAAACCCACCATGCCACATAGAAAAGGGTGAATCATCCTGATTCCCTTTGTATTCCAATAGTAAGAAGTAAGTTCCATTTGGACAGCTTCTAACGAAGAACTGCTGCTTTGTAGAACAAACTCCTAACAGGATGTTTTCCCAATCACTACAATCTTGACCTTTTCAAGTCTAGAGTTAACCATTATCTTTCATGAATAACCCCATGAACTTTACTTCTTGGCCTTTCTTATGCTCATACAACACCACAGAGTAACCTTCTACCTTAAGTGGCTCTTGGGTATTGTATTAGGTGAACATTAGTATAAAAAACAACATCATAATGAAGTGTCTCTTAGATATTTATTCAGCTTTATTTAATCTGGTACAAGGCCATAAGTATAGAGTGAGAAGCTAGTGAGGACTGTACAAGCTGGTAGGATAGCTTGTTAACTATTGCTCTATAGCAATACCCTTATTCATATCCATTTTTATTTACTTTTCAAGCTATAAATGTTTCTGTCTTGTAGTGTATCAGTGTATCAGATTCTTTTACTTTCAGTTTGATTATTTTAATTGCAATCTAATCATGGGTGGCTGGGAATGGGGAAATTGAGTTGATGGCCTCTTGTAGAAGATTTTGTTTATCTTGCTTTTGGGTGCAGACAAATTGGTCTGTAACCAGTTTAAGAGCCAACCATAATTCATAACTGGCAAATATGACAAGACAGTAATACTGATGTTTATGCTTTTTCTATTATACTTAGTCTTTAGACTGTCTGGTCTCTGTTTGAGCTTATGTCACGGCAAGAGAAACATTGCTTTTAAATCTGCTTGATATCTCTTATTTTTAAGAAATTCCAAATCTCTATAAAATACCATTACTGTATAAAACAAAATATCTATTACATATTATTCAATGAATTATTTGAAATAATATCTTTATCTTTGTTGTTTTTACTACTACTTTGAAACTTTCATGTGGATGTCATATATGGCACCAAACTAGTTCAGATATATTTAAACTGTCAGCTTTGTACAACATTTTTTTCAGATTAATGATTAAAAATGGCTTCAAGCAAATGAAGCCTATAGATCTCAGCATGAATCATCCTTCTTCAAACTTTGTGGACTGAAACCACAGAATCACAAAGAACTATACCAAATAACAGAAACCACATCACTTGAGGACTATCAACATAAGCACCAACTAAAATGGGTAGGACATGTAACTTGAAGAGAAAATAATGACATAATCAAAATGTTGATGTTCCACACTATTTCAAAGAAAAGCTTCAGGAGAAAGCCCCCATCAGTGCTGGAAAGAGCAATAACAGTGGACTTGAAAAGCTTATTTTCTGGAAAGATTGTTTTAATAGAAAGATTTTCAACTGGTTGTTTGATCCATGAATGCCAAATGTTTCCCTATAAGGAAACAGTTAAAATTACCATTACCTTTTATTCTAGATGTTCTTCATTCAACTTTAGGTGTATACTGACTCTCTAGCATCATAGTATCACTTACTGTTTTTTTTGTTTAAATCACCATCTATATGTTTTTTTTCTTGCTCAAAACCATACAATGAAATTTCCAACTCAGAGGGAAAAGTTTGAGTTGAAAAGCTGTTTTTTTTTTTTTTTTAAAAAAGAAATAAAAATTTAGGCTCACTGGATACAACATATTCCTGAGAAATGCTGAAAAATAATAGTTTTAAACACTGATAAAAACAATAAATAAAACAATAGTTCAGAAATTTGTAGAATAATGAGAATCCTTCTCCAAATTTCAGACAACAGTTGTTATTGGCTGATCAGTTATTGCCATTCTAGGCTATAGAGTTATTTAGCTGGTCATTGTTTTCATTCAGTGTTCAGTCTTAATCAATTACATTCTTGTATGGTCACCAATGTTAAGCAAAATTGAGCATGGTCAGTACCTAGAAAGGTGTCCTCTTTGAAATTCCAGGTGTTATAAGCTTGGATGTATGGGTGATGCAGTAGATAACAGTTCAGATTTGGAAATTGGAGACCCAAAATCCAATTCCAGTCAGGTTTGTTATATTCACTTAAGTGCAAATACTCTTGGCAAAAAATATAAGTCCACCTTTTCTCCCACCCAGCTATGGGTTAATTTAGTATAACTTGTATCAGTAAAATCTTTATCTCCAAAAAATCCTTACAATTTAAAAAATTATTTTCTGGTTTTAAATAATCTGCAAAAGGTTGATAAGCCATAAAAAAAACAAATTGGTCAATCAATCAAGTTATCACCTCTATTTGATTTCTGCTTTCTTCATCACCAACTTAAAATTGATTAGTTTATAATTAACCCTTATGTAGAAGAAATTGAAAATAAGTTTCTTTTAAAGCAATGCTCTTTTCAATGATGTAAAAATTTCTTATATTCTGTGCTTTTTCAACAAATTTTAGAAAAAAATTACAAAATTTTCTTGAATAATGTGTTAGTTTGAACTCTGAAACATGTTTTTCCTTTTAAAAAGAAAAAAAATTCAAACAGAATAAAAAACACATCAGTTATAATTTGGCTGCAATAAATTCCTCTAACTAATGTTACCAATTTCGTAAAATTATTAATTTTCCTTATAATTTTTTCTTTTTATCTTTCCTTTTTGCAGCTGTGGATGCACAACTTCTACTGTAAAATATATATCAATGCAGTCAATAAATGGTTAAGTTGTCCTTAAGTTTTAAATTACACTAATGATGAAATCAAAATTTAAAAAATAACTTACTGCATTTGACATGTACAGCAGATAACTGGCTTTCCAATGTAATTATGTATAATTTGTGTAACAGCTATTTTTCTTAAAAGTTTAAATTTAGTCTAAAACCATACATGTCAAGCTTCTGTATTCTTTGGTCCAATTTATTATCGATTGTTTATAAACTGGTTTTCTTGACATTAATAAAGTTGATGTAGGTAATATTTTGATTATTTTGTTATGCTATGCATTTTAGCTTTGTTTCAATATTCATATTTATTGCAATTTCTAACAAAAGAAAAATATTTCTCTGATCTCTAAAATGCTTCACTTTAACTAATTTGAAGAGGGCTAAAAAAATTTTCTCCACAATTTGAAGGAATTTTTACTCAGGAAGGGCATCTTGTTGCAAAATACATGTTTTCAGAAGATTATGCTCAAGGATAAAAGAAAGCCTATTTTTAAATAGATCATAATTGTTTTTTTTGTGAGTAGGAGTGTAAAATCTTGATACTACATTTGTCCCATGATAATTGTTACATTTGCATACATATTTCATTCTCTAAATGTAACAATTGTTATAGGACAGAGATAGTACATTTTGTTTACTTTTATTAAGCTTAGCTGATTACAATATTAGTGTTATGTTTTGCATATCTCTGTATAGTAGTAGTCGTAGTACAGTTCTCTGTGTTCTGAATAGCAACCAGGTTTGTTAGGCATAGCTCCTATGTTCGCCAGTTGTTCTCTATTTATACTTGTCTATATAATTTGCATACAATACTGCAATTAGATTGAATTGAGATATAAAGATTGTATTATAATTATTTTTCAAAAAGGGAGGTTCTACCTGCCTAGAAAATTAATATTTAAAATGCTAGCTTTTACTTGTGATGGAACACTGCCACCTGCTGGAGGTATGTATTTATTTCAGTGATGTCCCTTTCTCCAATAAATATTTATTAAGCTTAGCTGAATACAGTACCAGGTGATATGAGAAGAAATGGTGTAGGATGATCAGATTTGGTAATCTGACTTTTTTCTTCACCTGGGCTTGAACACTGATCTCTGGTGGGAAGTATGTAATTATTTTTTTTTTCTTTGCTTGCTTGAGTCTTTAAATTTTATTAAATTAATTTTTTTCTTTTAGAGCAGTTTCAGAATATTATGATTTGGTTATAAAATCTTGAAAGAAAAGTCCTTAAATTTCCTTGTTTGGTATGTTTGTTTTTTTTTCAAAATTTAATTGGAACCAGAAATGATCTTTAAAGAATTTCTTGAGATTGTTAGAAAAGATTTTAGTTTGTGACATGATGAATTTGAGATTTGGACTGATTTTTTTTTCTTCCATCATAAATTTCACTTTGAGAGCACTTTACCTTGGACGCAAGGTAGTCTAAAAGACATCATTATTATCATTATTTCTTCTCCTCCTACTACTACTATCTGGGTCCCAAACAGAGACCTAAGGTCAGAAATGACTTCATGGCATTTTCCACTGATCATTTTTTGTAAAAAAACAAAAAACCTAAGATCACACAAATTTTACATAGATAAAGTTCTTTGTAATGTGCGAGCTGTACTTGTGAGTACAATTCTTGGTATTTATTTAAAGCATGGGCTACCAGGAATCCCTTCAGTGAGTCTATTGAAACCTTTTCTAATCAATCCGAGGGCTGGATTTATTGATGTCCACATTTTAAAAATTTCCACTTCAAAATTATTATTATTATTATTTGTTCAATTCTGATTGGGTGCAAGACAGACTAAGTAAGTATCTTTTCATAGTACATTGCCTTGAAGCAATGGTTATCAAGATTATCTAACAGATGATTGAATTTTATCCTCAAGGATGATCCACATTTGTAGTCTTGTACCAGACTAACTAAATATAAATATCAATTTACCTTAGTTCTTAGGAATCCTCAATTTATATGTTGATTTTTTTTTTATTATTATCATTAAATTCTGTTTGGTATATTGTCAGTATTGTTTTACTTAAACAGAATCTTTCTTGTATTCTAAGCAAAGATAAAACATTGAATTAAATCAAATGTAACATATTGAAACATTTCTTTTAAATGATAGAATTGTTATTAGAATGTCTTTGTGCCTTTTTCTTCATTATTTTTACTTTACTGACTTGATTCTCTTCCTGAATAAAGTTTGGGTTCACAAAATTTTTTACAAAACAATGAAGTATTTTCCTTTTGTTGTTTTGCTATAATTGATTCCAAGAGTTACTTCACAATTAAACCAAGTTTACGGTTTGTATTATATACAAGATTTTTCTTTTAAAATATTTTGAAGAGTTTTCCTGTAAGCATAATACTTAAAGGTAAACATTAGTTACTATAGCTCAGTGGTAGATGCAAAGGCCACAAGTTCTTATTTATTAAATTTGCATAGGAATAAATATAATTTCTATGCGTGGACTGTAAAGTACATTTTCACTACAAATGTGTGCCAGAGAGGCTAAGACATTTCTGCAATAATGTAAGTTTTAATGACCATGTACCAAATATAATACACAGGTTGTTAATGGCCAGTGGTTACAAGTAGAAAGATACAACACAACACCCAGTTCACTGGTTGAAAGTCCTCTCTTTATTTTTAAATAGAATAGAGAGAAGTTGAACAAGGGACAAAGTTTTTTTGTTTTTTTTCAAACCAGCTATATAATATTCTTTAACTAATTATCCAGCTGCATACATTTCATAGCCAAAATCACATCAGCACATGAGTTGTACTTAGTTGGTCATATTATTTGTAATGTATACATAGTCAGTCACATGTTTTCTTTTAATCATGTTATACTATTGAATTTGAAAAATGTAGCCTTTTATCACACCAGCCACAATGTGGTTCTCTCTCTAGTCCCATGCTTCTTCGGGATATTGATGACTATGGCTTTCTACAATTTTCTGTCTTTTGTTGCTTAAAGTAATTCTTCTTTCTTTATAACTTTGTCTTTGTACAATTTTATCTGCTATCCATTTACTGAAATTTCTTACTGTTTTCCTCTGATTCCCTTGTGAGTCCTGTGAGTGTTAAATTCTCCAAACTATCTTTTCTCATTATGTATCCCAAAATTTCATTTATCTCTTTCTGATTGTTCTATTCTATTCTTCTCATATAATCCATTTAAAAGTGTTCATAAAACATTCATTGTTAGAGCCACATCTCCGTTAGTTGTATGTCAGAATGTCCAGGTAGTTGCTAGCTCCATGTTTCATGAGAATAATTCAGTAGTTTAAAATTTATCATTACTGGAAGGAGAAATATATCATTAAGATTGTTATGTCCAGGTTAGGACCAAGGAAGAACAACGAACACAAGAGTAGAAACAACGAAGGTATATTACACGAAATTATAATACAAGCTGTGGAAGGTGTTAGTATGACTGTCAGTCTAGTTTGGAATGAACTACTATCGGCTTCACTCGATTCGACCCTCTCTCTTGAGAGGTGTAGTATACATAGTGTTAGGAAGAGTTCATTCTGTAGTTATAGGTAAGGACCCATGACAAAGATGAAAGTTATAAATTTTAAAAATGGCTGTAGTTAAGACACTGTTTGCCACTCTCTATTAATTTACTAAGAAAAAAGTACAATTGTTTTAGAAAAAAATTATCTGAATACTTATCTTTATTGTATAGTTTGATTTTGAAATTTATGTATTATGTTGATGCAAAAAATCCTAGGAACCTATTCTGCATAATGTTATAAAAATCTTAGCAGTGTTTATAAAGTTTACACAGTTCATCTATAACTTGTATAATCAGTCAACTGTAGTACAGCATTTACAAGTCTGAGAAAAATATTCTAACATTTGGAAAATGGATTCATGAAAACAAAGATTGATCAGCATTTAAAATTGTGTTTCTCTTTGTGCTTGACACAGAAAAAGGGTTATTTTATTTTTGACATAGTTTTTGACTATAAACAATATTTATAATGTGAATCCAAAATGAAGAAACTTATAGCTTCATCCAGAATAATTTACAATATTTCAGCCTTTGTAAAAAAATTTTATTTTTTAATGTAAAATTGAACAATTTGTTTATTTGAATGCCTGTCTTCATGTTACACGTTTGGTACAGTGGTACTGCAAATAATCATGTAGATGGGATGGGAAGAGTTTTCATATGCAACCTATTCTTCAATTCTGTTATCTTTAGAATATCGCTTGTTTTGCTCTCTGAAATGCTCTTTGTCTGGCCAGAAGGTCCCCCCCCACTCCATCAAGTTCATGAAATAAAAAAAAAATTCTTTGGAGAATAATTTGCTTTGTTGTTTTCTGACAGATTAAATAATGTAGCTGAAATATGGTGGAAATTCATAGAAAGAGAAGGGAAATGTATTGATAACTGAATAATGATGCTATGCATATATATTCATGAAAGATTTTGTTAAAAGCTTGCTAAAAACTTTTGTTTCAGACTAGTAATACATAGGAAGCTGGTTATTGTGATTACTTTGAGACAGATAAAAAAGATAAAAATGATTAGCTGATAACGATATGCAAATGATGTACAAATTGAAGAAATCTATATTCATTGTCATAAGTAACATTATAAAAAATACCCAGAATTTTGGGCAAACTTGAACCTTTGTGCCCACAAAAAAAATGGCGCATCAAAAGGATGGCGATTCCATTGATACCCCCTATTATTTTAACAACCTTCACTCCTTGGCTATGTTTAATCTTTTAAAAAGTGATGATTAGAATTGTAATAAAACCTAAACGTATGAAAGTGAATTTATACATTTTCTTTGTTCTTGAGAACTAACAACAAAAATAATAAACATTCTTTATTTATTAGATTGTTAATTGGAATGGTTGGCAAAACATTGGCTAATTGCCAATTGATTCAAATTTTATAAAATTGTAAATAATAAGAATTTCCTTATAGTTGGTTCACATATTTTAATAATTTACTAAATGTTTATAAATTTATGAATAAAAAATTGTTTCCATATTTATTTCTTTATAAGTTGGTAAATGAGAAATATTGCATTGCAGTAGTTTTAATTGTATTAATTTTTAGAAGGTTGTAAATATAAAATTATTTTTGTAAATAAACAATCTAATAGTGTTTAATATTTTTGTTGTAAATTTTCAAGAACAAACAAAAATGTATAAATTCACTTTTTTCATATGTTTAAGTTTTATCACAATTCTAATCATCACTTTTTAAAATAACTGCTGAGGAGTGAAGGTAGTTAAAATAATAATGGTGTCAATGGAAAAAACTGTCCTACTATTTTTTTTTTTGGGCATGAAGGTCCAAGTTTGCCAAATTTTGATTATAATAAGAAGATAATTTTTAATTCATTTTAAATAAAATATTTTGCTAGACTGATTTTCATGACTATTTCATAACATTATCTGTGATTATAATAAATGATTTTGTGTTTGTGTGTGATGTTTCAGTTTTTCTCATGAATATTAGCAAAAAATGTTAACAATGCAATCAGTTTTAATTAAAACTTTCTCTTTTCTAAATAAATTTGAATTAAGACAAATTATAATCATTAGATTATCAGAAATGCATCTTCCTTGCTATTCCTTTCATGTTCTTATTTTTTCTTCAATTTTTTTTATTTTATTTTATTTATCCACGTTGGTTTTATTGCAGCTTTTTGCTTTTTTCAATTATAATTGATGAAACCTGCAAGACTGTATAGAATTCTTGTGTCCATATTTGCTTTTGAAAACTTCTAAGATTTTTCTTGTGCAATTATTTGAAGAATCTCTTTCCATCTTTGAATGTCAATTGCTCAAAAGTAAAGTGATTGTAAGTTTCTGCATTTGTCAATTTCCTTCCATCCTGGTTGGCTGATTGAAATTTCTGAAAAATTAATTCTTATCATACCATTTTGCTGAAACAAAATCCAAATCCTGAAGTCAAACATTGTTTCTTTTAATCTGACTAATATTCGTTTGAACTGTTGTCTTCATCTTTATTGCTATATTCACAGAGTTTCAGCCATTGTATGCTTCAGCCTTCTTCAGGTGATTGGAATTTCTTTATTTTGTCCACTGGGGTATATGAACATGCCTCTTCCAGATGTCTCAATTATCTCACTTTAAGTCAACTCTCCAAGTTTTTGTTCACCACTGTCATAACCAGGTATTGAACCCATAACTCTTTAGGTTAAATCACTGGATCCAATCAACACTTATCCACTGGGCCATGTGTCCTTGAGGATAAAGTGTTGGTTGAATCCAGTGACTTGACCCAAAGAGTTATGAGTTCAATACCTGGCTACTGCAAGAGTGAACAAAATCTTGGAGAGTTGAATTAAAGGGAGATAACTGAGACATTTGGAAGAAGCTTGTTCATTTACCCTGGTGGTTGAAATAAAGGGTTCTGTTCAAAATTCCAATCAGCTGAAAAAGGCCTGAGTGTACAACAACCAAAATATTGTGAAAATGGCAATACAGATGAGGACAACAATCCACACAATTACAATACTTCATATCAGAAACTTAGACTGACCAATATTTAATCAAATATTTTAGTCATGTTTACTATTTGCATGTGGTTCTATCAATCTTTGGTACTTAAAAGACAAATAGGTCAAAAGTGTTCTGTTGAGTTGTTCTCCTTATAATGTTTGATATCTGGTTATAAGGCAAAATGGCTAATCTTACCTGGAAGGAGGTCAGATGAGTGATTTTTTTTTTATTTTTTTTGAAAGATTATTTACCTCTGGATCAGCACTTCTATCTTTGTGTGTTCTGCTTCAGATAAAAGTGTTGCTTCCTGGTACTTATGGCTCAGATCACACTCTCTTTCCTTCAGGCTGGTATCAAAGTGTAGTATCTGTTTTCTCTGTTGTGTTTCTATTTTTGTGCAGTTTATAGTTTTTCTAATGATTTCCAGTTCTGCAACAATACCTTCCTAATGACACTAAACATGGAGGATTGGTGGATGCAAATATCAATGTGGCACTGGGCAATTTTTGTACTTTGGTCTACATGTATGCATATGAGTACCTTATGTTCAACTGATCCTCTGTCACATCCTGCCACTGTGGAGAGGCAAGTAAATAGTGAATCAGAAAGTAGTATCTGTGCATTCAGAAAAGGTGTTACATACAAATATATATATATATATATATACGTGTGTGTGTGTGTGTGTATGTATATATATAGAGAGAGAGAGAGTGAGAGTTGGGATCATATATAGATTAGATCAAATATGGATCAGAATTTGACAGAATTATAAAACAAAGAACAAATAGGAAATATTATCAATCTAACATGTTTCACTTTTATTAAAGCTTCATCAGAGAATCAGATATAGTGAAAAAGGAGAAAGAAATTCTGGTATTTTTACTTTTGTCTTGTTTGAGTTTAATTTATTAATCATATTTAAATATGCATTTGTTTTGTCAAACCAGTATTATTGTAATTTGTGGTGTTTTGAATTCAAGGTCTTATTAATAACAATTTTACCAACTATAAAGACAATGGCAAAAACATATTACATCACCAACCTTTATTGAATCAATTCTTAAAGAATCTAACGTATGGCTATCTAAAACAAATGGTGTGTACGTAAAAACATTCTCAAATGAACATGTGAAAAACCAACAAACACAGTGTCTACTAGACACACACACACACACACATACACTTACGAATATACATTATCATCTGAATCCAACATAGACAACTAGAATGGTTATACACTTACATACATAAAGTAATATTTATGGTTTTTCAGTTAGGCTTGGAATCCATTAATTTCTTGGAACTTCAAATAGATGCATTGTTTTCCCTTGAATTTGGAATGCCACAAATTATATTAATATTAGTTCAACAAGTTGAATGCATGTGGAACCTGATTGACCAATGAAAATCAAATACCACAAAAATAAAAATACCAGAATATCTTTCTTTTTTTCTCCATATCATCTCATTCTCTGATGAAGCTTTAATAAAAGTGAAACATGTTAGATTGATAAACATTTCCTATTTGTTCTTTAGCTTATCACTTGCAGTTGTGTAAATTCCTGTAATAAAAAAAAAAAAAAAAAAACAGATGGAAATCCATGTTTTTTTTCTTCAGAAATATTGTTTAATTATCAGCCACATTGCTCATGCGTTTAAACACTAAATATATTTGAAATAATCCCAGTCATTGTTAATACAGCTTTAGCAAGGACCTGCAAAAAACAGATAATCTATCAGAAATATTCTACCAACAAATCTTATAGAGCTAACATGATGCAACAATGCAACTTGTTATTGTGCTCACATCTCTCTAAACTTCTTACATATGTCTTGCTGTATTATGCTATCTACTTGCAATGTCAAGTTTGAATTCAAGTCAAGTTTGTTACGTTTACTTGTGCATAAATACCATTGTATGAATTCATCAATTTTCCTACCAGCTATAGATTAAATATCTGGAAAAATCATTGTTATCCTTCAAAAGCTGTTAATGGAATATTTCCTCACAAAAAAAAGAATTATTCTTAAAATCCAAAATATGTTTTTGCTTTAAATAACCCACAAAGGGTTGATAATTCATAAAAAACATATCAACATACACGCTGTGCTAGAGAATCATTCAAGGGACAAGTTACATGTGTTTTTTCTTTTTAAATCTTTTTAAGTAAAAAGTTAAAAAGTCTGACTTTTTTTATGAATATATGGTATTTTTCAAGGAAATGAATTTATGACTTTTTAAAATACTTTTCTTTTTATGGGGATTTAAAAAACAGTATTTTATATTGTAATTGGCTGCTTTTTTTCAGCAGGAGTACAAAATATGAATCAACTGATATATTTTGCTTGAAATAGAAAGGATTGAAAGTATTTATCTTTAATTTAGAACTGTGGCGAAATCATAATCTCTAAAAATTCTGTCTTATTTATATTCATTGAATTTTTGGGACTATTCTCTCTTTTTTTATTCTTGTCATAATATTTTTAACAGTGTTTTAGTTGATTTATTCATGAGTTTTCATCAGGTGGAATTTTTGTCCAGTCTTTAGTCTTATTGGTTTGTTAACTGTGTTGCATTCTGGGATATTTCAGAAAGGTTACAAAGTTGATTTTTTTCTTCTTCAACTTATTTTTGTTAACTTCTGTGGGCTATATATCTATTTTTTACATTGTATTTTGAATGGGCTTTTAGATATTCAATCAGACTGATATTTCTCCACACATACACAATGCAAGATGTGATCTTCAAAATATTATACATTCACACAATCCATTGAAAATGACCAGATACAAACTTGATACAATACCCAAGGTGACCAAACCAAGGCTTGTGAGCCACATGTAGCTCTTTCTCATTTAATGTGCTGCTTATGTAGGACCTGAGTTTGAAGAGAATCCATAAAACCAAGTTTACAATTGGGGTCTGGAAAAAAAAATATCCTGAAGAAAACTAGTCTGTAAATCATCCAAGACAATTCCTATATTTTGGGATTTGCCTTGGACTTGTTTCTATTATCAGTGTAACATTTTGCTGTGAATCATCAGTTAAGATTTTGAAAATATTTCATATATTGGAGTAATTTGTTGCCAATGAAACTAATGCAAATAAAGTTTTAAAATCTACTTATATAAATAAATATTATTCTTTCTATATATTTATTTATATAAAATGTTTGTAATAAAATATTTATGAAACACAAAAACTATTTATACTATTTACATTGTTCAGACTATTGTCTTCATCTTTATTACCATATTCACAACATTTCGGCCATTGTACATTCCAGTCTTCTTCAGGTCATATACGTTGAAATTTTCAACCGAAACCTTTATTTAGTTCACAGAGGTAGATTGTTCTCATGCCTTATTTGGATATAGCAGTTTCAGTTAATTCCCTTTAGTAACTCAACTCTCCAAGTTTTTGTTCCCTCTGCTGTGATAAGGTATTGAACTCATGAAATGTTGTGAATATGGCAATAAAGATGAAGACAACTGTCCGAATGATGTAAATAGTTACAATACTTCATTTCTGAGATATAGACAAACACTAAAACCATATGTAAATTTTGTTTTATAGCTTTTAGAAAAGTTCATATGCCACTCTTATATTAAGCAAGTTTGGCAGCCCCAGTACTAGATAAAAATAAAGTAACTTGAACATTATGAAGAGAGTGAAGTGGGGGTGTATTAAATGAAGATGTGGATGGTTAAAAAATTCATTTACCTCAAATCAGGCAGATATCTTGAGGAAAGTCAAGAAGTTGCTGGAGGGATTGTAGTATCCAAGCATTGGACTTGCCTGGTAACAGACCAGATTTAAAGCTAATTGAGAATGTGCAGATCATTAGAAAGTAGAGAGTTGTAGAATGATATTGCAGTGGCATTGGTAACCTAAAGACCCTAATGATCAATGAGGTTACTGAAACTACTCTTAAACTGTGTTGGATCTACAGTGAACAGTACTAAATACTAAGTAATTTCAGTAAATTTGCAATGTAAATTATTTTTCAGTAAATATTCCATCTCATTGTTGCAATCATTTTCTTCAGAGCAATTCTAAAGATTTTGAAAATGCTTTGTGGTCACCATAATTTCTGCATTTAAAGTCCAGAGTCTCCATAATTTTTTTTAATCTTTTCACCCCAAGCAAGCTACTAAGATGCAAGTGGTTATTGAGTGTTAGAGAATATGAGAAAAAAAAACACTATTAAAGAGAGAGAACAATGAAAGAACAAGAATTAGAAAGTGGTTGTGTAAAGTTGACAATTTAGATATTTTTGAACAGGTTATGTCATGTTTTGTAGCATGGTATGATGAAAGAATGAGTGCGTGACCTTTTGGCCAAACCACTCTCCCATAACTACTTCTTAGGCAGTAATAACTGTAAAATTTATTATACCTATTGTCAGTATTGACAGAGGCCAATGCAAAATAGTGTGTTTTACCATTAAACATCAAACAGTTTTTATAACTAAAATAAACTTTTCTATATTTTTCAAGTTGATTATTTTTGGTATCAGGAGGTTGCTTTCAGAAAATTAAATTACAAAGCATTTTCCCATTGGTTCAGAGCAATTTGGCTAAAATCTCTTGCAAATATCTCAAATCCTTAATTAAACATGAGTTGGGATAAAGTTGACTTGATTTGGGGCCAGAAAATATAATTGAAAAAATGTCTTTTATTTGACTGATTATGACCTAAGATTAAAGTCATGTTGAAATTTGGTTTCTCAACAAAATTAAGAAATTTTTTTTTTTTTTTTTTCAGAAGAAAGAATTTTGCAGGGTATTTTTTTTTTTTTTGGTAATCATTTCACCACAAGCAAGGCAATAAAGTCACTAGGACACAAGAGTTAACTGAGTGTTAGAGAATATGAGAAAAACTACTATTAAGGAGAGAGAGAGAGAGAGAACAATAAAAGAATAAGAATTAAGAAGACAGACAATAAGGATTGACATTGCATTTAAATTTTTGGAGATCAAAGTTGACTGGGAAGCAAGCAGCCAGAAGAGCATTCCACAAGCAAGAAGTGTGATAGAAAAAACTGTTAACATAGAACTTATGGTTACATCTAATTTTTTCAACTGTAAATTGATGAGACCTTGCTGCCAATCTAGTACTGTGTTTAAATTTATAGAGTCTAGGTACCCTAGAAGAAAGTTTATTAGAACAATTATGATGAAATTATTTATAGAAAAGTCACAGGGAAGCTACAATTTGGTGGTGGGGAAAGGACTGAAGCTGAGATGTTAGGTCAAAACCAATAACATTGCAGATTCTTCTTTGAATTTTATCAAGAATCTCTAAATATATATTAGGAGCACCAGATCAGATGTGGCAGCAATATTCAAAGCAAGTATGAATGGTAAACTTAAAAATATGTAAGATAGATTCTGGTGAGAAAAATTGTTTAGCGGCACATAGTGAGCCAAAATTCTTAGCTGCAGATTTAGCAATTGATTCACTATACTCTTTCAACTTCATGACATCTACCATAAAAGTCTACAAACTGTTAACAGCAGTTATTGTTATTAGTTATTGTTAACAGTAACTATGACTATGAAATTGACTTAGTCTGGCACAGGGCTGTAGCATAAATGACTACTAGCTTAAAGTTAAACATATTTTTTTTGTTTTTAAATAAAGTATCTTTATTTTTATTCTGCTTTTATATATAACAATTTACACTTTTCTATCTAGGATCAGAGTGTAGTATCTCTGGTCTCACCAAATTGGAAGGGTTTATGCTTTCTAACTAAGAAATCTATATAATATTATTAATTTGGAAGTGCATTGGAAAAGCTGAGCAGAAGAGTAGAGAGAAAAGAGGATGTGATGGTGGAAGGGTAGGAATTAAGAAAGTGAGAGAAAAATGAGAAGAAAATCAGGTAAAAGTAAAAACGAATATATATATATATATATATATATAAGGTTGGTGCAAAAATAATGTCGGTTTTTGACGTTAAATCTACGTCAAAAACCGACATTATTTTTGCACCAACCTTATATATATATATATATATATATATATATATATATATAAAGAAAGGAGTATGAGTAAGAGGCAAAAAAAAACATCAAGAATCAGGTAGAAGTGAAGAGGTATAAAAGATTGCATAAAAGAGAGGCTGCTATTGAAAATAATTGTATATTCCTTATTCATTTATGTATGAAACTAATTCATGCTTCTGTGAAGTTTATATAAAAACCTGGACATGATTGGATGGGATAAGGAAGAGCATGAGAAGATACAAGAAAAGAGTGATAGAAAAGAATAAAAAAGCCATTGTATTAGGGATAACTGTCTCCTAGGTACATAAAAACGATCCTATAAAATATGGTTTTGATAAAATTTAAAACATTAAAATAAAATTTGATATGCACAGGACAGGTTGAAGATAAGACAGAAGAAAATAATGCATAACCTACTTGGTGGGCTTAAGTGAATGAATAGCAGAGCAGAACTTGGGAGAGATAGCAAAAAACAAAATTTATTAAGAGCTGCAAAGGAGAGGAAATTGTGGAGAGCCATCAAATAGAAGAAGAAATTGGGCTGTTCATTAGAAGAAAGTCAGCCCAAAACTTATTCTTTCTCAAATGTAGCCCAATTTGTGACATGTAACCCAATCTAGCAACCCTAAATAAGAGGTACTTTGAAAAAAAGTGATAGAAAAGAAAAAAAAAAGGCTGTCTTAGGAACAAGTGTCTGCTTGTTACATAAAGATGATCCTACAAAATATAGTTTTGATAATATTTAAAATAAAATTTTTATGATGCTGGTTAATATTTTTTTTTTTTCATTAATGAAATCATTTAAATGAAAAAATGTAAATAGGGCTTAAATTAAGAATTTAATGTAATGGGAAAAATAAATTGCTTATATAATAAATTGAACATTAAATAAAAATCTTATAAAGGGGTCTTGACTGCATAGAAGGTGGACAGAAAATGTTTTCAAATTTTAGTTTTAAACTTTATCACTCAATATGGTATTATTTTAAACATTATTTTTAGTGGATACCTATATTTGAGTAGATGCTCCATTCATTTTTTTTTAAACAGTATTTTATTTTTTCTGCTGGCCTGAACATTTGAGAAATCTTATTTGAGAAAAGATGTGCCCTCCAGCAGGATTCAAACCTGCATCCTCGTTCACAGGTGAAACCATTGTTAGATCCAATGAGCTTTAACCATCTTGACTATGAAGAGTGCTGTGAAGTTTTTATTTTTGCCTTTTAAGCACACTTTTCCTTGTCAGAATCTTCAAAACTGTTCAGTTTTGAATCCAAAACATAAAGCAATTTCTAAAGAAGCAATGAATTTTTTATTTATTAATCTGGCATATTTTTTATTACTTTAAACTTTATTTTAATGGATACCCAGATTTGAGTAGATGTTCTATTTATTTTTTTAAAAGAGGATTTTATTTTGTATACCGGCCTGAAAATTTAATAAATTTTAGATAAAAAATGTACCCTCCAGCAAGATTCAAACCTGTGTTCTCCTTTGCAGGAGAAATTGTTGTTAGATCCATCATGCTTTAACCCTCTCAGCTATGAAGAGTGTTGTGATTAAGTGTGGTTCTGGCTGGTAGATGAAATAAAATATTGTTTAAAAAATAAACGGAGCATCTACTCAAATATGTGTATCCACTAAAAATAACGTTTTAAGTAATAAAAATATATCAGATTAATGCTTCTTTAGAAATTGCTCAATATGTTATCTATATTAGATATGATATAAATTTATATCCAATA
This sequence comes from Acanthosepion lycidas, assembly GCA_963932145.1. Taxonomy (NCBI): domain Eukaryota; kingdom Metazoa; phylum Mollusca; class Cephalopoda; order Sepiida; family Sepiidae; genus Acanthosepion; species Acanthosepion lycidas. The sequence goes on along the minus strand of OZ010582.1, from coordinate 118,156,591 downwards.
TAATACCTTATGCAATACCTTATGTATATTATAAAAAATTATATTCTTTAAACTATTAGGAATTAACAAATGGCTGGTATTGTCAAGAAGCCTAGTAGAAAAGGTACAGAGGGGAAATTCAATATTAAAGCAACATCACTACTGACACCGAAGAAACACTAGCACTAAATTGTTCAGAGTTGTAAAAGATCTGCTACACTGGTGTAAGATGCTTTGAATACTGCCACATTGATCAGCTTCAAGAGTCTGTTTTTCCTATGTTCATGGTCAACCTCATAAAGGTGACAATTTTAACTGCTGAGACTGCCAGCATTGATTCTGCTCATAGACAAGACTGGTCAGCCACCACTGTAGCCACACCCAGCATCATCATTGAATTTGAAGCACAGGGAGACAGATATATTGGATTTGTCTTCTGTTTATATTATATGAAAAATATTTCTCTTAGTCCAGCAAAATGCACCTCTGGTTGATGAGTCCTTATTTGGCTGCAAACTAGTGACAAGCTACCATCACTGATTGGACCCAGAACTTTCACCAATTGTGATGAATAGATGTTCTTTCATGGAGGTCCCATGCCTTGAGCACTTATTGGGACTAAAACTCAGCCCAGACTTCATGTAGAACTTATACATACAATCCATCACTGAAGATACTGGAAAAATGGTCAGTTCTTTGTACACCTTCAGCAAGCACCTGACTCATACTGCTACCTCAACCTTTACAAAAGCCAGATCTGGCCTAAAATGGAATGCTGCTGTCATATTTGGACTGGAACTGCACAGTCTTCACTTTCCAGTCTAAAAGTGTCCTTGTAGGTGACAAATTATTTTCCACACTACAACACTTTTTTTCACAGATGAGACATCGTAAACTTCTTGCTATTTCCATAGAAAGTGTTCAACTGAACTACACTCTTTAGTTTCACCAGTCCAAACCTTTATGGCTAAGATCTGCCATACCAAATACATTGTAGTGAATCACGCTCATTCCTTTTGCATTCCTTTGTTGAGATGTAAGTTTCACTTGAGCAGCTTCTAACCATGGACCACTGTCTTTTGGAACCAACTCCCAAGAGGCAGCTTTCCTGATCACTACAATCTTACAATCTACAATCAACCTGTTTCTGCCTAGATTTAACCATTATCTTCAACACATATCCCTATTTTCTTGTGCTTCTTACTCTGTAACCTTCTACTTCAAGTGGCTTTCAGGCCTTTTACAGATTGAACCTCATTGTAAAGAATATGCTTGGGTTAACAAATTTGCTGAGATCACATCCACTGATGATTTCTTTTTGTTCTGTTCATTAGGTTGTGAAACCTTTCACTCTGTGTGAACTGAATACTTCAGTGAGTGTTAACAGCCTGCTGTTTTCATTTTGTTCAAGAATGTTTTATCAATTAGGAAGCTTTCATTCCAAAGTTAAGATTGCCAAGTAAGCAGTCACTCACAGTTAGGACTCATTAGATGATCAGAAAGTTCACACTAAATGGGAAACCTGATTAACTACCACCAATAGCAAGCAATGGTTATAATAACTGACTAGTTCAAGGATGAACTCTTGACTGATAAAGCTGGTCCAGGAAGTGCAGTCTATTTTACAGTCTTGTTTAAATTAAATTTCTAGTTAGACACGCACTGAGGTGGGAGTGGGGGTCAGTCAGAATTACAGTAACTACATTGGCAATGGTCTGTGAGATTTAAAAAAAATATTAGTCATGTGAGGCTTTCAAAACCTCACTTGACTAAATTTTGAAATTTGCTACTTGTCACATACTTATACTTAAAATCAGGAAGAGACAGTTGGAATTTCTAGGGCATATAACAAGGAAAGTGGGCTTGAAAAATTTGATACTCACAGGACAAGTTGAATGTAAGAGAGACAGAAAAAAGCAACACATAACCTACCTGGTGAGCTGGAGTAAATGGATGTCAGTGCAGGGTTTGGGAGAGATGGCAAAAAAATTATTAAGAGATGGGAAAAAATTGTGGAGAGCTACGATTACCCATGTCCTGAAGGGACATGGCATATAGAAGAAGAAGCAGAAGAAATTGGGCTGTTCATTAGCAGATGTCAGTTTAAAACTTATCCCTTCTGAGGTTTCAAATGTAGCCCATTGTAACATGTAACCCAGTCTAGCAACCCTATACAAGAGGCACCTTATATAAATATTTACTCAGCTTAGCTTGGTATGGTAGAAGGCCATATTATTGGAGTATTGGGTGATAATAAAACTCACTATATCAGTATAATTATGATATAAATTGTTATTCTATAGTAGGTACTCCAATGTGCTGATAAAAATTTCATTTCACATGATTAAACTATATCAACGTTGGCAAAAGATAGAACAATTTTTGCTACTACCTGGGCAGGTAAGTTAATTATAGGAGAGTGATTTGCCTAACTTTTTATCCATTCTCTTTCTTCATCATGTCAGTGATAAGACATTTTTCATGTTATCTGGTTGTTGAACACTGTGCAGGGAAGTGAATTCATGCCTTTCTCAACGATCATTAGTGTTGAATGAATTCAAGCAGTCTTGGTGAAAATTCAAGCTTGATCTGTTTATTTCTGTGGTTCTATAGCTGGATAAGGATGCAGAATGTGTGTGACAAGGAAGCTCTAAAGAAAAAGGGAACTAGAAAGTCTCCCTCACACTCAGAGATCAGAAAAAGACTAGAAATTTCTAGCATAGGAAGAGTATAAAAGTCAGCTAATTATATAATAACTTTGTATAAATGGATTTCAGAAAAGAGGCAAGGAAATATATTAAGTGAAATATTGCTTAGTGCTACAAGGGACAGGAAGCAGTGGAGATCCATGATTATGAAAGCACACTGCATATAAATGAAGAGACTTGGTCTATTTTCTGTGCTGATAAATGCTAGGCTATTTGGCACTTCATGACAATGGCAATATTATCCGTTTCCCTACAAGGAAACATTTGGCATTCATTGACTGAGTAGCCAGTACAGCCTTCAGTTGAAATTTATAAAGTCTTTCTTTAAAAACAATTTTTCAGAAAATAGGTTTCTCAAGTCCTGTAGCTGCTTATCACTCTTTCCTGCATTGATGTGAGTTTCCTTCCTAAACTTTTATTTGAATAGTGTGGAATATCAACATCTTGATTATGTCATTGTTTTCTCTTGTTACATGTGATATCTATTTTAGTTTTTGTGCTGTTGGCAGTTCTCAAATGATGTGGTTTCTGTTCTTTGGTGCAGTTCTTCATTTTTGAATCTGTAGTGCCAGTCCATAATGTTCAAAATGGGTGGTTTTTGCTCTGGCTTCATTTGATCAAAACCATTTTAACAGTTGATCTTAGAAAGTGGTTGTGTAAAGCTGACAGTTTAGGTATTTCTGAACAGGTTTGGTGCCATGCATGACATCCATATGACTATCTTGATCTGACTAGGCTATTTAAGAATATGACTTGAATTTTCAGGTGTATGTTTTGGTTTTATAGCAATTTGTGGTGATGGGTAAAAATACTTCTGGTGCTGTGTATTCTGTTTAATTTCCTGGTTTCATATAAAATCCGAGCCAAGGGCTGAGGAAGGATATTCATGAAAAATCAGTGTTGATAAATGAAAGTGAAGTTTGAAATGATAAATGTCAAAAAGCCTTACTTATATATTCAGAGAGATGATGATACTTAATTTTTGCTTTTATATTTTGCTAAAAAAAGAAAATCAATCAAGTGAACTAGACAAATTCTTAATTCATAAGAAATGACCTGAAATATTGATACAGTACTTATTAAAATTTATCTATAGACTTGCTAATAAATACAAAAGTAGATAAATTACTGACAGAATAAAATAATAGCTTATTTAAAAGCAACTTTTCATAATTGTTTTATTTTTTTTTAAGTAGTTTTCTTTTTAACTAAGCTGAGTTTAGAAGGGTAAAATCTTTCCTTTTATTCATGGCTTTTTGAATTTAAATCATTTATCTAAAACATTCACTAACTTTTTGATTTTCATAAAAAATTAAATAGGGAAAATAAACATAAAACCTTATCAAAATGTTTGCATATAAATAAGTTATAATTTTCAAATTTCATTAATTTTTTTTCTTTTTGACATTCATAAAATCCAGTATTCAATTTTATTATAAATGTTATTTTTTTTCTGAAAGTGACATATTCTAAATGGCTTCTATATTTACATATAAGGCATATAAGGATATATAAAATCTAAACTCTGAAAAAAGAAAGGAACGGTTGACAGAGATGGAATGAATACATAGGAAATCTCTTCCATGGCAATAGAGGAGAAAAATATCAACAGTAAATACAAAATCGTAGAATGACCTGTAATATTAAAATCTGAGTCTAGGTCACCAGTGACCAAGATTAAAAAACAATAATGCTGCAGAATTAGATGAAGTTGTAATAGAGATACTGATGGTTTTGGGATTGATAAGGTTACTAAAGTGAAAAATGAAATATATAACAATCGTGAAGTACTGAAGGACTTCAGTAGATTAATTTTCATAGTGCTGTTAAGGAAACTGGGTGTAAATGAATGTGAACTCCATCAATCAGCTTGATGGAACACATATCTAAACTAATAAAGATTCTAATAATAGCTTGTAGTAGAATTAAACTGGAAATATGGCAAGAACAATGGGCTTTTTTCAAGATTCGAAATAGCAAAATATAAATAGGAATAGTAAAAGATGCTTTTCAGAAACTGAGCAATGTATTAAGAGATTAAAATTCTTAGAAATAATGAAATGAAATATGGCAAGAACAATGGGCTTTTTGCAAGACACTGGAACAAGAAATGTAACTTTCATGATCAAAGTGCTATCAGAGCAAGCAATAGAAGTGCATAAAAATTTATACCTATGCTTTATATATTACACAAAATTATCAAATAAAGTACAACACAGAACTCATTGAAATATTAAGAAAGCTTGATCTACCAGGGAAAGATATTAAATAAATCAAACGCCATTCCCATTATGCTTTTGCTGAGTAAGATAGTAGAAAAGGTGATATAAATTCGAAATAGCAAAATATAAATAGGAATAGCAAAAGATGCTTTTCAGAAACTGAGCAATGTATTAAGAGATTAAAATTCTTCTTAGAAATAAAGAAATGAATATTGGATTACTATGTAGTGTCTAATTTCTTATTTGGCAGTGAATGCTGGGTAATTTCTCCATAGATGAAGAAGAAACTGGAAGTAACAGAGATGTGGTTCTGCAGTGTGTTTATGAAATAAGGAAAATAGGAACTGCAAAGAAACTGCTGCTCGCAATCAGAGACAGATGAAATTTTTGGGGATACATAATGTGGAAAGAAGGCCTGGTGAATGTGACATCATTAACTGATTGCCATCTATAAAATCTGAATGATATGTCTAAATATGTAAAAATGGCAGTATTTATTTTTGTAAAAAGAAAAGTACAAAAAAATATTGCCTAAAAATGAAATTAGAAGAAGAGGAAAGTATTGGTTTTCACAATCCTGTCATTAACTTAGCTTGTTGCATTATTCCTTTTACCATAATATGGCATTTATTCTGAATCTTTCATGCAAAAATCAAAAAAAGGTTAGCTTCTTAACAAATCTAAACCTTATTTATGATATCAGATAGGGAAGGGAAAAAAATTCCCCAATGATTTAAATGTGATGCGATATATTTGCCAAAAAAAAAAAAAAAGGTTTTATATGTGTCCCCTTCTTACAAAATCCAATATGGCAGAAAAAAGAAAAATTAACCAGTTGAAAAATGATGTGGGGTAAAATGGAAAAATAAAAAATATTGATAAAGCAAAACACTTCTATTAATACATCACCAGAGAACATTACCATCAGCTATTTCATGGAGAGCAGAGGATCAAGTCAAAAGCAGAAATGTGGGGAATTAAAAAAAATAAAACAGACCCTTGATCATATATTTCCTAGCTAAATTAAACTAACTTAACAAAAAAAAAAAAAAAAACCCAACGCTATTCTGTTTTATACTCAGAAGTGCAGAATCCCTAGTCAATCACTTCAAGATACCACTAAGTTAGCCCTCCTCATTCAACACAATTTTGCTCCATTCATCCACATTTCACAAAAGCCCAATGAATATAACCTCACTTATTTCCTCTTCATCTTAACTTTAAGCTGATGATTAAAGTAGGCAATTTGATGATGGGGAAAAAAAAGAGATAAATCACTGTGGATTCATTTCATTCATGTCTGCCAAATTGCCATTTGCATCAGAGATATTAAACTAAGAATCATATAGTCTTCTTTTTATCAAACCATGGACTCACATTACTACAAACAGAACTTGCTTCAAAATCAAAAAAATAAACCTCAAAAAACTGTCTCTGAAACATGCAAACCATATTATATTCAGCAAGCTTGCACAGCGGATATAGGATTGGGGAGTGAAAGAAGGTATGTCAACACTCCCATGTCACTGCAATGGTTTCATTCTGATGAGATAATCAGGTCCTCTGAAAAAGACATTTTGCTGACCCAGAGTGTGCCATGGATCAACAGACAGGTTGCATTTTTGAGGCATTTTAACTTGGCTGCCCAAGGTTATAGGGAGCAATAGTCACTCCTTATATCATTCTAACCACCTCTGTCAAATCATTTCCCATGAGCTCCTCACTAATATTTGGTATAATGCCTATCCTGACAATGGCTGGATTTTCACCCAAGGGAAGACTAACAACCTGTTGACATTTGCAATAGAAGGTTGTTATTTCCTCCCTCCCCTGAGGTAAGCTGCAAAGTGGTAACCAGTTTCTCTACTGTACCCATACCCTATTGTCAGAGACCCAGATTGGCAGCTTCTGGTGTTTGACATTGAGACAGAAATGTTGAAGGCTTTCCTACCAATCATTAAATTGAATTGCCACCAATGCTCTTGCATTTAGTTTAGACTTGCAGCTATAACTTCTTTCATATTGCATGTAGAATGCAGTTAGCTGGGTCCCTAAAACAAAGTTTGCGACATCAAAGACTACTATCTGGGTTCGCCATTGATTTGAAATTCTACATGGAAAATTTTTTTTGTTTCTAAATTTCCTTTAATCAGAACTAGCATTCTGATATAGACAGCAAAATTATAACAGAAAGGACAGATTGTGCCTTTGACAACCTGTTAAACTTTTATAAGCAATTCTGACATTGATTTTATCACATAATCCTTTGTCAATTAGACAATTGTTTTAGTTTTTCTGTCAACCTTGGGCACAGTTATTTGATGTTCCTAATTTCAGATGAATCAAACAACAACGCCCACTTTTTGAAAAAAATTATTAGGGGCGTTTACTGCTTGACTTGCTGGATGAATTCATCAATATTGATTAAACGAGAAGAGGTGAATTCCAAGTGTTTAGAGGAGAGCCCCCAATTTTTATTTTTGAGTCTGTTTCTTAAGGTTTTTTTTTTTTTTTTGTCCTTCATTTGTTTTTATTTGGATGGACATTTTTCTTTTTGTTCTTTAGATTTCTTTACATCTTCACTTTTTTTTCTTTTGAATTCATCTTTCAATCAGTCACTGGAGTGCGCCATATGTGATACACATTTGGGTGATCATGACTCTTTCAATTCATGACTGACTAGGCAGAATATTTTCTCGCAGTAGTTTGCCATTACTTTCTGCAGTAGACTGGTTGCCAACCAAGGCTGTAAAACCCAATCTGTCCTGCTATTCAAACCATAGCTGGGGGGGGGGGATGTAACAAACTCGAACTGGAATTCAAACTCAGCTCTCCAATTTCTCATTCTAAATTGATATCCATCACACCACAAGGGATTTAAAATAAGGTTTTTATGGTCTTGTCAGCATCAAAGACAGCCATTCTTTTGAAAAGAGAAAATGAGTCCTACTTTGCAATACCTGCAGTAACAGTACTGTCTACTGCTATATGATTCCAGGTAAAGCCCTTGATTAGAAGAAGAAAAGTCTTTCACTGTACAATATAAAAAAATCACAATAATCAATGCCAGCAAAAACCAGATAAAAATTGCTGTGACAAGTATTTTTTTTCTTTAATACCCAAAATATTCCACAAAGAATATTACAAGAATAGCTCAGGGCCAAGAAGCAAATAAATCAGAACAGAGACTTTAACAATCACAGGGTACATTGTTACTTGATAATTTTGAGGTACAAAGTAAAAAAATTTGATAAAGAAGGAAGAACTACAGGAAACAGGAAGTTGAGGAGAACCATGACCAAATACTATATAACATAGGTTTATGAAAAAGCTGTTACATTTTTTAACATAAAATAAGTTAAATTCCAGGGATCAGATCTTATAATTATTTACTTCTTCATTGAAATCGGTCCACATAATTTTTATTTGTTTTTATCATAAGAGAGAATTGTGCTTTCTTTCATTGTCCCTTTTGACCTTCTCTTTCTCTTATCTTGTTTCCTAGCCACCCTTTCTCTTATCTTGCTTCCTAGGCACCTCACTTTCTCTTGTGTTGCCTCCTTAGCCACCGTCTCATTCTCTTGTGTTGCCTGTTAGATGTTCTCTCTTTCTCTTGTGTTGCCCCACTAGCTTTCTCTGGTGTTGTTCTCTAGCCACCTCCTGTCTTCTCTCTTTTGCATTCATGTCTTTCGGCCCTTGCTCTCTCATGATACTTTCCCTCATGTTACCCACTCTCTCTTACATTGCCCCATTTTGACCATTTGTCAGGTGTTGCCACACTTTCCACCCTTTCTTTCTTACATTATCCTTTTTCTACTCTCTCTCATGTTTCCCCACTTTCTGCCATATCTCTCTTTCACATTCCCTCTTTTCCACCTACTCTCTCATTACTTCTTTAATATTTGAAATGTTAACAATTTCTTAGTTGAAATGATTCATTAATCAGTCACTTTTCATATTTCCCAGCAAAATGTTACAAGTGTTTCCATCAGAAATTAGTTTATAGTATATTCTTTATTAATCTATTTGTTTGTCATAAAAAATTAAACTGAAAATAATTACTTTTCTTGTAAATGATTCTTGTAAATGTCAGTTAGTGCATGTCACAAACATGAAAAGTGGTCTCATTTTATGTCTTTTTTTTTTTTTTTTTTTTTTTTTAAGAGTATCACCCCAAGCAAGTCGGGAAGCCACTAGCACATAAGGGATTACAGAGAGTTGGAGCGAGAGCAAATAAGAGTGATAGAGGAAAGGATGAAGAGAAGGATAGGGGATAGATCAAGGCATCTGGAGACGTCGATTGACATTACATTTAAATAGTTGGAAATTATAGCTATTAGGGAAACAGGAAAAAGGGAGGTAGTTCCACAGGTGAGAGGTGCAAGACATGAAGCTATTGGAGTAGAAGAGACAGCTACATTTAACAGTGTTGACAGTGAAAGGGTGTGAGTGAGATGCCAGACTAGTAGAACGCTTAAATTCATGAAGTCTGGGAACCAGCGAAAGCAGCTCATCGGAGCAGTTACCATGAAAGTATTTGTATTAGGTTGGTGCAAAAATAATGACGTAATAATGTCGTTTTTTGACGTATCTTTTAACGTCAAAAAACGACATTGTTACGTCATTATTTTTGCACCAACCTAATAAAAAAGACAGAGGGAGGTGACGCTCCCTTTAGAATGTAGGCAATCATAACACTCCACCACTTCCTATCCTTTATAGCTCTTCACAGTGTTTGTCTTTTTACTCTCCCTCCTATACCCTGTTCTGCCATTCATATACACAATCTCATTAGGTAGGTGACTCACTGCTTCCCCTCTGCCCTTCTTGCCTTCAGTATGTCTTGTGAGCATCAAACTCTATTTGCTTTCTTTTCTCATTATATGTCCTAGAAATTTCCACTTTTTTTCTGATTCAGTGTTCAAGTATCCTTTTTATTTTTGTTTTCCTTAAAACTTATTCTTTGTTCACATGCTTTGTCTATGATATTCTCAGCATCCTTCTGTAGAACCATATCTCTGCCATAAAGAAGAATTGATATTAAATAGCAGTTCAGCACTCTTTTCTTTTTCTAATGCAATTTTCCTGTTTCTTAATACTTTCTTTCAAAGGCACAAATGACTACAGAAAAAAGAGAAAGAAAAATTAGAGAACATCATGATTTGAATAAGAGAATATTAACTGTCATCATAAATAAAATAAAAAGACATTTTTCTCACGATATTTTAATGTAAATTTTAAAAGAAAATAGATATTCTAGTCCTTAAAACTTTAACTGATCCAACAAAAACTGAACTTAAATGTTGAGAAATTCTTACAAGATTCTTTTATTTATCATTTTCCTCTGACCCCCTAGATATACAATGAACTAGTTGTTGGGTCACTTTCTACTCAATCCCTTGGAAAAAAACAAATCCATGTTATCCTGTGCACTCTATCCAATTGCCAGATATTTTGACAAACGTTTTTTCACAGGTTTTCAAAAGTGCATTCAAATCTGGGATTCTTTCCTTCTGCTGACATCCAGTGTAACTTGTTTTATAGTACCTGTGTATGGCAGTGAATACTGGACAATCTTCCCAAAGATGAAGAAGAGACTTGAATTAACAGAAATGTGCTTCTACAAAAAGATGCTGAGAATATTATGGACTGAACATGTGAGCAACAATAAGGTTTTGGAGAAAATGGAAACAAAAAGGAAACTTATACCTAATATCAGGAAGAGGCAGTTGAAATTTTGGGGTATGTAATGAGGAAGGAGGGCTTGGAAAATTTGATACTCACAAAGATTGAGAGAAAGAGGGACAGAAGAAAGCAGTGTGTAATATATTTGATGAGCTTGAGCAAATGGATGGTAGAACAAACAAAAATTATTAAGAGCTACAAGGGACAGGAAGATGTGGAGCACTATATTCGCCTATGTTCTGAAAGGACATAGCATATAAAAGAAGATAAAATGGTCACTGAAAAGTTGTTCCCTTTGCCACAAAGTAACAAGCATGTTACCCAGTCTCCAAGATCTGTGTTTTCCAAATATTTTTGGCTGGGAGCCTGGAAACTGAGCAGTACTAAAGAAGGACTAAATGAAATATCACTAGGCATGGTCAGAAGAATAAGAACAATCTACTCCTGTAGATTAAATAAAGGGTTCTGTTCATCATCCACTGATAACAATAACAAAAAAGCGGACAATAGTCTGCATGTAAATAATGTAAATAAAATAAGAAGCATTATTTTAAGAGTATCCCATGAATAATATTTGGAGCAAAGCCAGTTGTGGTTTTTACTTTTAGTCTAATATTCAGGAGAAAGGCTGAACATAAACAAAAAAAATCATGACAACATAATGATTTTTTTTAATTTGTCTAAATGAACTTGAAAAATAAAATGTTTTTTTTTTTTTTTTGTTCTTTTGCTAACATGTGGGAATAAGTTCTAATATGAAGTAGTTTCATTATTTCACATGTTATTTTTATGCCATATAAGCTGTTAATGTAAAGTCAACTGTGTGACAAGATTGTATGTGCTATCTGGTTTTGCAACAAGGTTTTCCAAGCCAAGGACATGGCGCTAAGAAACTGTTATTTTATTAAACTATAATGTTTATAGTGAACAAATGAAGATGAAAAAATAATGTGTTCTAAAGATTGTTAGGTGCGGCATGAACCTGCAGATTGTCTGAGAATATTTGTTTGAAATGTGATAAAAACAAAAAAGATGAAGATACTCACCTGAGAAATATGTGGAATAAGGGAATGAAACCATAAAAATATAAATATGTTGCTTGTTGAAGAAATGGGACCCAAAATTGGGATGTTAGTCAAATTTAAAATATTTGAATTTCACAGTTAAGGAGTTTCTTGAACCTCCGTTTTAAGGCTTGTTTGGGAGTAGCATTTAACAAGCAACAGTGAATTTGATTCATCCAGTGTGACCTAATTTGTATAGTGTTGAATTAGGTAAATATATAAAAGTTCTTTGTCATAAAGCAATGGTTAGCAAGTTCATTTAATGTTCCATTAATACTATTGTAGTGAATTTGACCATAACTAGATGCTCCACAATTATGGCCTTGTGTTAGGTTTAAGCACATTCTTACAGTGGCGGTATTTCTCTTATTTTAATTTTTAATTAATTTTCATTACAATTTACTTATTGCTGTAGATTGATGGTATGAGTAAGTGACATTGAAAAGCAACTAAAAAATCAAGTTGAAAGAAATACCTTTATCGGAGTTGTTAATCTTTAGTGTTTTAGTCCATTATTTCCTATTCCCACCAGATATTTGGGGGCTTGTTGCTGGATTGATTGATAGCAACACACCCTAAATCTTGAGGACCTTTTTCAGTATCCCAATAGATCCCATCATTATTTCAGCTTTTCCTCATTTTTGCTTGTAGTGCTTTTTTGGTTTCATCATCTTTCAATTATGAGAGACTTGATCCTTGTTTTCATCTTTTGCAATTTCTTCCATTCCCATGTGTAATTCTGATATTTTTCTTCTTTTTTTTTTCTTTTATCTTTACCATGTTCCCCATTGGTACAGCAATACCTATGAGATAGCAAATTTATTCTTAACATTTTCTTTGCATTTTTTCTTAGCCTTCAGCTGAAATGGTTCAAGATAAAGACAATAATATATATATATATATATATATATATATATATATATATATATATATATAATATTAGTGGTTAATACACACACACACACACACATATATATATATATATATATATATATATATATAAAATTCCAAGAGGATAGAATCCAGGTAGAACTCAAGTGTTTAAACCATGGAATATTAGTGTTTAAGACTTTTTATTGTGTATATATATATATATATATATATATATATATATATGTATATGTATAAAATTAGATCAGCTGATTCCACTAGCTTGGTTTCAACCTTTTGGTATCTTCAGGTGATTTTGGTCAATTGATTTCCTAACACTATTTTTTTTTTAAATAAAAAATTTAGGAAAATTTTACTTGGAAAAAAAAAAAGAAAAAAATGAATAAGTTCATGATGTGAGGTGTGGCAGAAGGTGAAGAGGAAGAGCAAGGGAAAATCAAATGTATTGGAAATGTATCAGTGGGGGATTAAATGAAATATATATACTTTCTTTTCATCCTACTTCATATGAACTCAAAACGAACTTTTTAGTATGTATACAATGGGTCAATGTATACAATTTCCATCTCTGATTCAAAAGGTTTTTTTGCATCTGGAAATGTTATTATAGCTAAATTTTCTTGTTGACAAAGTATGCAGATGCTGCTGTAAGGTTTTACTTTTTTATTTTTTCCTTTAATTTCCACACTTGGTTGACTAGTTTAGTAGAATTTCTGAGGCTTTCTAGCTTAAAAGATGACATATTATTGTACCACCTCTTTTTAAAATTACCCTCAGTAAATCCTATTTATTTTTTTTCAGGCCATTTGTATACAAGTAGCCTGAAAGAAAGGGCTCTTGAGAATTTTACAGGGTGAACATCATTGTTAAAAGTTCATTGTTTGTTACTGGTAGTTTTTATTATGGAAGAAGAAAAGAGTGTCCAATTTGTTGTTTACTGTTTTTCATTAGTCATTGGTCATTACAAAGCTTAGTAAATGTCACTGTTACAATTATATAAAAAAATCTTTATTGGTAGTTTTGCATTTGTTGTTCTCATGTCACTTTTAAAGTTTGCTGGCCACATTTTATGGGCGGCTACATTTACTTGGTTAAATTTGGTGAGTGCCAAATTTTCACTTAATGTCAATTTGAGACAGTCAATTTTTTTTCTAAAGTGTATGCAGAATTGGTACACCTTTTCCTTTTTTTCTTTTTTTAAAGGTAAATTGCAGTTATATTTTTTTTTGCCCAAATACTTTCAAAATTATGATTTGATGATTTTAAAGTTATAGTTGCAGGTTAGAATTTACTGGTTGATTCAATAGAGAAGAATATTTTTCTCCCTTTTTCTCTTATCTCTTAATTGACTTTGTATATTTGTGTATGCATGTATTCAGTTAAAAAAAAAGAAAAAGAAAGCAAAGGTAGAAAATATATCAGCCAGCAATAGACAGAAGTGCAATTAAACAATTTTTTTTAATGGTCTTATATTGATCCCAGATATGCAAGATATCAACTTCTTAAATTAGTTTGCTTTTCTGAGCATTTGGATATGCATGATGTTAAAGTATATATTAGTTTTGCTTATACATTGATTTTTGAAATGATATAGTTTATTGCAAACTTGCATGTGATATCTCTCATCTTTCAAATGTGATTCTGTATCTTTTATTTTTTATGATATTTTTAAATAACCTAGTCAGATTGAGACTTTCATTTGGATGTCATGTATGGTGCCAGACCCATTCAGAGATATCTAAACTTTCAGTTGTATACACCTGCTTTCTAAAATCAATGGTTCAAAACAGCTTCAAGAGAATGAAGCCTATGGGTCTTGGTGAAACTCACAGGTTTCATTCTTTGAACATTGTGAACTAGTGCTATAGAATCACAAAGAACTGTAATCAGATACCACATCACTTGAGGACTATCAACAGCAGCAACATCTAAAATGGATATTATATGTAACTCAAAGAGAAAATAATGCCATAATCCAGAGGCTGACATTCCACACTATTTCAAATAAAAGGTCAGGAAGAAAATCCCTATTAATATTGGAAAGAGCAAGAATAGCTATTGGACATAAGAAACCTATTTTCCTGAAAAATTGTTTTAAGAGAAAGGTTTTATAAGTTGCAACTGAAAGCAGTACTGGCTGTTTGGTCAATGAATGTCGAATGTTTCCTTACAGGGAAATACCTAATCTGACCTGGCTATTTCTCTATTTCAGAAAGGGGAGCAGTATTCCAAGTAGTCTCAGTTTCACATATTCAGTCTCACATTACCTCCCTCAGACAAATTCTTTCTGTCTTTCTCTCACACATTTTTTCACTCTCTCTTACTCACACTCTCTCTCTTACTTTCATACTTTATGCTTTCTTGGACATAGTCTCTCACACTCTTGCTCCCACAGAGTCATGCACTTATAATGTCATATGCTCTCTTGTGCATTTTCTTTTGTTCTCACACTCTTTCTCTTTTATTGTTACCAGCATAACTGAAAAGTGATTTCATAACTCAAATATCCTAAAATTTACAAAAGTAACTTTTACTTCTTTCTCAATTAAAAATGTTACAGCAATTAAATTTAAATCTGTTAATATGAAAACAAAAACAGACGCCATTGGTTGGACTAGATACCATTTTTTTTTTTCTTAATTTAATACATTTATAATTATCAGAAAGTTCTGATGAAGAAAAGAGAAATCTAAAAGAGAAGTCTAAGATAAGAAGTTACACACAATGCCTGCCAATCAAATCTGGTTATCAATGTATGAAATGTAGTGACTCAAAAAAATTGATCCATTTTTTTTTTTTTTTTTTATAGCAGTGGAGATTTTGAGCTGAAGTTGTCAGTGGGAAAAGTGATCCGTCAAATAGTGGAATCAGAAATAGATTCAGATATTTCTGGTAAAAAAAAAACAATTTAAGTGGTTTTTGGAGAATCAGTTCTAAAGATTAAAAATTCACTCTCCTCCACTTCTTTCATTGCACAGAAAACAGAAATAATTTTACCTGGCATTCTTTAGCCATATTTAACTTGAGAATTCATATAATATCATGAGGCAACTTAACATTTATAGTTTTATGATTTGATATATAAATTAATTATTTAGTACTGTAGATTTTGTTATCTACTCATGGACAAAATAGAAGGCCAGTTGGGATCATTTAACCTTGTAAGGGAAATCCGTCTTGGTTATTTAATAAAAGGTTAAGTTAGTGATTGTTCCTAGATCCTGGTACAAGGTAATCCAGTACAAACTATTGCATGTTATTATAAAAAGAAAAAATAGCTACCACCAAATATCTCTGACTCTCTCAAGAGATGCCATGAAAGAAAATTGCTTGGTATGGCACACAGGCAATCTCATAGGTCATGGGAAATATTCAGATTTTGATAACCAAGTAAGCACGATAAAAATAAAAAATATGCTTCCAGTAAGATTTGAACTCCAAATTTATCTAATTGAAACACTGCCATCTTCTTCTTTTATGTACCTTCAGGACATGGGTGATCATGGCTCTCCATAACTTTCGATCCTTTTTAGCTCTAAGCAATGTTTGTTCCTTTACTATTTCTCCATGACCCTGTTCTGTCATCCATTTACACAAACTCATTAGGTAGGTTACTTTAGGTTTTCTTCTACCTACTCATTATATCCTGTAAGTGTCTGATTCTCCAAGCCTTTTTTCCTTATTGCATGTCCCAGAAATTTCAACTTTCTGATTGTAAATATATTTTTGTTTGTAGTACATGTTGCATGTTATTTGAAAACAAGATGAGCATCACCAATCATGGCTTTCCAAAATTTCCTGAGCTTTGTAGCTCTTAGTAAATTTGTTTTTTTGCTATCTCTCCTAATGCCTGTTCTACCAACAAGCTCATTAGGTAGGTTATGTGTTTTTTTCCCCTCTTGTTTTCAATATGTCTTGTGGGTGTCAAATTTCTAAGGGTTGAAATTTTTTAAGGCATATAATAATTTCAACCCTCTTTTTATCATGTTAAGTATATGTGTCCTTTTTGCTTCTATTTTCCCTAAAACTTCATGTTCCATCCATGGTATTCTCAGCATCCCTCTGCAGAACCATGTTTCTGTTGCCTCAAGTCTCTTCTTCATCTGTGAGGAGATTGTCCAGTATTCACTGCCTTATAAGATGACTTATATTACACTGTACTGTTTATATTATGTTTAATTAATAGTCTACAAATTTTTACAGGAAAGAAGGACTGTGTTTAAATTTTATTAGACAATGTTTTTTTATGGTTGATTTGAATTCATTTTCTTTTTTAACTTTCAACCTGCGCTCTACAGCATTCCTCAGCAGATGTCTGTTAGGTTTGAGAATCCAGTTGAAACAAAAGTGGAAGGGTTTTGCTTACATTACCTTTCATGCTTTATTTTCAGAACTTACCTTTGAATTGTAATACAGCCAACTTATTTAATTAACAGATTATAAACCAATATTGAATTTTCTTATTAAAACCATTGCTATGAATTAATAGATAATTAATCTTTAATTTTCTGATTATTTTTTATTAATTTTTTATATTGAAGGATTAATTATCTGCAAGTTGATATACATCTGTAATGGTAGATTAAAAAAAAAAGCTACTAGATTTCTTATCTACACTTACTGCATAGCTTTAGAGAATGTCAGGCTTGAAAAGTGTCCATCACTTTTTGCCTAAATCTGATATTTTTTGCCTTGTTTGTAGATTTTGTCAGCTGTTCTAACAGAATGTTCACCGAACATTTTGAACAGCTAATGCCATGGCTTCTTATCTTCACCGACAAATGATAACCTTGTCATATTCCATCATCCTACACTGATCGATTCTTCTATTGATCAGTGATTGTCCCATTCACTTTTCTTCATCTTTTTGTACTCAGTGCCTCTATCTCACTTTTTAGTTTTCTACTTAGGCATCTTCCCATTTCATAACCTCTCCTTTCCTCTGTCTACACCTCGCCAATCCATATCCAATCGGCTAGCCATCAGAATCCTTTTGTGCTCTTCTTTGCCAGCACCTCTAATTGTGTGACATTCACTAGCCTGCATGGATGAAAAAAAGAAAAAGAAATACTAAAAAGAAATCCTTCAGCAAAGATATTGGAACTAGCCTTCAAGATGCTACTGTAGTTCTGTCTTTTCAACAACTTTTTACTTGTTTTGATTCTTCTTTTCTTTTTGGGTATGTTGCTTTTAATCCAAGTAAAAATTTAATCATCACTAACAGCCAACAAAGACTGCAAAGTAATGTCAATCCTATTCATTTCTTATCTCACCCACACTCTCTCTCCATCTGGCATCATTTTATCCAAAGACCATTAATGAGATATTTTCTGCATCTAGTCTTGTCTACTTCGGTGTGGAACAATCATTTTAGAAAATCCAGGTTAGCTCTTTTATGCAAATTTGAACTTGCTTGTAAAATCCTCAGCCACCACTTTCCTGCATAGAATTGCTTCATCACAATCCAACTCCGCTTTACTGTCTTCTAGGCATTCCTTGATGATTGTCATTGCAATATGTACTTCAGCAACATCTCATCTCCAATAGCAACAGAAACCATCTACTGCACACAACATAACTGTATTGATGTATTTCACTTGTCAATTTGAGATGCTTGCTTTTCTACAACTGTATTGCAGTTTGGCACTTTTCCAAAGAAAGCCATTATGTGCAATCAATTCGCTAAAAAACAACAAAAAAGACATTTTTTTCTATCAAGCATCAATTTTACACACACACACACACACTTCTGATGCTTCCAGCCAACTGCATTTCCCAATATATCTGGGGAAACATCCAGGAGAAAAAGCACAAATGGGTCGGCATTGCTCTTCTCTTTGAAATCTTGTCTATTAAAAAATAAAACCAGTTTTGTTTCACTCAAATCTAACATTCAATTTAGGACTTAAATATTTTACATACTATGTATATAACATTAGAATCCATTGGGATTGAAGTCCATACCTGATAATTATAAATTTTGACATTTTTTAGCTCATTTACCTTTTGTGTTAACTGTGATAAAGAAATGTCAGCCAGCATATTTCCATATTCCACAAACCATACATTAAATGTCAAAGATGTAGTTTGTAAGCTTCAGTTTGGTCACACTTGTAATATAGACTGAGTTTATGGATTTAATACAATCATATGAGGTCTGTTTAGAAAGCATCCAATAATTTAATATTATTGAAAAAAATGTCGTCAAATACATAGTCTTCCCCAAAGTATGCATATTGAGACCTTCTAATTTCTGAAGTCAGCACTTACCTTGCCTCATTCTCCTTAATCTCATTCATGTCCTGAAAATGTCCCTTCCAATGGCAATTTTAAATTTTGAGAAAAGCCAGAAATCATAAAGTCAAATCTAGACTGTTCGCGGGATGGCAATCTTAGGTTACGTGTTGTTTTGCCAAAATATCTTTCACAAGAAGTGAAGTATAGACAGGTGCATTGTCATGAGAAATATAAAGGTCCCGCAGTACACAAACTCACTCAATAGCATTTCCCCACTGACTGAGTCATGCTACAGGAGAGTGTCTGTTTATGCAAAGTCCCTTCTAATTGATTGCCAATTTACATCAAAGATCGACAGCTGATTCATGAGATATTCAAAATGTTTGCATAATTTCTGGGCATATATTTTGAAAAAAAAAAAAATGTTTATTTATAATTATTCAAATTGTTTGATCTGAAATCATTAAGTAAAAAAAAAACTAAGAATTTAAACAGATGACAGTTTTAAATGAAAATAAGCATAAATTATAATTAATTAGTTTGATTTCAGTAAGCTGCTGATTTTTGTCACTTTTGAAAAACCATCGTCTAGACTCAACTTTTTTTATTTGAAATTATTTCATATATTTAGTGCATAAATTTGTTATAGAGCTGAAAATGACATATCTACTAGCTTTTACACAATGTTGTCCTTACCTTTGACATCAAACATTACCACCAATAAAGTTTTTTTTTTGTTTTTTTTTGTTTTTGTTTTTTTAATGTAGATCAGAGTTTAGTATATTATCTAAATCTTTCTTATTTATATTATTTATATGTGGACTATTGTAGGTGTATGTTGGTCCAGGTAACCTACAAAATAATCTGTAGGTTGCATGGATCAACATATACTTGATGAAGATTGGGTGGGGGCACAATGGCCAAAAAATTGTGATAATGACAAAGATGAGAACAATAGTCCACATGTAAATAATGATAACTCCACATCTCAAAAATTCCAACCGATATCATTCTAGTTATGGATTCTGGGGATCTTCTAGTTACAAGATCAAGTTATCTAATGCTTACATGACACACTCTTTTTTTCCATCCATTTTTGCACTTTATCCCTTTTGGTTTTGTATATTTTTGATGATTGTGTTCTCAGCCCAATAATAAAAATAACATCATATGCTACCACTTGTGTTAATAGAAAGTTGATGCTGAAAAGCTCTCTGTATGACCAAATTCTGATTTTTGGTCAGAATTTGAGAATTGGGGCAGCCCAGAAACTTTTCAGCAAACCTATACCATTTCTTTTGAAGATTGTAGAGGAAATCTAGGTACAATGCCAGATAAATTCTTTGTAGTTTTTGGTATTTTTTCTTTAACAGTATCTATTTTGATATGAAATTGAGACAGACACATTGGCCAGATACCCCTTTAAACAGTTAACAATTCAACACCCTCAGCAACAAATAAAATAAATATTAGAATGTTAGTACAACACTGTGTGCATAGTGTATTGATTATTGACACAGAAAGTGAAATGAGCGATCTGAGTTCAAATTTTGCTAGAATGTTTTTTATTATAATAGTTCGCCTCATACAAGATATACTGATTTATTAATACAGGCATCCCTTGATTAATGTGTTCTCAATAAGTGCGCTAAAATTTTTATATACCAAAATTCAATTACTGTATACATAATACTCAATTAGTGCAGTAAAAACATTCTTCAGTTTAACCATAGTAGATGAAAATTATAGTTACCAATGTACAAATTAGCCACTCTAATCAAGGGATTCCTGTGTTGTATTCATATTTATATTTTTTAAGACAACATTTTGATTAAGGAGTACACATATTGTGAGTGGGTGGTGACATAATCAGGAAAATTCTTTGTCAACCACTTCTGTTTCATGTGGGTGGGAGATAGCCCATTTAGAGTCACCCTAAATGCAGTTGATGGCATTAATCCTGTTACTCTGTGAGAAGAAGTGAAAGAGTACTAAAAAGACTAAAATGACCAAATGTGAACTTGGTGTGTATCATTGTGAGTATGTGATAGTGAAATTGTTTTCCAATCTTAAGATATGTATTATATCATAAGTTCCATGAGCTTATTCTGTTTCTGATTTGAATGGCTATGAAGATAGAAATCCTGTTTATTCAATTTGTTAAAAAAAAGGTTGAGTTTTCAATTAAAAAGAAAGAAAATTTGATCAGAGAAGACATTTTCTTTTTTAAAATGGCAGAAAGATATATTTCCAGTTTTAATTTTCATTGGTATTTTTCCATTGTGAAGAAAAATTTTCAACAAGAAAAAAAATGTACATTCTTTTGAAAATAATTTCCTGGTTGAAAAAAAAAAATCATATTTGCAATTTCTGATTAGGCAGCATATTTCTGAGTTTTGGTGTTGCATTTTCTACACAATGCAAAAAGGCAATTCTCCTGCTTCATTTTATTTTTAATTTTTCCCACAGGGGGATAAAAAAATGATGTGGAGTTTCCAGATTAATCTACTAGTTGCAAACTGGGTGACAAAAGCTCAACACTTCTAAATTTGAAATTGAATTTCTTCTCATGAACAGCCCAAGTTAACACAGCTTTTAAAATGTAACCCCCAAAAGATGCTGGTAGCAAAATTCAAAATCTAGTAATATGAGGCTTATAAAAGTAGATTAATTTGACAATCTAGGTCAGAGTGCAGTATTTTGGATACTGATTTTCAGAGCAGGATGACTCATTTAAAATTTAATATTATGGTCATCAGTAGATGACTTACAAATCTTTTACTATCTTGTAAGACATGTGTGACACATGTTACTCCAGTTCTACTATTTTATATACATAAAAATGTAAAGGTAATGGATTTTGTTTAGTGGCATATCAATGTCTATGGGTTATTTAGTGCTGAAATCTTTGTACATAATTTTATACTTTCAGGCTAATATAGTTAAAATGTATTATTGGTATTTTTTTTAAAAAATGTATTGCTGGTAATTTCACTACAAAAATGTATTATTGGTTTATAGTTTTTTAGCATTGAACTGATTGTCATTTTGCCATAAAAATGTATTGTTGCTCATTTTACTATAAAAATGGCTTGTTGATTTTTATTTGGGAGGGGTTGCTATTTGCCCATGGCTGGGACCGTAACAAGTGCTACCACTCCAGGTCAGAGTAGACCTGGGAACAACATCAATTGAGAGGTGGTTCCAGGCTCCTCAAAACGACCAATCTCCTGATCCTTGCTGCTGGATGTAGTATATCATCATACCCAGGACGAGTAAAGGTGGTTGGATAATGACATCAACATTGGTCATAAGTGTAGAATATTAAATTAAATTTAGTAAACATCACTACAGTTCAGTGTTGCCTGTTTGGCGAATTGGGCTACTTTCAAAAGCCTGATGCTACTGAATCTGGAACTGACTCAAGTTAGCCCTTCTTATTTTAAAAGTAGCCTCAAAAGTTGCAAGTAGCAATATTTAAAATTAGTACTAAGAAAACAGCAAGTAACTTAATGAGCTTGTAAATGGATTGCTGAACAGACAGGTGGAGAGAAAATAAAAAGACAAACATTGTTAAGACCTACAAAGGATAGGAAGTTATGGAAAGCCATGATCGCTCTTGTCCTGAAGGTACATAGAATAAGCTGAGCATTTAAAAGGACCCCAATTCCCTACTTGTACTTCAATCTGACAATCCTAAAAGGATGTACAAATTTTCAATTCACTTAACTAAAAGGTGTAATGAAGTATCTTTGTATATTAGAAGTGAAAATATAATGTGCACCTTACATTCTTATGTACAGAGACTGAGAAAGACTGTCTTTTCTCTCTATGTTTGGTGTTTATATATCTATCTCAATTATATGGTTCTTTCCCACATGTCAGGGCAGCTACTGATATCCTTTGAGATGTGGATATACACTTGGTGGTCAGGTGTTCATCTCCCAGGTGAACCCATTGATACACTTGGTTTCTCTGATGTTACACCGATTGCAAAGTATATTCTGGTATGATCTGGGGTGGGACACATACTACAAAGGGAACATGAATAACAAAAAGATTGCAGTGAATTTGTCTGCTTGTCCCCTTTGAATCTGGTGGTACTAATTTTACCTGTGTTATAACCTAGGGAAGGTTACTGAATAGAATAATTGAACGAAGGTTGGTAATGAATGATAATACTTAGAACAAGAACAACACATATAAGATTCACCAGCAGTGCATAGAAGTAGTCAAATGCTAGAAGTGAGTCAAGTGAATTCCAAAATGAATCTCCAACTGCAGACCAACATACAGTATTTACTACTGTATTTATGTGAATGGGGACATATCCATTATTGTCCATAGGTATGCTACAACAGCCTGTAATCTTGGTACCTTTTTTGACTTTTATTTTTTGTGAAGTGGAAGATCAAATTGTAATGCACCAAGTAACATTCTGTCCTTAAGCTTTTAATTGTAATTACCTAGATGTCTGTGTCTTCTACAAATGATAAAATTGATCGAGATTCACACAACTCTTTTATCAAGATAATGTCATTGTGTAAAGATGATTATGAATCTACTTTCAGTATGAATAACCATATTTGATTCTTGTTGAAATCATTTCTTTTGAATGATGCTTGAAATAATATTGATGTCTGATGTGTGCAAATAAGTAAATAACACACACACTGTCAAAAGGAAATTTTACCCAAAATGAAGTTCGTTTTAAAGGGACTTGTTCTAATTTAACAGCAAAATATGCATATTCTTGTGCAAAGGAAAGTTCCTATTTTTAGTGACAGTGTCAGCAGCTTGATAAAAATATATATATCGGGTTAGAACAAAAGTTTGTAGTGTTTCTCCACAATGATAAAGGTAATATTAGTCATTTACATATAGGGAAACATTCATTGACCAATAATCCAATTTGCACAACATGGGACATTGCTGAGATACTCTATAAAAGTCATATAAACATTGTAAGGCATTTGAAAGATCTTTGATACATGAATCACTATGAATTTTGGATGCCTCATAATTTAACAGAAAAAATGTTTAATGGACTGCATTTCTCTGCACAAACATGTAAAACAAATTTTTTTTGAAAAAAAAACATGATCACAAGCAATGAAAAATTAATTGTTTACAACAATGTTGTGTGAAAAATGTCCTGGACAAAATTAAATCAGTCACCATTGGCCATAGCAAAAGACAGTCTGTATCAGAAGGAGATAATGCTGGGTATCTGGTGGTATTTCAAGAGAATTATTTATTATGAGCTCCTGCCACAAAAGCAGACATCAAATTTAGACAAATATTGTTCTTTGTTGGGTTGATTAAAGACAGCAATCAATGAAAAACATTCAGAAGTGACCCATTGGAAGATGTTCCATAAGGACAATGCCAGACATCTCTTTTCAGACTTGCAAAAATTGTTAGAGTTTGGCTGGGATATCCTATTGGTGTAGTACTTACCTAATATTGCACCTTCAGATTACTACTTATTTCAACTCCTACAAAATTCTCTTAATGGAAAGAGCTTCACTTCACTGCAACACTTTAAAAACTACTTTGACCAGTTTATCACCTAAAAATATGCAATGTTCTGGATATTTATAGTCAGTTTCTAAACATAACTTAGTCTGGCACAAAGCCAGAGTTGTGGGAAGCTCAGTGAGGAACTAACTTTCTTCACCAGCAAATTGGTCTGTTAAATAAACTTGTGTACATGTGGGTCATAGTATGAATTCAGGTATTTATCTCATCAGATAGCAGTCCAATTCAAGATGGCTTTAAATTAAAAAAAATGAGAAAACTATACATATAATTGCCTTGCACTCTTTCTAATGATTCCTAACAACTGAGTCTTTCTACAATAATTCATTAGCAATTCATTTCTATAATAATTTATTAGCAATGCATTTACTTTAAAAATATAATAGTCCTATTATAATTCTATTAGTTACGCTTTTTATAGCTACAATTTCTGACTCTTGATAATCCTTTTTTCTGATTTTTAATGCATAACATAAATAGAATGCTAAAATTTGTTTAAATTAATTTTACCTAAACAATTTGCAAAATTTGGTATTTAATCAACACTTTTTTTTCTAATTCCAACAATATTAATAGTGAGTAAAAAATGACTAAAAATAAGGGAGATAGTGAAGAAATTGCCTCTGTCCAAATGTAGTCAACACTAAAGTAGAAATATTGATTGTTTCATTTTTTCTACTGCTACAATTTGCTGTATCACATTTAATAAGAATAAATGTAAGTTTTGATGATCTGTTTAATAAACCTTACCTGTTATATCATAGCTTTTTTAAATATATTTGAATTCATTTTTACTTCAGTAGAATTCCAACATGGTTTGTAGTCTTTCTTCATTTGAGCTGTATCTGCAATAACATGATAATGTCATTTGGAAAATATTTGTAAATTTCGTAAAAAGATGATAGGATCTAAGATGGGAAAGAGGAAATATTCATCCAGAAACGGAATGAGAGAATCAAAGATTATTGATCTAAATCTCTTTTCCTTTGATTACCATTACAAAAACTCAAGATCAATGATTGAAAGTTATTGATTCTGATTGATCACTTTATTTTGATTAGTTTGCAATTGAGTCGTGATGTCTTGTTCCAAATAGGAGGAAAAACCATTAGGATTTTACCAATAATGTTTTTTCCATTTAGACATCTTGTACAATGGCAATGACCTAGAAACATATCCTATGTTTTGGAATGATTGAATGTCACTGTTTCGTATTCTGAACTTTTCCTTGAACAACAAAAGCATTGCATTAGTATAAGTTCCTGTAGCTTTTGCAATATGTTGCACACTATTTCATTCTGATGATTGTCTATGAGCTATTCTAACAAATGGTACTAATTAATACAAGTGGTTTGCCCCTCCTCCCAACCATAATCTTTATTGCATTAATTCTATGATATATTTAATTCTGGGATTGTCTATGGACTATTTTAGCAAATAATGTGTTTGCATACCAGTCATCATAACCTATCGGCTAACCCCTTGACCTTCATGTGAATAGGTTTGAAAGCAAAATTTTAAAAATGAAAAATCTACACACTGAATAGTGAGAAAAGTAGTCATTTATGTTTCTCTTAGAAAATGCCATTACTACAATATTCTTGGATTGATATTAAGAAAAATGTGAAATATTTGTAGATAATCTCTTATAAATTTTACTTGAGAAAACATATTTATAATAATATTGGCAAACTTGGACCTTCATGCTTGCAAAAAGACGGGCTGTCAAAAGAATGGTTTTACCCTAGACATCACTATTATTTTAACTACCTTAGCTCCTCGGCAGTGTTTATTGTTCTGAAAAATGATTATTAAAATTGTGATAAAACCTAAACATATAATGAAAGCATATTTACACATTTTTTTTATCCTTGACAATTGACAAGAAAAATATTAAACATTGTTTATTTATTAGATTGTTTATTTAAAAGAATAATTTAATATTTACAACATTCTAAACACTAATATAATTAAAACTAATGCAGAAAAACTATGATCTACCAGTTTATAAAGAAATAAATAGGAAAACAATAGACAGATACAAAACAATTTTTATTCATAAATTTATAAACATTTACTCAATTATTAAAATATGTGAACCAACTAGAATTAAATCCTTATTATTTACCATTTTATAAAATTTCCAATTAGCCGATATTTTTCCAACTATTCCAATAAACAATATAATCTAATAAATAATGTTTATTATTTTTGTTATTAATTCTCAAGAACAAAAAATTGTATAAATCTACTTTCATCATATGTTTACATTTTATTACAATTCTAATAATTGCTTTTTGAAATAATAAACATTGCCAAAGAGTGAAGGTAGTTAAAATAATAGTGGAAAAATTGTCCTTTTGATACTGTTTTTTTGCAGGCATGAAGGTCCAAGTTTGATAAAATATTTATTTATGATATAAAAAAAAAATCTCCAAAACAGTGAAGCCCTAAAATAGAGATCAAAAATATTAAACTCCTGGTTTAACATATTATTTTCCAACTGATATAGAGCTGGCTTAATTTATTCTGCAAGGTCACAAGGAGTTTTTGCTTAGATTTAAAAAAAAAAAAAATATTTTTGAAAAAGTTCTGAATCTCTCAATTTTTGCCATAGACAAACGGAAATGTGTTGTCTTTGTGGCTTGGATCTCTAGTCACCAGGCTAAAATTATTACTGGACTCCTTCCATATCAACAAAGCAATAACTTGGCTTGGATTTATAGGTGGGTTTATATTTCTTAAATCACAGCTGAATAGTAGCCAAAACTAATAGAATATTGGTTATGGCAAGACGTGTTAAGCCTAAAGCTTAGGGTCTGAATCCCTACACTTGTATTGATTTTTTTATTTATTTCAGCATCTCCACTTATGAATAGTTCTTCCTTTTGTTAGCCCCTTTCAATCATAAAAAGATATATATATATATATCCCAATTAAATATCTGTTAATAATACAATTTTGTTACTTTCTGTAAATAATCTCAGTTGGGATATTTTTTATCCTATCCCTTTTTCAAAAATACTTTTCTATCTAAAGTGTAGTGCTTATTAGCTCCTCATGAACTTAATATAAAAAAAAAAAAAAAGTTTGTTTGTGCAAAAGTTGGAGCAAGGTTAAAATAACTGGAGACAGATTGATATTAAAATGTCAAAACAAAATATCTAAAAAAAATAATATTAGGTTGGTGCAAAAATAATGACGTAATAATGTCGTTTTTTGACATATTTTTTAACGTCAAAAAACGACATTATTAAGTCGTTATTTTTGCACCAACCTAATATTATATTACAATTTCTAGTGATCTCTATCTATAAAAGGCAGGATGTGTGTGTGTAACGAATGCATTTGCACCAAAATTTACATGCACATGCTCCAAGTTAGCGGGAAGGCCAAGACTGACTTTGCATTTCCCAACTCCCATCGATAGTGGAAATAATCGATTTTTTCATGCTTCTACGGCTGTTTTCATGTAGTTTGCGGCCATTTTGTACTGGCCAGAGTGAGAGCCTATAGCTGGCTGCTACGAATAGGCAGGAAGATTCTATTGGCCAGCATGAGAGCCAACAGCTGACTGACATGAATGTTAACTAGCATGCTAGCATGCAAAAAAAATCAATAGCTGCATTCGTCACAAGTGGGAAAAATTTAAATCTGCGTGGCACTTTACTCCAATTGGCTCATTCACTTGCTTAAACTCAACGTTGATTCTGATTCCACAGAACTGGGTTGGGTGTGAAAATGTATTTGTTGTTAACATTCTTTTTTCATTCGTTTTTTTCAGTTACGAATCCTTTTTTAAAGCTGATCGTTTTGTGTTCATGTTCATTAGTTCTTTTTTCATAAAGATTTAATGTTTAGTATAGAGCTTAGAAAAAATTCGCAGTGTGCGATAGGCAAAAAGTAAGGCATGTAGCAACATCAGCACAGCAAAGGGCACTCCTTTAAAGGCAAGGAAGGGCAAAAATATTTTAAGTCAAGTGATAGCGATTGCTGTATGAGTCATATGATTTTTGAATCAAGCACGGGCAACGCTGGGCCATGCTGCTAGTATTAAATATAAGAGGCATGGGAAACAAGTAGCCATTGTATCTCTCTACAGGTAGGCCACTCAGACTTTACTGTCAACCAAGTAGGTTAAATTAAACATTGTAGTAAATATGGAAATCCTCTGCAGGTATTTACTAAACAGTCTCACATAACTCTGGAATATTTTGGTAGATGGGTTTACTAAATATTATCCTATGGAGAGATAAGTAAAATATGTAAGTACTCTGGAGAGTTAAAGGCAGATGCAAAACCCAGTAAGATACAGAAAGAAATAAGTTCTTTCATTCTTTCATACACAAGAACTTTTAGGTTTTTTCAACAGAAAAAAAAAAGCATTCTATCAATTCTATTCAAATTCCTAATATGTGAACACTCTGTTTTAAATTAAAGGAACTTTCAAATTTTTGCCCAAATACAGAAGGATGCTGAGGATACCATGGACTGAACATGTGAGCAACAATGAAGTTTTAGAGAAAATGGAAACAAAAAGTAAACAATCTTGACAGCAGGAAGAGACAGTTGACATTTCTAGGGCACATAATGAGGAAAGAGAACTTGGAAAATCTGATACTCACAGGACAGATTGAAGGCAAGAGGGATAGTGGAAAACAATGTATAACTTTCTTAGTGGACTTGAGTAAATGGACAGCGGAACAGAGTTTGGGAGAAATAACAAAATTAATTAAGAGCTACAAAGAAGAGGAAGTTGTGGAGAGCCATGATCGCCTACATCCTGGGACATGGCATATAGAGAAGAGAAGAATCTATTATTTACCTTATTTTTATCAAGGGAATTGGAAAAATAATGAAAACAGTTTATAACATTGACAAATTTCTTTCTCAATCATTTTTCAACACTAAAATTTAAACTTTTTCTATGCGCCATGTCTCTTCAGGATATTGGCCAACATGGCGCACCACAATTTCCTGTTCTTTGTAGCTCTTACTAAAGTTTTTTTTTTGCTATCTCTCCTAATTCCTCTTCTACCAACATTTAAATGGCAATTTCTGATTTTTATCAAAGTAGGCCAGTACAACCAGGCAATAATGCTATAAAAATGCATTAGTGAAAATATTTAAAAAAATATTTCTGATTGTGGTGGAGATAAATATTCAGTTTATATTTATCTGTAAGTCTTTACAGAACGTTGAATGCATTTTATGATGGTGTTAGTTGTATGTGAAATACAAAACAATCAAATTCAAATTTCAACTTGTCTGACAATTTCTGTTTAATATTTATTTACTGTGAGTTTAAAACATTAAAAACAAAATTGTTCTTAACATCATCAAATATTTTCTTTTTCAATCATATACACTTTAATATTTGATTAACTTGGGCTTATGGCCATATCATATTGAAACAGTGGTTCCTATACGATCACTAAAGTTAAGCAACATTGAGACTGATCAGTACCTAGAAAGTACTGCTTGGGAATATCAGGTGTTGTAAGCTTGGAAGTGTGAGTGAGGTAATTGATAATGACTTGGGATTGTTAATCAGAGAGCCATTTAATCTACAGCCATCAAGTTGCTTCCAGTGAGATTTGAACTCATTTCCCTTATCTTTAGGAACATGTCTGGCTTCTCCTTTTATGGAGAGTGTCTCTTCAAAATATGGCAATTATGGTTCTACACAACTATCTATTCTTTGTTGCTCTAAACAAAGTCTGTGCTTTTACTCCCTTCCTTCTCTCCCATCCATTTGCACAAGCTCCTTAGACAGGTTTCTTGATGTTTCCCACTGTTTCCTCTTGAGTACAATATATCCCCTTGAGTCAATCTACAAAACCCCATCTCTCATTATGTGTCCTGGAAATTTCAAGTCTCTTTCTGATTCTAAGCACAAATATCCTTTTTATTCCCATTTTCCATAAAACTTCCTCATTGCTCACATGTTTCATCTATGGTATTCTCAATCTCCTTCTGTAGAAACACATTTTTGTTTGACCAACATGTACAAGATGCCAAGCTGCGTTCATGGTGAAACACATTTTAAATGAACATACTAACTTAGCCCTTGTAAGACACAAATACTACAAGGAAAACAACATGAGAAAACTATTTGAAAATACTGAAACCTTCAAAATAATTTCCTACCTTAAAAAAATAGGTTTATACCAAAATATATAACACCTACAATAGATTAACTGCAAGCTATATATCTATAAAACATACATTTACCTTGAAAGTATAAAATTATGTACAAAATATCTGTTGTTGAATGCATAGAGGTGGATATGTTGCTAAAATAAAACAATCAACCAAAAAACATTTGTTGCCCCCAATTTTCTCTTCATGAGTGAGGAAATTATTCAGTATTCACTGCCATATAAGAGGATTGATATTACATAATAGTTCAGCACTCGTTTCTTTGTTTCTAATGAATATTTCCTGTTTCTTAATACTTTGTTTAGCTTTTGTAAGGCATCTTTTGCTATACCAATGCACCTTTCAGACTTCAATGTCAGTTTTCTTAATCTATTGTCCTACTTCCCAGATAATAATGCTTCTCTGCTTGCTTGGTTCTGACATCTCCAATTTGTAGCTTACATCTGCATTCTTGAATCAAGCAAAATAAACCATTGCTGAGCAATTGTCTAAATTTTTGTCCTCTACAGTTTCAAATTTTTCTGTTCTTTGCTCTGTGTGTGTATGTGTATGTTTGTGTATATATTTATGTGTGTGTATCTGTGTAATCAAATGAATTGGAAGTGGCAGATGAGAAATGGATGCTCTACTTTTGTCTTTGGGTGAACTTGGGAGTAAATCAAGTTGGCAAATAAATCTCTTTTGAGTGTGCCATATTCTAACTAATTATGTTGAAGAAGGAAACCAAACAGGAAGTGCTATTGGAAGTGATGTATTCCTGCTGAAGAGGCTATATAGACAGGTGTGCATACACTGCTTAATGCTTGCTTTGTCAAGTTGCCATTCAGATAATCTCATCACCTCAGAAGTCATCATAAAAACAAGTAAAACACAATACGAAAATATTTTATATAAGAAGACCAAAGCAAGGACTTTTTCTGTATATATATATATATATATATATATATATATATATATATATGAATGAATGAATGAATAGCAAATATCTATATACTAAGTGACTAAGTTTACCTTAGTCTGTCACAGAACTAATATAATTGGGTGTTAAGTCAGGATTAATCTTTAATATATTAGCACTGGCCTAAAATTATCACTCTGGCAGGTATCCTGTAAGACTTTTAAATCTGTTCAGAATCTATCTTACACATCTATAAGTCTATTTGTCCAGTGCTTCTGCTATTTACCTAGAGCTCCTTGATAAAATGCAAAGAATAATCAGCAATATCAATGGCCTTGTTCTGGCATCTCAGCTTCAGTCTCATTCTCACTGCTGTAAAGTTGCCACCCTATGCCTTTTTTATTCATGACAATTGTTCAGATGAGCTCTTTGGTATAGTGCCTAGACTGTTTGAATTTAAACACAGTATTAGACTGGTGACAAGGTCTCATTGATGTACAGTTGGCTAGATGTAACTGTAAATTCTATGTTAACAGTTTCTTTTCTCACACTTCTCACTTGTGGAACTCCCTTCTGGCTCCATGCTTTCCAGCCAAGTTTAATCTTCAAAAATTTAAATGCAATATCAATTGTTATTTAACAGTAGAGACAGTTCTCTGTTGAGCAGCATCAACTGGCTCCACCATGTTTTTTTTCTGAACAGTTTTGTCTACTCAGTTTCACTAAGAAGGCATTTCCCAGTGGTGCTGCATACTGAGATTGTCCCCTTGGGAAAATATTATCAAGAAGTCACTTTCTGGACAAATTGACCCTGCTGAGATTCAAACATTAACACTTTAACCATTTGGCTACAGTAATTCCTTTTTCGTGTTTTGTAATTATTTTTTTTTTTATAGGGCTCCTTAGTCAGGCCAAGAACTTTTCAGTGTCTCCTTTATACTGATAAATATCTCCAATTGAGAGAAATAATTAGTTTCAATTATAGACCATCTCTTCATCCTTGGATGTAATAAAAAGGTATATAAATAGAAACCTCTGACTACAATAATTATCATTGTCTCAGTAGCCAAAGCAATGACCTTGTCTTAGACAGAAATGGACATTATTGAGTCTCATAAGAAAATTCAATAACAAGATCATAATGATGCAAAACCAAAAATAAGAATAGTTTAAAAAACTTCAAAACACAGATTATGAATATGTAATTATTGTTATTCCATATATTTTTCAACGGTTTATCTTTAACTCCAATTAATATCAGACTGGTTAGTTTTATTCCATCACAATTACTCAGACTGTTTTAGAACACATAATGTTTATATATGTACATTATATATATTGCAAAGGTTGTCATAGCTGAAGGTGATAGGGAAAATAAGCTCCCACTGTCTATAAAATGTTTCCATGGCATGCATTCCATAGCCTCTGACAACTGTGTCCAGCATCAAGCCAAAGAATGGGTGAAGGTGACAATTGGCACTTCATAACCAGCAGATTCACCCTAGGAAGACAGTCCATCTAGGGGAAGTAAAACTCTGATTTTAAACCTCTGCTGCCTTGTGGTATTATCCAAAACATGGAAAAGGCTATTGAAGTAAATCCAGACAGAGAGTCTGGAGTGGAGCCCCAAATTTGGTTAGCTGTCAACACTGACACCTTTCTGGCAACTCCTGCAGCCAAATCGGTTCTATATGTAAATACCTTTTACTTCCTTTAGACTTAAAGTAAAGCCAGTGGGGGAAATAAGTTTTGAAGAATGATGGTCTGAGTAGATGCTATAAAAAGCCATTGAAATTAAGGTGAAATAAAAATTCTCTACAGGTTGATAATGTTTCATCTAATGATAATAAAATTGAAGATAATATTGTCTTTGTGACATCCCCCCCGGTGTCGCTGCGCCAAATGTGACGTCTGCCTAGCCGCGTCTGTCGTGCTATCCTGTCCTGTGACGACCAACTGGCTTGGTATTGGTCGCGGCACCAAATGTGACGTTCTAACCTTTTGGTGATTCGAATGGGAATCTGGTTAGATTCGGTATCAGCCTTGTCGTTCCCAGCTCGCTTCCAACATCTGGTTACCGAAGTAACTGCTTTGATTTCCAGTCTAACCTACCCACGTTGTGAATTGATCTTAGGCAAACAAACTCAATCAGTCGCTGGGCCGTAATGCAAGTCGAGTTCGAATAAGGGCGATATCGCACAAGTATATGTAAAATAAAATAAAATAATAACTCGAAAAGTTCAAATGTGTTAAAAAAGGATAACAATATTTTATATATGGTTGCTGAATACAGGACTGCGTCTACTTCCCAACCTGCTATATGGATTTGTGACACTTTGTGTTTGTTAGGCGAGTCTTAACATCTTAAGTTGTTTGTTCTTTAAGAAACTGGTTCTTGGTGTATCTTCAGGTGATATTCGTAAAACTTGTTTTGGTGGTGTGAGTCTAAGTCGTTCTTCAAAAATAAATTGTTCTTGGTTAGAAATTGAGTTCGGTATTTGCGCGAATCTTAGCTTCTTCGAGGCGGGTGCAACTGCTTGCCTGTCTGTCTCCAACCCCAACTGTGAACTTGAAGTCGAACTCAACTGAACTTAACTCGCTGCGACTCTGCTTATATGGACGCCGACCAAAACCGGGGTGGGCTTGTCGGGGTTTGAGGTTCCTTGATAATTCTAAACCCACAATCCACCTTCTTTGTTTTCGGTCAGGAAAATTTTATTATTTTCCATTTTTGGAAGGCTTCCATCTTCCCACCTTCTTCTGTTCTCATATTGGTATCTCATCCATACCCTCAGAGGGTGTCAATGGGTTTCCCCTCTCTCTCACACCTATCCCTTCAGGGGGGCGCAACAGGCCTCCCCTCCTTCACATGATTACCTCCGCCTAATGCTCATGCCACCATTCAGCCAATGGGTGCTCAGCAGCGTGGGTGTGGCCAGACTAGCCTCGGTTTAAAAAATCTTGCTCAAAGAAAAAAAAAAATTATCTTCCCTTTTTTTTTTCTTTCTTTTCCTTTTCTCTTCGAGGAGACCTCACACCCTAGACACTTTATTTTGACCGAATCACCTGGAATTCGTCAACCAGCTTTTCACCAGCATCAAGTGGGTGGTCATATGATGAGATTGCATTCTGGCGTTAATTAAAAATAATTTTCTTATCATAGCCAGACCCTGGCACAAAACAGATGCCTTTTTCAAAGATCTTCGTAGATAGCCAACGGCTCAGTCTTTTGTTTTTGTAATTCTTCGGTTGATCCAACTGACATTTTCTGTGACCTAAATAATTTTTATCTATTTAGAATTCTGCCCTGTAGGTCATTTGACCAGCCTGGAATTTTCACCCGCCCCGTAACATAAATCAGATTAAATCCAGTATCTTCCTTTCTCGACAATGGAAATAAAAAATTTGACCACTTTTCTTTGTCAGAAAAATAACACCGCTTAGTGTCCTTTTCGTGATGGCTTCTTATCACCTAACTTTAATTCTCGCCTTTTTTCTTTCTTTTTTTTTCTTCTTTCTTTTTTTTAGCAAGCCAAATAGTGTCACATCTTTGAACACAACACTTTGACCAATATATTCTTTCAGCTTTTTTGCATTCTCTGAAGTTTGAGATGAACTTTTCGTTGTCTGAAGCCCAGATTTGTAATTATTTTTAATCCTTTAAACAAATACTAGGATGAAAACATGTCTCAGAATTTGTTTTTCAATTTCATACGTCAAATGCAATTCTGTTCCACTTTGGTTCTTGCCAATGTATTATACTAGTTAATGAATAAGCAAACCATGTAAATGCTTGCTTCCCTTTTTTTATCTAATTGTTAGAACTTTTATAATGATTGTTAAAAAATCTGGCTTCAACCACCACTTCTACTCCAACAATTTCTTTTTCCACACTTCCTGCCCGAGGAACTCGCTTCCATTTACTTGCTTCTCTGATAACTACAATCTTCAAAAATTTAAATGCAGCATCAATTGGTATCTTCTGTCTTCTTGATTCCTGTTCATCTTTTGTTCTTTCTTCAATCCTCCCTATACTCAGTCTTTTCTCTCACTTTCACTCCCTGTAACTTCTAGCTTACTAGTAGCATTCCCACCTTGCTTGGCATGAAATCATTAAAAAAAATGACACATTGATCTTGGAGATATATGGAAAAGAGCTTCTATTCTTAATGTTCTTAAATGGAATTTAGAACATCACTCAATAGAAAAATTGTTGTTTTGTATGAAGCTCTTCTGACAGAAAGACTTATTATATTAAACATTTTGTATGACAAAATAGATTCTCTGTTACATATTTGATTTGCAAACAAGTGTATTGTGAAAAGCAGATGACTGAATGAAAGTTTTTTTTTTTTATATTCAAGAAATATCATTTGTGAAAGAATTTCAGGATGAAAAATTCTTTTTTTTTTTTTTTTTTTTTTTTAATATTAACATCAAGATTAAAACATTACATTTTAGTATAAAATGCATCAGTAATTAGACACTTACAGTCAAAGAGTAAGTATGATTCATATTGTGATCATATGTAGATCAAAATAAGTTTGGAAGGAAAGAATTTTCAAATCACCTTAATAAATGTGGCCTTGTGCCAGGCTAAACTAATCTTTAAATATTCAAAACATTACCCTGATTATTTACATATAATTACTATTATATCATATTTTTCAATTTATCTTCGCCTTTAGTTAATTTTTTTTTTTTAGCATTTCACTCCAAGCAATGCGCGAGTGCCACTAGCATGCAAAGGGGTTGCAGATAGTAAGACAGATATGCAAAGAGGCGTGTTTGAAGAAAGTATAAAGTAAAGGATGGAGGGAACACAATCAGAAAATGTCAATTGACATTACACTTGAATATTTGAAGATTATAGTTATCAGGTAAGCAAGTAAGAGGAAGGGAGTTCCACAGATGGGAAGTGTGAGAAAAGAAGCTGTTGGAGTAGAAAAGATGGCTACATTTAACCATTTTGAGAGTGAAAGGGTGGGACTGAGATGCCAACCTAATAGCATGCTTAAATTTATGCAGTTTGGGAACCAACGAAAGTGGCTCATCAGAGCAGTTGCCATGAAAACACTCGTAGAAAAGACAGAGGGAAATGATGGCATTTCTGTGATATAGTGACTGTAGACAAGATGCTAGATCAGGACCTATCACATTGCATATCTGTCTCTGGATTTTGTCAAGGATCTTGAGACATATGGTGGGGGTACCAGACCATAGATGACAGCAGTACTCCATGCAAGGATGGATGCTTGATTTATAGATTTGAAGTATGGACTCAGGCAAGGAAAATTTTCTGGTATGACAGAGAGAACTAATTTTCTTTGTGATATTTGTTCGACCTCTGGTTAATGGGAGACCAAGCAGGTGTAGTGAGGCACTCTTGTAGAGTTGGGAATCAGCCATTCTGATGTGAGACATTTTGACCATTTAATTTTTCAACCTTCTTGTATTGTCTTCAGTTTCATCACAATTTTCATTGTCTCAATTTCTAAAATGAAGCACTGTTGTTATTGTTAATTTTTGATTAGATTTTTCTTTTTATTTTTGTTGCTTTTCATTTTAATGTTCAGCTGCTTAGGTTGTTTTTACATTCTACAACAGTTATGAAAGCAACAAAAATTAGAAATAAAGGATTATCTTCCTGCATTGCCAAAAGCCTGTCTAATATGAATAGCAACTAACTGATTAGGCTATGAAAGTTCATCGACAGGCATAATTCAAATTCACTCATATAGCTACACTCCCCATTATC
Source organism: Acanthosepion lycidas (assembly GCA_963932145.1). Taxonomy (NCBI): domain Eukaryota; kingdom Metazoa; phylum Mollusca; class Cephalopoda; order Sepiida; family Sepiidae; genus Acanthosepion; species Acanthosepion lycidas. Next base: position 118,119,446 of record OZ010582.1, on the reverse strand, counting down.
CAATGCATGAATTATTTTTCACCCTACAGCTCCTTTCCCACAGATGCAACATTGCAGGCCTATCACTATTTTCACGGAACTGTTCTACAAGCTAATTCAGATGTTTACAGGTAAGACCCACCATACCACATACACAGTAGCAAACTATCCTCATTCCCTTCCTAAGAAGTGACATTTGGACAACTTCTTTCTAAGAACCACTATCTTGTGGAACAGACTCCCAAGAGGATGCTTTTCTGACAACTTCACTCTTAACCTCTTTATTTAAGTCTTGGGTCAACTGTTATTTATCATGCATATCTTCATAATCTATAATTCTTATATCCATAAAACAAAACTATAATGGTGACCTTACCATCAACAAGAAAAAAAGTGGAATTGACAAAATAACAAATGTAGATAAGACATGGTTGAGATAAGTAACAGGGTTTTTATTTCCTGTTATCTACAAGGTTTGATTGTTCCAAGGTATCATATATCAGTTGTGGGAGGGTGAGAGTTTGTTTTGGAGTATAACACAAGGTAGTAGTCAAGATAGACATGTGGAGAAAATCAACACGCATATGTAATTGAGTGAGATATACCCATGGGAGAAATGTTCCATAAATTATTGGATTGTAATAGTTCAGAGTTATTTTCCGCTGCTAGTTTTGTTGCTGGCCCAAATCATCACTATTGATAGAAGTGCCTTGGTATACTGCTAATGGCCTGGGCATTTGTATCGTCTGCTGCATTCAGTTGTCTGTCTTGTGGTCTATCACTCAGATATGCCTTACTGGGTGAAATCAGCATTGGTTTTATAGTGAGTCAGTGGCTCAAAAATAGCTGCTGTGAAAATATTAGTTGCGGATGTCAAAGTGAGCACTTCCATTTGTGTTAAAGAATTAGAGTTCTGACAGTATATGACAACACCATTCGGTAATCCTTTTACCTTGAGTGGCTCTTGAGACTTGTATTGGGTGAACAGAAAACTTTCTCTGTGTGCATGTATGTGTGTGTATATGGAGGGGTAAAAAACAACATAAATAAAATGAAAGAACTAGTCACAAATGAATGACTTTTTTTTTTTTATTAAGCATTTCACCCCAAGCAAGGTGGGAGTGCCACCAGCACGCAAGGGGTTACAGAGAGTGGGAGCAAGAGTAAAGAGGCATGAAAGAGGAAAGGATGAAATAGATCAAGGCACCTGGAGATGTTGATTGACATTACATTTGAATAATTGAAGATTATTGCTATCAGGGAAGGAAGTAAGAGGAAGGGAGTTCCACAGACGGTAAGTGCGAGACATGAAGCTATTGGAGTTGAAGAGACGGTTACATTTAACTGTTTCAACAGTGAAAAGGTGGAACTGAGATGCCAACTTAGTAGCACATTTAAATTCATGCAGTTTGGGAACCAGCAAAAGTAGCTTGTCAGAGCATTTACTGTGAAAGTATTTGTAGAAAAGACAGAAGAGATGGCATATCTGTGAGAAAGCGACTGTAAACAAGATGCCAGATCAGCCTTGAGGTTATTCAATCTTTTCATTGTTGTCATTTTTAACAGTAATAGAAAGTGATTTCTAACACAATAAAAACTTGAAGAGGATTGCGGCATATATCAGAAATGTGTTATAAAATGCACATTTCTTTTTAAACATAGACAACAAAAAGGATAGACAATTCAACTTATAGCTCATATCTTGAGATGTCCCTTTTGCAAATAGCATACTTTCTGGATACACATCTGTCTATATTTACATTGTTCAGACTGTTATCCTCATCTTTATTGCCATATTCTCAACGTATCGGCTGTTATATGCTCTATCCTTCTTCAGGTGATATTTCTTGGAATTTGGGACCAAGCCCTTTATTTGGTCCAGATTAGTAGATTGTTCTAATTTCACATATCTCAGGTTTAGTTAATTCCGCTTGATAACTCAACTCTCCAAGTTTTTGTTCTCTCTGCTGTGACCAGGAATTGAACTCACAACTCTTTGGCTCAAGTCACTTTTGGATCAAACCAATGCTTTTATCCACTGGGCCATGTATCCTTATCTGATAAATATACAAGATTCATCAGTCTTTCTTCTGTTGGTTTTGATAACTTTTCTACTCTTTCAACATTAACTTTACTTTTATTGCTTCTTAGATATTTCTGATATATGTTGCTTTTAATCGCAAGTTTTTCTATCTAGAGAGGCTAGTAACCTTTCCATTAATTTGCTGTCTTTGAAATCATTTATGACAAGTTGGATAATAAATAGCAAAATGCGAGGGAGTGTCCTTGTGTATGAATATACCCATCAACTTAAAGTGACCATTACCATTTGAAAAACATCTTGACAAAGAACTTGGAATAATTCTTTGTATTTACCTTGAAACTATCATAAACTTTGAAGGGAACTATAATTTCATTACAGACAATACTATCCCAAAACATGATTCTACCTCCTATTTGTTGTCTTCTAAGTTATTGTTATAAACACATGTATCATGAGATGAAAAGAAGACAAGAATTGTTAAGATAAAATAGAGGATCAAGGTGGAATATCTTTTTGTGGGGCATGGAGTTGACGTATAGTGTCGGGTCACTTGACCAAGGTTACTGGTGGTGACATTGACAGGTTGCTTTGTTGTGAGCGTGGCATTCTTAAAAGCAGATGACTCATTGTTTTTTGTCATGTTTTTGCTTTAGCAGTAACATTCACAATTGGCTTCTTTTATATTGTATTATATATATATTTTGGGAGGATTTCTCTTGTGAGCCAGATGCTTGGAGCCCTTACACAGAGAGTAACTTTTTTATTTTTAGTTCTGCTTTTGTAGCCTTCACATCTGGCTGACAGGTTTTGATGTAGAGTGATTCGGAAAGATATCTAGTGTGAAGCAGAATATAACATTGTGTTGATTGACTATTTTCATGAGAGACCAACCTTGAGCCAAATTAGCAGGTTTATTCAGTGTAGCTTAGGATTCATCAGTAAAATTATTTTTGAGAATCAGTTTTTATATATATCTTCACCAAACTTACAAATTTCTTTTTGAGGATTTTTACTTAAATGTGGTAGTTTGGTTGCTTTCATTATCTTTAGCCAATGTTTTTAACCTTTTAGATGTTTTCTCTTTGTTTACACTCACAACATATCATGTTCTTCAAATGTTTTCTTGTTGGTTAATCAACTTTTATTGGGTTTTACTTTCTTGATTTTTCTCAAATCTCTTTGTAACATTTTTAAAGCCAAATTTTTTCTTATATTTGCCAATGCTTTCAATTTCTTTTTTCATTGTTTTCTGGTCTTTGTTCAACTTCTTCACAATTTCCAATGTTGTGTTTACGTTACTCAGTAACATTATAATATCTTGTTTCTCTTTTGATGTTATATCTTTCTTATAACCCATGGCAATCTTTATATATCTAAAATTAAAAAATAAATCTCCAAAAACTATAGCATTATATATGTTTATTTATGTGATAAACAAGTCTGAGTTGCATAATAAACTCTTACATATCAAATAAATTATTGTAAATAATTATAATAAAAACACATGTTACAAGGTTAAATTCACATTGTATATTTATTATGTAAGTATACCCAAAAAGGACAGAATGTATGGTCATTAATGTGAAGAGCAGCTCAAGATGTGGACTACAGATTGAAAACATCAAAATTAAGCAAGTATAGAAACTTAACTATCCTGGATCTGGGAAGTGTTTTAATGGAAAATGTGATACAAAAGATACCCTCCAAAAGCTAAACAAAGTATGAAGAAACAGCAAAATTTCATTAGAACTGAAGAAAAGATTGATTGTTTGATTCTCTAAATGTGTCCCAGAATTTTCAACTCTATTTTTCTGATTCTAAGTATAAATATCATTTTTTTGTTTCTGTTTTTCTTAAAATTTCCTTATTGCTCACATGTTCTGTAGAACCACATCTTTTTTGCCTAATGTTTCCTATTCATCTGTGAGGAAAGTGTTCGGCGTTTACTACCATATAAGATGATTGAGATTACATAGCAATTCGGTACTTTTCTATATATGTTGTGTATTTGGTCTCATGTTCTCAAGTGACATGAAGTAGAATGATTATATTGAATCAATTGCTGGGTCTACTGCTAGGAAAATTGGTTCACTCTGTTGTGCCAGATAATTTTTCTCATTAGAATCTTCTGTGCATGGAATATTGCTGCCATGTCATATATCTTGAAATTCTTGACAAGATTTAAAGAAGGCCTCTAATGTAATCAATCCTAAATTATCATCTTAATTTCAGTCACTTTCTAACCAAAGTGGAGTGGCTTCCCTCTCTTTTCCCCAAATATTTTCATGGCAATTGTTATGGTTATCCTTCTACCTTGGTTCCTTGACTGCATGAGTTTAAGCATGCTACTAATTTGGCAACTAGGGATCACCATTTTACTATTGAACTAGCTAGATACAACCATCTGTTTTTTTTTTGTTGCAATTCTCACTTGTGGAACTCCCTTCTGATTTTTAGCTTCCCTACCACCTATGATTTTCAAAAAATTAAATGCAATGCCAATCACCATCCGCTGGCTTTCTGAAACTTGTTCTTTCTTTCTGAAACTTGTTCTTTAATTGTCCTTTCTCCTCACTAAAGTCTTTTCCTTCTATTTCACTCCCGATATCTCTTTGTGTCTTAGTGGCATTATCACCTTGTTTGTGGTGAAATAATTAAAAAATATTTGTATATAAGGACACCGTCACTTTAAAACAATAGCTGCTTTTTCTAAAAAAAAAAAAAAAAAAGGAAAAAAAGTACTGGTTGTCCCTCTTTAATTTCACAATAGACAATAGTGCGACATGACCATTGACAAAAATGCTGCCCCCCCCCAGAAGACCCTCAATTTAAACATATCCTCAACTCATTCCTAATAAATGTTGCTGCTGCTGTGTTTTATTCAACTAGACATTCTATAATGATAAACTCCATTGTTTTATAACTAGTATTGTTACTAGAAACAATGACACCATGTTGATCCAGTATTTAAACCATAGCGTGTGCCAAATTTTACTCTTAAGTAAAAATTTTGGCACCTTCTTGGTCAAAAGTTTATCTTTAGGTATCCATTGGAGATTAATCTTTCTTTACGGATACTTTGTGACTGTAAGAACTTTTGGTACCTTCATGCACAAATATCTCGTTTTACATTTTGTTTAAAAAAAAAAAAAAAAAAAAAAGAAAAGAAAAGATTATCTCCTACAAAGAACACAAATATCGTATTAGTCTTACTCTTGTGTATTTATAAATATGAAGTTGAAAAATATTTAACTGTGTCAAACAGAATTTTTTATTCTTCCTGGAAATGTATTGAATTAATTTTCATTATTTCAAATTTTCAAAGAGAAATTTGATTAAATGCTTGGTTATATATATTTTCTATTAATTTTCTCTTATGCTGTTTTCTAGCACATTTGCAGTTTGCTAACAACATTGCTTGTTAAAAAAATAAATACTACATGCAGGGTGTTCCAAAAGATGCATTACTGATATAGTGATAACCTTGTAAATTTTATATTTATTTACCAAATGGAATCATATTTCTGTAGTCGAATTATGGAAGATGATGTCATGCAAATTTTCCCTAGTTGCTATTTCACAAGTGTATTTTTTTTTTGCCAAGTGTCGTGTGACTTTTGGAACGCCCTGTACATTAAAATGTTATCACTGCAAATCTATTCATATTGTCTTCATAAAAAAATATTAGGTTGGTGCAAAAATAATGACGTAATAATGTCGTTATTTTGACGTATTTTTTAACGTCAAAAACGACATTATTACGTCATTATTTTTGCACCAACCTAATACTTAATTTCTTTAATTGATGTTACTGGAGTCTGAAAAATATAATTTTTATTCAGTAAGTGTTTCATTAAATATTTTCTTTACTATTTCTTTAGTAACGAAAGTGTTGCATTTAAATATATTATCATCCTCTCCGTAACCTTTTAAGTTAACACTCGGCGCTTCTCGCCATATTAGCTTATCTTAACATTTGGCGGGAAGCGTCGGAACTAGACCCGTGGTAATTTAATATTACTAATTTCAGTTAATTGCTATTTGAGAGGGATTATTTACAGACCTGTCAACTCTCTCGGCAGTGTCGAGAGACTCCCGGTTTTGAGCTCTTTATCGTAAGTCTCTCTGTTAGTAACTGGTGTTCTCGCGGTTGTTAACGGTTTCGTTTAGTGTTGGTATTCCGCAGTGTCTGGTACTTTTTACTGCAAGATTCTCCCTGCAAATAAATTGTTGAGCTTTTCTCCGCTAAAAGAGCTATAAAGTGAAAATACTCTTTATTTAGTACGCATGTGTTTTGAAAACTGTTTCGTGCCATGATTCGGTTATTGCAGAGATAACGTTATTTTATTTTATTTGTTTTTTTGATAATGGATTGCTTTTTTTTTTTTTTTTTTTTTAACAAGTAAAATATATAAAAACATTGGCCTGAAATGGACCAAAATCATGCCTCCTTTGGAAATACTGTGAATGCGAAGAATGGTGTCTTATTTTATTTAATTTATTTTTTGTTTCTCCGTTTTTGGTCAAAATAGAAATTAAAAAACATCCTTTTTAGCCTAGGTTAGTGATCTAAGACTTCAAGTTTTATGATTTTTTTTTTTAGGTTGACGGTTTTTTTTTGTGTTTATATATTACCACGACTGATATTAATAAATTAAATAATAAAAAAAATAAGTTTTTTGATCTAATTATTATTAGATCAAAAAACTTATTTTTTTTATTATCAAAGAACAAAGTTTACAACCCGAACTGTGTGTAAATGCTTTCAAGTGAGTTTCAAACAAGGTTTTAATTGCTTCGTAAGAAGACCAAATACTTCAACAAATTAATCAGAACTACACAAACATCAGTAGTAGTTTCTTCAGTTTAACAAAAAAAAAAAAAAAAATTATAAACCGCTAAATTACATTTCAAACTGTAATCGTAAACCCCCCACCCCAAAAAAAGTACCTTTCGTAGCAGGTTCAAACAAAACATTCTGGACAATCGAGGGCTGACTGATCACGGATTATAAATTGTAAAAAAAAAAATCAAGTTAAGTTTTCTTTTATCTTCCTTTTTTTTTATATAGATATTTTCATCTGGATTTAGAATTCTGGAAGGGTTATTCTGTGAAAAATAATACAGCTGTTTATCACGGTGGCCATTTTATTCATGCAATAATTCATTTCAGCCAAAGTAAAAGTGTTGCTTATACACCGGTGGCCTGTTCAGCAACTTGGTCACATTAGTTTGGAGGGTAAAAGACTAAAAAGAGATTGTGCTAAAAAACAATTCCCCATAAAACAGACTTATGTAAACAATTCATCTGTGTATTGTACTACGAACATTTTTATAACTGATTTACGACCAGAGAAGCCTTCACTAAAAATCTAAGTTAGTTTTCAAACGAAAAAAAGGAAGTTATTGAAGGTTTGTTGTTCACCTTTTGAAAGCTTTAACAATCGCTCGCGTTGGATGGTGTCAAGAAGACTGGTGTTCTTTGGGCAATTCCAAGATGATATTTTCAGCGCATTCCTTCACGATGGCTCCAAGATTCTCGGTGGGATTGAGGTTAGGTGCTAAATCCCTGTTCTGTGGGTGAGGCGGGGATCGAACTTTTCCTCATCTAGGAGTGCTTGAGTCACGTTTGCCTTCGTGCAATTGTTGAGATCGTGCAGGAAAGTCATCTGATCAAATCTGCCCTGCCGGTTTGAATGTCTTTTTTTTTTTCTTTTTCTTTTTAATCCTTTCTGTTTCACCAGTACAGTTTTCTGAAAATATAAGCCATAGCGCGACTACTCAGCAGTTTTGATATCACCCTCACCACTCATGGCTGTTTTGGATGTGAAAAACAACGAAGCTTCTGGACAAATTGAATACTTTGATTTTTGCAGTGGAAAGCAAATATTAGGTTGGTGCAAAAATAATGTCGTTTTCTCACATAGTAACATATGTGAAAAAACGACATTATTTTTGCACCAACCTAATACCACATTGAGTTTGAACCCGCACTCGCCAAATACACAGCTAAAAAATAGTCTCACCTTTTAGATGTTACTTTGATTATAGAAAATTAACAAATTAATCAAGTGCTAAGGCTATTCCTAAATTTTGCTTTTAGAGATTATATAGGTACCGCCACGAAATTGCTAAAAAAAAGAGTATAGTCTGATGAAAAAGACGCCAAACTTTATGAAAACAAAATGTTATCGTCTAAATGATTATGTTTTTATGAAGAGAAAAGACCAAAGTTTTTATTAATTATTTTTAAAAATTTTTGCTTCTTTTTAGAACATTCTAAATTTTGATTAAAAAAACCTTGTTTCTCTTTGTACCAACATGGACTAGTAAATGACAGATAATTTTTTGCACGTTTTTTTGGTATTACACACATTAATTTGGAAAATCTTGCAAAAATAAAAATAATTGTCAGATGTTAATGAAACTTTCAGAAACTATTCACAGAATATCGAAATTATTATAAATATGTTTTTTTTTTTTAAAGTCATGGCAGAAATATTTTTTTATATATCTATTAACACCCCCATAACTAATTTTATAAAAAAATTCTAGAAATTCGAGCGCACCAACCTTAGTGATTACAATAGTTAACTTAAAACTAAAAGCACAAGGCTTTTGAAGAATGCAAATCATGTTTTTTTTTTGTTTTTTTTTTTAATTGGAGCCAACGTACCTGAAAATCAGCTCTGAATTGTAACATACAAAACTCAATAAAACAAATATATTATTTAATTTCAAATGCTTTTGTTTGTTTTTAGTTGTTTTTATGAATATGGACAATATTTTCTGAAAGCAAAAAATTTTTTCAATGAAAATTGAATTTTTAATACAATTATTTGTTATTTCTTTAACTATAATAGATTTTTACATTAAGTTTTTAAAAATATTATAACATTAGTTAAAAGCAACATCAACATTTCAAAGTGTCCAGATGAGATTGTCATTGTCTAGCGCTTTGAAAATTGTATCGTTTGGACCAATCGGAAGAGCCATGGTAATTAAAAAATGTAATTTTTGTGCTTATAATCGGGCAGTAATTATAAAGTATGGAAGACCAACCAGAATACAATTTAGTTGCATTATTTGAGTTCAGCATTGTTCTCCGCTGTTAAGGCCTTTACTTTTGCGAAACACGTATGGAGAAGTTAATTTGATTTTTCAATTTCAACTGAGAAGGGTACCTATAAGTATCAGTATCATCTTATGAAATTTAACTACTGCTAAACTTTAATTTATATGATCTTATTTTTATATTAATCTCAGTTATGACATTTTTCCATAAATGAAATATCAAAATTAATAAAATGAATGGAAATACAAATAACACAGTAAAATGTAATAAATGTACATAAAATTATAGTATTTTATGTACACTTCTGATAAAATTTTATAAGAAAGGTACCTATAAATTAATTAGATACCTTTTTCTTATGAAATTTAATCTCACTCTTAACAGTCTTATTTTTTAATTTCTTTATATTTTCCATAAAGCATCGTAAACGTAAAGATGAAAGCTAAGTACAAAAAAAAAAAAAAATGAAAAATTAGAGTGCTGAAAGTTTTCCTTAAAAGTAACGAGGTAAATAATTTGTTCATTTAAATCTAAATAATTTCACTTCCTTCCATCCGTAGAAAGAATTATCCTCCCGTAAGTTATCTAAACGTCATGAATGTGTCTTTCATCACTTGTCAAACGACGCAAAAGTTTATGACCGGCTTTGTTTTATTTTCAAATTACATTTTTTTGGCGCAGAAGCTAAGTTAAGCTTGGTTCAAAATATTTTAAATAAACATTATAATTTCTGATTTTATTAAAATCAGTTTTGAAAAAATGATAATTGATTTTTAAAAGAATATCAAAGTCAGATTTTCATCTTTTTTATCAAATGATTGAAAATGACTGATTATCTGTCCTTTTTTTTTGTCAAAAAAAAAAACAACAAGATTTTTAACGAAAATTTCTGACGTGCTAGGAACAATTAAAAAATGTAAAAAAATACCCCAAAAATACTTTGATCTTTCCTCTTTAATAATATGAACATTAGATGATAAAAACTTGTTTTCGTCAAGTTCGACGTCTTTTTCATCATGCTATCTCTGTTTGTTTACATTTTCGTGGAGGTACCTATATATGGAGATGTTAACATTATTGTAAGGATTTTACAATCAAGAGGAAATACATTAAAAATGTCATGAATGTTATCTGCTTATAATAATAAATTATTATTAACAACAACAATAATAGTATTATTCTACTTTATATATATATATATATATATATATATATATATATAAAGTTTGTGTGTTGGTCACCAATCCTTCTTTTATACAAGTTTAATTGAAAACAACTGAATACATACTTCAATTAAGTGTTTTATTAATTGTGTCTTGTATTTTTACAAGTGATTTCTTTTCTGGACATAATGTATGTAAAAAATGCCCCAAAGATCTGTAGTTTTGAGCATTTTTGGCTAATCTAACAGCTATTATCAAAGATAAGTGAAAGTGCTCAGATCTAGATATCATTTGGATAGTTTTTACACACTCTAGAGGTCCAGTGATGTGATTTCTGTTATTTGCTACAGTTGTTTGTTTGTGATTCTATAGCAGCAGTCCACAATATTCAAAGTAGTATGGTCTTCAGCAAGACATTGGCTTCATTCACTCAAAGCCATTTTAACCATTGTTCTTAGAAAGTGGTTGTATGCAGCTGACAGTTTAGATATTTCTGATTAGGTTTGGTGCTATGCATGGCATTCATATGACAGTCTTGATCTGATGTCTGTTTTAGAACATGACTTTAGTTTTCAGGTTAATGTTTTGATTTTGTAGTGAAATTGATTAATTAATTTATTTATTTGTATTATTTTGGGTGAAAGTACTTCTAGTGCAGCTTATTCTGTTTTCAATTTCCTTATATTCTAAATGCTAAATTTGTTATAACTGATCTATATACTAAGGTATTTGAAGTGTTTAGTATTTAGTAAAACCAAATCCTGAATTTTTTATGATAGATTCAAGATGTTGGCATTACTGCTTTCATTCCAATTCCAGATTCCATAAATTTTTGACTTCCCAGGCAAAGTCCTGATATTTTTCAATTTCTTTTTATCCCCTGCCCCACACATGCTGGAAACAGCTGTACACACAAAATAACAATCTGTTCATGACAGCCAGAATTGACCATGGTATGTGGTTTGGTTTGTTCAGATCTTTTCCTTTGTTTTCATGTGCATGTTAATGTCTCAAAAAAAAAAAAAAATAAAAACACTGTTAAATTCATTATTTTTTATCTATGTTGAATGTGTTAAATTATTCAACTTTTTAACAAGAAAAAAAGTTGATATTAAAAATTGCCACAAGACATCGATTTATTTAAGATGGAATGATCTATTATAGCATGTCTCTAATTTGTATTTAGTATATTGTATTTATTTTCAACTTTTTTAGTTGTATTGTTAACCTATATTGCATATGATCCAATCTTGCACATAATTAGGTTACAGTAAAATTTATTGTAATTACTATGAATGCTACCTTATGAAAATTGAGATGTAGCATTCCCCCGAGCAGTATCATAGATTTGGACATGGGGCCATGAGAACCTTGCACTGGCCTTGTGTAAGCAGAATCTTTCAACCCTATTTATAAGCAAAAAAAAAAAAAAACTTCTTAAAATTTTGTGTGCTCTTTGGAAATTAATTATACGCATTCACTTATGCTCAGTTGGCCCAACCAGCAAAACTTTTCTGTTTAAAACTTTTGGTAAACTAAAATCACTTTCAAACGAATAGAATAAAAAAAAAAAACTCATACATATAAACATTGAATAATAATACAAATAAATAAATTAATTAATCAATTTCAATATTAGTCTATGGGGAAAAGCTCAAATTAAAAAGAAGTATTTTTTCTGACTATTGAAATGTTTTTGTTTAATTCCTTTCATCTTTACACTTGGTTTACCACTTAATTTAAATATATTTCTCAGTGGGTTGTGTGGGGTTTCATCCCCTCTATCACTGAATTGGTTTCTGATGTATAGTGTTTAAAAAAAACAAAAACGAAAAAAAGGTTTTCTATTCTTTTGCAAAATGTTTTCAACATATTTTTTAATCATTTTACCCCAAGCAAGGACAAGGGGTTGCTTAAGGTGAAAGAATAAAAAAAAAAAGAAATGTTATTAAGAATAGAGAGCAATAAAAGAAGACTCAAAAAGGTAGTAGATAATGATAGATGTTGCACTTGAAATTTTGTATAAAATATTTGAATAGTATTGGAGGATTCTTTATCCGAAGGTGGGATCTCTTGAAACCTGTTTTTCTATATTAATGTTCTCATGAATTCTAGAAGAAATTTTAAAAGACAGCTGTTACTCTGGTGTCTGATTTTAATTTTCTAAATTGTAGCTTATAAGTTGACCTTGAGATTTTTAGTTCAAAATTCAGGTTTAGGACAGACTGGGTCATATAGCCTTCATTGGCAACCAGTCTATGCACAGAAAAAATGGCAGCCTAGTCTGGGAAAATCTTCTGCCTAGTCAGTCATGAATTGAAAAAGATATGAAATGAACTCTTCAGGTAATGAAGTATTACTGACACACACACACACACACATTTGCTGTAAGCTTGGATTTTGGGTGGTGTAGTAGATAATGGCTTGGAATTGTTAATTGGAGAGCAGAGTTACAATTCTACTTGGGTTTGTTATATTCACTTATATTCAAATACCCCTGGAAAAGACATGAACTCACCTCTTCTTTTCCCTGCTATGACTTGTATCACTAAATCATTATTATCTCAAAAAAAAAAAAAAAAAATTGTACAATATAAAAATATTTTCTGGCTTTAAATAACCTGCAAATGATTGATAACCAGTGGGAAATGAATGAATGAATGAATCACCCCACCATATATATATATATATATATATATATATATATATATATATAGTGTGTGTGGGTGTTATGAAAATTCAGTAGAATTAAATGAAACTCGCATGATTCAGAAGCCTATTAATATTGTATCATAAAATATCTGACTGTGTTTAGTTGTGTTCAGATGTGCTGTTTGTAGTGCATCTTTTGTTGTGAGGTGCAGTGTTCATTATTTTTTTTTTTATACTGCATATTTGTTTTATTATAATCTTTTGTGAAATCAGTCCCCCAAAGTTTTAGCACTTCACAGTTTAGTATTTTGGAGCCATTATCTTTTATGCACTGTGACTCTTCAGGATGTCGGTGATCATGGCTCTTCTATCTTTTGTAGCTAATTAATGTCTCCTTACTCTCCTTTCCAATCCCTGTTCTGTCACTCACACAAGCTTGAGTGAAGTTTTAACTTTTATACTTATTCTAAAGGTTGCAATGAAAAGCAATTAAGATTAAGATAAAAGAAGCACTTGTTAAAAATTAATATTTGTCATTGCTTAACCTAATGAAAATTTAAGTTAATATTACTATGGTGTTGCTGAGTAATTGTGGAAAAATATTTTTATATGGTTAGATTTAATTTTCTAACTGTTATTGTAGCACAAATAGATTATGACAGTAAGACAAATTTCTCAGGACAAAAATGATGCGAGTATGAGTCACATTGAGAGTTTATCTTTTATTTCTGATTCTTAGTTTGCTAATGGCTGCAGTATTAGTCATTGTAGTTGACTTTTGGTTTGGGAGAGAGTTTTCAGAGCTTAAAATATTAGATTATAGACTTGAAATCAGTCATCAATATTTAGCTTAAAATATTACTATATTTACTGAAGCATCAAGTTATAAGATCTGCATGAAGTTTTTGATATATATTTTCATAGAGTTGGATAAAATGAGAGAAAGGGAGGGAGGGAGAGAGAGAGAGAGAGAGAGAGATTAGGAAGCTGGTATTATTTTGAAATTCTCCATAAAATAGTATTGGTTGGCAGGCAGCCATTTCTATTAATTTACAGCAACATTCCCCCTACCCAACCTAATGCATCACAGACTTGGTCAAAAAAGAGGGACTGGAATTGAAACTTTTGATAGGAATCTTAGTTTCCTGGAGGGAGATGTAATCATTTTCCTGCTGTGGTAGGTCTTCAAGTGCAGAACAGTAAATGATTTCAGTGTGACTTGGGCAGTAGGGTCCCAGATGGGAATTGTAACTGTTAGATTTGTCAGATGCAAAAGCTGATTGGTTTTGAGTAGATTGAAGGAGAGCAAGTTTGTTTGCACTCAAGAGCAGAATATAGTAAAGGTCTCTAATCCTAACAGCTCTACTGTTGGTTGTTGATATAAAGAGCCTTGTGGTGAGGTTTGTATGCTGTATTTGTTGGTCAATGGGTGATAGTGTCAGAATGATTGCTATGTGAATGAATAGGAGATATTTGTTGAGCTGGAGAAATTATTGATGAAGGACAGAAGGGAGGTTGATATTACAATGCCTAGGGTGGGTAAGAATTAATGAGCAAGGGTGTGGAGGGCATTATTGACAAAAGTAGAGCTGCTTTGAATGAAACTACATCTGCAGATTGAACTGGTATTCCATGGTTGGCCTGATTTGTTTTGCATTCTACTGAACAGATGTCATTTCTTAGAAGTAACGGAAAGTGCAGGTTGATTTTGCTTCACAGAATCCATATTGATAATTTGAAGAAAGAAAAGAAAAGCATTATGACTACAAGAGGTTCTTAATAGTAGAGATGAAGGCCAGGAAACATTTATAGAGAGGTGATCATTTGTTCACATATTTGTTTATTTATTCATATTTATGATTGAGGGTTTTTGGATATTTGATTGATAGGGTTGGGCCTTTTTTTATGAGACTGAGTCTGACTCATGATAACTTCAGATCCAGGATACAACGCCTAAAATTAATGAAATGTCATATCACTTGTAGTCCGACCATTCAGAAGACCTTGTGACCCATTCAGCAGAGATTGATTTGTTGTTGGTATGGATGGGGATAAGTTTAAGGTTTAGCAATAAATTGCTTGGTCTATTTTCTGGAATAGGGATGCTTTATTAAGAGCAGGGGTTAGTAAAATAAGCTCACAGACTGTTACTACTAAATTACTTTATTACTACTATTATTTATTGCTATTACCTTATTACTACTATTTAAGGTTTAGCAATAAATTAGTTGGTCTATAATATTTTCGTGGATATGGATTCCTTATTAAGTAGTAGCAGTAGTTAGAAAAATAACCTCACAAACCATTACTACTACATTTTGATGTTTACTACACTTGTACTCAACTAAGTCAAGTTTAGTAAATATCATGTTTGCCTTTCTATGGAGTAATGGTTAACAAGCTAATCTTGCAAATCCTTATTATATTTTATTTACACTATTTACATTGGGACTATAGTTCTTATCTTTGTTGTTGTTGTTGCAACATTTCGACCGTTGTGCCCTCCAGCCTTCATCAAATGTATATCGAACGGGGTAACATACAAGGGATTCTAAACTGGACTCTTTATTTAATCTCCAGTGGTAGACTGTTCTTATTCCACTGCCCATGTCTAGGGATATCTATATTGTAGATAGTGGTCAGATGATATAAAACGATGAAAACTTGTTCCTTTTTCAACTTCATTCTATATCCAACATCCTGAGGAGAGAAAGTCACTATTCTTTGTTTTCTATGTGCTGTATTCCTTCAGGACATGGGCGATCATGGCTCATCATAACTTCCTATCCTTTGTAGCTCTTAGTAAAGATTTTTGTTATCTCCCCTAATCCCTGTTAAGCCAACCACTTACACAAGCTTCTTGTGTCAGTTATGTGCTGCTTTCGTCTGTCAAGTTTACCAATATGTCCTGTGATTGTCAAAATTTCTAAGTGTGCCCCAGAAACCTTGACTGTCTTTTTCTAATTCTAAATGTCCTTTTTGTTTCCATTTTTTATAAAACTTCCTCATTACTCACATGTTCAGTCCATAGCATTCTCAACATCCCTCTGTAGAACCATATTTCTGTTTCCACAAATTTTTTTTTCATCTGTGAGGAGATTGTCCAGTATTCACTGCTATATCAGTCAGTTATATTCCATGCGGGATACATGCTTAGGCGATCATGTATCTTTTGATACATGACTGACAAGGCAGACTTTTTCCTGTGGTAGGTTGCTATTTCTTTCTGCAGTAGCCCAGTTGCCATCCAAGTCTATAGAACTTGGTCTTTCCTGCTATTTACCCATAGCTGGGGTGTGTGGGTGTGAAGAAGAGGATTCATACCTTTCCCAAGCATATTAGCATGTAAGTGAATGTAATGGATTCGGCTGGAATTTGAACTTGGCTCTCCGATTCCTCAATCCGACTTATATTACAGTCCAGAAATCTTTTTGTTGTTTCTAATAAAGTTTTTCTCTTTATTAACCTTAGAACACTAACCATCAATTAAAGTTACACCATTACTAACCATGGGTATATCATACCACATTTTGAAAATATCAAAAAAAAAAATTAAATATAAATCTTTATTTGAAATATTTTACATGCAGGCACTTCAAACCTTGTACTTTGAGTTAACATTAATAGGAACTGAAAAACATTATTTAGGTAAGAAAATCAGGTACTGAAAATTGTAATTAAAAATAGGAAAAATTGTGCTGGGTATATTATACCCATGGTTAGTGTTCTAGGGTTAATATTTGCTTAACTTTTGGAATGCATATTTTACTGTTCAGTGCTCTTTATTAAACTTGCTTTATTCTGTTTATTTCAAAGAAGTTAGGCTGTCACTGCTTGGAAGATTCCTGTGACTTAATAGTCCTCTCTACTCTGTTTCCCTCTTTGACTTTTTGCTAAATAAACATTGAGAAGTTTTCTGGGATATATTTTCAATGACCCTAAACTAGAAAAGAAAAACACTTTAAACTTGGATGCTGTTTCTTATTAATGTCCATCCATTGAGTGGCATTTTCTTTTCATTTGCTATATTGGTTCCTCCCTTAATTAAAGATGTTTTTTTCTGTTGATTTTCATAATATGCAGCTTTTTGGTATTTGTTCTGAAGGAAAGCTCCAAGATAAACAAATAATCTTTTATTAAAAACACTGTTTTATCATCATATTTTCCTGTTAAGATAGTATGTGCAACAAGTTTTTAAATGTAATTTAAGAGAAAAATCTTAACTCTTTATTTAAATTTCCAGTGTTTGTTTAAATGTTTATCTTTTTGTCAAATTCTCTGTATCAATTCATATTTTTCT
The DNA here is from genome assembly GCA_963932145.1 of Acanthosepion lycidas. Taxonomy (NCBI): domain Eukaryota; kingdom Metazoa; phylum Mollusca; class Cephalopoda; order Sepiida; family Sepiidae; genus Acanthosepion; species Acanthosepion lycidas. The sequence goes on along the minus strand of OZ010582.1, from coordinate 118,102,233 downwards.
TCTGTGCACTGTGTTACTTCAGAATGTGGCTGATCATGGTTCACCACAACTTCCTCTCTCTCATGGCTTTCCCCGCTAACTCTATGCCAATATCCCTTCATTCACACAAGCCCAGGTAGGTGGTCTGCTGCCTTCCCGTTTCCTGCTTTTGATATGCCCTGTGAGTATATATTAATCAACTAAAATATTACTGCTGTTCATAAAAAGAAAAAGAAAAATTCTCAAAAATTTAAGAAATGGTAAAAATAAAGAATACATAAAAGATTAAATTTCAGCTTTTACAATTTTTTTTTTCAAACACTCAAAATTCCCCAAATTCAAGAAATGAGTGCTTACATTTATAAAAGTATTGGAAATGAAACCAATTGCTTCAAAGATGATTTTGGTAGGGGGACAATTTTTATTTATTTTTACTGGTGCCCTCTCATGCTATCAACAAGTTTTATAATTTACACTTTTCAATGATTTGGTCATCATCCTTATAAGATATCTTATAAACTAAGTTTAGTCTGGTACAATGCCACAAACAGGAATTGAATTTGAACACATAGATTATTACATCTTGCTAAGTACAAGCTTCACGGTTTATAATTAACAAGCTTAAGTATGGCACAAGGCCATATCTCTAATAGTTATTTAAACTTAGACTAGTTTTGTATAAGTGAATGTGAAGCACATAGTAATGGCTGAAATCATAATGGGTTGCAAGTTCAGTTTGCTAACCAGTGAGGAAAGCATAATATTTTCTAACATTAGCTCAGTGATGATCATTCACTACAGTAGTAATATTTTGGTATGACACAAGTTCAGGGCACTAGGTGAGGATCAAACTCATTACTTCAGTAAATGGTTTCAATTTTATATTATTGAACTATTTATAGATTTTAATAGAAAAATTGATTCCATTGAATTTTATGCACAGCATGTTTGCATGAATTAACATTTTTAAATCTAATTTTCAGTGTTTTATATTCATTATTGAAATGAAGTTTTTCGTTTAACCAAATAGACAATTTGTAGATCTTGCTCAGAATTGTAATTCTGTTGCTGTAACTGATTGGGTAAGGTTCATGATCTTCTAGAATAGCAGACCAGACTTTAAAATAACATTTAATAAGATGTTATCTAATAGTCAACCTGGAAGCAGATATTAGTCAACTGTTTTTGTAATGTTTTTGATATTGTAACAAGTGTTACAATACAGTGTTCATTGGCAGATGGTAAGTATCTATCATTAGGTAAATATACCTTATGAGCTTATGGCTTACAGTTAACAAGCACAAAACCATATGTTCAATAGATATTTAAATAAAATTAGATTACTTTAATATAATGCAATATAGGTATATATCTTGTATGTGCCATGTCTCTTCAGGATGTTTGCGCTCTTGGCTCTCCATAATTTCCTGTCTTTTGTAGCTCTTAATAAATTTTGTTTTTTTGTTACTTCTCCTAAACCTTGTTCCATTATCAATTTACTTAAGCTCACTAAGTAAATTATGCATTGTTTTCCTCTGTTCCTTTTGCCTTCAATCTGTCCTGTCAGTATCAAATTTTCCAAGCCCCCTTACCTCATTATGTGCCCCAGAAATTTCAACTATCTCTTCTTGATGTTAGTATAAGTTTCCTTTTTGTTTCCATTTTCTATAAAACTTTGTCATTGCTTATGTGTTCAGTCCATGGTATTCTCAGCATCCTTCTGTAGAACCACATGTCTGTTGCTTTAAGTCTTCTTCTTTAGGAAGTGCCTGAAAATCATCCCATGTATTGACCCAGGCCTGATGAGTGAAATTGGCTACATAAAACTGTTCAGAAGTTGTTGATAATTGTGCTAGCACAAAGTTATGAGTCATCATGACAGAGGGGTTTATGTGTATTGGTCTTGTTCAAAATGCTGATCATGCCAGATTATGCACTCACTCTCTCTCTGAAACTATAAGTATGGTCTGCTCAGCATAAGTTGTATTATAAGCCAAAAATGGACTCTTTGAGTGTTGAATGAACATAAATCTGCCTTAGTAGGTGCCTGCAATGGGGATTGATTAGCAGCTGTAGCAGATGGGCATGCTGGGAAAATGAGTATCGGACATTATATAATTTTCTACGTAATTATATTTAATTTTTAAACTTCCAGCAAAATCACCCACTATTGTCCAGTGTTCCTTGTATAGGTATATACAAAAGTATATTTCTCTACTGACAATTTATTTTTTTAACTCTTCTATGCCCAGATTAATGAGAACATTATTTTTTCCTCTTGACCAAGATCATTTCCAGAAGAGGATATTCAGTAGACTTAAAACAAGCACTCTAATGATATAAAGTATTAATATTTAAGCATTTTAGTTAAACACAAAACCAAGTTTACACTTTTTTGTTTATAAGTTTGTAAAATGTTGCAATAAAGCTTGTCTTGTAGCTGAAATTGTTGTATATTTTGCTTTGCTGTCCCTGGTTGGATTTAGAATGGAAGTCAGTTAGTGTCATGTGTGATACACACATAGGTGATCATGTATCATTTGATACATGACTGCTGAGGCAGATTTTTTCCTGCTGTAGGTTGCCATTTCTTTCTGTGGTAGACCAGTTGCCATCCAAGGCTATAGAACCTGGCCTGTCCATAGCTGGGGGTAGAAGTAGAGGATTCATACCTTTCCCAAAGGAACATGTAAGTGAATGTAATAGATTTGACTGGAATTAGAACTTGGCTCTCTGTTTCCTCAATCCATACTTTGGTAGCGTCAGTCAGTTAGTTATGTGCCATGTGTGATATTTCCAGGCTGTCTGTTACCCCACCGTAAAAGCCAGAATTTTGAATGCTCATTTTCAAGGAAGAGATGTCCTCGCAACTTGAAAGATTGTTGTAAGAATTTTACCACCTGACTTTGTTCCTGTATCATACTAAATTCTGTTTCATATCATTTAGGTTACAATAGTAACTTGTATGTAGTATACATTAAGAAAAAAGTGTTATTAAAAAAAAATAGGGCTTAAATATCAGTCAATGTCTTGATGTTCAGAATAAATGTACTTTTCTTATTTAAAGACAACCATGTAAATTACGATTGCTGAAAAGGAAAAAAGGCAGAAAATCTAACAGACAGGGAAAAATTCCGGAAATCTCATGGCAATTAAGTCAAAAAGAATGAATGTATGTTGCAAAAAATACTTTGTGAATATTATACTTGGCTTAAAAGCCAGTGTTGTTTTGTTTTTTGTTTTTTTTTATTTTTTTCACTTTAAAGTCTGAAACGATTGACTTTGAAATGATGATGAAAGACAATGTAAAAACAAAAATATTGATGTGTATAAAGTATAAAAATCTAATCAAGAAAAAAATATAAGACATTATAGATTTAATGTAAAAATATTTTAAGCACTAAGATGTTATCATTCAGTTGCAAGACTTATCAACTGTACTACTTACAGTGGTGCAGTACTGCTTATATCTTTCTCAGAATGTGTGTGAAAGATACTGCCAGTGTTTTTTTTTGTTTTGTTTTGTTTTTTTCATATAGATTACCAGAGATAAAAGCATGACTCTTGAAAGAAAAACATTGGTTTTAAATTTAATCAAAATTCTCATACCTTCTTATTTCTAAATTAATCACAAAATAGCCAAGAGGAATTCACAGAGAAACATGGAATATTTATGATTTATTATAGATTTAAAATTTTGGCTGAAATGAAACCCCAGTTCTTGTACAATTACCAAAGTTAAGCAACATCAACCCTGGTCAGTACCAAGATGAGTGATTACTTGAGAATACCAGGTGCTGTAGGTTTGGATGTGTGGCTGGTGTAATGGATAATGGCACAGAATTGGAAATTGGAGAGCAGAGTTTCAATTCCAGTTGTCTTATATTTGTTAATGTGCAAATACTCTTGTATCATATGAATTCGATTCTTTTTCTCCCCTCTAGCTATGGGTTAATTAGTTCCACTTGTATTAGTAAAATCATTAATATCTCAAAAAATTCTAAGAATCTAAAAATGATTTCTTGGCTTTAAATAACCTGAAAAAGGCTGATAGGCTATAAAAAATAAGTCAAAAGAACAATAGATTTAACTTTTCAAAAGGTAAAGAAAAAAATATTCATTAATTTTGATGATCAATATGAAATCTGTAAAGTATCCAGCTATTTAATATTGAAAAAATAACCTACCCAGAGCAATACTGCCTTCTTCCTCATTAAGAGCCCCTTTAATTTTTCAAATTAATATTGCATTGCATGTTTTCTTTGGCTTCTCATAGTTTATTGGCAATTCTTCTAACCTCAACACTGCATCATAGACTTAATGAATGATGGAAAATTTTCTTAGATTTCTTTTTCTTGCTTTATTTCAGCAAGGCGACATAGTAGTAGCAGTAGTAGGAGCATTGTTTCTTGGAAGAAATAAAGAGGGAGAATGAGTTTGAGAGAATAGACCTCAACAGGTCAGCCAGTAACTTGCTATCACACCAAAAAACTGTTGGGTGGAATGGTATTTTCACTCTTCTTTCACTGGCTGACACTGTACTGAGTACTATCTTCATGCATTTTTTGGTTTTATATTAAAAAAAAAAAAGACAATCTATAACTGTCAGTTCTCACACCCATGGGGTTCAAAACACTCCCCGTCTGTTTGGGTCATTAAAGTTCTGATCATTGCAGTAGTGTGTGCCATTATGGTCCAGTCTATGTATTTTGTAACAATAGCCTTCAAAATCCTCTTTTCAGTTTCCCCATTGACTGTCTTGTTGTATTCTCCTTAAATTTATACACGGCAACAGTGATTTTAGCCTATATACCCTAACAAATTATTTTCCACCCTACAACCTCTCTCTCCCAGACGAAACATCACAAGCCTCTTACTACTTTGAGGGAAAGTGCTCAAACGAACTACAGACTGGCTATGCACATTGTAGTGAACAACGCTCATTTCCTCTGTATTCCATTGGTAAGAAGTTCCACTGAAGCAGCTTTTTCCTGTGAAGCACTGCTCTGTAGAACTGACTCCCAAAATGTTTTCCCTATCCTTACAATCTTAACCTGTTCCAATCTAGGGTTAACCATTATCCTCTCCACATATCTGCATAAACTTTGCCTCTTACTCTGTAACACTCTACCTCAAGTGGCTCCTGGGCATTGCACAGGATGAACCTCACGGTAAAACCAGTCTTCACTCAGAACCTGAAGATTAAATTATGCTACCAGTTAGGGGAAAAAACGTATATTTGTTATTAATCTTACTTATTATAAAACACAGATTGTGTGTGTGTGTGTGTGTGTACATTTATATATTGGATCGGATTTTTTCAACCGATTTCAACAAAATTTCACAGGACTATGTAAAATTACCTTGCGGTGGTTCTAACAGTGCCAAAAATTGTCAAAAAAATTGTTTTTGCACGAAATCAATTTGAAAACACAATTAAGAGGCATCACGAGAATGAACTCATATCGAGTTATACTTATTATAAAACCCAGGTTGTTTGTGTGTGTGTGTGTGTGTGTGTGTGTTCGTTTATATATGGGATCGGATTTTCTACATTTTTCAACTGATTTCAACAAAACTTCACTTTTTTTTTGGCAGGTAGTGTTTCTTATTGTCTTGCACACTTTTTTCTTTATTTTTACATTCAGAATGCTTTAAAAATTCAATTTACAAGACAATTGTTTATAATAAAATTCTATTCAATCGGTAGACTCATAACGATTGAAAACAATGTTTTTGTTTGAGTTTGGGTTTGACCAATTCGTAAAAAAAAAATAAATAAAACTAATTAAGACATGCGTGTCCGTCAACCTTAAACAATAATCTTTATCAATTTTATTTTTCAGTCTTTATGATGGTCGATACTTGATCTATCTCTTACTGTTACATCCCCAGGCAACTCCGGGCTCTACTGCTAGTATAGAATATGTAGCACAATTTTATTAACACCAGCGTTTGATGTGTAGTATTTTTATATATGTACACATACATACATACATACAAGCATGTGCGTGTATATATATATATATATATATATATATATAGATAGATATGCACACACACACACACACACACAAATTGTATTGTGCTTGTATATATGTATTATTTTTGCTGATATTCATGTCCGTTATTTTTAGATACAAATGACAAGATCCTTCACCATCAATCTCCCAAAAAATTAGCCAATTCATAGATTTATTATAGGCACAAAGAATACAATTTGTTGTTCATGAATTTGGTGTTCTCTGATTAAATATTTTTTGTTATTTTGTGAAATTTTTCAGTCTATGGTTTTCATTTTTAAAACATCAATGATCCATTTGTTTTGGCCATGATATTTTCTGATTCTCCTGAAATACACATGATATTCAGGCTTTAAAATTCATTTAGCACTTCATTTATTTATTAGCATCATTCTTGTTAAAAAATGACAGGATTATCTACATTTGGGTTAAAGTTGTATCTGTGCTCTTCCTCATTAGAATGCAAAACACTCTTCAAAGTCATCATTTGTTTCCATTTAGTCTTGTGCCTCATGAAACTAAGCTTACTAAATATTAATTGGTAATTTCTGTCTGATTTTCTGGAATGAGGAGTTATCATTATTTTCATTATTTACAGTTACACTAAGAAAGAAGCCGCAGGTGATAGAGATCATATATAAGAAGGAGGAGGCAACAGCAGGCAGGCAATAAGAATATTAGATATAAGGCTCCCAGTTTTAGATTCAGGATTGTTCCACAGGACAATAGCCTAGAAGATTAAAGCATTGGTATGTGACTTTAGCGGCATAATGATTGTGAGTTCAATCTCTGTGCCAAGTAGTAAAAACTTGGACACAGTGGAAACAGGAACAACAATCACTGAACAGTACTAAAAAGAGAAGATGATGAGATACCTGTTGATATGATCAACAGGACATGAATAATATAGTCCTGTAGATTAAATAAAAGGTTCGGTTTGAGGAGGTAAAAAAAAAAAAAATGATAGCAGGCAATAAGAATATTGGATTTAAGGCTCCCAGTGCTAGATTCAGGATTGTCCCACAGGACAATAGTTTAGAAGATTAAAACGTGGTTTGTGAATTTAGTGGCATCGTCATTGTGAGTTTAGTTCCTGCTCATTCAGGGTAAACAGGCAAGCAGTACTAAATATGAACAAGACAAGATTAATTGGTATTTGTTACCTGTTTGTATGAGAAAGGTACTTGCACAGAAGTTAAATGTATCATAAACAACAGCATTTCTGTTCAGCTGCCATATTCTAAAATTCTAAGTAATTTAAATTGAGATGTTAAAAGTTTTATTTGTTGTTACTTATAAAAGTATTGCTTGACTGGACCAGAGATTGAACTTATAACTACTACACCACCAAATTCACAAATCAACACTGTAATTCACTAGGCTATTGACGATATCCCTAGATATGAGCAGTGGAATGAGAAGAGTCTATCTCCCTGTAGATTCAGGTCAGAATTCCCTGTAGGTTACCCGGATTGACATGCACCTGATGAAAGCTGAAGGGCACAATGGGCAAAAAGTGGTAACAACAACAACAAAGATGAGGATAAGTCTGAATATAAATCATGTAAATAATCAGAATATTTTTCTTGATTCCTTTCTTGGTTGGCCTGAAAACTTTTCAGCACCTCCTCATAACACAGTTCTATACATAAAGCTTACAGCTATATCACATTGAAACACTGGTGCTTTTACAAACACGGAAGTTAAGCAATGTTGAGTCTTGTCAGTACCTAAATGGGTGACTGCTCGGTAATATCAGGTGCTGTAAGTTTACATGTGTGGATGGTATAATGGATAATGGTTTGGAATTGGAAATCTGATAGCAGTTTCAATTCCAGTCTGATTCATTATAATCACTTACGTGCAAATACCCTTGAGAAAGGTGTTACTTCACTTCTCTCCCCAGCTATGGGTTAATTAGTAGGACTCATATCAGTAAATCATTATCTCAAAAAAAAAAAAAAATCTTACAATCTAAAAATATTTTCTGGCTTTAATAGCCTGCAAAAGGTTGATAGGCGGTAATACCCCCCCCCCAAAAAAAAAACAGTCAACAATATATACATAAATAAGACATATACATTATGATTCACATTTCTTTTGTAGCAATTTTGGATAAGTGAATTTTTTTTCCCCTCATCAAAATAGCAGAAAATTGCAACATTTTTAGTGTTAGTATATCTAAGCAAGGATTTCCTTGAAAATGATCTCGAGTTTGTCATATTTGTTATCTTGGATCTGCAATTTATGCTTTCATGATTTTAGTTTGGTGTGTGGCATTAAAAGGTTTGTTCTTGAAATGAAGAAAAAATATTGAAAGGAAAATGTTTTAGATATTTTAAGAATATGTTGTTAATCTTTTAAATTTATTTGAGAATGCTTTGATAGCACTCTATCAAATGGCCACTTTTCAATGTAAAACCTAAGCATGATGTTACTTATGATACAGTAAAATATATCTTTGCACAATTTATAAATTATAGAAAATGCAAGGTCTCTTTGCAAATAACCGTTTATCTACCACAGACATGCCTTTTAAAAGGAAGTAGACAAAAAATTAGATGCTTTTTAAATTATATATAAATCTATTCTGATCATTAAATTTTTACTAGCATTTCACATTCGTTTTAGTTGAAAAGGATCTTAAATGATAATGAATGAAGTAGGTATAAAAAATTCATGATGATTTACAATGCTTTATTTGATAATCGTAATATTCCTCATACTACAAATGTATGTAGAAATATGAAATATGGCAAACAATTGGTGGTGGTGGTGAAGAGAAACAAAGTTAGATTTTATATTCTTTGAGCTCCAATATTTCTTAGCCATAATAGAGCAGTTATCATAGACTTATTTCCCAAGATAAAAGGGATGTGAGTTCAAGTCTTCCCTAGAGATTACTCTTTATTTCTGATTCACACCTTTTATTGTGATGAAAAGCAACTAAAATTAGAATAAAACATATACTAGTCAAAAATGAATAGTGATTGACAATGCTTCCTCTGATAAAAAAATTAAATATTACTATTTTCATCTTTTTGTTTTAAATTGGTGTTTGTTGTTTTGTCTTAGCTGAAACACAGTTTGTTAGAAAAAAAAAAATTCTGATGAATGATGTTTCTTTTTTAATAATATTTTTCATCCAATACTAGGCCCAAGAGCCACTTGAGAGTTAGTGAAGGAGATTGTTGTAAGGGATGAGGAAAAAGTGTAGATTATGAGGATATGTAGGATAGATATCAGTTAGCCCTAGACTTGAAGAGGTTAAAATTGTGATGGTCAGGGACGTATCCTCTCGGGAGTCTGTTCCATAAAGTGATAGTTCTGGGGATGAAACTGTCTGATTGGAACTTTCTTCTTACCAATAAGGAAATAAGGATAATTTTACACAGTGTATGTAGCAGATCAAGGTCTAAGCTAGTGGAAGTAAGGAATGCAGCTTATTTTAATATATATATGTAATATACAATATTATATACAGAAAAATTATTACCTAATTGTAGATATCAATTTTTTCAAAGCCGGGAAACATCAAAAATTTATATTTACAGTTAAGTAATAATTTTTCTGTATATAATATTATCAGTGATTTTTAATATTATTTTAATATTTTTAATTTTGATCACAATATAAAAATATCTGCTTTATTTTTTAACTATTGTTAAATCTTATATATTTTAATATTATTCATTCAATACAAGGCCAAAAAGCCACTCAAGGTAGAGGGTTACTGTGTGGAGTTATATTAGCATAGGAAAGGACAAGTGTTAAGAGTATAGAGCTGTAGAAGACTTTTAGAAGGGTCCAGAAACCCAATTCTATACAGGAAACAAGGGATAAACCTCTACTCCTGTTTAAAAGACTGGGGTGGAGTATCAACTGGACAATAGGCAAACATATATGCTCCTATTAATTTTGCTATATTAATAGCAATAAAGTAGTGAGAGGCTAGCAACATTTTTTGTTTGTGGGAAAGTGGTCTTATAATTAAATGAAGGGCTTGTTGAAAAACCTTATTTGTTATTTGGTTTACCTTGGTTCAGTATAGAATAAATGAGGGTAAATATTTTTAGGTTGGTGAAAATCAATCTTTTGAATGAGAAAGTACTACCTGCTTTCGAAATCAGATTTTGAAATCCTGGACCTGTATAAATTTTGTAGACATGGCACGAAGAAATGTTAAATATTTACCAAGTTTATTTGTTTATGATTTCAAGTATCATATTTTTCTGCAGAAAGAGAAAATATCTTTTAGGGGGAGTGAGTTTTCCTAAGTACCTTTCATCTTTCAAATAGTCTCCTCACTGTATTAACAATCTTCAAAATATGAAACCTGAAATTAGTTTTGAAATATGTCGAAATTAAAATGGAATATTCCATCCTGTGTTTTACGCATGATTTATTTGAAAAAGCCAATCCTTTGTAATATAAACTTTAGATTCCAATAGCCTTGCTCACTATTATTCACTGCCTATCACTTATCAACACCAACTTTTCCATCTAAGATGATTTTCTTTTCATACATACTGGCCCCTAAAATGCATGGCTTACAATAGCATATAGGAGGTTACCACTCATTGCAACTCATTCAATTCCTTTTGTCTGTTCTTGTCAAACTTTAATAAACAGCCTTCTAATAATAATAAAAAGGCACTGGAAGCAGTGTTATATACATACATTATTGATTTTTTTGTTCTTAGAATTTGAAATTAAATGTGCAACTTATATAGACAAATATGGTATTTAATTTGCTGTTGAAAAAAAATAAAATGCATATAATTTGCATAAGTCTGTTGCTTCTGGGTCTGCAATTGGAGATCACCTAATAAATAATCATCAATGTGCCATGCTGTATTGGGAGAAAATATTTTTCTATGTTGTGAAAATGTTTCTATGTTCTCCCAATTTCAGCTTAAAGTGTTGGAAACAATTTTTATTAAGTCCAGAAAGTCTTCCTTGTGTAAATAGAAGGAATGACTGCTTGGTCTTAATGTGATCTGCATTTAAATGTATTATTGTTAATATATTACTAACATTTGTATTTTGTGTTCTTTTTAATCGGTATATATTTTTTATTTAACCATCAATCAAGTTTTGACAAGAGAAGAGTGAAACCAACCAGTTAACCCCCTCCTACACACACACACGCACACACTGTTTTTTTAATTTTTATTTTTGTGATTATCCTGCTGTTTTTTGGGTTTTTTTAATTATATAGTTGAATTTTGTATGTCTAACAAAATCTTTTTATACATTACATACTGTGAAATGAGAAGGGCTTTATTTGCATCAAAGCTTGGTCTGGTCTTTCATTGCAACTGATCTGTCATCTGCTCTCCTGCCCCTCACCCTCCAACTCTTACCTCTTGGTCATGGGGATAGAAGTAGATAGGTTTGCCTATTGTCCAGTTCACACTCCTCCACAGTCTTTTGAACAGGAGTAGAGGTTTAACCATTGTTTTCTGTTTAGGATTAGGTTTCCAGTCCTTATAAAGTCTGCTTCAGCTCTATCATCTTAATACTTGTTCCTCCTTATGCTAATATATCCACACAGTAACTCTCTACCTTGTAGAGAGTATTGGGCGAACATTACCACACAGTAACTCTCTACCTTGTAGAAAGTATTGGGCGAACATTACCACACAGTAACTCTCTACCTTGTAGAAAGTATTGGGCGAACATTACCACACAGTAACTCTCTACCTTGTAGAAAGTATTGGGCAAACATTACCACACAGTAACTCTCTACCTTGTAGAGAGTATTGAACATTAGTAAAAGATAAAAAATGTCAAGAAGTTGGGTTTGGAGCTATGCAACTCTTTACTCTTTTTTTGCTCATTCACACACTGTTCTTTAATAATTGATTCATTCATTTCCTATGGTCTATCAACCCTTTACAGGGTATTTAAAGCCTGAAAATATATTTAGATTGTAAGAATTATTTATTTATTTTTTTTTTTTTGAGATAATAATGATTTTGTGATACAAGTCTTACTAATTAATCCATAGCTGGGAGGGACAGAATGGTGGGTTCATACCGTTCTCGAGAGTATTTGCATTTAAATGAATATAACAAACCCAACTGGAATTGGATCTCAGGTCTCCTAGCAATTTTGAGCCATTATCCATTATACCACCTGCATATCCAAGCTTACAGAACCTGGTATTCCCAAGTGGTCATCCATCTAGACTTTAACCAGGTGCAACATTGTTCAACTTTGATGATCATACAGAAACTAGTGTTTCAACATGATGTGGCCTTAAGCCTACACTATTCTTTTAAAAGGAGCCTTAATCCTTCTTTGGAGCACATAATGATTATGAAGTTAGGCTAGGTACAAATAGCATTTATGGAATCTGGGTAGACATAGCCTACCATATATTTCAAATTTATTCAATATTTACATATTTCAACCTTTTTTTTTTTTTTTTTTTTTTTTGTAAAAGAAAAAAATGGAGATTTTATATACTGTAAATTTCTTAATTATTAAAATTTTATTGAATGAACATTTGAGCTGTGTTTTTGCTTTCAACATGAACAACTCATTTCACAACTGACAAACACAGCAAAATATGCAAACCTACAAATTCTTGCTTTGAATTGTGTATTGGTGGATTCCGTGGAGAGTCTATCACAAATGTTGACTTTTATCGACAGCCCATAAATACTTTCGCCTCCAGTATCTTCTTTCCCTCATTAAAACAAACTGTCTAAGAATATTGATCCAATTAGGATTATAGTATCAGTCTGTTCTTGAAGTCTGATATTGCTTTGGGTAAAAAAGAAAAAAAAAAGCAATTAGCTTGATCAGTGACCATTTTATGTGGTCCAAATCTTTATTGCTTTGTAGGCTCTTTTTTTATTAAAAAGAGTAAAAGTGTCATAATGATTTTTTTTGTCTCTCTACACTCTTTCTGATCTATTCTTTATTTATTTTTATTGTCCTTTTGTTCATTGGATCTGCAATCAACAGTACTGAGCTTTCAATTAATTCACCTCTTCAAAACATTTCCTTTTTCTATAGGAAACCCTTTTTAAATTCTTTCTCAATAATGCCTTGAATCTGCAGTCACAAATGATGATCAGTTTTGATCATTCATTTGATTCACCTCTGCAAATAACTTTTGTTTTTTCCAAAGCAAATATTTTTTCTGTTCTTTCTCATAGATCCTTTGGATCTGTGATCACAAACGATGATCAGTTTTGATCTGAGGTTGGCCAACTATAACTTGCAAGCCAAATCTGGCTCACTGTGACATTTCATTCAGCCTACAGACTATATGTGGAATATATTTTTAAGTAATGATTTTTACATTTATTCCTATCATTATTTATCAAAGCATGAACAAATATAATACATCCAATAAATAACATATACAAAAATATTAAAACTTACCCCACAAAATGTTAACAATAAAATCTTTAATTATCATAACCAAAGTAGACTATCAAATGTTATAAAGAAATTAATCATAGAAAAATATTTGCAAACATAAAGATAGAAAGTTAACAAATACCTTCCAGATGAAGGATTTTGTTTTAAAATTTTTAACAATTTCAGTATTTTTATCACATTTATGAGAAGATATTTTCAAAGATGAAACAGGCTATGTTTGGCTATTGGTCAGTCTTAACTGATCAATATTTGAGCTGGTTTTAATGATAGGAAGCACAAATTTTGAACCACAGTTTGACTTAGTTTTTATTCCAGAAAAAACAATTTCATTCACATTTTTAACATGATTACTAAAATAATTATATTAGAGCTTATATTATTCATAATGGAAAATATTATTTAACAAACTTTATTAAAACAGATGATTAAAAATGTAGTGTTATCTTAGATATATCCATAGTTTTACTGAGTTGATCTTGGTCTGCATGTCCAAAAATCATTGCTGACACCTAGTTTTGATAAATCAATTGATTCATGTCTGCAAATATAATCTCTTCCTAATTTTCTTTTTTTTCTATTTTGCCAAACAGTTATTAAAACAGTAATTTTAATGATAAGTGTAAGTAAAAGTACTTTAGTCTGGCACAAGGTTATGATAGAGAAGGCCCTACAGAGGCTTAAGGTCTATGAGACTAATCTTCTAAATATTATTTATATTAAGTATTTTCAATGGTAGTTCAGCCGAGATTATTAGTGCTTTTTAGTCTTATTTTAAGTGCATGAGGAATTTTAGATTTTCTTCATCAGTAATGGGTTTTAATACAATATTTTTTTGTCTCATTTAAATAATGTGTAGGGAATCAATTAAGAATTGAGCTTGATGATGTTCTAGTTTAGTTTACAAGAAGCAGCTTTGTAACTTGTGCTATGATAGGCAGCACCTTACTTGTGGGGTTATTCATAAACCTTTTCATCCTCAGTGTATCAAAAGACTTTATTTTTAATCAATTTAGGAGTTCCTCTATGTGTTATGCTCTGTCTTTTGATGATTTGAGCTCTTTTGATAGATTTCAATTGCTGATGGTTAGTTTGTTTTTATTTAAAAACATTATAATCAGCAAAAATGTCCATCGACATCTGTGTTTTATTTTAATTTTCGACTTAAAAATATTTAAACCACTTTTGAGCAGTATGGTCAGGTAATATTTCATTTCCTTCTACTTCCTAAATTCTGTTTGCAGATTCAGCCAATTTAAGGCTGAGTTTAAAATAATGCCTTAATATTGCCAGAATCTCAATAATTAAATCCATCCACCATTCTAAAACCCAAAACGAAAAGTAAAGTTGAATATTATTGATAATCATATGATAAGGCATAATAATAATAATAATAATAATATAGTGGACTTATCAATATTCATTAAGTTTGTATAGGAAATAAGCTTTGGAGTAAAGAACTATTAAAAATGGAAATACATTTAATACAACCTTTACTATGAATATATGTTCTCCTAAAAAGAGTAATCACATCCATTTTGTTGCAAGTTTGGGATTTTGTTTTTTAAAAATTTTCTTTCAGAGAAAATTCTATACACAATTGTTTAGATGTTTTCTGCTTTTTATTTTTGCTGAATCATAATATAATATTTTTTGTGTACTCTGAATTTGTTTTTGTTTTTTCTTTTTATTGATTAATTTTATTTTTTTTATTTTTAGGTAAGTATACAATGCCTTTCTGATTGGCTGGGCAAAAAAGCATCTGAGTGAAAAGATGACATCCATATGAAAGGTTAGATTTATAATTTACATAATTTATAACTGCACTGGATTTGGAAATAAAAGGTCAGAGAGATGATCCATTTGTTTGCTTGATTCACTCTCATGGTAAGGAACTTCTCCAAGAGAAATGAAGATTGATTCATTCTTTGGTCTAAAATTTTGGAGGTCATGAGATTAAAAGTGCATTAAAGGTCAACAATGTCATTTACACAACTGCTATATAAAGGATAGGTGTGATTATGCAAAATTTTCAATTGTGACATATTCAGTTAATGTGTATGTAAGTTTAACAGCTTTGTAAAATTTAGAGGTAAAATGTCATTTTGTATTGGAAATGATAATAATAATGATGATGATGATAATAATAAAAGAATTCTAAAAGACCTAAAAATTGATCTTGAGAATTGCTAGATAATGTCAAGAATTTTCAACAAGATTGAAATAATATAGAAATCTCCATGAGGTTACAATTAAAGAGGTCATCCATACATAAGATCTGTCTGGAAAGTATCCAGCCATTTACTGCCCCCCACCCCCCAAAAAATATGGACTACCTTGGTCAATTGCACTGTAGTTTGCTTCAATGTTCTTATCTTGGGTCTTCTTTTACTTATCACAATATCCCTACCACAAAATAGTCTGCATAGATCTCACATGGGATTACCATCAGCTGTCTCATTCCATTCTCTTTCATCAAAGCCACAGACTTTCATTGATGAGGACGTATGGGTGGTGTAATGGATAGTAGCTTGGATTGAGAAATCAGAGAGCTGAGTTTGAATTCCAGTAAGTTCACTTACAAGAAAATACTCTTGGGAAAGGTGTGAATCTGTCCCTTCTTCCCCCAGCTATGGGTTAAATCATTATCTCCTAAATATTTGGATAACCAGTGCCTTGCAGCTGATCTATCCTCTGACCTAAATCTCACAGTTCAATAAGAGAAAAACTGGCTAGTATCATTAAATACCTCTGAAACAAAGCTAGTATTGTTTCATCACCACTGAGCAGACCCTAAACTTGTTTCAATCCTGATGAGCAGTCATACCCTCAAAGGTAACCTCTTGAATACCTATTACGTCTAAAGCTCACTCCAGACCTGAAATGGAACTCATGTATTCATACCAATGCTAAGGATGCTGGAAGAATGATTGGTTCCACATCACATTGAAACACTGATTCCTGTATGATCACTGAAGTTAAGCAATGTCAAGCTTTGTCAGTACCTAGATGGGTGACTACTTCAGAATACCAGTTGCTGTAAGGTTGGGTGTATGGGTAGTGTAATGGCTTGAAATTGTTAATCTGAAAACAGGGTTCTAATCTTAGTTGTGTTTGTTATATTCACTTATGTGCAAATACACTTGGGAATGGTATGAATCCACTTCTTCTCCCCACTAGCTATTGGTTAATTAGTAAGACTTGTATCACTAAAACTATTATTATCTCCCCACTAAAAAAATAAAATTGTGTAGAAAATATTTAGATTTTGGCATTAAATAACCCATAGATGTTTTTATGCCATTAAATAAAAACAAGCAAACTAAACTAATTCCTGATTTCATGCTCAACATTTATGAGAATAAGATCAGATCTAGAAAGGAATAAGCCTTTTGGGTGATGAATTATTTTCCACTCTGCAACCTTTATCCCATGAACAAAGCAATGCTAGCTTCTCACTACTCTATGGCTATTATTATGGCAAATGTTCAAACAAGCTATTTTCCTTAACCTTACCAGTTCAAAGTTTCACAGCTGGGACCCACCATGCCACGTTCACAGTAGCAAATCATCCCCATTCCTTTAGTTCGGAGTTATTTCCACTTGGATAGCTTCTTTCCCAGAACTGTTACTATGTTGAACAGACTCCTGAGAGGATGCTTCCCTGATCACTACAATCTTGTCCTCTTCAAACTGAGAGTCAACCAATATCTATCTTCCATATCCTCATAATATGTACTTGTTACTTCTACCTTCCCTCTCCTTTACAGCAATCTTACTCAGTAACCCTCAACCTTGAGCAGCTCTTGGGACTTGTATTGGGTGTACTATAGTAAAAGAAAATTCAAAATCAAATGCTATAGAAATACATTGAAAGCAGAAAGAGATTGCTAGCTGTTAGAAATTAATGTAAGCATTACTGACAGAATAGGGGTATATGTGAAATAAAAGGATGAAATTATGATGTTGATGTTAGATATTCCAGTATAAAATTGTTAGCAAAGCAACTGTGAATATTTAATTTTGAAGCAAAATTTAAGTTTTAAAACTTGAATAATAGAAAAGGGTAAAATTTATGACTTTTATTTGAGGTTGAAAGGAAGAGAATGTAACATGTGAGAGTTGCAAAATTCAAATTGTTTATTTGAATAAATGAATAATAATTAAGGAAATCAAATATCTGTGTTTCATTAAATCTCCCTTTTTACGAGAGTCAGTCAAAAGGTAATGGCATGTTTTAATTTAATTTTAAAAGTATCAATCAGAATTCCTAGTGTGTTTTTAAGCTATAAATCATAAAATGTCCAGAAGCCCAAGGGAAAAATTGAGGAATAATTTTCTCTTTTCATACCAATAATCCTCTTTCAAAATGGCTGCCTTGTTGGGCATGAGTAGAAAAGGCAAAGGGTTGTCATAGAATTTCTGCTTTTGGAAGGAGAAAATGCTGCAAACATTTACAGGAGTTTAGTGAAGGTTTATGGAAAGGCTGCACTTCTCTTCTGTATGTATACTCTCTCTCTCCCTCACTGTTTTTCTCTTTCTGGCTATCATACAGTTTCCTTTCTCTGTACATTCTCTCCCTCTCTTCCTTGTGCTTTGTCTCTCCCTCTCTCCTTGTTTCTCACTCTCTCCCTTTTGCCTTGTCACTCCTCCTTTTCCTTGTGCTTTGTCACTCCTTCTTTTCCTTGTGCTTTGTCACTCTCGTTCTTCTTTGTAACCCTTTTTTATACTGCTTCCTTGTACCCCCCCTCTCTCTCTCTCTCTATTTCTTCTCTGTGCCCTTAACTCTCTCTTTGTTTTTTGTACCCTCTTACTTCTTTCTTCACTTCTGTGCTTTCTCTCTTTATTGTCTCTCTTGCTTCTTTCCTCTCCTCTTTTCACTCTAGCTTCTTTCCTCTACATTGTGCTCTCTCTAGCTTCTTTCCTCCTCTCTGTGATCTCTCTCTTGGTGCTCTCTTTTTAGCTTCTTTCCTCTCCTCTGTGCTCTCTTTTTAGCTTCTTTCCTCTCCTCTGTGCTCTCTTTTTAGCTTCTTTCCTCTCCTCTGTGCTCTCTCTTTAGATTCTTTCCTTAGTGCTCTCTCTCTCTCACTTTTTTCTTCTCAGTGATCTTTCTCTATCCTCTTCTTTATGTTTATCTTTCTATATTGCTTTTCCTCCTCTTGCTTCTACTTAGATCACTGATATCTAAATAAAAAGAATGAATTACACAATTTTTCTTTCACAATCTTTTCTTTTCTCATACTCATTTCCTTTCAATTCCTCTATCAATAAAACTCATTTTGTCTCATTACTCGGCACCATTCTTGCTTCCCTCTTGGTTTTATTTTCCTACAGCAATTTTCAGCAGCTTCAATCAGGAATGTATATTCAGCAGCTTTCCATTCATCCTATTAGAGCTGTATTTTCATCAGTTTTATTCTTGAGACATTTCAAACAAATATTAATCTGAAATCTACATGCAACAAAAAAGGTCTTTATCCATTTCCCACTGTGCAATCTTCAATCAGCAAGCACTTGTAGGGTTTATCTTTAGTAATTTCTTTCTTTTACAAAAGTGCACAGCAGAACAATTTCATTCAACTATTCCTGCGTATCATAATTATTTTTCAATCATTTGAATGTCTTTATGAAGTGCTTCTGAAAGTTTTTATTTATTTTGAATCAACATTTTGACTAAATTCATTTTAAGGCTATAGCCTCTATGCAGTTTATTCTGCCATTTCTTCTTCATGGAATCGTGTACTGACAATTGCACTACTTTTAGTAATTTTTTTTCTAACTAAATGAAATATTACATGTGAAAACTATGCAATTCTTGCTTGGAGTAATTTAATAATGTAAGAAAAGATAGCCATTGTCATGCATCTATAAGGACCATTTTAAGAACCAAACCATTCTAACTTCAACATCTTGTAACTTCACTTAGCTATGGGGTAATGATATATTTATCTTCTGGAAATCTAGCAAAAATTGAAATTTTCGATACACTGAATACTCACCAACATTTTTATTAATTTAACTTGGAAATGTTTCCCTTTGTGGACATTATGATAGAATAAATCAGAATTGTCTGTTTTCTTAATGAAAGAAAAATATTCTGATACAAATGTGTCATAAAAAGATGAGAACACTTCCAAGAAAAGAATTCTTGCTTTTCTTAATATTAGATTTGATCGGAAAGAATCCAAGAGGCTAGTAGGTTTTGTGATTTTTTCAGTGGATACTCTTTCTTGGGTAAAACTCTCATGTGACAGAAGCCAAATAAGAAAGGTAAAAGTACAAATTTCCTTGCCAAAAGGTAGGGAGGACAGAAAAAATTGCTCTTCGTAAAATTCAATACATTTATCAATAATGTCTGAAAATCAGAAAGCTCAAAAATCAGGTTGTTATATGTTCAGTGCTTAAAATACTGTCTACAGCATTAAAAAAAAACAAACCTGAATACCTATTTTTCTATCATGACAAGAAACTTTGCAATTTCACAGATTTCTTGTGTGCTAATTTCTATGAATAGTTATATGCGATTTGAAAATATGAATTAAATCCAACAGAATGATTGAATAAGGTACAAGTAGGAAATCTTTATAAATTTGATGTGTTTTGGTATTTATTTAGCTTCATCAGAAATTTTAGAGTAGAATTGTTTGGAGTACTATTTCAGTTTTTAAATTCTATGTTTGTTTGGATTGGCTTTGGAGATATCACTGTCACATAAATATAATATGATGTCTGTTTCAACTTTTAAGTTTTGTGTTTGTTTTGTCACTGTTGATTATGTATAATGACACACACACACACACACACACACACACACACACACACACATATATAGTGTTTGCGATTGAATAATGAACCAGAGAGAATTCTTTTATAAATTTGACATGTTTAGCTATTTACTTTCATCAGAAATTTTGAAGCTGAAAGTTTAGGAGTGATATTTCACTTTTCAAATTATATATATATATATATATATATATATATATATTTTTTTTTTTTGATTGTTTGTGTTTGGTTTCAGTGCTATGTCTCTTCCAAAAATGTGTGACATGCAGCAAGGCATGGGTAATTTGGCTAGTATATGTATAAAATTGTTAGCAAATTGATGTATATAATTAAGTTATCATATTTGCATTTATGTAAGACTAATTTATTATATTACTTAATTACTTTGAATGATCATTTTTACAGTTTGCTGTAGGGATGAGTTTGGAAAGCAGTTATCCAAATATGGCTTGTAAAACACACACCTCATAGGCCAGCAATTACTCTGTACATATTATCCATGTATAAACATTCACACACATGTGCATGCAACTTTTGTGTTTTGAAAATTTACATGCATTTTTATGCCAGCAGACACTGTGGCTATATTAGAATACTCAATCTTAAGTTAAATTTAGTCAACTTAATTTTAAAAAAAAGTTAAGCTAAATGTACTTGCTTGTAGATATTTAAGGTAAAATTACCTTGAATTAACATAAATTACTCTCATCAGGAAAATTACTAAAATCAATAAAATATTTTTATGAATGTTCTTAAGACAAAACTGTGTCTGATATATATATATATATATATATATATATATATAGCTGAATTAATAATCCAATATATATAATTTTTCTTCTCTACAAAGAAGTTATTAAGACAAAATATTGTTGAAAAGAAAACTTTCTGAAATATATTAAAGTTTTATATCTGTCTTGCCATTTAAACAAAACAATTTTTTCATGAAAAATGTAAGGACCAGACCAGTTTCATTCTCACTCTCTAAATTATTAATAAAAATAAGAACTGCTTAACCAATTTAAAAAAAATGAATACAAATGCATAGAGAGGTCATATGTGATAAATAGTGAAAAACTAGAATTATCTCTGAGGGAGGTTCTCTGGTTACAGAGATTGCAGAACAACATTTTTACAGATGAAGAAGAGACCTAAGGCAACAAAAATGTCCTCCTATGGAAGGATGCTAAGAATACCATGGACTAAACATGTGAATGATGAGGAAGTTCTAAGGAAAATGGAAGCAAAACACTTATACTTAGAATGAAAAAAAGACAGTTGAAATTGTGAGGATACATAATGAGGAAAGAATGCTTGGAGAATTTGACACTAATGAGGCATAATGAAGGCAAAAAAGTAGAGGGAAACAGTGAATAATCTACATAATGAGCTTGTGTAATTGGTTTGTAGAACAGAGAGTGGGAACATAAACTTTCAAAAAGCTACAAAGGTTAGGAAGTTGTGAAGAGCCATGATCCTGGTAACTAGAAGATCATGTACTCTTGTTTCTCTCAGAGTCAAAACCTGAAAACCATAACATTGTATATCGACATTTTTTTTTTAATCTGTGAAATTTTTTTTTTTTCATTTTTCTGCCAATGTCTACTAAAATATTAATTCTTGCTTCCTTTGGAAAATGGGAATTTTTAAATGCTTTAGGATTTAATTGCCTGGTTTCCTGCTCTGAGATATTTTGTTCTGTCCAATGTTAAATAAGAATTATATGCAAATATAACAAAATTTTTTCCATTCTGTATGACTAAGTGAAATCTTAAAATTCTGCATGAGCAAAGAGAAAAGAAAAATCAGCTTAAATTATTTTCTTTTTTTTTTATACAAGCACACATTGCGCTCATAGGAGGTTGTAAATTTAACATGTTTCACTTTTACTCAAGCTTCATCAAAACATGAAATATGAAGGAGAAAAGAAAATTTTGGTATTTTTATTTTGTGTTTGTTTTTCATTGTTTAAGCAGACCTCACATGTATCTATCTTGTCAAGCAGTGTTTTTGGGTATCATAATTCTAGTTTGTCTTTGTGGCTTTCAAATGATAATATGTATTTTTTTTTTTGTGTGTATGTCTAGTAGGCATTTTCATCTATGTTTGATGGTTGTTGATTTGGGGATGTTTTGTGTCAGAGCAAAAGAGTTTAGGTTATACTGGTTGTGGTTGTCTTAGATATGGATTTTATAAAAATAGGTTATTCAATAAAATGTGTTTGAAATATGTTTATAGTTGGCAAAATATTTATCAGAACTCCTCCTAAGTATTTCCTACATAATTATGTTCTTTTCTAATTAGAGTGGTGCTTATAAAAATGAAGTTATCTGTTTTGTTTCTGTGTTACATGTCAGGTTAAAGGGTTGTCCCAACATAGTTCTCTATTATGTTCATAGATGCAGGTTTTTAGATATCTAGATGTTTCGCCAATGTAGCTCTTTCTGCATTGCAGGCTTTTTATGTCATAAATTTTGACATCTGATCTGGTGTTGGGTTTATTTTACTTCTTGACTCTATCTCTGAGTATCTTAGAGGTAGTTGTAAAGATCTTAGTGTTGGGGATAACTAGTTTGTTTTCAAATTTTGTTGATAGTGTTCGAGGGTAGGATTTTGAATTTTGTGTTTTGTTGTTGGAAGTGGCTGTTATCAGTGGTGCCTACTTTTTTGGACTTGTAGACTTTGTATGCTTGTTTTCTAGCATTGAGAGAAAATGGCCATACAAAGTCCACAAGTCTAAAAAAGTAAGCACCACTACCGACAACAAAGGCACTTTCAACAAAAACATACTTCTCATGTTGTCAGGGCTACAAGTAAGACCTCTGATAAGTATTGTGAATTTTTTATACCAATATATACATACTTATCACACATTTGTTCCATACTGAGAAACTAATAACATATGCATACAACAAGTAGTGTGAAAGAGCCGAAAAGAGAGAGGGTTTTAATTGTAATATTTCCCAACAGGAAAAATGTGCATGTTGGTGGTATCAATTGTTTCATGTAAGACCATGTGGTTTCCACTGTATGCTCTACTTCTATGGGCTTGCAATGTCTGTCTACTCCCACAGCTTAATAGCAACTGGTGTGGGCTGTCACATCTTGTCTCCAAGAATGATAAATAGCAACTGGCCTTGGCAGACATGTCTATGAACTGATGTCACTCATCAGCCATCATGTGCCCCTTGTGACATTGGGTAAACCAAAGGGAGATAATCATCCTCTACATCCCTAAAATAACAATACACCAAATTAGTTCTTCTATAAATCAAGTACCTCTAAAATTTCCCTTTCATTTTTTGTCTTCAAGTAGCTCGTACCATGCCTCTTTGTAGTCATACATTTTACATTTGTGTGACTTAATAAGTTTTATTAAATCCACAATTGACTTTTGTTTTTTTTGCCTCACTTGCACCAATTTTGATTCTTCTGCTTTTAGCTTTTGTTGTCAATTGATCAGGAAATTTAAAATTGAAAACTATTCTTTATAAATAAACTGTTATTTTTCCTTGTGATAAATTCAGACAAATGGGGAAGTTATTATCTTAAAATTCATCCTTTTCCCCCATCACTTGCATTTTTCCACAAATTGATTGGAAGGTTAGAACTATTTTAGTTCAAAATTGATATTTTAAGATAGATACTTGCTTTTTATTCGCTTCAAATAATTTGCATGTATAAAGCATTTCTTTGTGTTGGGATGATTTCCATGACCTTTTACGAAAGGAAAAATTATCTTTTTTTTTTTTTTCTTTTTTTAATGTGGTCGGGGGTTGGGACTGAAAATTTTTTTGCCCAACTCATTTCCCAAAATCAGCATTTCAACAACCAAGCATTAGAAACTGATTTTGGCAAGTGGTGTTAGGCTGGGAAATTTTCAGTATCTTTTTGTATCCTCACTTCACACTATTACATTTGAGAATGTCACAAATTCACTTCACCATCAGCTATTTTGAAGAAATATCTTGTTATTGGCATGCTGTAATTATTGTTAGACAAGAGCAAAAGATTTAGAATTTGTGCAAATCATTCTCCTTTAATTATCTTACCTGTTAAGGAAATAATTACAAAAAGCTGAAATGCAAAATGATTGCTCAGTTTCTACCCCCACTGCACCTTATACTTGCAGAAATTGAAGTCAGACTTTGTGAGGATTGAGGTGAATGAAGATTCTGATGTCTTTGTTTAATAAATCCTATCTGTGATATCATGTTACATAAACAGGTAATTGATATTTTGACACCAATTTTGAAAGTAAAATAAACTAATTAGAATAACAGAACACTATACAGTTGTCAAAATTAAGCCTGCTTTTATGAGGCATTGGTCAGAAGGGTGTCTAATATGGATTAAGTGAGAAAATATTGAAAATGGATCATAATTATTTTCTGTAGATATGTGTCTACTCTCTCACACTCAGGTGAAAATTTCAGTTTATAAAACCAGATGAAAGGTCACCCAAAACTGTCTACCAATGCTGAAAATTTGAAGACTGTACTAGAAAATTGTCCCCAAATCTCAGACCAAGAACTCACAACAGATTTCAATGCATTGTGTGAAATTATTTCGGTTCATTATCAGTTTAGGACAGAAATCTATGGGTTCCAATTGAGATATATGGAATAAAATATAACTTGTATTCATGTATTAATTTTGTTCAACCATATGAAATTGATTTTTTTTTTTTTTTTTTTTTTTTTTTAATGAAAAATGGATTTTGTTTAATAACTGTAGAAGAACTGTCCAAAGGGTGGATGTGGAGAAGATGATGAAACATCAACTGAAACATCTCAAGAAATTTACAGTGTTTAATAGAAGAACAGAAGTAATTCTATATATTATAACTTCCTTCAAAATATATTGTTATTATATAGTCATTTGGAGGTATGGTAACAAAATTGTAGTTAAAACAGTTTGCATTCACTTTGCATATGCCACTGGGAAAGCAAAAACCTGGTATGAGTAAAATAACAAGGTAGACTGGGCTGTTAGACTTAGCTGACAACCAGTCTTGGAGGATGACAATATTAAATTCCAAATTGAAGAATTTGGCATGGGACCAGCATGTGAATGTCTCCTTCCTATTAAAAACCACAGCAGCATCAGTGTAGTTGTAACCCTATGCTCCTTAAAGAATTTACAGTAGTAAATAGATATTAACAGTATTACTCGATTGAAAAACCTTGAATGACTCAACTTGTAGACACCTGAGAACAAATTGGTACCCGAGGAAAAAAATGGTAGTAAAAAAAAAGAAAGAACTAAAAACATCAGAACAAGGTGAAACAAATTGTCAAGTGTCTTAAGTCCTTAATCCAAAGAAAAAAAACCAAGCGAGTATAAAAACTAAAATGTAGAGTGCTCAATATGCTAAATAGAGCAGTAAATTAGAATAAATCCTAACAAGCCAAGAACAACCTACCTTGGTTTCACCTAAATGGATCTTCAGGGTAAACTGCCTAAATAAGGAAATGGTGGAACAGTATTTATTGACAAAACCATTAAAAACATAAAACCACGTGACAAAAAAAAAAAAATGAGAGAGGAAAAGCCAAAGTAAATAGATATAATTAGTAAATAATTATATCTATTTACTTTGGCTGTAGCTCAGTAATCCTAAAAGAACTAGAAGTCCTATCAGGATTTATTATTGGTGGGCACCATTTTAACAACCTAAAATACACAGATGATACCATGTTGATGGCAGACACAGATAGAAAACTGCAGTTAGTAAAGGAAAGTGGGAAAAAAGCACTGACAATCAATTGCAAGACAATGTATGGTTGTAAGCAAGAGAAACTGCCTAAGATTGATTGATTGATTTGCTTTTTACAGCTTATCAACCTTTGGCAGATTATTTAAAGCCAGAAAATATTTTTAGACTATAAAAAATATTTGGAGATAATTATTTACTGATACAAGTTCTACTAATTAACTTGTAGATGAGAGGAGAGGTTGAATTAATATCTTTCCCAAGGGTATTCACGTAAGTGAATATAATGAACTCAACTGAAATTGAAACTCAGCTTTTTGATTAACAATTCCAACTCATTATACATTACACAACCTGCATATCCAGGCTTTTAGCACATGAGGAGTTATAATTATTTACATATGAACTATTGCCCTCATCTTTGTTGTCATTAATACAATATTTTGATATCCTCTGTTTTATGTTTTTATCCTCTGGCCTTTATCAAATGATTGTAAATCCAGGTAACCTTCAGGGAATCTTGAAATGAACCCTTTACTTAATCTATATTCACAAGAATATTTCATCTTGTTCTTATTCAGTACTGTTCTGTTATTGCTCATCCCATTTCCACTGTGTCTAAGTTTAC
This sequence comes from Acanthosepion lycidas, assembly GCA_963932145.1. Taxonomy (NCBI): domain Eukaryota; kingdom Metazoa; phylum Mollusca; class Cephalopoda; order Sepiida; family Sepiidae; genus Acanthosepion; species Acanthosepion lycidas. The sequence continues at coordinate 118,075,706 of OZ010582.1, read as the reverse complement.
ACTATCCAGCCCAAGGATTGAACTCACAATTATTATATCACCAAGTTTACAAACCAAGATTTTAATTCACTAGGTTATTGTTTAGTTTGAAATTCCCTGAAGGTTACCCAGATTGATAAGCACATGATAAAAGCTGAAAGTTACAAAAGTCAAAATGTGATAATAACAAAAAAGATGAGGATAACAGTCAGTATATAAATCATGTAAATGGGCTTCACTCGTGGTAGTAGTCTGAGATATCACGATAAATTACATCTGACAGCAAGACCTCTCTGATTGGGAGATTGGAGGTTTTGAGGAGCATGGAACCACCTCTTAATTGCTGCTATTCCTAGGTCCACCCTGACTCGGGGTGGTAGTACCTGTTCGGGTCCTATCTATAGGCAAATAGTGAACCCTCGAATGGAAACAAAACACTATAAAAATATATATTTATAGTAAAATGACCAGCAATATATATTTATTGCAAAATGACCAACAATACATATTTTCTGAAGTTGAAGCAGGCAATTGTGTTCAAAATATTTAAATTTCAGTATTAAATAACCCATAAAGGTTGATATACTGCTAAACAAAATCAACCAAACAACCAACATGAAAGAACTCTTTCATAACATTAATCCATATGATAGCCTATAATTACTTAATGAAATCAAACTGTATTCCAAAATTTAACTTCAACAAAAACCATTGTCACTGCTCTTCATAATTATGTCCACACAAACATGTATATACACAAAAGCTGAGTATCATCTACCATGTATTCAATTGTGAAAGTAGAATAACATATATTTTTATTACTTTAAAGCTCCTAAGAAAATTTAAATTTGGCATTAAATGACCCATAAGGAGTTGATATGCCATTAAATAAAGAAAACTTCTCTTGTGTTAGGAAAATGTAGACTCTATTGAAGAAAGAAGACACTATTGAACTCTACTGATTCTGTCACTCTCTTGCCCAAGGATTAGAATATTTTTAGACATTTAGAGAAATTTCCTTACAGGTCCTGATTTTTTTTTTTAATCAGGATTGGATTGAATAATCCTTTAATGAATTCAGGAGTTCTTTTGAATAAATACTTTATGAAGGAACTGAATGCTTGCTGGTGGAATAAATGTGTAATGGTTGAGAGGAGGATATTGATTGAATAAATAATTTTTTTCCAATAAATTAAAAACATTTAATTGGCAATTTTATGCTAAACAATTTGATAAATGGCCCGATAGTCTACCAATGAACTTTATGCAAAATTAATATTTCATTTTAGAAGATATTGAGAAAAAAAATCCTAATGACATTCAGCCTTGTATTTAAGTAATTTCCAGTTCTGAATAGGAATTCACTGCTTATTATGAAGTTGTCAATACAGCTAATTTAAATCTATTAGTGATGCTTTTGGATTGTCTCTTAGCAATGGAGAACTGAACTCGTCTGGAAAAAGTGCGTCTTTTAATGAGTAAAATGGAACTCATTTCTCCGGTTTTAAAATATTGGGAAAAAATAAGTCTCCAGACAGCTGCTATGTTACACTGCCTAGCAATTTCTCAAATCATTGACTTAAATGCAGTTTTTGTAGCAGCAGACATGGTATTTTTGCCATGCACTTAGAGATCATAGCAACTATATTTGTTCTGTTTCTTTTCTTTTCTTTTTTTTCTTCTATCTGTTTTTTTTTTTTTTTTTTTTTTGCTCCCTGATAACTTGCCCCCATCGGAGTTGTTTCTCAATTCAGCATCCTTGTGGAATGTGTTTGAATTGATGCAATTAGTATGCACTTAATAAGCCAAACACTATCAGTTGCAAATGCAAAAAGGAATAAAATATATCAGGTGTAAAGAGTTATTTGTTGAATCCAGGATCTCAGTTCAGATAGAAAGATAATTGTTTTGACTACAGCCTCATCATAATGCTTCTGTGGGCAAAGTTCTAATCATTTTCAGGTGTGGAGCTTGTGGCCATGACGTTTATATGGTACAGAACGTAATTATGTTAGCTTTTTTAAGTAAAACCTTTCCACATTTCATTCTTATCAATTATCATCAACTTTGCTTGGTGTCAGCTAACTGTTCACAAACTGATGTTTTGTCCAGAGAAAGGGAACATTTATATTAAGTAAACTTAACTGCCTAGCATAAAGTCAAAAGTGTCAGATGCCTAGTGGGGATCAAACTCTATACTATCTTTTTAACCATTCACAAAGGGAAATATGTGGTATGAAGACTAGAAAATATGAAACTTGAAAGCATAATCCTATCTTGAAAATCACTATTCAAAATGCTGAATTTTCAGCTGGACTCAAATACTGACTTTTGACCAAGCTTGTCAGCTTTGGCTTCATTTGGAAACATGTTGGTGGTAGATTTTGAATTTTGCTACTTTTGGGGTACTTTTCAAAACAAACTTGGTTAATTTGGACAACTAATAAGAAGCTCAATTTAAGATTTAATTGCACTGGCCTTTCAAATACAGCCTAATGCTTCACTTGTACTATTTCTGTCATGAGTCATACAGTTAATCTGGCTATAAGTGTCAAGAATAGAAATATAATAATAAAAAATGAACACGAAAACTCCATAAATTTTCTGACTTATTGTCATTCTTTTCATTAGTTTAAAAAATATATATTTGAACTGATTATTCACCAGCATATATAACTTGCTATAAATTAAACATAAAATATGTTGGAAAATAAAATTTATTTGAAATTATCAAGAGCCTGCTCTGAACATCATTGGGAGAAATTTATTGAGTTCCAATTTGATCACAACCATAACCTTCAGTGTGGTGGATGCAGGTTTTGAGAGTCAGAAAATTGCGTCATATATATAATAAAATACAGTCTTTGTTTATCAGAGGAGTGTTACTTGCTTTTTCTATTATTAGCTGGAATGCTTTTGATGAGAAAACAATGATTTGAATAAACTCCATGACCTCTTTGGAAATGTTTTCTGCTTTGAAGTCTGTTGAAGAAAAATTGGTTTTTAGTCCATTCTTGGAAAATCAAGTAAACATGGTCGGCGCCTTGCAACATTTTCCTTCGCCATTACCTGATTTGCCTCTCTTAAACAAAATGTCTTTAAAGAGCTGAATTTCAAAATGGTCTTAATACTAAATGAGCTGAGACGTTTTTCCTTTTACTGTAAATGTTGAAGAAATATCAAGTGGTAGCAAAATCAATTTTGAATTTAATCTGAAAGGTTTGTAGATCATTTGCTAATGACTACTAAATTCTTTCCATGTAGAAAGTTATGAATAAACAGCTAAAAACTGTAAATGCTGTTTTTTTTCTTCTTTCTTCCAAGCAAAGCCTGAAGCATTTATTGATACAAAACAGTGAAGGGGAGCTTTTTAATTTATTTATTTACTTTCCAGGTCGTTTTATTGCTCAGCAACGTTTTAATCAATATTCTGTTTTGTTAAAGCTTCCATTTTATGAAGATTATCTTATTTTAATTTAGTGCTGGGTTTTTTTTTATATATTTTAAAATACATTTGAAATATTTAAAAAGTATTTTTAATATAATGAAAACCTAGATGTATTTAAAGATTAAAAATGGACTTTAAATACTAAAAATAATAGGGAAACATTTAAATGTAACGAAGAACTAAAACCCACTTAAATCATTACAACAAAATGAGAAGTAATTAAAGGTTGAATCAATTTTAGTGCAGCCGTCTTATGCAGAAAAATAAAAATGGAAAGAATTTAAAACAATTTTTTTTTTTTTTTTGTTTGGTTACTTTCTATTTTCATTTGTTCATGTTTTGAATTGGATAAAGGCAGAAATAGACTATGGCTATTACTTATCTATTATCACATTGTTTTTCTATTACTTATCCATGAATAACTTCTTTAATTATTAGGAGGGAGATACTGATATAGTGTCCTTGGCCCAACCCACTTTCCTAAATCTAAGGAAATGACCAAACATCCATTTATTTTTTGAGGGGCTTAATGTTTGAACCAAGAACTTTTCAGCATCTTTGAATTTATCACATTCTTTTCCTGTTGTTTGTCATTAAACATTTTTTTCTTATTCTTATCACATTGTTTCCTCTTATTTAACATCACGTATTGTTCCTATCAATCATATTTTTCTTATTGCGTATTGCATTTTCTTATCACATGTAATAATCTTTTTCTAATTTATCATATTTTTCCTCTTATTGTCATACTTTTCATATTACTTATCATATTGTTTTCACTTACCTATTATCACATTGCTTCCTCTTATCTATGTTTGTCTGACAGTAATGTTTTGTCTTACCTCCATATGCGTTTTTTGTCTTATCTCTCTAGTCATTGTTTTGTCTTACCTCCCTACGCATTGCTCTGTCTTGCCTCCCTACACATTGCTCTGTCTTACCTCCCTACGCGCTGCTCTATCTTGCCTCCCTATGCATTGCTCTGTCTTGCCTCCCTATCTATTGTTTTGTCTTACCTCTCTACACATTGTTTCCTCTTATCCATCATCAATCACATAGTTTCCTCTTATCCATCTTCACCTTTTTTTCCTATTCCCATTTTCCTTCTTAGTTATCTATCATCACATTTTTTTCTTTCAGTGAATGTATCCTTTTCTCTATAAATCATTAAATCTCTTACACTCTGTCTCTTCAGGTATTAGTACTTTCTTCCCCCCTCATTTTTAACATCTATGCGCGTTCCTGTTGCATTAACACATCAAATGCTACAGTATTGATTATGTGTTTGTTGAAATAATAAAGTTAAAAGTCAATTTGTGAATTCACAATAGCTCCACACTGCATTATTTTAAAAGGTTTAAAGAATGGCTAATCAAAGTGCTGTTAACTTCAAACAACCAAATAAACTTCTATTGCATATAGCTTTTTGTATCACTTTCATCAGAAATTATTGATTTTTTAAAAATATATTTTAATTGAGAATTTGCTTCATAGAAGAAGAATATTAAGTATTATTTGAACAGTAAATCTTTTAATATGAAAGCAATGCTTTCAATAAATCTCTTGGCTTCTTTTTTGAGTAAAAAATTAGGTATTTTTCATTAGTGCCACAGGTCAACATTGGTAAAGGTTAGGGTTATGAATACTGATTTTCTGTGCAAGCAGCAGGTCTTCTTCCTTGGAAGATTAGCATACCACACTCTTCATATCTCCATCTCCTCCATTTTGCCTGGCCCTGTACCATACTAAGCTAAGCTTAGTAAATATCACCTGTTGAGTATAAGAAATTATTTATTTTCTATTGAAGTCTTGCTATATGGCAGTGAATTCTGGACAATTTCTTTAGAGATGAAGAAAAGAACTGCAACAACAGAAATTTGGTTCTACTGAAGGATGATGAGAATACCATGAACCAAATATGTGAGCAACAACAGTTTTAGAGAAAATAGAAACAAAAAGGACACTTATACTTAACATCAGGAAGAGAGAGCTGAAATTTCTAGGCCACATAATGAGGAAAGAGGGCTTGGAAAATCTGATACTTACAGCACAGACTGACGGCAAGAGTGACAGAGGAAAACAATGCATAACCTATCTAGTGATCTTGAGCAAATGGATATTGGCACAAAGGTTAGGAGGGATAACAAAAGGACAAAATTTATTAAGAGCTAAGGATAAAAAAATTGTAGGGAGCCATGATCAGTTATGTCCTGAAGGGACATGGCACATTGAAGAAAGATTCAAGCTTAGATAAAACATTACGATAATGAATGCAGATTCTCTAGGCTGACAGGCCCTATCCACTTGGAAGACTGGCAAAACCAATTTTGTACTTCCATTTCTCTGACACAACGTAGATCAGCATAGTACATATTAAATTGATTAAACCATAAACGAGTCCTCAATAGTAATATATTCTGCTTAACAAATAACTTGATCTGTAAAGAGTTCAATGTATGCATATAAATTTATATAACTGCAGTTATGCCTCCAAAAGCTTTCATCATATAATGAGTATGACAAAGTCAAATTGATGACAAAACCTTGACACTTCACAGGACATATATATTCATTACCTGACCATTTCTGTTGCTTTCAAATTTTCATGTTTTCCCACCTTGGTTCATCTCTCCTAGCACTTTGCTTTGATTGCATGACAGCTGTTGTAGCAAGGCTGGTGGATTGCACTGTCTGTATTAGACTTTTTGTTCAGCACTGTTCTCTTTGGCAGAACCAATGGTTGTCAATATCTAGAACAGTTAATATGCTACTGTGAGGCATTTGGCTAATGCCTCTTTACACAAATTCCCAAAAGGTTAGGATGTTGTCTCAAGCTGTGAATGACAACCTTCCTAGAGATGGTGTCTCAATAAAACTACTTAGTGCATTTGGACTACCGTGAGTGTCTGAGTTGGGTGTCAAGAAGAGCATTTGGACTTGTAAAACCTTAAATCATTATGATAAGGTCCTCTGTCAGGCAGGACCCACCTTGCTTTGTGCAAGAATAATCCCGGTCATACCTAAACAAAAGAAAACATGGCTATGTGGAAATGTGTGCAAATTTCCAGGTCTTTGTACACTCCAATACCAGGATTGTACAAAGCTAAAAGTGATTAATAATAATATGATTTATTGCAGGGTGAGACCTATCTTCTGATTGCAGGTCACTAATGGAGAAATAAACTAAGCCCTTCCCTCTGCTAGACTGGGGTGAAACCTTGAGCAAGTCTTATCAACCTCTAAGGTCAGGGATATGGTGAAGCCAGTAGAAGCATAGATGGATTACAGTTACTTGGAGTGTTACTCAGCACAACTGTATTAGACTGTATGCTCAGCACTGTTCCCTTTGGCAGGTGGATGAGCTCTCCAACAGAATCAATGGTTGGTGATGCCTAGTACAGTTAGGATGCTACTGCAGGTCATTTGGATAATTCTTCCATTGTACAGCTTTGGTATTCCATGGGATCAGGTGCTAATCAAACTAGGGAGTTCTGTTATTTGTGTGCAACAATAGCTAGTCACTGTAACCCATTGCAGACAATGAAGAGAAAGAAGAATAGTGTCTTTGTTGAATACGGCAGACAGTAAATGATGATGATGTAGCAAAATGATGGCCCTCTTCAATGTGATAAATATTTTATCATCTTTCTCCAAGAATGTTTCTCTGTTTAATATTAAAATGTAATCATTATTAACAGATATTGATTACTTTTTAAAGAGATGTAATTTGATTTCTAAAAAAATTTTTTCTTAAAAGAATTTATTTAGTTAACTTTATATAAGTAATATTGCCAAGTCTATTTGTGGGGAAGTTGTATCTGTTGTGAACAAAGTATAATTTTGAAAAGTAATAACCCGTGTCCCTCTTCTTTTTTTTTTTTCCTCTAGAAATGGTTTCCAAGAACATCATTAAAATGATTGATAAGTCTTATAGACTGAATCATTTTAGTGTCCCTTGTGTATAGGTGAATGTAATTCTTTCTTTTTCTTTCATCACTTCCTGATATTATTTCTTTTGCTTTCCATTCAATTCTAATAGCCAACATATTGATAGTTATTTACTACATTTAGACACATAAACCAGTCGGAGTACACAACAAATCACTCTGAAAGTATTGTTCACTTATGACCTCAAGATCTCTGTCTACCATCACCATGAGAGTACACCCTCCTAGTTAGATATTACTAGTGGATAGTCTACCTTTTTGACTGCAGTACAAACTGGCTCTCTTTCCATCTTTTTTTTTACCCTAGTACAAACTTGTTCTCTTTCTACCTTTTTTTTTGTCTGATAAGATTTTTATTTCATGTTAAATAACCCAACAAGGTTTGACATGTTCTTAAATTAACTAACCTAAATTAACACAGCACTGGCAGGAAATAGACCATTACTAGATGCAACACAGAAATTTCAGCATAGAAAATATATTGACCAAGTTTTAAAATTCTATAGAACAATTCTTAGTCTGCAAGTCTGGAAATTGGTATTTCACTATGATGTCTGAATGATGTGAGTTTGTCTGCATTTTATATATCCTCTTACATTGCCTTGCTTTGAATCATTGTTTTTTTCTGTACAGTCAACAGATAATTCTCATTAAAAAAAAAAAACCACAACTCAGAATTTATCTCTATTCATAGTTGTGAATGTTCAATACTGGTTTTAATAAACAAAAACATTATGATTTTGAAACTTTGTGCTTGTGTTATTTAATTACAAACAATCTAACTTTTTCTGCATGTTTTTTTTTTTTTGTTGTTTTTCTGTTGATAACTTTTGCCAAGAAAAAACAAACAGATTTGTAAAATTAACAAATGAATCCTTTTATTTGAACATATAACCTAGATGTAAGCAGGCAAGTAGGATTTCAGTATAAACCACAGGTTGACTTTTTGGGTGTTAAAGAAACCCAAATGGGCCTGATCAGATAGATGGACATGATTTGAAATGAGCCACCAATTCTGAAGATGAGAAATCACACTGAGTTGCAATGTGCTTTCAAGTCAAAACAGCTCTGATGATAATCCTGTCATTTTTCATGGGTGCTATGCTAGTATTAAAATAAGGAGAACTGTGCATCTTCTGTGTCTGCCATCGATTATGAAGACAATGTTGCGGATGACTACCAATGGTTCCAGTGAGAGAACTGGATTTATTACCTTCTTGAGAGATTGAAAGAGAAAAATCATGCTAGTGACTGAAGTGAAGAAATTGTAAAAAATTCTTTAAAATATTTGACTTGATAACCACTAGAACACGTTCTCTTGACAGTGTGGTTCAAATGTCATTTATTCAAATCACACATGGAATGCATGTCTTCACATCAAGAAAATATTATTTCAGATATTATTTAGACTAGTATCCACACAAGGAGGCATGGTGGAGTAATGGATAGCAGCACGGATTGAGGAATCAAAGAGTCGAGTTCAAATTCCAGTCGAATCCATTACATTCACTTATGTGCTAATACCCTTGGGAAAGATATGAATCCACTTCTTCTCCAACTAGCAATGGGAAAATAACAGGATAGACCAGGTTCTATAGCCTTGGATGGCAGCTAGTTTACCAAAGAAAGAAATGGCTACCTACTGTGGGAAAAAATCTGCCTTGTCAGTCATGTATTGAAAGATACATGACCACCTATACATGTATCACGCATGGTACATAACTGACTGGTACACATCATTGATATTTTAATCATTCTGTTTCGGTTGATGTACTTTCTGGTCTTATTCTCTGAAGTTATGAGACAAAATATAATTCGTGAAATATTCAGACTAGTATCTCTATCATTGTTGTTTTGGTCTCAAAGATTTGATTCAACTATCTGTGTTTGCAAAGAATGGCAGTTATTTAAGAAATATTCTAGAAGTGAAATCTTACTTGACTAACATACTAGAAAGTGTGCTTCATTTTGTTCATATTCAGTGTTTATTCACATTGTTGATGCATTTAAAGCAAGACTTGTCTTTACTTTGAAAACTAATTTCTCTTGTCTCTGAGGAATTACATCTCTGCATTGTATCATTCCTTAATAAACCTGTTACACTGTCACTATATTTTTGTTAACTTTACAATTAGAAATTGCTATAAAAGTGTTGCATTATTCTGGTAAATAAAATTAAATTTGTTACATTATCATCACTCATTATAGCTTATGTCCTTAGAACTAATTTTTCCTTCATGTCATTTGATGCATTTGTGAATCATGGTCCTTTTTTATAGCCAAAATGAAGGTGAAAAATAATAGCACTGTATTTGTTTTGTAAATAATAATAATAAAAACAATTCTGGCTAATGTGCATCCTTTTTTCCACATTCAGGGTGTGTAGAACTGCCAGTTTACTTTTATGGGTGGAGTAGCATTTTATAAAAAAAATTGCAAGAAGTAAAAAGCAATAAAATATCCCAAAACATTAAATTTTGAAACCCATCCAGAGATTTAACCAATCTTTTGGTCTTTGACAGAATCATCAATTGTCTGCCATGTAGAACAATTAGGAACAGAGGGGTGTTGGTGCAAAAATTATAAATTTAAAATTTAAACATTTCATTTATATTTGTGAACAAATTCTCAAATGCAAATCATCTGAGAGACTCCTTTCTACCTTCCATCGGTATAGTTGAAGCTAACCTCCTGGAAAGTGACTTGTGCCCTTCTTGGGCTAGCATTCTCACCTGACATGAAGTGGAAAGACTATATTAAATCCATTGCTAGGTGTGCTGCTAAGAAAATTGGTTCACTGTGTAATGCTAGACAATATTTCTCTGAATCAATCTTGCATATCTATAAGTCTGCCATACATCTATGCTTACAATATTGCTGCCACATATGATCTGGTGCTCCTGCTTTATATTCTTGATAGATTTTTGATGAAATCCAAAGAATCAGCAATATTATTGGTCCTGACCTGGCATCTCAGCATCAGTTGCTTCTTTTTGCCTTTTCTATAAATACTTACACAGTAATTTTTAGGATAAGCTCTTTGCTATGGTACCTAGACTTTATGAATTTAAGTGCAGTACTAGATTAGTAACAAGGTCCCATTAGTTTACAACTGAATTGGCTAGATGTAACTGTAAGTTCTATACTAACAAATTCTTTTCTTGCACTTATCACTTGTGGAACTCTCTTCTGGCTTCTTGTTTTCCAGACAAGTTTGATCTTCAAAAATTTAAATGTAATGTCATTCATTATCTACTGTCTTAATGATTACTCTTCTATTGTTCTCACTTCTCAACGATGCTTCTGTTTTATAATTTTCTTACACGCAGTAATCCCTTGTGTTTTAGTGGCTCTAATACCTTACATGGGGTGAATTTGATAAAAAAAAAAAAAATGGCAAAATTCTTTTTTATGAATCCAAATCCAGGGCCTACTCACGCTTGTTGGAGGAACCCCTCCCTTGATTGGCCATGTCTTCAGGGATGCTTGGCCAATTGTGGTTTGGTGAGGCTGTTTAACCTATAGTTTGAGTGAATAGTTTTGAAATCACAGTTGTCCTTTTCCTAGAATTGTTGCTACCCAAGGCTGTAGGATCTAGTCTGTCCTGCTATTTACCCATAGCTGGGAGAGAAGAGAAAGTTTCATGCCTTTCTCAATGGTATTTGCACATAAATTAAATGTAATGAAATTGACTGGAATTTGAACTCAGCTCTCTGATTCCTCAATCTGAACTGCTATCCATTACTCCATCGTACTTCCATCTCCATTTTTCTGAATATATACTCACAAACATATTCTCATTGATAGACATTCAAAATATTTTTTTCTCTCTTAAATATCTTTTTAAATGCAGTCAACTCTTTGTGTGTGGATTTTCTGCAGTCTGCAGCCATCGAAATATTTCTTTGAAACCAGTTTCATGTTTTCCTTGCAAACTTGACACTCCATATAAGATGCTATCAACTTGTTTGTTCTCAAAAAAGATAAAAAAAATTTGTCATTGTTATTGACGAGTAATAAAAAAGTTTTTCAATTTTCATTTTGCACACACGCGTCTGGCCCTGATTTTAGATTCTTACCAAACAATTAGTGTTGCTATGGCAAGAATAGGTTGTTGGAATCTTATTCATCCAGATGAAAAGTCACAGAATAACAAAATAAGCACGTCTTTTACTCATGCTGCAAGGGAGAAACTGTGCATTGCCAACACTATTTATAGTGCCTTTAATGAAAGAGTGGAATGAATGCATATGTGCATCAGAGGCAGTATGCAAAATATCACAGGTTGCACATATGCATCATGTAGCAGTAAGCACGTTAAACTAATATGTAATTTAATTGACATATGCCTCACATAATTTGATTAATTTAGTAATGAAATAAATTTTCTTTTACGCTATTTACCTTATTCGGACTATTGTCCTCATCTCTGTCGCCATATTTATTACAATGTTTCGGCTGTTGTACGCTTCGGCCTTCTTCAGGTAGTTGGAATGTTGAACTGAACCCTTTATTTCGCTCATTGGAGTAGACTGTTCTAGTTCCACGTGCCATGTCTAATGGATGTCAGTTATCAGTTATCTCCTGTTAATTCCCCACTCCAAGTTCTCCACTGCCTTAACCAGGTATTGAACTCACACTCTTTGGGTCCTGTCACTGGATCTAACCAACACGACATGGCATGTGGAACTAGAACAGTCTATCTCAGTGAGCGCAATAAAGGGTTCAGTTTGACATTCCAACCACCTGAAGAAGGCTAGAGTGTACAATGGCCGAAACGTTGTAATAAATATGGTGACAAAGACGAGGACAATAGTTCGAATAATGTAAATAGTGTACATAATACCTCATCTCAGAAATATAGACAAATTTTCTTTTATGAAAATATTAAAAACTGTTTTTACCAATTGTTCAGATAAAGTTGAAAAAGAGATAAGCCTTTTAGAATTTAATACCTTATGCAGTGAAGATTACCCTTTAAAATGAAGAAAAATATTTTTTCTTTATAACAGGTAGCTGTCTTTTTTTCTTTGCTTAATGGTAATATTAGCCAAGTAAACATTCATTAACCAAGTAGACAGTACTGATTTTGGTTTAAATTTATAAAATCTTTCTCTTAAAACAATTTTTCAGGGAAATAGGTTTCTCAAGTCCAGTAGTTGTTGTTGCTCTTTCCAGTATTAATGGTGGGGGGTTCCTTCCTAACCTTTTATTTAAAGTACTGTGAAACATCAGCATCTTGATTATGTCTTCAAGTTACATTTTCTATCCATTTTAGTTGTTGCTGCTGTTGATAGTCTTCAAGTAGTTTAATTTCTATTCTTTGGTTCAGTTCTTTGATTGTGATTCTGAAGTGCCAGTCTGTAATGTTCAAGAAATGGCTCCCACAAACTAATACTGTAGCCATTCTACTGATTACACTATCTGAGCATAGTATATGGACTAATTCTTCCAACCTGTTTCTTTTTGCTTATCATGAACTTGAGATTTCATAAAAATTGCCCTAGACATATAAAGTTCAATGTGAGGTCATAAGATCAACATAGAAGTCAGGAGGAGATAATCCCAAGAACACAGGAACTGCAAAAATTGGATCTGACATGTATTAGAAGTGAGTGTTCATGTCTTTGCTATAACAAAATTTAACAGGATTCCAGAACATAACAGAAATGTGAAGAAGGCTAGCAGGTACAAAGTTGAATCATTATGTAAAAACAGACAACATTATGATTATGGCTACCAATAACAAATTCTATTACGACTTCTAGTTCTCTCAGAATAGCCTCACTGTATAAGTTGAATTAGTCTGGTTAAAAGACGCATCCTTGTCTTACACCCCTTTCTATTTTTGGTATATTTACTGAAATCATTTATATGCAAGTGGTTTGCTGCTAGGATAGGTTCCTGATTCTTCTAATATCCTTCCCAAAATATTCTAAGGTTACCTAGAAGTTCCAACAGTTCCTAGTGACATACTTATCAAACACTTTTGCATAATCTATAAAACAAAGGTACACATCCTTCTGCATTTGTATTGCTTCCTTTCTGATAGGTAAGTTATTCACTGCTTGTACCACTTTCCTTCAATAGTGCCTGGTGAAATTTACTGAGGCAACAGATATTACCAAGTAACTCTTCACTTGCTTTTGAGATGCCATGAAAATCCTTAGCAGTGGAACCTTAGGATCATTCAAGTAGCATTGATGTGTGAATGGGTTAACAGCAGCTTAGCTGTTTGTTTCGGTGGAACAAGTCCAGTAATTTTTGGTGCATGATGATTACAAAGAAATTTGCACTTTAAGCTTAAATCCCAAATTAGATGGAAAGCTAATATTGAAGAGTATTGATCAAAGAGATCACAAAAGCTTCATTACATTTCATTTGTTTTTAGATGAGACCAATGCATTAGGTAGACTTGATGCACAGAAAGTACGAATAAAGAAAATAGATTCCACTTATAGGAGGAAAGAAGAAAACCATTTCCAATGTCAAATTTCACTTCAAATGAAGATAAAAAATAATTAGGGAAAAATCCATTCAAGGTAGAAAAATAATACATTTTTAGTTGACTAAAAATAAGTAAAAAATATTTAATTCATTTAGATTTTTAAAAAAAGAATTATAAGTAGAAATACTAAAGATATTGTTGCCAGGTCAAAGGTTCTCACTTACCACTGGTAATATGGAAAGGAAGTCATGTAATTCTTTAGATGTTCTCAAGTTACCTTGAAAAAATCAGCATACCAAATGATGATCAGGGGAGCCACTACTGAGAGCTTATTCGTTACATTGCTGGTATTGCTGCCAGAACATTTTAACTAATCCATTCTACAGTCATCTTCAGGTGTATAATCTATAAAATTCTTTTTATAGAACGAGATTGAAAATGATAGCCAATGTACCAATTGTTTTAGTTCACTCTGCAAAATGAGACACACAGGCAATACTATTGACCATTCAACATGTAACACAAGTAATTCTTAGTGAGGCTGGGGTAAGAGGTGTCCTCTACTAAAGAGAAAATACCATGCCGCACTGAAATCCATATTAGCAATAAGCAATATAAAGAATGAGCTCAATATTTCAAGCAAAACTCTTCTCACAGTTCTAGACATTTTTAAAAAATTAATCATTTCACCCCAAGCAAGGCGGAAATGCTACTAGTACACAGGGGGTTACAGAGAGTAAAGGTGAGAGAAAAGACTGAGTATAGGTGGGACTGAGGAAAGGATAAAAGCTGAACAGGGTTCAAGAAGAAAGAAGATAGCGAATGAGATTGCATTTAAATTTTTGAAGACTGTAGTTATCAGGGTAGCAAGGAAATGGGTGTTCCACAGGTGGGAAGTGCAAGAAAAGAAACTGTTATTTAACTCATTCAACGGTAAAAGGGTGGGACCTAGATGCCAATCTAGTAGTACATTTAAATTCATGTAGTCCAGGCACCAGGGAAAAAAGCTTGTCAGAGTAATAGTCATTAAAATATTTGTAGAAAAGACAGAAAGAAGCCATGTCAAGCCAGTGAGAAATTGAATGAAGATGAGATGCTAAGTCAGGATTGATTACATTGCAGATTTTGTCAAGAACCTCGAGATGAGTAGCAGGAGCACCTGACCAGATATTGCAACAGTATTTAATGCATGGACATATGGTAGATTTGTAAATGTTCAAAATGGGCTCTGACCAGAAAAACCTTCTGGTACAAATCTGTTACCCAGCTTTCCTTGCAGTAGATGCATCTAAAAATTTTCAACAACTAATGAATTTTTACAAGATTTGTTTTCATTTTTTACAATTTTAAATTGAATAATTTATAAATTTTTTTACATCTTTTAGAATTAATTTTCAATGAGATAATTCTGAGGAAATGTTGTTATTAAGTAAAACTATATTTACTAATCATATATTTTGAAGCTTATTACAATCTGACGACCCCTGACTATTTTTAAAAGAATTTCGATTTGTTTTTGTATGTGTGATTATGTGCAGAATTTCTAAAGTATGGATGTACAAACTGATAAATCTAGCATTTAAAGATCATGTTTGGCTGTCAATCAAATGTAAATAAATTGATTAACATGTCAGAAAACAAGACCCTGTAGTTAAGAAATTTTTGTATCCAACATTTTATGCTATAAGTTAAAAAAAAAAAAAATCACTTCTGGTCAATATTATTTCTGTTTGAAATACACCACAGTGTATTTTGCTTACTGGAAATATTAGGTTGGTGCAAAAATAGTGACGGTTTTTGACGTATTTTTTAACATCAAAAACCGTCATTATTTTTGCACCAACCTGATAGTAAATTTTAACTCCTTTATTTTTCAAATAAAGCTAAAATGAAAGCTTCAAGAAAGCTTTTTCATTTTTAAAAATTCATTTTAAACCTTACATATACCGAATTAGTGGAGGTACTTAATGTAAGGCAATGTTTTCACAATAAAATTGCTATGAATCAGCAAAAATTATTAAATATTTAGGATACATTCATATAAACAGTGTATCATGATTTTCGGCTTATATTTAATCTTATTTAATATATAAATAATAACTTATTTTGGGAGTGTCAATTTTTATTATGCAAAATAAAAGTAATATAAATGTATGAATAAATCCAAAATATATAATCCATATCATCATATTTGATTAATACTATGTCCCATATACTTAAATAAATTATTATTTTACATGTTAATATAGGCTCCTTGATATTTTATACTCTTCACTTCAGCATTACTTGCAGTAGTCTTATTGCTCCCCAGGGATCTTCTTTGCTTGAATATTCCTATATTCATCTCTTTTAATAATGGGCTGTAAGTTTTTCATTGGTTTAATATCTAAAGAAGCTGGAGACCATTCCATTAATTTTTAAAACATTTCTTGGCTATATTCAACTTTGCAAAATTTGAGGTAGCCTTATTTCACAAGAATATACTCTTTAACCTCAATCTTCTTGGTTGTCAAAAAGTCTTACCCAAGAACTTCTCTACATTTATTTTGAAACCATCATCAACTTTGAAGGAACCTATAATTTTACTATAGACAATACTAGCTGAAAACATTACTCCACATATCCAATCTTGTCTTCTGAGTAATGTTGATTGAACATTTCCATGAAAGACCAAACCTTTAGCCCAACCATCAGGTCCATCAAATGTATGTCTGCATTCATCACTGAAAATTACTATTGATGAATAAATTCTGATGTGCTTCTTTGTCCAACAATCACATTTCTCTTTGTATTGTTTACTTAAAGGTGATGGCTTAGTTGCTTTTATGTCTTTAGCCAATGTTCTTAATATTTTGCATTTTTCTCTCTGTTTACATTTGCAATATCAGTTTCTTGAAAGATTTTCTTGTCGGACAATTACATTTCTCTTGCTTATTGACGTTTTAATTGTTCTCACTTTTTTTTTAACATTCTTAAAGTCTTTTTGTTTCTTATTTTGCCAGTCTTTCTAATTTTGTTTTCATTGATCTATGAACTCTGTCCAACCTGTTTGAATTTTCCAATGTGCACCTATCACTCAATATCTTGTTCCTCTTATGATATACATAGTGATTTTCCAAGCATAGCTTGGATGTGGCACAAGCCCGAAAGTAAGGGGCACCCAGTGAGGATTGAATTCACTACTCATTCGTAATTGTTTTAGCGAGACAAGCTTGCTAACTATTACACCACCTCAAGGTATCCCTCTTATGATATATGTGTGTGTTTGAAAACTCAGGTATATTTATATATGTAAAAAAAATTTAAATAAAAGAAAAGACAAGAGGAAAACCTTTTATGCCAATACATTTTCTTCCCTTATCAAGCAACTATAGAAACTTTTATGTAGTAACCTTCTGTGTATAAATAGAGCTTATTAAAAGTTTCTACACTGACCTTAATAAAGTTCTTCAAGGAACAAAATGTCTTAACATAAAAGGTTTCCCCTTGTCTTTTAAATATATATATATATAATGAAAATGAAGATTTGTAATACCTTGGGATTGTGAGTCTTTGTTTTTATAATTAATATTTGCTCTGTTTTTTGACATAGAGCTCTCTCTGGATTTATATCCTCTTTGGAATTATCGATATGGATTACCAAATATTATTACTGTGGGTGTGTATGTGTGTACACACACACACACACAAACACACACACACATATATATATATATATATATATATATATATATATATATATATATATATATATATGTTGTATTGGGATTGTATTATAATATTCTGGGGTTTTTCATCATATCATATTAGAATATATATATATATATATATATATATATATATATATATATATATATATATATATATATATATGTTGTATTGGGATTGTATTATAATATTCTGGGGTTTTTCATCATATCATATTAGAATATATATATATATATATATATATATATATATATATAGTAACATGATATGATGAAAACCCCCCAAATTTATAATACAATTCCCATATATATATATATATATATATATATATTAGAAATATTTACAGTAACTTATTTGAAAATATATTACTGTAATTTCTGCTCTATTTTAAGCAGTATTCAATGAACAAACAAGAGGCAAAATAATTCATTTAACAATTTGATTATTTACATATCTTAATCTTTGTTATTATTGCAACATTTTGTGCGTCCCCTGGAGTTCCTCATGTGTATATTGATCTAGGTAACCTACAGGAAATTCTGAACCCCTTTATTTAATCTACAGGGGTAGACTGTTCTCATTCCACTCCCCTTGTCTAGGCATATCATCTAGTTCTTATTTTTAGTACTGCTCAGTTCTCAACTGTTAATCAGCAGGCAAGTTAGGTTTAAGGCTCCAAGTTCACTACAGTGAAGTTCATTTTGTGAATTAGTGGTTGTGAGTTCAATCCCTGGGTCGAGCAGTGTGTACATAGATTTAGTCAGCAGTAACTAAGCTGTACTAAAAATAAATGATTTGTAAAAGGGTGAAATGATTAAAAAAAAACAAAAAAACAATAATACTTACTTTATAAAGAATTATCTTCAAACTAGACAATAGTAAATGTACTGGATTTATAATAACCAAGAAATGGGAGAACAGTATTATAGTCAATAACAATACAAAACTGATTATCCCTTTTTATATCCATATTATATTTGTTTCATAGGTGGAAGATCATTTTTCAGTGACAGTTTAGTACAAAAGTGGCTCTTTAAAGAAGGTGGGAGGTTTTATAGATAAATAGATAGATAGACAAACTGAGATGACCACAAAGAATGCAAAGAAAAATATTTAGGCACAATATTTTGGTCTACAATTGTTTAGAAATATTTACTTTAAGGGGTGGTGAGTGAAATATTGACTATGCAAATTGAGTGTCAGCAGTAGTAAATAAAGTGCCATAAATCAGATTGAAATATTGTAGTTTGTTCTTGTTATGAATTCAATTGTTGGTGAAAGCTTTGATGAAATTTATAGACTTCCCTCATCATTTATCTAAGGGAGGGAATAATCATTATAAGAGAAATTAAAACTTAAACAATGAGAGGGAGATGGAAAGAGCAAACTGAACAGAGAAGAATGTTTTAGAGACTGGAGAACTAGCTAAGATTCAGGTAGAAAATATCTCTAGTACATTATTTCTTCCCACACAGGAAAGATTGGTAATAGTTTGGACAAGGGTTTTGACAACTTGAGTGATTAAGAACACAACACAGATATCAACAATCTCTTAATTGATGACTACAGTAGTACCACTATCTCTCTCTAAGAATAAAAGCTAATATTTTTGTCTCTATCAGCAACTTTGTTGCATCAGTATTTTTTCGTTCATCCTGAAATGGTTGTTGATTCAGTGCTCTAGAAGGCCTTACAGTTCCTCTTTCTACAACAACCTTATATCATTTCTGAAGGCTTGCTACGTCCTTCTATGGTGGCTTGATGTTTTCTGCCCTCTGTAATGTAATGTATTTTGGTGCTCTCCACATTTCTACCTGTCACATCTTTTACTTTTCTTAACTTTTCCCTGCCACTGGCAACACAATATATTTGTTTTTGATGCCATGGTTCATATCTCCTACAATACCTGCTATGTAATACACAGGGCTGCCAACAAATATGAATTACATAGACATGAACAGGCTGAGATAGATAAATAGATGTCAGGAAATTATTGCCAAAAATCATACTTGTAAGGAATCAGTGTTTGATTAATAAACTTGACTTGATTTTGTAAATGTTTCAGTGTTTATTTACATGATATTCAGCACATTAAGAATAGAGTTGACTTCATTAAAGACTTTATATGTAGAAATAAAAATAAATATTTGAATGGAATTTAATTGACAGATTTGTTTATGCTTTTCTCTTTTGAGCCTTCATTTTATTTAAGTTTTAGTTTTTATTTCACTTTTGACTTGATTCTATTTAATTAATATATAAATAAATAAGTACAGCCATTCTTCACTTAACAACTTGATTTCATTCCAATGAACTGGTCATTGAATGAGAAACTATACCTGACAACTATTTCAGTCATGTGTAATGGGTTTGTGTCAACCAGTTTCAGATAATTTTAATATAACTTTTGCATCATTTGTAAAATTTCTAATTTATTTCTAAATGTTTATACAATACAGTGGTGTACTGAATAGTAAGTGTAATAAAGAAAATTTGAAAATTGGCTCTATTTTCTGTACATTAATTTGGTTTGCATGCTGTAAATATAGTGCAAGTAAATGTTTATTTATTTTAATTTATTTTGAAGAATGTGAAAATAAACATGATTAAAGCTTTCATATAACATACAATACTGACTGGTTGGATTTTTATTTTATTTTTTATTATGAGATTTCATAGTCCAGGGGTTGTTAAACAGGTAACCCTATATACTTGATTATTACCAGGTGCACTATATGCAGGTAAATTTTTTTTCTGGAAGGATTAAAATTAATTCAGAATAATTCAGGAGTCATGCTTCAACATGAAGTTGGCTTATACATGTGTATATATGCTAAGTGGAGATATGTACGGAGTGGATGTACACTAAAAATGCAGAAAAAGCCACTTCCATTCACAATGTTTTGAGGATAATGTGAATAAACATTGCAATGTTTAAAAATCACCGAACTTCTTTATATTAATGAACAAAATGTAATTATTAAATACCAATTTGTTACATTTGAGTAAGACTATTTCTTAGCAACTTTCTTTGCATGTGTGCATTTACATGTATGTGTAGAAAGATGCTTATCTCTGTTTTTATACTATCTTGAATTCTTGAACATATTTAGGTAGGTAGGTGTTCTACATCTTTTGCAGTTTGGTGATGGTTGATAAGACCCATAATGTGTCATATAACAGTGACTGCAGATGAAGGTCTTGCAACTGGTTTTACAGAATTGTCTCTTCTTCAGAGGTTGTTTGGAAGTATTTATTTCACCATGTCTCCTTGTCAACAGTTTCTATTGTTAACAGGTGTTACTGAAAAGTCCCCAAGTTTGCCAGTGTTATAAGCATTGAAGCATATGTTGAATATATACTAAGCAAACCCCATGTCAGAGAGAGAAATCTGTTAGTTATTAAAAATCCTTCTGTATAGTAAGCTGGCCACAGGTAGGTTCAACAATGGGGTTCCGTACAAGATTTAGATGATTCCTAAAAAAGACTTTCATCTCTTGTGCATTTACAGTGGTAATAGTAATATTGGCTATTTCTTATAAGGAAATATTCAGCATTTGTTGACCGAGCAGTCACTGCTGCTGTTGATTGAAATTTATAGTCTTTCTCGTAAAACAATTTTTAATGAAAATTGCTTTCTTAATTTAAGTACTAATATAAAACCCTAGAGCCACTCAAGGTAGAGGTTTACTGAATGTGGTTGTTGTATGGAAGTAAGTGGAAGAAGTAAGTATAAATTATGAGAATATGTAGGACAGATAACAGTTGGGCCTGGACTTGGAGTGGTTAAGAGTGTAGTAATCAGGAAAGCATCCATGTAGGAGTTTGATCTATACAGTAAAAGTTCTTGAAAAGAAGCTCTCTAAGTGGAACTTCCCTCTTACCAGTGGAGTACAAAGAGAATGAAGATGATATGTGTTTGTGTGTTGCATGGCAAGTGTCCACTGTAAAGGCATGAACTGGTGGAGCAAAGGAATATTGTTTGTTTAAACATTTGCCATGGAAATAGCAATAGAGTAGCAAAGGTCTGTAGGGATGAAAATAATTAATTGCCTCCAAGGCTGTATAAATACTTTTGATCACTGTCAAGACCAGAAAGTGAGGATTGGATTGTATGAATGGAATGTAGCATTGTCTTTCGGTTGGGGGGAGGGGGGAAATCCTTTAAGAAACTCCTGTATATATTCCAAGGCATCTGTTCTGAAGAAATTGATACAAACTTAGATGTTGGGATGAGGAAATTCTTTCTCATAGTCAGTCTCCCAAATTTTGTGTAGCACTATCTGTATGTGAGTATGTGCATGTACACATACACATGAAAGTCTAAAAGTGTTTTCTATAAAAAGAGAAGTTCATCGGTCCCTTATCTTTTCTTTTGTTTAGCTTCTATTACTGTCCTTATTGTTATGTGGCTAACAATATAACTCTTGGAAAAATAGAAATATGAATACAGCATATTTAAACTATTGCTTCTTTTGTTTAACCAGAATAGAATCCCTGTCTCCTTTTGAGCTACAAGGATTTGACAGGTGATGTAGTGTACACTCTAACAAAAGATGAAAATGAAAATGTGACTTTTATAAACAGGACACATGAATTGTCCACATGTGTCCAAGCTGTTTGAATAACTAGGAATTTCATATGGCAATTCTTTAGCAATTCTTTTCTCTTCTCTTTGCTTCATCTTCTAATATTTCCAAAGAGATCTCAATAAGCACAATTGTATTTTTTGTTGATATGCTGTATTTTGTGATAGTGAAGCCACTGCTTCTTTTTTTGTTTTTCTGTTTCTAAATAAACCTTGAAAATTTGTGTCTTTAAGGCTGGAATATTTTATTGCTTATAGGCTTATATCTAATTAGAGAGAGATAAAGAGACAAAAAGCATTTTTTTTAATAAATGAAATTAATATCTGAAATTCAGATTAAATATCACTTTATTAAAGAAAGAAAACCGTTTAATGATTTTCTTTTTTTTTTTTTTTTTATAATCGCAAATCAGATAAAGATTTTTACCTGAGGAAAAATTGAAAGAAATATTTAAAGTACAGCTTCCTGGTTTTGAAGATAGTACTTTATTTATTTTTTTAAAATAAACCTTGAAACATTATCCTATGTTTTTAGGGCTGAATATTACATTGCTTATAAGGTAACACCTAATTATATGTGATTGGAGATACTTTTTCAAAATTTAAATTCAGGCTGTCTTTACAATGAAGGTGTTGGTGATGAATGGATACAGTATGGTAATCTTACCATTTTTTTTGTATTTTCCTTCATTTTTACTGAGTTATTAACTGAGTAAATGAGTTTTTTTCCTTAAGTAGGTGGAATTCTTTGCCCAAGACAGTTTTTCTTTTCAACGGTACCCTTTTTTTTGTCAATTTCTATTTCTTTCTTTTTGCTGAATTCTTGCTTTTTATTTTTTCACTTTCTGGAATTTTAAGATTACTTTTGTTACTCACATGTTTTAATCAACTATTTCCCAAAATTTTGCAAAATGACTGTTGTAACCTAGGGAAAGTTACTGAATGGAATAATCAAACAAAGGTTGGTAATGAACGATAATGCTTAGGACAAGAACAACACACATAAGATTCGTCAGTGGTGCGTAGAAGTAGTCAAGTGAATTCCACAATGAATCTCCAACTGCAGACCAATGTACAGTAATTACTACTGTATTTATGCAAATGGGGACATACCCATTATCGTCAGTAGGTATGCTACAACAATGACCAAACATAGATTTCTTCTTCTTTTTTTTTTTTTTTTTTTAAGGGATTCTTGGTTGGACTGACAACTTTTCATCACTCCCTTGTGTTATTTTTGTATCAGTTGTTTTTAATAAAACATTTCAGTTGATATATTCTTCAGCCTTCCTGTATTGTATGAAGATCTTATATAAATCCTAATTATAATTCTGCATATTCCTTAGCATGTACGTTACAACCTGCCGTTACTTCATAGAAATTATGGACTATTCCTGTTTGATTGCAAGGATAGATGGAAGCAAAGATATATCAAAAGTACTGTTTGCTTTTAGGGAAAAGAAAGAAATACATGAAAGTTAGAGGATGTGATAATATTTATGTGTTTAATATCTGCTTCAGTTAGATGGAAAAAATTGTTAGTTTCGAATCTTTTCATTTGAGCCAATTTACTTCTTTAAATAATGACCTATATTCATAATTATGATTATCATTGTAATATTTTGTTAAGTTCAAATATTTAATGAGGCAATAGGGGAATTTCCATGAGTGTTTTTTAGTTATGGAAGTTGCAAGGAATTAGCTTAAGAATTAAGATTCACCAGAAAATTCAAACAGAAAAACTGTCTAATTTTCATGGTTATTAGTTTTCATTATTCCAGAAATTTTTAGACTATGTTCTTCTATTTTTGGTTGTTTTTTTAATATATTTGAGCCAATATATTCTTCAACCTTCCTAGTGTTGGTTGAAATTCTCAAATGAATTATTTTAATTATTCCATAGATTTTTCAAACTACTGTATTTGTTTATAACACTATTTTGATAAAGGTAATTTTTTTAGCATTTTTGTACTTTTTATTTAAAAAAAAATTTTTTCCATTTATCCAACCAGAATATTGCTGTCTAATACAGACTTTTGCTATGTAATCTCAATTCTCCTATATGGCAGTCAATGTGGGAGAATTTCCTCACAGATGAAGAGAACACTTGAGGCAACAGAGATATGGTTTTATAGAAGAATGCTGAGAATACCATAAACAGAGCTTGACAAATCTTTAATGAAAATGGAAACAAAAAAGATATTTATATTTAGAATCAGAAAGAAACAGTTGAAATTTCTAGGAAATGTAATGAGGGAAGGAGTCTTGGAAAATTTGACACTCACAAGATATATTGAATGCCAGAGGAATACAGTAAGAAATCTATGTAATGAGCTATTGTAAATGGATAGCAGAATAAAGTGAGGAGGGTTAGTAAAAAAACAAAAACAAAACAATATTGTTAACAGTTACAAAGGATAAGAACTTGTGGAGAACTATGACCACCCAGGTCCTGAAGGGAAATGGCTCAGAGAAGAAGTATTCTAGACCTTAAAACAGTCTCTGAATCCCTTAAGCTGCAAGGTTCTAGCTGAAGAGATAAAAAAGAAATGGAAAAAAGAAAGAGCTTTTAATAGATACTGAATGCAACACATTCTTGTAAGAGGTGGAATAATTTGTCATTGAAAAGATTGTTAAAAACCAAAGATGAAGTCAGTGGTCAGAAAAATTATGTGGAATTGTGCTGTATTTATTATGTCTAAGATTGGTTGTAAAATTCCACTTTCTTTCAATGGTTCTCTCTTTAACAATCTCAATGGATAACAACAACCTTTTCATGTAGAACCATCTTCTCTGCTTTTATAGTTTCTCAATCCTTATTGCCTTAACCCCAGTGACATATAATTCTTTTCCTATATCAATATCTTGCTTAACCCCACTTGGTTTCTTTTAATCTTAAATAATATGTCTGACACTTCAGGGTAAGGAAAGTAGAATGATAGAAAATTTATGAGCACAGAAATGTTTTTATACTTGACACATTTCTCAAATAAAATAGGCATAAATGCGATAAGGAGTCGTCAGTAAATGAAGAGCAGGAAGAGTCACTTTTAATTTTAGCTTTGATTTGAAATCGGTTTGAAACCAATTATCCTTGAAGCATACAGAAAATCAAACTGCTTGGGTTTTTTTATTTTTTATTTTTTTTAGGATTGAAAAAGTTTTACTGCTTTATATTCGATAAGTTAGTGACTTCATTTCTCTTGTAAAAGTTAGAATTTCAAAAATAGCAGGTCTCTTATCTGGATACCAACGATACAGTGATGTTAGAAATATTTACTAATCCCAGTTTAGCACAAGGCTATGAGTCTGCACTTTTAAGGATAGAATTCATAATATACTATTTACATTATTCGGGCTATTGTCCTCATCTTTGTTGCCATATTTATCCCAACATTTCAGCCATTGTACACTCTGGCCTTCTTCAGGTGGTTAGAATGTTGAACTGAACCCTTTATTTTGTTCGCTGGGGTAGACTGTTATAGTTCCACATGCCATGTCTAATGGATGTCAGTTATCAGTTATCTCCTGTTAATTCCCCATGTGGCATGTGGAACTAGAGCAGTCTACCTCAGCAAGTGAAATAAAGTGTTCAGTTCAACATTCCAACCACCTGAAGAAGGCCAGAGAATACAACGGCCAAAATGTTGTGATAAATAATGCACAGTGTACATAACACCTCATCTCAGAAATATAGACAGAATTCATAATATGTCAATGTAATGGTGTTTTAGTCTAACTTGCTAAACATTTCTTTATTGACATCTATTAAAAAGTGTCTGATAAAAGGCCATTTTTATAGGGCACTGAATGAAAATTAATGTATTTCTGTTATAATTGTAAGTCTTATTGATCTTCATTGGTTACTCCATAAACCTGGCTTAAAAAGTTGCCTTAGTTTAATTATTCAAATCTTCTCTGGCAAGAGGTAGAATTTGCATAACTTTTTCTCTGACTTTCTTAGTAATTAAAATTCTCATCATACCACGAGTTCCATAACCCATTAGGATCATAGAGGTGCGACATGTGCTGCAGCCATAGTAGCAGTGGTATGTCAAGATTGACTGAAGGATCCCATCCTCCTCTTTAGGCTGGTTTTGAGTTTTCTTTGTTTAGACTGGTTGCCATCTCAAGGCAAGGGAGCACAGGCTGCTCTGTTATTTAACCCAGAGCTGGGGGAAGATGGATTCATGCCTTTTCCAAGAGTATCAACATGAAGTTGAAACAGAATCAATGACAGTCTGTACTCAGCTCGAGGACTTTGTTTTATTCACCAACAATCATTACACCACCTGGGCCTCCTAAAATAATAATTCTACTATGAAAGGGAAAAAAAGAATTATCTTAATAGTGGTTTGCTAACATCATTATAATTGTTTAAATTTCTTGGAAGAGTTCATGACTATTTTTAGTTTATTCATGCTAATATTTTCATCATTGTTGATAAGAAAGAGAACATTAATTTGTACTATTCATAGAATAATCTGTACTAGCTGCTCTGATGGTAATTCTACAAGTGCTGACAACTAAGATAACATTACTTTTCAATATGTATTTCTGCAATGACTGCTAGAATAGAAATATTATATTTATGTTAAATATAATGTTACTCAAATAATCAGGGAAAATACTGTGTGCTATAATAAATATATTATACTAATTAGATCTGTGGATATTCTATGGGTGTTGACAACTATGATATAATAACTAAGATATTTTGCAATGACTGTCAAAATAAGGATATTATATTCATGTTAAAAGCAAATTTACACATGAAATTACTGAACAAAATGAATAGAAATAAATAAGTTAGGCTAGAAAGAATAATAGTGGGAAAATATTAAGACAAAACATTCTGATGACAGATCCTTTTAGCAGATCAGCAATGGTTATTAAATCTAATCCTTTTTGCAAAGCATAATGGTCATACATGCAAAGAAGCAGAATAATTATTGTACTGATTGCTTTTTCAGAGAATGCAAAAAGGAAACAATTTTAAAAAGAAAAAGATAATAGTCAAACTCATTTTGCAACATTTGTAACATTACCCATAATTCCAGCTCATATTTAGAGATTGCATTGATTTACTTGATAGAAATTATTTTCCATTAAGAAAATCCTTGTAAAAATTGCCACCTTTACTTTACCACTTGAGTGCAATTCTGACTGACAATGAAATCCTTCAGTCAAACATTATGCCATGTAGCATGCTGATATCACTGTCAACAGCTTTTGTATTATGCTACATTTATTTATATGAAATTTTACTTATTTTAGTGAACAATTGGCAACATTCTCAAGAGCTTTTGTTTCATGTTTCTATCAGCTAAGTAAATTTTTGCATCTTTATATTTGTCTTATCTTCAGTTTTATTGATTCACTGAGAAAAACATATAGATTTTCATATTGATTTGCATTGCTTCATATATATATATATATATATATATATATATATATATAAGTGCTGTGAAGATAGAACCACTCCAAAACAGATGAAAGTTAGTAAAATAGAAACATGTCTTCAGAGAATCCTGGTGAAAACTTGATATATATATTTAAATTTATTTCAAATCAAACTCTCAGAATAGTGAGAAGCAAGACAAAATTTATGAAAATTAAACTTTAAGAGCTTAAAGATGTTCTTCAGATTTTCAAGCATTCTTTAATCTTGGAGTAGAATATATTAACTTCAATCTCTTATGAAAAATATATCGTTTAAAATTCTATTCAGTCTTATTTTTTTAAGCATATTTTTTATAGCAATACATTAAACTTTATTATTCTTTTATTTTCTTAAAAGGTACATATTTAGATTTCTTTTTCGATAATCCATATTTGTGAAGTTATTTTAATTTCTTTTAATGTTGCTCTTGTAAAATTTCCGTTTTTTAGTGAAAAACCCATTAAGTTCAGTCTTTTATGTTGTGATTTAATAGAGAGATTAAACAGAGAAAGGATCTTTTTGTGTGTGGGTGAAAATTACCTATGGTTGATCAAAGTTAGTTTTACATTTTTCAAATGTTGATACAGAAAAAAATAAAAGTTGTTAAGTCTTTCTAAATAATCCCACAATTCTTATGTAAAACAAGTCTACAACAGAATTTTAAAACCTGAAAGAAAGTAGTAAGTTAATTGGTAATCTATATTTGGTTAAATATCTATGATTTTGTTAATTTTTAAATATTCAGATCATCTTCAGGACTTATATGAAGGTTAAAAATGGTTCTAAAATCATGCTTAAATATCATCAGTGTGGTTGTGTTAAGATTGAGATCATGAAATCAAGGGTGTGGTTTATTTCCTGACAAGCTGAGGTTCACCATAAACAAATTCATGCCATCAACACTTTCTTCTACACTGATTTTCTTTCACCTCCAACCAATTCTTGCAAAGCCAAATCGTGGTAGGAAAAGGAGCAGATTTTGGTCAAACTAGTCCTGAACCTGCATGTTGGTGACAAATTTGTCCATCAACATCATTGTCATTGTCATAAAGGAAGTGATCGGCAAAGAAGAAATTGAATTCTTGGATATGAGATAATACCAATGGTGATTATGTTTATAGGTGAGTGGTTAGAAAGTCCACTTTTTGACTATGAAACCTGGGTTTGAATCTCACCATGATCAACTTAGCAGGAAGGTGTCTTCTTGATCTTATCAGCCTGGGGTGGGGAGGTGATCCCAACATGTGGCATCTTTGGACAGATTAACTGAAAACCAAACCTACTAGTTGACCCAAAGACTTGTGAGTGAAATTAGGTAGACATAACTAGTTGGCAGTTGTCAATAGTTATACGAGCATAAAGTCAGAAGTAATTGTGACCAAGAGTTTGAGCATACTGGCCTTGTTCAGACTTGATCACACCAAATAATGCACTCTCAGAATCTGTAACTAAACCCTGCTCAGCATAGTTACAGTATAAACCACAGGTGGGCTTTGTGGGTGTTGAACAAACACAAATGTTCCTAAGCAATTACCTGCAACAGGGATTGGCTACTTTCCCTAGTAGACAAGCAAATTCAGATATGAACAGCCAGCCATTATATTTATGATTATGTTACTGCAAAGGGGTTTACTTAGCAGTGCCCATCTCCTCTCCATGTCAAATATGACAAGTACTGCTGGGTTACATAGTTGGTTTGACTTATTAATTAAGTGTTAATCAAGCTGCCATAATGAGTCCTTCAAGACTTTTTAGTTCAAGGCAAATTAAGATATTTGGCAGTTCCTGTCTCCTTTTGAATTAACTGTGAGACAAGTAGAGGGTACCAGTAGCACCCTGACCTAAATGCATACTTCTGTCAGAAATTGTGGGATGCCAGTGACAAGACTGGTACAAGGAAACTAATGCCCTGCTCAAGGGTAATTGTGCAAAGTGAATATATACAGTTGGTATTTTGAACTTGGTTCTCACAGTATTTTTCATTATATTAACAATTAAACCAGCTTAAAGCTCTAAACCTCTTAGTATACACCAACAAATACTTTCCTTATAGTATACATTACCAAAACTTTCCTTATACTATACATCACCAACCACTTTCCATGTAGTATACACCCTCAACCACTTTCCATGTAGTATACACCCTCAACCACTTTCCGTATAGTATACACCCTCAAACACTTTCCATATAGTATACACCCTCAAACACTTTCCTTATTGTATATTCCACCAAATACTTTCGTTATAGTATACACTCCCAAATACTTTCCGTTCAGGCACCTGATAATGAATGACATGACCGGTGAGTCATCACTGTGTGCTTACTTAATCTAATATCCTGAAGGTTTCTAAGAATTTCCTGTTTATTTATAAAATTCAGCTGTTTTAAATTGAGGCATGTTTTTTAATGGATTTTGTGAATTCTTTTTACAGCTTTGCTTCTCTTTTGTGAGCTTCTTTTTCAGAGTAAACACAAGAGAAACTTCAGTGAACATTTTCCAAATGGAATTGGGATATGTCCTAAATGAACAATAAAATAAAAACCAGAACTGGCTTAGATTACATAGAAGCAAGGAAATTTCTTCTTTTTATAGTCTTTATACTACTAAATACATAACCAGACTTACACTTACTGAGATTCTCTGGCAAGGAATCCTGGGAAAAGTAGGCTTCTGCTGAAAAAATAAATCTTTGAACATTTAATTTCTTTAGTTAGTTGACAAGCTTAATTTTTTGTGCATTTAAGAACTATATTTTTTCATTTTATACAAACCCTGACACTTTTATGTTGCTTATGGACTAAAGTGTTGAATTGACAGTGAAGGTAGAAGTAAATTTTTATCACTTCTTTTCTCCGTTATGTGGAGCAACAATAAAACATATATGGCCTTGGAGGTTTGACAACAATACATTTTTAGGGGGTTAGCTAGTAAATTCAATAGATTAATAGCACCAAATGAAATATATTATTTTGAATAGAGAGTAAGATAGAGCAATAATTTTTTTGTGACATTTAAAATAAGAAAAGCAATTATTTTTAAGAGTAAAATAGTAATTAAGATTAATATAACTGGATTTCTAATGTGAGCAATGATATTTTTTTTTAATTAGCATCCCCACCATTGTTGTTTTTATTACACTATTTTGTCTAATGTACTCTCTGATTATCTCAGTACAATATTGTATCCAATAATTTTTTAGGGGAAGTTTGAATAAAACAAAGTATATGCTTGCTTTTTTGGCATATCTAGCACCCTTTCCAGATATTTAAACACACAAGTGCTTAATTTTTACTTTTTTATGCCACTGCACTGTTTTTCTACTTAGCAGGTTTACATTTGCACTACCTTGCTCAGAGATTGAACTCAAGATTACTAGAAAGAAGAAATTTAATTGTTTTGCATTCATAATATTTCAATCACCGTACCTTCTGGTTATCTTCAGGTGCCTGTCATAACTGATAAATAAGTATTAACATAATATTTTATCTGCTTCACCTGTGACAATTGTTTGCCAATTATTTAAATTTCTATGTTCCATACAAAATTGCCATGATCACTCTATGTTGTGTGAAGTTATGTTATTATTTAATAAATTGTTTATGTTAATATCTGCATCTTTATAAAATGATCCTAATTCAATTAAATATTTGCATTAATGTCCTCCATTTTGGCTATTTTGATCACTATTTCTAATGAAATACATGATGAGTTCACAAATCTGATAAAACCTCAGAAGATGAGGACAACAGTTTGAGAGTAAATAATGTAAATAATAAAATAGCAATGCATTCAAGTATATAGTATATTGTATTAATATGTTTATATGTTCTATATCCTTTATATAACTTCTGAACAAGATATCAGTATTTTTAATAATTATTAGCTGAAATATGATATATTGCAAAAATAAATGGAAGTATATACTGAGAAATTTACCAATGTCTTTATTTACACTATTTAGATTTGGACTTTTGTCTTCATCTTTGTTGTTAACACGACGTTTTGGCCGTTGCACCCTCTGACTTTCATCAGGTGTATTTTAATCTGGGTAAACTACAGGGAAATCTGAACAGAACACTTTGTTTAATCTATAGAAGTAGACCATTTTCTTATTCCATTGCCCATGTATAGGGATATCTTGTCTAGTTCTTATTTTTAGTACTGCTTGTCCTGTTTCCACTGAGTCTAACTACATATAGCCTGGGCTAAAGATTGAACTCGCAATTACTGTGTCACCAAATTCATGAACTCACCAAAGTTAAGCAACGTTGAAACTGGTCAGTAACTTGATTGGTAATACCAGTTGCTGTAAACTTGGATGTGTGGGTGATGTAATATATAATGGCTCAGAATTGTCAATTGGAGAGCAGAGTTTTGAATCCTGTTAGGTTCATTATATTCACTTAGATGCAAATACCCTTAAAAAAAGTATGAATTCACCTCTTCTCCCCTAGCTATGAACTAATTAGTATAACATATTACTAAATCATCATCTCAAAAAAAAATTCTTACAATCTAAAAATATTTTCTGGCTTTAAATAACCTGCAAAAGGTTGCTAGGCTGTAAAAAAAAAAAAAAAAACAATCAATTGATGAACCAGTGCTTTAATTCACTATGTGAATATCCTGTAGGACAATGGTGTTATAACAAAATAGATGAGGATAATAGTCCAAATGTAAATGGTGTAATTATTGTGAAAACATTGACTTTCATAATGAAACCTGACACAGGATATGTTGACTGATGACCTCTCTTATGTTATTTATGTTATGCATATTATCTGAAGTGCTGATGTGAAGTATTTTCATTATTCTGTGATTTGTTTGAATAACTATTCTCTCCTTTGTTGTGTTCTGAAATTCTGATGTAAAGTTTTGTTATTATTTCAGTAATCATCCAGACTGATATCTACATTTGTGTTGATAAATTTCACAAGATTTACTTTCAGGTGTTTTTATTTTTATTCCCTTGCTCTCATTCTTGGTTATTTACTAATACATTTTTGTCATGTCCTAATGCATTGTGGCTATGGAGAAGAAAAGAACAAGAATAGAATGGAAGATGGATATCTATAATAAGCTTACACTCTATTTTTGCCATTTCTTTTTACAATGACAGTTGATCTGCTATGGGAGTGGGTATGATTAAGTTTATACAAGCTGGTGGTGGATTCATTTCTCTCTCCTTCAAAAAAAAAAAAAAAAAAAAAAATGTCTGTCACTGATGTGAATGCAAAAATATGTCTTTAAAAAAACAAAAAAACGCAAAAAACTAAGGGATAAAACCAGATACATATAGATACATGTGTGCACAGATATATATGCATATAGTTATGTATATATACATGTGTGTGTGTGCGTGCATGTCTCTATTCAAAATTTGAGTTGAGTGATGCAAAAGAATTGACAAAATCTATTTTTGGTAAAATGTCTTCCTGAGATAAAAGTCTCTTAAACAAAGGAAGATATCTTTACTCACCATCTTCTGTTGGAAAAGATGTCATAGAGACCAAAAATATTTTTTCACACTTCTCTTTGTAACCTTGAAATTTATCTTCAACATCTCAAGTCATTTCATTAAGTTTTCTCCAACAAAACTAGCTGTAAATTTAAGTGCATCATTTTATTTTTTTAACTGTTCATTTAACTTATTTTTTAACACACCTTTTATTTCTTTCTTCCAAAGTATTCAAATATTTCACTGCATCCATATACTATATACTCATATTATAGATGGAAAATATATATTGCTTATATCTGCAAACACTTTCACCCTAATACAAAGCATGCTTACTCCATAAATACACCAAATTCAACATTATATATATATATATATATATATATATATATATATATAAAAGTGAACATAGAAGTCAACACTTAGAGGCAAGTCTGTTTCATGCTATATGCAATCGTCAGGGCATTGCATATAGCATGAAACAGACTGTCGCCTCTAAGTGTTGACTTCTATGTTCACTTTTATATTTACACATGCTCTATCTCTGATATTGAGCACTTTATCCCATAAATATAGCACACCTTAAGACTATATTTCTTCATATATATATATATATATATATATATATATATATAGTAAAAATGGAATTTTAAGGTGAGCTTTATATTTATAGATAAAGTGCCCAGTACCAGAGCTAGAGCATATGTAAATATAAAATTGGACATAAAAAGATAAAAATGGACACTCAGTGATGACAGTCTGTTTCATCCTTAAACACAATCTTCAGGCCTGAAGACTGCATTTTATGTGTAGTATATATATATATATATATATATATATATATATATATATATATATATATATATATATAAAAAATGTTTGTGTTTTTACAGTGAAATTAATCTCTACTGAGCTATAGTTTGAAAATCTGATTAAAGAAAATGTGGTTCCACTATTTTAAAAAAAGAAATGTCTGTTCAAACACATGTACCGAATAAGTATAATACTTATAGATGTAGTATGTATGACTGAAGAGTGTGTTCAAGCATGGAAAAAGACTGTTATTACTTGGTGTTGACCTCAGTGTCCACTGCACACACTCTATTCTGGATAAATATGTCTTAAAACTATATTTTATCATATATAGACGTAACAAGAAAAAAATAAAAAAACGTGAAAAAAAATAGGATATGCTAATTTAAACATTTAGATACATCAAATGTCGAAATTTAAAGCTTACACCACTCTTTACCTTTAATGTTGCAATGTAAACTGCAATCATCATTTATTGCATTTCTCCCCCTTGACCTTTCTACATTCTTTTATATTTAAGACTGGTTACAACAATAAAACCATGATTAGTGTGAAGAAATTCCTTCTTAGAAAGAAATAGATGACTAAGAAATTATTCTAATTCACACACGCGCACATATATGTTAAAAAGTTCTTAATCAAACTTACTTTATAAAATTTGCCCAACCAAATAACCAAGCATCAAATTTTTTTAATTTAAAATCCCTTCTTTGGTAGGCCAAGAACATTTCAGCACCCCCTCATATATACAATGTTTGGATTAAAATTCACCAACACATTTTATAGACTTTTCTATGAAGACTTTATCACCACTCATAGAATCTCATTAAGGCAAATTCCAGGAAACTACCAAATATGAATTGTTAATTTTATCTTTGAGAATATTCATTAATTTCTGTCCTCCCAAGAAAAAAATTCCCTGATAAGACTTGTTTTCTTCAACTTTGTATGAAGGTTCTTATTAGATGTGGTTCTCTACAGTCATTCAACTGTCCTCGAGTTCTAGCGGAGGAGATAAGAAAGAAAAATACTAAAAACAACAGAGATGAAAACATTAATCTGAAAAAAAGTTGTGGAATAATAAAAAAAAAAAAAAAAAAAAGGACATAATTTTAGAACTTCAGAAAAAATAGCCTTGTACCAGTCTAGATCATTAATAAATATTTACTGTTCACAGGATGAAATGCTATCTAATATAAAATGATTGCCTCAAACCTCACCCCCCAATATAGTTACATTATTGGTTGTAGTCTGTTATAGTTCCAGTAGTAATTGGAGCACTAAACCTTATTGTATGAAAAATTATTTGCAGTCAATGTTTGATAAAATATAATTCAACAATAAAATGAGGCAACATTTTACAAATGTCTGAAAGTTCATCTGAATATTGACTTTTTTTTATACTAGCCAAATAGTGCTGAGGTTTAATTAATATATTACAATAATTATTATATTATAATAATTATTGAAAGAACTGGAGATTTAAGACAAGTTCGACAATGAAGTTAGGAAAACTCTTCTGTTCATCTTGAAATAATTTTCAAAATAAGATATGATATTGTGGCAGCATTAAGATTTTTTACAATTTCCTTTTCTTTAATATGTGCTAATTACTGCATGTTCTTGGAAAAGATAGTGGAGTGGTTTCTTGTTGTTTCCTTGTTTTGGAATTCAGTTTTCCTCCTCTTAAACTGATCATCAGTCAAGACTAGAGATCTCAGTCTACTCTGCTATTTAACTCATAGCTGGGAGTAGGATGAAGAGATGGATTCATGCCTTTCCTAAGGACATTTGTGTAAAAGTGAACACAGGATAATAGGCTGGAATTTGAACTTGGCTTACCAATTTTACTTTCTGTGCTGATATGTTATACTACACACATATGTGTATTTTTTTGTTTTTTTCTTATAATATTTTAAAATCTTTTTCTCTTCAAGTAGCAAGTTTTGAGGAGACTTGTTGTCAGTTGGTCTCTAGTAAAAGTCTTTAGATGGTAATATTAATTATTCTTGCTGAGGAAATAAGAAACAAAAATATTAAAAACAGAGAAGAAAACACTAATCTGAAGAGTTCTGAAATTACAAAATTGGCATTCATTGACCATGCGGCAGGTGTTGTGCTTGGTTGAAATTTATAAAATCATTCTCTTTTAATTCATCATTTTATGGTTAGATGTAACTGTAAGTTCTATGCTAACAGTATCTTCTCTCACACTTTTCACTTGTGGAACTCTCTTCCAAAAAAGTTTAAAGGCACTGTCAATCTTTATTTTCTGTCTTCTTAATTCCTTTATTATTCTCTTTCCTTGTGTTTTTTTTCTCATATTCTCTCATACTCAGTACCTACTTGCATCAGTGGCTTTATTGCCTTGCTTGGAGTAAAATGATAAAAAAAAAAAAAAAAATTCATGAAAATAGGCTCCTCATGTTCACTGTTATCAATCTTTCCAGTATTGATGGAAGCTTCCTTCCTTGCCTTTTGTTTGAGGTAGTGTGGAATGCCCACATCTTGATTATGTCATTATTCTCTCTTTGAGTTATATGTGCTAGCCATTTTAGTTGTTGCTGCTGTTGAAACTCCTCAAGAGATGTGGTTTATGTTATGGACTTGATAAAGATATTTATGTAATATTTAGAATAGTAATTATGAAATACAGAGAAGAGTACTTGGATTCTAAGGAAACTTCCTGTCACTTAGCTACTAGCAATGAATCCAGTGGTGTGAAGACTACTACCACCATTACATCATCAAATCTTTTAAGAATTTCTCCTGAGGATAAAAAAATATATTTGTTATTCTGTATTTGATTTTATTGTACTTTGGCATAAAAATACTACATTATCCATTTTTAAAAATACAAAAAATATGTACTATATATACTCATGTGACTTTTGAAGTCCTAATTTTGAAGTTAATCTTAAGGGAGATATAAAATTAGCATATGTACTGCTGGCCCTGGCTACACCATTGACCAAACTATATATCCATTTACTGTAGTCAAAAAGTACAACTGTATTTACAATAAACATAATTTTGATAAAACTGATGTTTTACTTAACTTTATCCAATAATAATGCATGTAATATTCACATATTAGTATCGTATTATAAAATACAAATATAGTGAATATGTATCTTTTCCTTTGTTTACGTTTATAAGATGTTTAGCTGTTTCTCGTTTGGTTGTTTATGGCTGTACGCGTTTACGCAACTAGTATAGCGTTACTAATGATACTTTTATCATTTTCTTTTTTTTAAGTTATTTAACTAGAAGCTTGGATAAAGAGATAGAGGAAACAAGGTTAGTCGATTGTAATTTAGTTGCATGATACACAAGATACTTGATAAAATCATTTTTTTATAAGTGAAAATTTGGGGGTCGCATGATACTTGACAGTATACCAAGTAATGGAAGTTATACTGACCAAAACAAGGAACTATCAAGTAAAAACCTATTTGTAGAATATATAAAGTGTCCTGAATATTTTTTGACAGCCTTTGTGCTTTATTTCCTTCTATAATTATTTGGAACTTTGTGTGCAGCTGATATCACTGAATAACAGGCAGATGTGGCTATCATTTCAAATGAAAGTTAACATACCATTTTCTATCATGTAATGGGCATATGTTTTATATAAGGGTCATCCAGGAGACATTTATACTAAAGGGAGTGTTTAGGTAGTCATTTCAACCTATAGCTCTTCTTCATATCTTCACTAAATAATGTGCAGGGTGGTTTTATAAGCATTTTTTTGGGTGGGTAGTGTGCTTTTTGATTGAATAATTTATTTTTACCACTTTGCAGGTTATTTAAAGCTAGAAAATATTTTGAGATTGTAAGAACCTTTTGGATACAATAATGATATACTGATACAGGTCCCACTATTTAACCCATAGCTGGGGGAGAAGTACTGGATTAATATTTTATGTATAAGTGAATATAACAAACCCATCTAGAATTGGAATTTGGCTCTTCAATTACAATTCAGAGTTGTTATCCATGAAACCTCTTCACATCCAAGCTTACAACACCTGGTATTCCCAAGTGGTCACCCATATAGGTATTGACCAGATTCAACTTTGTTTAACTTAGGTGATCATGTGAGAACTGGTCTTACTAGCTGTAAGCCTTGGATAGTGGGGAGGAGAGATGTGCATCATACAGTACAGTTTAGGATAGTTTTTATCATGTGAAATTGTTTTATTAATAAATTTTATTTATAAATTTTAATTTGACTGCAAAATGTATTATACGGTAGCATTTATTTATTTTTTTGTAAGGAGGAAATGATATTAAAATTCTCCAAGAAAAGCCCAGGATAATTTTTTTTTTTTTAAAAAAAGCAGAAATATGCCACCACTTCTTATTTCAGGAAATGTAATGAGGTACTGAAACCATTTCCCAAAATCAGTATTCTGGTGATTTCAAAAAGTGTTTTACACCCACCCACACAAAAATATATATATATAAATATAAATAGTGTATGTATATGTGTGCATATATATATATATATATATATATATATATATATATATATATAATCATTATAATGCTCTGTAGTCTACATTGAGCTCTCCCTGGATTTATATCCTCCTTGGAATTATCCCTTTCAGCCACAAACTGGTAATGTGAGTAAAAGTTTGTCACTTAGCTGATTGATGTTACCGTCAGCATCCCAACTCCAGAGTTTTGTAGACAAACCTGTTCATCCACTCTTCAGTGGGTATGAACAATTTACTGCTAATATTTTTCAATTTTTTCATTTTATTCACATTTAGAATTGCTGTAAAATTTCTTCTGTATTCTCTGTGTTTGTGTGTGTGCTTGTCCATTCGCTTACATGCACCCGTCTGCACGGGTGTGTGTCATGATCATTTTGCCCTTTTCTTTGTGTTCTTATCTTTTTATCTGTAGCATTCTGGTTTTGATCTGGCTCTGGACATGTGAGCTATTTTTAGTTAGTTATTTGTTTTTATTTATGTGCATTTAATTTGTTTTTTTTTTCCTATGGGAAATTGTATTTCATTTATTTACATTTTTATATAAATAATTGGTATTAAATGTGTATATATATATATATATATATATATATATATATATATGATACCAGTGATATTAATGCTTAAATTAATACTTATACATATATACACAGGTACACACACACACACACACACACACACACACACACACACACACACACACATATATATATATATATATATAGGCAGCATATCTTCATTGAAGCATGTTTGGTTGAATAATCTGGATATATTATATCTATTTATTTTCATGTTAATCATCTTCTTAAATGTTGTTAATATCAACATTAAGAAGTTAATACGAGAATTTGAGAGGATTAAAATAAAAATGAATAGGCATAATATATCCAATTATTCAACCGAATATATATATATAGTACATGTAATCAATACATTGGTATATAATTCAGGTGGATCCTAGTAATATTAGTTATTAAAACTGATCCCAGAGAGCTCGATGTTTTTATTTTAACAGAGCCTATGTATTTTTTTACAGGAAAAAAAACAAAAATTACCTCAACATAGGTATAGTCTATAGTGTGAAGAACGGTTTGAAATAGACTATACATGAAGTAATTTTTTTTTTGCTGTAATATATATATATATATATATATATATATATGGTAGATAAGATTTTATTGTTTTCATCCTGGCATCATGTATAAAATGGTTTTGTAAAGCTTGACAATACTGGAAAATAAATGTACAAACTTTATCTTTTACTACCGGTGATGACATTTTGAAGTGTATATAAAATATTTAATATGCTTATAAAATAATACTAATCATTTTCCACTGTTGCCAAGTTCTGCAAAACTATTCTATCCATGGCATCACTTATATGATAGATGCATATTTAGATTTGAGATCTATATTGTATTCATATTTGTGGGTTGTCTATGCATTAAAATACATATCATATAAATTTTGTATAAAATATTAGATAAAACAATTAATAATTGAAAATTCGGGATTCATTGAAGAGAAGTAACTATTGTAAAAATGTTTATTTTGACAAACGTGACATATTTTGCATAAAATATTAGCAATCACAATAAATAAATATACAAATAAGATTATAGGTAGCTTAATGACAAATTATTATAGATAGTTTAATGACAAATTAAGTTTTTTTTCGTCTGTCACTTTTTGGAAGCTATTGCCATCACTTTTATTGTCCAGATATTTGATTAATGTAAAATAAAATACTGAACTGGAATTATTAAAATGGCTTCATTTTAAAAGAGAAGATATTTTGCAAAACAAATTGAACATTAAGGGAAGTGTAAGCTGATAAAAAAGTCAGTCAAGATACACAGATTCTTATTGTCAGTTTCTTTTTTATTAATAAAGAAAAAAACAAAAAAACAAATTACCTTTAAATTACTTAGTCTACAAAACTTATCTTTTAAAAATATCAAATCTGTAAATAGTTTTGTTTGATAGATTTTGAAATATGGTCAAAAATTAAGTATAGCCTTTATTCATGAGTATCAATGAATAACATTTGAAAATAGATACATATTTTATTATTACATGTTTTGTATATAATATTACATAAAAAATAGTGAAAATTTGGGGTTTATTTAAAAAAGTTTATTTTTTAAAGTTATAAGATTAATAATATATAAATATACAAAACATATATATATTTATATTTTGGACAGAATATTAGCAATCACAATAAATAAATATGCAATTAATATTATCGGTAATTTAATAACAAATTAAGTTATAGTTATCTGAAAGACAAATTACAATATTGATATATTCTGAAAGAAATTTCTTTCTCTTTATTCATTATTCAAGAAAAGTACTGAATGTAAGAAAACAAATGAATCTATAGATCTTAATTTCAAGAATTCATCATATAATTCAAGCCATATTAGTCACTCAAGTCTGATGTAAGCACAAGATGTCAGCAGTATATTATTGCTATATATAAAGATTTAAACCAGCAAAGAAAAAAAAAATCCATGGAAGAAAATTCTTGATGGACACTATCTGTCTTAGGGGCACACAAACAACTGGAGCAGCTATGCAAACAAAATATACAAATAAAGTGTAGCTTCAGCTTTTACAATTTGATATTTTCTGCCATGAAACAATATCTATTAGTGTATAGTATTAAATTGATTTGATGAGGGATGTTTAGAAAAAAATTAACCAATTTTAATTCCTAACTGCTATTTTCACCATAACAAGCTTTAGGTAATATCCTGTTTTGGACAGAAATAACTTATTTTAATGCTTGTTTCAAATATAACTAGAGAGTATTTGGGTAAAATCTATTCACACATAAGTTTCACTGTTTATAAATTTATTTATA
Source organism: Acanthosepion lycidas (assembly GCA_963932145.1). Classification (NCBI taxonomy): domain Eukaryota; kingdom Metazoa; phylum Mollusca; class Cephalopoda; order Sepiida; family Sepiidae; genus Acanthosepion; species Acanthosepion lycidas. The sequence goes on along the minus strand of OZ010582.1, from coordinate 118,034,504 downwards.
AATCTACCATAAAGTAACTTTGAAAGCAAAATTTTACTGTAAAATGTCTTTTGTTATATGGTGGTATATATTGTATATAGTGTTGATTATAACTGTTTATAAGTTGGTAAATTTGGTGCAACAAAATTTTTACTTTTTTTATTGACTTAAATCTACATTTTGAAAACATTTAAAAATATTATCTTAAACATTTCTACTCACAACTCTTAAAATATTTTTTATAGTTTGATTATTTTTATTATTATTTCATCAGTGGTTCAACATAGTGTCAATTATTCATAACTGGTTTAAAATATTTCATCATGATCATTTGAAATTGTAGATCAAATTAATTTACTTCTAAGTTTAAAATGTAATTTTGACTGTATCCAACTTAAATATAAAAGTACTTATAACATTAGAAGCAGGTGCAATCAAAAATTATTTTGGTTTTTGACTAAGACTGATCATGTGTCAACATTCTGTTGTATCCATTAAAAATAAATAAAAATGAATTATACCATCACTTTGTTGTGCCGATAAAAAATAAATAAATAAAAAATTAATTATAGTGTCAAAAATAATTACAACAATTATAATTATCATTAATTCACTTTTTCTAAATTAATGAGAATCAATCCTACATTTCTCCTTGACACACACACACAAACATATAATGCATAACTATTGAACAGGCAGTCAACACGTGGGTTTAGAAAAATTTGGCTTCTTACCTTTTTCAGGCTACAATGGTAACATTCATCTCTTAACACTCAACAAAAATTTGAGGTAAGAAAACTCCAGACAACCCTTTTCAACTAAATTACCTGAACAATCATTAGACACATGAATGAAAAAAAACATATAAGAAAGAATATCTATACTTTACTTATTCTTATCATTCTGTTGGATTCAGTATTACTTTCTCTCATGTCTCCACATAACCAGATAATAAATAATAGTTGTTTTGTTGTTTCCACATCTTGCTGTCTTATTTCCCATGTGTATTTTTGTGTATATAAATGTTAGGGAGTTTATAATTATTTACTCAGAGTTATAACTTCCCTACAGTTCCAATGATCTTGTAAATATTTTTTCGCTGATTTTATGGATAACTGTAATTGTGCATTTTAAAATTTTGTTGTCATTTAATTCAAAATTTTCCAAATCATTAAATTTAAAATAATACTTGGTTTTCAATTTTGAAATTATTAGCTTTTCTAGTGGTGTACAAAATTTCTAGAAGTTGTTTAGGGATGGGGAGTCAATCTCAGATGATGTTTTGATTCTTATAAAATATTTATTCAAGTTAGCTTAATCTGGTAAAAAACTGAATGAAATGAGAATAGAAAGATTGTGTTGTATCAATCCTCCAACTGGGTTGGGCCTGCTTACTAAAATAGGTATTAAAATTTCCAGTTTTAAATACCAGTAACTGGAATCAGTGTAAAATACACAACTGTTTGAGCCACTAAGCAAGTCAAACATAGAATCTTATTGAACCTTATTGTTTGTTAGAATCAAAGAAAAGAGTACTGAACTGTTATGCAATACCATTCCTCCTATATGGCAGGGAATACTGGACAATCTGCTTACAGGTGAAGAAGAGACTTGAAACAACAGATATATGGTTCTACAGAAGAATGCTGAGAATACCATGGACTGAACATGTGAGCAGTTGAAATTTCCAGGGCACATAATGAGTAAAGAGGGCTTGGAAAATTTGATACTCACAAGGCAGATTGAAGGCAAGAAAGAAAATGGAAACAATGTATAACCTACCCAACAAGCTTGAGTAAATGGATGATGGAGTAAGGTTTAGGAGAGATAACAAAAGACAAAATTTATTATGAGCTACAAAAGACAGGAAATTGTGGAGAGCCATAATTACCAATGTCCTGAAAGGACACAGCACATAGAAGATGTTATAATTATTAATTTTTTTACATTTCTTCTTTTCAAAGACTTTGATAGTGATGTGTGGTACCATTTTGGTTATTAATGAAGATAAAATTCAAATTCTAGTCAAGGTTGTTGTATTTATTTTATGCTAATGCCTTTATGAAAGGCATGAATCTATGATGTTTTTTTCTCCTCCCAGCTATGAGTAAAATAACAGGTTGCATTAAACATCTGACTTCGGTTGGTAATCAGTTTCAGTGAATGGCAATTCTGAATTCAATACCAAGGTAACTAGAAACAGTTCACTTGTTTTTCTTCTATGTACCATATCTCTTCAGAACATTGGTGAGCATGGATCTCCACAATTTCCTGTCTCTTGTAGCTCTTAATAACTTTTGTCTTTTTACCATCTCTCCCATAATCTGCTTCACCATCTATTCATTCAAGCTTGCCAGGTAGGTTGTGGGTTCTTTTCCTTTTTCTCCCTTACCATCAACCTGTCCTGTGAGTATCAAACTTTCCAAGCCTACTTCAACCCTTCCTCATTATGTGTTCCAGAAGCTTTAGCCATCTCTTTCAGATATTAAGCATGCATCCTTTTTGTTGCCATTTTCTTTAAAACTTCATTGTTGCTCACATGTTCAGTCCATGGTATTCTCAGCATCCTTCTGTAGAAGTCTCCCTTTATCTGTAAGGAGATTGTCCAGCATTCACTGTCATCAAGGAGGACTGATATTACATAACAATTCTGTACTCTTTTCTTTGTTTTTGACAATATGTTCTTGTTTCTTAATATTTTTTTTATTTTTCCCCAAAACAATCATGGTGATTCATGATTTAGAAATACTAAAGTAAAAAAAATAATAATTTAGAGAGTTATGATTGCCTAATGTAATGTTTTAGGCATGTGTTTATAGTTGGTAATTATTGTTATTATTAAGTTTTCAATGTATTTTCTCCTTAAAGAATTATGTTCTTTTTTAATGAGGGTGTAATTTATATTATATTGCCATCTTTCTTTGAATCCATTCTTAAAGAATCTAACTTATATCTAACAAAAAGAATACATGATTAAAGAGATCAGCCATAAATTAGAATGATATGACACTCTGCTGCGCTTGATGACCACACAAAGGTGAAGACGTTAGAACTCTTACTAGACAGACACACATAAACAATTACAAATACACATTTCAATCTGATGCCCACTTAGACATACAAAAATCTTCACAAACTTATATATATATATAATTTTCCATTGGTTTAATGCACATGACATGACTGACAAATGAGAACTGGCCCAAACAAAATTGAAAATACCAGGTTTTCTTTCTTTTTGTCTGTTTTTGCAAAATCTCTGACAAAGCTTTTCATAAAAGAAGTTTCCTATTTGTTCTTTATTTTATCATCCTGTCAGATTCCAATCCATATTTGATCTGCATTTGATCTTTAACTCATATATATGTATATTCACTGTCAGATTTTATTGTGCATTTCAATATTTTCAAAATAAAATTGATATTAGCCAGTTGATGTTGGTAACATTTTTAGGACATATTTTAAAATGTTAATAATCCAACTACTTTTCATGAATTCCATGTTACATACTTTGGGTATTTCATAACAATCATTTATCATATACTTATATGTAAATATGCCATGTGAATTTCAGCTTATGATATCTATTTTTAATTAGAGTAATTTATTTGGTGGTAGTGAGATTTGATTATGAATCAACTCATAATAGTATAGTAATTGATTTTTACTTCTAAATTTTAGTTATTTAAAGATTTTTATTGATTGTAAGAAAGATTATAACTGTAAAAAAGAAACAAGATATAAAATTATTGAGAGATAGGAATGCAACTTTGGAAATTGAAAAAAACATTGAACAGAGATCAGGAAACATAGAAAAAAATTGGAAAACATTGGCAAAATGAGAACAAGATAAAAAAATGTTTTGAGAATGTTGCAAAAAATATTTCAAAATAAAAGCAAGAGGCAAAATATTAAAAATATTGGCTAAAGACATGAAAGCAACCAAATTAATTTAAAATAATTAATTTAAAGCAACTTTAAGTAAAGGTTATAAAGAAAAATGCTCAAGCTAGGCAAAAAACTACATGAAAAATGATTGCTCAACACGAGTTTTCAGTAATGAATGTTAACCTACATTGGATGAACCTGCTAGTTGGGCTCAAGGCTGGATTTTTCAGCCAACATGAAGAAAATAACAGTAAAGGGTCATGCTTTGGACTCGTATTATAGGCAGTAAAATTATAAGTCCCTTTAGAATTGATGGTAATATCAAGATAAATGTAGAGAATTATTGTAATTCTTGGACAGTTTTTTACTTTTTTTATTTATTGATATCCCCAGAGGTAGAAATCAGGGAATTAAATTGCTGAGAGTCTATGTGAATTCAGTGGAGGAGTTCATTATCCTCTACGTGAGTATTTCACATACTTGGTAGGATCTCTAATATTCAATGAAAACTTTAAACTAGATAACCTCTTCATATAAGTCAGTGCTCCTTCACATTTTTCAGAACTTATTATTGCCTGCATTTCAGTAATAGTTCCAATGATATCAAATTAAGGAATCCCCATCCAACCTGTCCAGATATTAACCGAATAGGAAACTTGTAGTCCATCATTAAAAGCAATATATAGGAGAAGGAAAAACAGTATTCAAGTAAAGATCTCTGGGAGAAAAAAAGTTTTGTAAGTAATGTTAAAGTTTGAACAAAAGAAATATTAACAAAATCAACAAAAAAAAAAAAAACATTGATGAAGGTCATAGAATGTCAAAAATCTTGTATTAACAATAAAAAAAAAAATTAAAAGTATAATTTATTCAGACATGGGATAGATTGTTAATTATGTTTTTGTGGCCAATATCTTTTGGGATTTATAAGCTAAAATTCATATTGCTATTTATTTTTTTGCACAAAACCTGACACTCCCCAACAATATTTTTAATTAGGATAGATATTATAAAAAGACATTCTCATGATATATTAATTATATAAATATATCGTGAATATTTTACCAAGATCAGTTAATTCCTATTTTAGTGTGAAAACACTGATATACATAATAAAATCTGACATAGTGTAATGATATGTGTGTATTTGAGTATTAGAGGTGCTACTAAGAGGAAATGTATGTAAAATACTCAGAGTGTGGATAACGAACCCCTCCACTGAATTCACATAGACTCTCAGCAATTTAATTCCCCTGATTTCTACCTCTGGGAATATCCCAAATACTGAATGATTGCCAACAAATCTAAAAGCATTGTGAAGCCGACATACGAGTGGCTAGGAAAGAGATTAAATAGAAAACAAGTGTAGAATACTGAATGGGGCTGCAGAGCACCCCCCCCCCAAAAAAAAATGCACAGATCTTAATGCAAGTTGATGCCACTTTCAGACATGCATGGCAACTCCTCAAGAGTTTGGTCCCTGTATGTAGGTCGATACTGGTTATTCTCATTGGTGATTGAACCAATTTTGGATCTGATTTTCATTTCTCAGGATTTCTACGCATTTTAAACTCACTTATTCCTCGAGTATTTGTAAAAAAAAAAAAAAAACAAACAAAAAAAAAACAAGGAATCTCTGGTTTTAGATACCATTCAGATTAGTATCCTTTTTGTCCCATACTGACTGATTCATATCGAAATACTGCTTCTCCTTATATGTGTCATGTCCCTTCAGGATGTAGGCAATCATGGCTGTTCACAATTTACTATCTTTTATAGCTCTTAATAAATTTTGTCTTTTTGCTCTTTCTCCTAAACCTCATTCCACCATCCATTTACTCATGCTTACTAAGTAGGTTATGTGCTGTTTTCCTCTGTCCCTCTTCTCTTTAATCTGTTATGTGAGTATTAAATTTTCAAAGCCTTCTTTCCTCATTATGTGCTCTAGAACTTTCAACGATCTCTTCTTGATGTTAAGTATGTGTTCTTTTTGCTTCCATTTTCTCTAAAACATTGCCATTGCTCACATATTTAGTCCATAGTAGAATTACATTTCTGTTGCTTCAAGACTCTTCTTTATGTGTAAGGAGATTGTCCAGAATGAAGTTAAAAGACAAACAGAATCATTGAAGACAAAAGACAGATGGTAAACTGCAATATATCATTGTTTCTTTTGCCTATTGGATACCATTAGAAACAACTAGTTAGGTTTTATCTCTCAGGGTATCTGCTTTGTACTCTCCAGTTCTGTTTGACAAGAAAACTTAAGTATCAGGGAATGTATTTATTTTATTCTTTCTCTTTTTTTAATTGTTTCATCGAATGGAAGTCATCAATACCACTAAAATGCAAGGGGTTACTGGCAGTGGAAAAGAAAGACTTTAGTGAGGAGAAAGGACAATAAAATAACAGATTTCAGGAAGACAGAAGATCATGATTGACATTGCATTTAAATATTTGAAGATAGTAGTTGGCAGGGAAGAAAGAAACTAGAAGAGTTCCAGGGGTGAGAAGTGTGAGAAAAGAAACTATTAGAATAGAAATTATGGTTACATCTAGATAATTCAGTAAAATATGATTTCAAAAGGAATATTAACTTTGAGCTGTTAATGACAATATTCAAATTTATGAGTTGGGCTTCTTAAAATTGCATTAAAATGCTATGAAATGGGATTAAAAAAATGAACAAAACTTATTTCATATTAGAATACTTTAAACAAGAAAAGAATATTACTTTTTTTTGTGTCTCTTGTCTATCTTTTTCTTTGTCCATAAAATCTATCAAGCATTATTTGAAAAAATTTTATTCATGAGTTTTTGATGAAATTCAGAATATTTTCCTTCTTTTGATCCATTTTTTTCCTCTTTTCGCCATCATCTCTGAAGATCAATAATTGATTTCTTGGCCAATATGATTGGCTCATTGAACTGCTGCTGAATTGTTTTATTGGTTGCTGTTATTGAACAAGAGAATGAAAGTTTTTAAGAAAAAAATCTTTATGAATGAACATTTTAACTTTTTTTTTTTTTTTTTTTTTAAGTGGTAGGGTGGAAAGCCACATTTACCCATGTGTGATTAGGTTGGTTAAGTAAATAGATTTTTTTAAATGAATTTTATGATTGTGTGTCTGTGTTTATGAATATTTTATTAGAAAATTCTCAGCTGAGATTGTTTTCATGAGCTATCTCCTTCAGGAGATTTGGACTTGGCTCACTTTTCTGCAAGTTATTAAGTTGATGATAAAGTTTCTTCTGCCAAGCTTTGACTCAATATTAAAGAAATCTTAAAAGTGTCTTTGAAATTTGCTCTGTTCTTTATTCTTTCTATAATCAGTCAAATATATGTTATTTAGGATAAATTCAGAAGATGAGAAAAAGAGATCCATGTAAACATGTGAAAAGGAAAAACAATCAATATGAAATCAGACTTTATATAAAAATATAGGCAATAAAAAATTTAAGCAACTTATAAAAAAAAAACAAATTTCAAATGCTTTGTTTATATGTTATATTTTCAATAAATGTTTCCCATAAAAAGTTTGTTTTTATTTGCCAGTAAGATTATAAATTCCTGCCTTAAATACTAGGTACCAATTATTTGTGTTAAAAACAATGAAAAAACTTGTGCTCATAGATTTAATGGCAAGATCACAAAAACATGACAACTCATGGTTGGTATCATCATAAAAAGCACCAACCATCTTGTGGTTTTTAGTCAATGTGTTAAACATTTATTTTTCTTGTTTTGTTCCTTAAATGGAAATACTATTTTAAGACAAGATAGTCTTCTGCTTCAATGTGCCATGTCCCTTCAGGACATAAATGATCATGACACTCCACAATTTCCTGTTCTTTGTAGCTCTTAATAAATTTTGTCTTTTTGTTATCTCTCTTAACCTTGTACTATCAGCATTTACAAGCTCGTTAGGTCATGCGTTGTTTTCCTCTATCCCTCTTGCTTTCAATATATCTTGTCAGGATCAAATTTTCCAAGCCCACTTACCTCATGACATGGGATAGGAACTTGTTCCAATGGAAATACTCCAAACCTGTCACCTTCAGACAATTAATAATTTCTTGTTCTGGTGGACAGTTCCAATAAATTCAAGATATTGAAAAATTTCTCGAATAATTCTTTGAATCAAAAGCAGAATTGTTCTTTTATAATGAAACAATTTGGCTGAAAGATGACATAAAATCATGAACAGCCAGAGACAATATTTCTCAGGTCATCTGATGATTGCATCTAGCATAAAACAGCCTGTTGCCTCTGAGTGTTGACTTCAATGTTCAATTTTATATTTGCATATGCTCTATATCTGATATTGAGCACTTTATCCCATAAATATAGCACACCTTAAAACTATATTTCTTCATATATACACACACACACACACACATATATATATATATATATATATATATATATATATATATATATATATAAAAATATAAAATTAGAATCTTACAGGTGAGTTGTTGTTGCCTTTAAAGTTAACTGTTTTGAATTTTTCATAGTAGATAACTAATTTAATACAAAATCAAATGCATGTTAACTACCAGGTTCAATGAGTAAATTGTTGATATTTCATATTTTTAATTTCATGTATTCCCATTGTTTGTTTTTGATTTTGTCAACTGCACAGTATGGTAGGGTCAGTTTGGCACCATCTGTGAGAAAAAGAGCACCATGACACAATTCATTCAACCAGAAATTTGGAAACAGCATGCTGTACTTGGCATTTGTGCCAGGTGCTCCAATATGAATATTTTAGAGTGTTTGGGTGTCAATCTGGGGACAGTGTAGAGGATTTGGAAAGCCAATCAGGTTCATAACCAGGGAGGTAATGCTGCCCTGGTTCAAGAGGGTGGCTGCTGGAAGATCCTATGTCTGCATACAGAACTCTGTACTATGCCACACCAGCAGGAAAACCTAGTCACAACTGTCAGACAATTTCTGCAACTGCATCACTCCTTACATCTGTCTACCTAATGTGCAAGACTGCATCCCCCTTGATTATTATATGTGGGGCACAGTTGAGTGAGAGACCAACAGAACTTTTTGTAACACCAAAGATGAACTGAAGGCAACGATTATGGCAGCATTCATCAACTTATACAAGGAGGGTATCCAGAAGAGTTTCAGAAAATTTTGAAGTTATCGGGGGCTGTGGTTGAAGCCAGTCATGATTTTATTGAATAAATTTACTCATTAGTATTTCAAGATATATTTTTGTGCAATTTTGGTAAATATCTGTTAAAATGAGATGTCAGTGTTATTTTCATTTTTGCATAATTTAGATGATAATTAATCCATCACACTCTGTGTGTGTGTGTGTATATATATATATATATATATATATTTGACAAAAACAAGAAAATTAGAATATTTATTGCAAAAAATTTAAAACAGCTAACCTCATCATCAAAAATAATAATTCACCTACAAGATCTGCATTGCAGAAAACTAATATTATTTATGAATATACATGTCAATTAAGGAGCTGTGTTCTTGACTAATCCAAATTTGTAAATAATTATATTGGATATACTATAACATGTTTAACAAGAAGACTCATGTTACATCTCTGTGACCATAGCTAAATTAGGTCTCATTTAAATACACAAGGATACCTACCAAACTATATCTATAACATACTTGTTGATAGTATAAATATAATAGCATCATCCACATATACAAAAAGGCTAAAAATGCTGGAAGCATTATTAATAAAAAAAAAAAGCCAACACTTAATAATATCAACTATGAACACGGCCACAAAGTGCTGACCATGTTTGGAAAATAAAACATTCATATAACTCTAGATACATACATAAAACAATGCATATATTCAGTTAAATGTAAAATAAAATTCATCCTTAATAAAAAAAAAAAAAAAAAAATTATATGAACATGAGAAATTACATAAAACACTTAACCGCCACACCTTCTCTATCATTTTCAATGAAACTTGCATATATATATATATATATATATATATATATATATATATATATATATATATATATATATATGTAGGTGGCCTCCTTATATAACGTTTTGCATTCTTCTGGTCAAAACTGGAGATAAAAAAATCATAAATTTTTACTTAAATTGTGCAAGAGTAGTGATGCTTGCAATTCAGATATGCTGATAACAAGCCATAATGTGCTTTGTTTTCATGAAATATTGAAAGTTTTTGCCTTAATAAATCTTCTATCCCTCACATAACTTATATTGTTGTGATAATTGTTCTGTTATTGTTGTTATTCTCTTGTGTTTGATTAATAAACTGAATTTTTAAATCTGTATGGATGGTAATGGTAATATTAGCTGTTTCCCTACAAGGAAATATTTGGTATTTATTGAATGAGCTGTCACTACTTCTGTCAGTTGAAATTTATAAAGTCTTTCTTTTAAAACAATATTTCAGGAAAATAAGCTTCTCAAATCCAGTAGCTGTTATTGCTCTCTCTAGCACTGATAGGGATTTTCTTCCAAACCTTTTATTTAAAGTAGTGTGGGATATCAGTATATTGATTATGTTATTATTTCAAAAGCCTGATGAAGCATTTTGAGGGTCTCTGGCAGATTTACCAAGCTCCACACAAAATTAGTTGAAGTGATGTTGCTTGAATTTTTCAGCCATTATAAGGATTATATACTATATAATCTTTATAATGGCTGAAATATATACCCATTCAGTTTGGGATTTTTGACATTAAGAGGTACAAGAAATTAAATTACCTTATCAGATCCGATGACCAGAAAGTGCTTTTTATTTAATATATATTAAAGTTGTTAGTGTCTGTTGGATTTGAAATTAGCTCATATACCACATTTTTTAGAGTGATCTGTTTTTTATGGCCTATCAACCTTATACTGCATTGTGCTACTATTGTGATGATTGGTGATATTATGTATGATCCTAGTCTTATGTTTATTATCAAGAATTGCACTCTCAATGCATTTTCTTAGTGAATCCTTTTTTTTCCTGATCATATTGGCATTTATTAGGTCGATATTGTGTTCAGATGTGTTACTGTGAATTACCAGTGCATTTAACATGTTGTTACGCAATATATATCAAATATTTTTTCTTGTCTAAAAAAAATGAATCTGTCAACAATCTGAAAAGATCTTTCAGTAACCAAGAGGGCATAGTAAATTACAAGCACTCCTTTTATATGAAAGCTTTCACAGCATTTTACTACGGTAATTCTTCTATCAGTTGCAATGAGAGAATCAATCTGTGACCTTATCCTCATCCAAAGCAGCAGCTGGCCTGCACATTTTCCCATTTTTCTTTACAAATACCACTAACTCAACTGACTCATTTCCTTACTGTATTATGTGTAGCCTTTCTATAAGATTTGCTAACCTCCAGTGAATGTTTGCAGCACTTTCTTTTTCTAAGAACAAAAATTCTATGACAGCTTTTTGCTTGCTACATGTTAAGAGAGGCAACCATTTTGAAAGAGCTTTATGGGTCGTGTGCACACACAGATATATATATGTTGATGCTGTGAAGGAGTTTTTGCTCTGTTTAGATAGCTTAGGTGCTGAGCACTGTTTTTTTTCCTGCTTAGATAGGTGTTTGCTTTTTGGTCTTTTTTTCTTAGTTTAAAGTTTTTATCTTGTCTCAGGTTTTTATTTTTTAGATCATTTAGCAGTCTGTTGTTTGCCCCTAACATTTTTAATATATATATATATAGTCCTCCTCACCACCAACTGTATACTGACTTTGTTATTTAGAGCTTTAGTTATTATCTGAAATTTAATAAAAATATTGTAATCAAGTCTTATTGGCAGAATACAGTTTCTAAAGAAAAACAAATTAGATGTTTATAGTCAAATGATGTTTTAAGTGGTAGCATTGAAAGAAAAAATTGAAAACATCATCTAGTATATGTCTTTTAATTTTGGTAATTCTGTTCAGTTCTAACCCCTGCCTGCTCACCATTTCTCTGTTGCAGGTGACCAAATTTGTATTTCTTTAGCTTCAATAAGTATGGCATAAGGCCATAATTGTATGGTATCTTGTGAATTTCACATTGCTTATAAGATGAAGGGAAAACATGGCTGAATACTTAATTTGACCTTGAGAGTAAATAAAGGAGATGGGGAGGGTATTAGAAAAGTTTACAATCTGTTGTCAGATTTGTATTTCAGTGGGAGTTCATGCAGAAAGGAAAAATGCCTTTTCTATTTCACACATGCAAAGATTTGGATTGAAGCTAAATAGGGGAAAAACTTAATTTTCTCCCTTCTTAGGTTTCTGTTTTATTTCTATTTATTCTTCCCTTTTTAATTTTCTCTTAGTGAAAATTGAAAATTTTCATCTCCAAATTAAACGCCAATATTTTTCATACTAAATCTGTCACATTCATCTGCTAGATTTAAAAAAAAAATTTTCAAATCTCAACACGCACATTTATTTGTATTTGAAGGCAGCATAAGATTTATACCTTTTTTGAAAATGCCATTTCATAATAATAAAAAATTAGGGTCATCTTATGGAAATTCTTTTTTATATTTTTTCTCTGAAGCCTGGATGTTACCAAGATCTGAAATAAGGATGCTTCACAACGTTTAAAGAAATTTCTCTTTGTATTGCCTTCATCTGCCATTTTTTTTTTTTTTTTTTTTTTTTTTTTACAAAATCTCTTTGTTCATAGTCTCTATTAACTTTTATTAAGAGTCAGTAACATTTTAAGATTCATTTGTACAATTGAACTTCTTTAATTTTGCTGCTCCAACATTTCAACCGTTCCATTCTAATGCCTTGTCCAGGTGTATAATTTATAAGTTGTAATCACCTGAGGTGTGCGATGTGTGTAATGGGTATCAGCTTGGAATGAAAAATTGGAGAGCTGAGTTTGCATTCCAGTTGTGTTCATTACATCCACTTAAGCGCAAATACCTTTGGGAAAGGTATGACTCCATCTCTCCTATCCATATCTATGGGTTAACTAGCAGGGCAAGCTGGGTCCTATAGCCTTGGTTGGCAACAATTCTACCACAGAAAGAAACAGCAGCTTACTGTGTGAAAATCTTTGCTTAGTCATAAATTGAAATAGACATGATCATCCAAGTGTGTATTATGGCACTGAATCACCTAAATAATATGAAGGAGAAGCATGAATAGTAGTCAATGTTTTTCATTATTATTTGAGTGGATGGATCTGGATATTTGTCTTGCATTTGAAAAGAGAAAAAAAATACACTTCTCTCTCTCTCTTTTTTTTATTTTTCTTTTTAGAATTACACATGAAGAAGGCTGTAGAATGGATTGGTCAAAACTTGGCAGGAACACAAATGAGTTCCAAAAGGGCTTGGAATTGTTTCTATTTTATTGTACCATTGTCCATTAGGTGGAGCCGACTGGCAATACTGGGGCTGCCTATAGAGCAGCCCCAGTACTGTCTAGTAAAGACTTCAAAATAATATATATAGGTTTCTTCTGATGAGTTTGAAAAATGTGCAACTGAAATCAGTTGCCTGTAAGTTTTGAGCTGAGGAAGCTGACATTTGGCACTTTGATTACATAATATCAGTCTCCCTATATGGCAGTGAATGCTGGACAGTCTCCTCACAGATAAAGAAGAGACTTGAAACCACAGAAATGTGGTTCTACAGAAGGATGCTGAGAAGACCATGGACTGAACATGTGAGCAACAACAAAGTTTTAGAGAAAATAAAAACAAAAAGGAAACTTATACTTAACATTAGGAAGAGATAGTTAAAATTTCTAGGTTACATAATGAAGAAAGTAGGCTTGGCAAATTTGATACTTACAGGAAAGATTGAAGGCAAGAGGCATAGAGGAAAACAATTCATAACTTACCTATTGAGCCTTTGTAAATGAATTGCAGAACAGGGATTAGGAGAGATAAAAAAAAAATTATTAAGGGCTTTTTATAACAATGATGTTCACCTTGTACTAAGCCTATGGCCACTTGAGGTAGAGGGTTGCAGATTAAAAGACACAGCTTATGTGGATATGTGGGGAAGATAATGGCTAACCTTAGACTTAAACAGGTTAAGATTTTGGTGATCGGGGAAGCATCCCCTTGGGAGTTGGTTCCACAAGGCAGTGGTTCATGGGAAGAAGCTGCTCAAGTGGAACTTACATCTCATCAAATGCATATGAAAGAAATGAGTGATTCACTACAATGTGCAAGGCATGGCAGATCTTAGCCATAAAGGTTAGTATGAGTGGAACTAAGGATTGTAATTTATCTGAACACTTTCCATGGAAATAGCTATAGAGCAGTGAGAGGTTTGCAATGTCTCATCTGTGAGAATGGGGTTGTAAGGTGGAAAATAATTTGTCATCCACAAGGACACGGAGATGGTTTTGGACTCTCCAAAAGACAGGAAGTTGTGGAGAGCAATAATTGCCACTGTCCTGAAGTGACATGGCACATAGAAGATCTTTTCAAAATAAAGATAATAGGTGGAATTAGGTAATTTTTTTTTTTTTTATTTAAATTTGAAATGAATTTCTAACAAGGCATGGTAACTCGGTTCTTTATTTACAGAGAACAATAAACTCTGGGCTAGGGTTTTAACCATAAAAAGTTTATCATTGTGGTACATTTCTTTTTCCAAAACTGGAAATAGCAGAAACCTCTTGACAGAAATTTTATACATATGAACACTGCAGTAGGTATTAGAAAAAGTCACTGATCAGAAAAGAATTTATGTATGCAAATAAAATAAAAAAAATATATACTTTTTTTAGACATTTTTTTTTTGTTTTTGAGAAACGTACTTAAGTAAGTTGTATTTTATATGTGACACCTTTTGACCCCCAAATTTCAATCAATTTCCTCACTTCTTATATTTATCAACTCTCTTTTGACACCAAGGCATTTTAGATAGTTCTATATTTGTTTATTTATGTTTGTTTTCATAAAACCTTGTAATGGCAAAATAGAACTATTTTCTAAATACAACAATTTTGGCTGAATCAACATTCTTGGATCAAGTGAAGATTGTCAGGAGCCTTTTAACACAATTGATAAAAAATACAGTGAATTCATGGGATTGCATTTATAAACCTGGGCAATATATATATATATATATATATATATATATATATATTATAAAAAATTAAAAACATTTAATCTTATGATTACTAATAATTCTTGCAATCAAATTCTCCATTAAATACTACTAATGTCATCTGTGAATTTTCTTGACTACTTTAAGATTGTCCCCAATATCAAATTTGTATGTTGAACATGTAACTATTACCCTATCTCATAGGTTAACATCAATCAAATATGGACAATATTTACATCCATTCGATTCAGGCAAAAACAACAAAAGAAGCTAACAAATAAAATACTCCCGAAATTCATTATTTTATTCATAAAAATTTCATTAATAAATTATATGGAGATATATTTTTCATATATTTTTATCTATAAATGTTCAGAATATCTTCTAAAAAATATGCACTTACACTGGATGCGCTTTAACAATATCCCATTTGTTGCAATCTTTATGAAACATTTCCTGTATGCCCAGAACATTAAATTCATAAATATAAAATGTATCCCTAAAAGTAAGAACATTTTGTTTCTTAATAGCAGCTCTGGCTCATACTGGAAAATTAATTAACTTAATTAAACCCTTTTATAGTAGAGAATAACTGCTATTGATTAGAATACAGACTGTTCTAAAATATGTGTGTGTATATATATATATATATATATATATATATACACACACACACGCATACACATATTTTGCTTGTTAAAAACAGCTTTGGTTCTTACTTGGATGTTAATTATATCCTTTCATAATAAACACTAAATGATATAGAATACAAGCTATCCCCAGAATATATATATATATATATATATATATATATATATATATATATATATATATATGCATTTTGTTTGTTAATAGCAGCATTCATTCTTATGTGAAAGTTAATTAAACCCTTTTATAGTAAAGAATAACTGCTATTGATTAGAATACAGACTGTTCTAAAATATATATATATATATATATATATATATATATATATATGTGTGTGTGTGTGTATATATATATATATATATATATATATACACACACACATTTTGCTTGTTAATAACAACCTTGGTTCTTACATGAAAATTAATTAAACCCTTTTGTAATAGAGATTAAATATTATAAAATTGAATACAGGCCATCCCCTAAATATGCATACACATTTTGTTTGTTAATAACAGCTTTGGTTCTTACTTGAATGTTAATTATACCCTTTCATAATAAACACTAAATGATATAGAATACAACCTATCCCCAGAATATATATATATATATATATATATATATATATATATATATATGCATTTTGTTTGTTAATAGCAGCATTCATTCTTATGTGAAAGTTAATTAAACCCTTTCATAATAAAGACTAAACGTTATAGAATAGAATACAGGCTGTCCCCAAAATATGTTTCCACTTTCTTAATAGCAGATCTGTTTCTTACCTGAAACTTAAACTCTTTCATAATAAAGACTAAATATTATAGAATACAAGATATCCTTTGTTAACAATGAAAAATCAGGTTCTTACTTAGAAGTTAATTAAACCTTTTCATAAAAAAAGCAAATGTGTTAATAAACATCATCTTGTATCTGTACATTAATTCTCTTTAATTGAAACAACATGAACAAAAATATCTCTCCACTTTATCAGCTGAGAACATTGATTTTTATCTGAACATTATTCAACAATTAAACTGACATTTCAAAATAAACCTTTCGGCTTTTCATTTTAAGCTGTATTTGGATATTTATTCTTTCTGATGAGAGTATTTGGTTACCTTTCAGGTAATAATTATAGCTGCAATTAAGAAAATTTGTGATATGCCTGAGTGTTTGTATATAAAGCAGTTCAAAAATTATTTCATATATCAGTATGTACGTATGTTTATCTATGAGTGTATAAAGCAAATTTTGAAACTACATATATTATGTGTATTTGTATGAAAGAAGGAATATATAAAGCATATCTGAAACTATATATATATATGCATCATTAAAAATGGTTCACATAAGACTTCCATTTAATCTTTTCCTTGTGTGTGCTGAGAATAAACAATCATTCCAAAAAGAAGTCACTTGTTCAAATACAAAGAAAATACAATAATAAACTTAATAATCAGTAGCAAAAAATTAATGAATAAATACAAAATACCGCAAGGTAATTATTAATAAATAAATAATTAAAAGTTAGTAAACGGTCCTGTACAATAGCTATAAAATAACTTTATTCTGGCCCATAATTATTTCCACTTAATATCCATTATAAAAATTCAAAATATAACCATTTCCACCTGTTCAATAATTGTTAGAATAATGCAATAAATCATAAGTAACTCACCTTGCTACCCATAATGAACCAATGACTAGCATATATAAATAGTTGGATGACAGAAATCGCTCATAAAAAATCCTATGTAAACATAATCTTGCCAGCTCATTCCACATATATATTGCTGTGTTATTAAAGGTAGAACAAAGCTTAAAACTGGAAAACAATCATTAATGCTTCCAAACATGCTTCATGCGATACAAAGAAACTCAAAATGGCTAAAAGCCCAAAATGATATATACTTATTATTCTGAATGGGTAAATTTCAGCTATACATAAGAAATGAGTATGACCATATCAACAAAACACTCTACTGCTGTTGAAAGTTGTAAACAAACAGTGTCGGACTATGGGTATTACTGGACCATGGAGAGCCAGATTAAAGATATCAGACTGTAATTTATATAAGGAGGTAATGAAAAATTCTCAGCTCACCCAAGAAATTTTGTTTGGTCAAATTTTGAAAATCGGGGCTTGAGTTGAGAACTTTCTGTCACTCAAATATATATATATATATATATATATATATAAAGTTATGAAGAACTTGGTAATCCGTATGGGTAATCCCAAAGAGGATGAAATCCTGAGAGCTCAATGTAAACCCAGAGCTAATATTTAAAAGAAAAACAGACCACTTTAAGGTACCATTATAATAATTTATTTCACCAGAGATGTTTTAAAGGATGCCGGATCATCACATAGCACTTTTTGGAAGTGCTATCTGATGATCCGGCGTCCTTTAAAAGGGCTCTGGTGAAATAAATTATTATAATGGTACCTTAAAGTGGTCTGTTTTTCTTTTAAATATATATATATATATATATATATATATATATATGTGTGTGTTAAAATTAATTGTTTTTTACTATTTGCTGAGATTTTAAGCACTCTGCTCCATGCTATTTTCTCTGATATTTCTCTCAACTGTAGTTTCTCTTTTGTTTTTACTGTTAACATATCCTCCACCCCACTTCATAACTTATTCTCTTCATCGATCACAATTCCTCCTATTTCTTCCTCTCATTCCAAAAGTTTTTCTCTTGTCTCTTCTAAAGTGTTGATTCTTTTATTGATCTCTCTCAAACTTACCATCTCATTTTTTCATTAAAACACCTGCAAGGAAATCTGTACAACTTATTGACATAGAGGATAGCATTCACCTTCAATACTCAAAACTCACTTCTATGATATGATACTCTGCATGCCTGCAATATCAACAGCCTATCACCTCTGCCATTTTATAGATGTGTATTAAATTTATGGTGAGTTTGAAACTAGCACAAATTGATGGTCAGGAGGATTGTTTTGCTAGAATCTTCTAAGTGAAGAGTGTCTGCCAGCCTTGAATTGAAGCTTCTTTTTGGCACCAACTGGCAATATGCAACAATCTCTGTAGCCCAAGCATATTTCACTATCTCTCTCTCTCTCTTTCTCTCTCTCTCTCTCTCTCTATATATATATATATATATATATATATATATATATATATATATATATAAGCACACATTACCTGAAGATTGTATTAAAGCATGAAACAGACTGTCGCCACTCGGTGTTGACCTTGGTACCCACTTTTATACTTATATATATATATATATATATATATATATATATATAAATAAATATGGCACCACTGGTGATATAAAATGATCTTTGTAGCCCAAGGAGGGTTTACTATCTTGGGTTACAGAGATTGATATATATTATCAGTTTGTGCCATATTTCACTCACACACACACACACACATATATATATATATATATATATATATATATATAGTTTTAAGGCAAGCTATATTTATGGCCTGGAATAAAAAAAAAAAAAAAAGACTGTTGCTGCTTGGTGTTGACCTCAGTGTCTACTTTTATATACCAGGTGTAACAGCAAAATTGTCCAAATTGTGTTACAGCATAATTGCCTGTCCCACAAAATATTTAATATCTAAAAAAAAAAACACTAAACTAATTGAGTTTCTTTTTTTCAGATTTTCACATAAGACATTTAGCCATTTTGATGACATTTGTTGTATGAATCCCTGAAAAAACCTTTGAGTTATTCAGTGAGAAAGAGAACAGGTTAAAATTGTTTTGTGTCAGTCCCACTGTCTTCTCAACTGAGCAATGGTAAGAAGAAAAAAATCATTCAGGCCTTCAGTAATGGTACCCTCATTCATACTCTAGTTTCCCTTCAAAGTTCATTCAAGAACCATCAAGAGAATGGTGAATAAGTTTAAGAAAGAGTAAGAGAGAAAAACTAGATCAGGAGGTCACAACAGAAAGAGAGATCATTATTTTATCTTAGAGCTAAAGAGATCCATTAAGAAAGATCTAAATCAATTCATAAGACGTTTGGCATGAGAGAGAGGCGTTTCAGCTATGACAGTCCAAAGAGCAGTGAAGAAAGACATGAAAATGAAATCGTACATGAAACATGTGAGGCACTTTGTACTTCAGGACAGAAAGAAGGTTAGAGAGGGCGAAGATCATCTTGAATAAGTTGTAAAATGATGCTGAAATAGTATATATGTATTTGAACTTTATTTCAATCCTTCATAAGCTTCCGATCTTTAGATATGATTAATTAATGATGCACATGTCATTTTTGTTTATGATCAATTCCATCACAATTCTTCTGTTAAGCTTGGAGAGTAATTATACATTTTTATTGCTCAGAGTAGAATCCAGTAGTGTTATAAAAATCTCAGAGAATTCCAGTAAGATATCTTTAATAATTTCTAAGATACAATGGTTCAAAGCTTAATCTAATAATTTGAACAATTTTACTGTTACACACACACACACACACATATATATATAATGTGTGTTGAATACAGCCTTTAAACACAGATTTTTCTCTGACTCTTGAAATAGACATATCTGTTCAGTTCTGTATCCTAGTGTAAACAAAGCAATTGGTAAAGAAAGGGCATGGGTTTTTTTATTTATTAATCTGACAGATTTTTATTACTTAAACATTATTTTTAGTGGATACTCATATTTGAGTAGTCACTCCATTTATTTATTAAGCAGTATATTTATTTATTTTTGTCTTTCAGCCTGGATATTCAAGAAATCTTATTAGAGAAAAATATGCGTTCTCCGGCAGGATATAATGCCATTAAGATGCAAGAGGTTACTAGAAGTGAAAGTGAATGAGAAAACTTTAGAAAGAACCAGATACCATATCCTAAACAAGAAATGAGGGATAAACATCTAATCCTGCTCAAAAGACCAGGGAGGATTGTGAACTGGGCAATAGGTGAACCTATTTGCTCCTATTGGTGTGTGTGTGTATATATATATATATATATATATATATATATATAGTTGGATTGATATGAGTTTGTGGGAGTCACAAACTCACATCAATCCAACCAAATGTTAGCTCTATCTCTGATATTGAGCGCTTTCTAATAAGTACTGCACATATAATATATAAATAATATATATATATATATATATATATATATATATATATATATATATATATATACACACACTTTTCACACATACACACATATATATATATATACATATATATATATATTAAGCAATTAATAGATTTTTAAAAATCTGATATTATATCTTATTTTTATTATATTTAGTGGATATGTATGTTTAAGTAGATATCCCTGATTTTTTAAGCAGTGAAATTAATATCTACTGGTATAGAGATTGAAAATCTTAATAAAGAAAATATACCTCCTGAATCCATATTTCCTTCTTAATCTGAGAAACCTCATTCAAGCCAGGTGTGTTTACTATTAAGCTATAGGAAGTCATTACAGTAAAGCTTGGTTAAATTACCCTATTTAAGAAATGTGCATCTCTTGTTAGGACCTTTTTGAATCTATATCTACTAATTTTATTTTCCTATCCAAAACATTTCTCTTTCCTTATTATCTGTGAATTTTTCAGTACTTCCTAGGAAAAGTAGTTGTGTGTTTTTTACCATTGCCTTTTCCTGGTTTTGAATTCTGTGTAGTCCTTTACCTAGACTGGCTGCCACCCATGACACAAGAGCAATATCTACTACCTGTTGGGAAAAGTGATGACATCATTCCTTTCACAAGGGAATTCGCGTGCAACTGAACACAACAAAACACAACAAAGTAGTTGGAAATTTGAACTTGAAGCCTTTGCAATTTTATTTTCTGGCTGTGTATCTTTCCTTTTCACCTGATTTCCTTTGCATTTTTTTGAGATTTCCTAACTGTTACATTTTCCCATTCACCTTCATTTATCGCCTTGCTCCTCTCTTTTATTTTTATCAATTCCTTCCTGCTTGTTGAGTCAGAAAGTATAACTTATTTCAGCTCAAAACGGCTGGGGATTGTGTAGATGCTACTGTGTGTAAGAAACTCTTAAGAGGATGCTTCTTCAAGTCATTACACTCTTACAACATTATTCAGTAATCCTCTTCTACTTTGAGTGGCTCTTGAGTCTTGTATTGGGTAAACATAAGTGTAAAAAAACACTCTGATCCTAAGCAGAATCGTAGTATAAATTCTACCATTAAGCATCAACGGATCTTAATAAACAGATTCTCTTTAGAAATTTATAAGGAAGAAGAAAAGTCATTGATTTCAGTTTGTATAATTATACATTGAATATAAATTTATCAAAGATACAACATGGGAAATTATGGAGGCCTCTAGGAATCACATTGTTCAGGTCAAATAACAAAGGAATAATAATGATTTTCATTATTCCTGCCACTTGACTTATTTTAAGAGCATTTCGGCTGCTAGAAATTTCGTGAAATGAAAGAAATAATCTTACATCAGTTTTTTTTTTTTTTAAAAAGCTAATAATACAAACTGAATTTGAAAAAGTTGCAACTCAAATATGAGGTCAGATAACAAAGTCTTGGAATTTTAAATATCATGAATTGCAAATCATTCTTAATATAAAATTTGTCAAAATTAGTTGTAATAATTTGTAATAATTTGAAATGTTCATTTGTGAAATTTTGTGACTCTGAAAATGTGAATTTTAATTTATGGTAATTTCTCCTTTTCTTTTTTTGTTTTTGTTCTTCTGCAAGGAAGATTTCACATTGATAAGTTTCAGGCGAATATTGTTGTTTTTATTCCGACTTTTCTCTCATTTGAGAGTGAAGTTATGAATATTCAAATTTCATCTTGAGATTTGTGTGTGTGTGTGTGTGTGTGTGTTTGTTCTGTGATGTCTCATCAAATGAGTTATATCGAGAAACACACACTTCTTTTTTTTCATAAATACAGATGATATTTTTTTCTTTTAACTCACCTGTCCTAAAACATCATATTCTGACTAGAAATATTAGAATATATCATTTAGATTATGAACATTCAGAATAAAAAAAATTAGTTTTCAATGAGATTGGAACTTTTGTCCAGTTTTCAAAGCAATCTACTATTTTGCATGAGAATGCTTTAATTTCCTTGCTTATGAAAGCTGCAATGTTTAAACAAACTTATTTTCAACTCTTCAAATTTTTCATGACTAACTTTTGTAAGAACAAAGAAACTCATGGAAGATATGACATCACTCATTTTATTTACTGCTTCTTCCTCACAGATGAAGTGGATACTATATAGCAATGAATACTCTTGACAATTTCCTCACAGATGAAGAAGAGACTTGAAGTAACAGAGATGTAGTTCTACAGAAGGATATTCAGAATATCATGGATAGAACAAAGAACTTTTAAGGAAAATGCAAACAAAAAAGTCAATTATACTTAGAATTTGAAAAAGACAATTGAAATTTCTAGGGTGCATAATGAAGAAAGAAGGGTTTGGAAAATCTGATACAACACAGGACATACCGGAGGCAAGAGGGAAATAATGGATAATTGACTTAATGAGCTTGTGTAAATAGGTGGAGACAAACATTGCTTACTGCTGTGGATGATAGGAAGTTATGGTGAGTCATGATCACCCACATCCTGAAGGGACATAGCACATAAAAGAAGCTGTTTG
Source organism: Acanthosepion lycidas (assembly GCA_963932145.1). Lineage (NCBI taxonomy): Eukaryota > Metazoa > Mollusca > Cephalopoda > Sepiida > Sepiidae > Acanthosepion > Acanthosepion lycidas. Next base: position 118,011,287 of record OZ010582.1, on the reverse strand, counting down.
TGATGTGGTCTGATGGGGGGGTGTAATGATTAGCAATTCAGAAATAAGAATTACCAGGCTGAGTTCAAATGCTATTCAAAGCTGTTGCATTCATTTCAACTAAATTCTCCTGACTATGGGTAAAATAGTAGAGCAGGCTAGGCTCTTTAGCTTTGTTAGGGAAACCACTCTAAGAGAAAGACAACTCTAAATTCAAAACTGTGGAGGAAACTATTTAAGTATCTCTTGCAATATTCATAACAAAATTTACAGATGTTACATAGAAGGAAGTTGTGGAGAGATATGATTGTCTACGTTCTGAAGAGACATGGTTTTTATTTATCATAAATAACTATTAAGGTTGTCCCAGTATGGAGTGATGGTCAGCAACCTAGTCTTACAGAAAAATGATGCTGTCATGAGTTTGATCCTTACTGAGTATTTCATACTTATGGTCAGTATGGTAATTGCCACATCTTACTCAGAGGAGAGCCACTCCCTCAATATCATTTGTGATGGCTTCTGTCTTATTTTAGCATCCAGGGCCCCTAAGATGACTTTTGAGACCAGCATTTGATTTTCTTAGGCATCAGGCATATATGACAGACAAAACACTGTATCTTTGTCACCTATATACATACATATATATATATATATATAAACTCTCCTGTCAAATTCGACGTATGAGGGTCAAGCAGATTGCTTACTAGGAAACTGACGGCCCGACAACAGCACATGAGATTTGATTATAGTGGTGAAGGTTTCGTGCAGGACCATCCACACTTTTTAAAGGGCTGAATACAGAGACCTAGTGCACTACGTGCCACAGGGTCCCCAAACGACTCTCTGCAAGAGGCACGGTGGCGTAATGGATAGCAGTTTGGATTGAGGAATCGGAGAGCCGAGTTCGAATTCCAGTCAAATCCATTACATTCACTTACGTGCTAATACCTAATACTCTTGGGGAAAGGTGTGAATCCTCTTCTCCCTCCAGCTATGGGTAAATAGCAGGACAGATTGGGTTCTATAGCCTTGGATGGCAACTGGTCTAGGAGAAGGATAACTCTGAATATATATATATATATATATATATATATATATATATATATATATATATAAAATGTGTGTATAAAAGGCTTAAACACTAATATTCCATGGTTATAATTTATTACATTGGAATCGTAATCACGATCAAATTTATCAGACCTACAAATTCAAAAGGAAACAGAAAACATAACTATGGGTATAAAAGCAAAAATTCAGTGAGAGCGTATGTGTGGGAGTGAGAAACAAGGGTGAGAGTGAAATGTATGAAAGCTCTAGAGAGTGTTGTAATGGAAGAAAGAAGAACAGGAAAGGCTTTAAAGTGAGGGTGGGGAATAAAATTTTAAAGAGAGAGGTTAAATAACAGTTTAAATGAGTGAGATACAGATAAATAAATCACTAACAATTCATCAATCTAAAACTAAAAAAACAGATACTAGAAAAGTGTGGATACATTTGTGGTGACATTAGACACAATAATTGATTATATGATCCAAATTTAAAATCTAGCCAATTTACACTGCAAATGTATATATGGAAATTTTTTGTCTGGTTTGCATTTACTAACCTTATGTATACATGAGAAGAGAAGAAAGATATATTTTGTTAGCATGTTTTCATTAAGACATGTCTCATTAAATAATTTAGAAAAGTTTTGTTTACTTATTTTTAATATGATCCTCTCATATTCATTTATATGCTTCTTAGTATCCTTATTAAAGGAAGAAAGTTACCATGTTGATGCATATTCATTTATTCTGAGTACTTTTGACATTAGAAAAATTTCATCGTCAGTCACTTGTTTTATCATTGGGTTCATCTGAAAATTAAATTAAAATTAAATTTTTTATTTGTGAAGTGAAAAATGCTAAACTTATATAGAGTACCATTTTTAATTTTATGCTGTAAGCACACACATAAGGTTACTTCAAGGGAGGTAACTAAGTTATTAAGATGTCTACAGGGTACGATGGATAAATTGTCGTCTAAATTATGCAAAAATGAAAATAACAATGATATCTAATTTTAATAGATGTATTTACCAAAATAACAAAATATATCTTGAAATACTAAAGAGTAGATTTATTCGATAAAATCACCATTGGCTTCAACCACGGCCCCAGATGACTTTGGAATGTCCTGCAACTCTTCTGGACAGTCTCCTTGTTTAATTTGGTTAATGCTGCCATAATCCTTGCCTTCAGTTCATTTTTGGTGTTACAAGGAGTTTTGTTGCTCTCTCACCTGCACCCCACACAATAATGAAGGAGTTTGCAGTCTGGGGAGTCAGGTAGCCAGATGTAAGGGGTAATGTGGTTGCAGAAGTTGTCTGACAGCCATGACTGGGTTCTCCTGCTTGTGTGGCATGGTGCAGAATCCTGTTGCTAAACATAGGCTCTTCCAGCAGCCACTCTCCTCAAGGCACTTGATGTAGGTTTCTGTGTTGAGTTTGAGATCCTCACCAACAAATTCAGTTGTTCTTTTCTTATCAGAATAAACAGATTAAGTTTTACTGAGTTGCCATACTTTTGTAATCAGCATTAGACTCATCCAACTCTTTCCAAATCCTCTGCACTGTCCTTAGATTAACACCCAAACACTCTGAAATGTTCATATTGGAACTTCTGGCATGAATGCCAAGCAGTACAGCATGCTGTTTCCAAATTTCTGGCAGAGTGAATTGCATCATGGTGCTCTTTTTCTCCTAGATGGTGCCCAACTGACCCTACTATACTGTGCAGTCATCAAAAACAAACAACATGCATGCACAAAATTAAAAATATAAAATGGCGACAATTTACCCATTGCACCCTGTATATAATATATTGAAGCAGCAAAACTTTGTTTAAACATTTTATTAAATAAAACAAATATGGAATTTCTGGTGAGTTTCTTTTGTTGAACAAGACCCTCTGATGTTGAAAACTTGTAAAGGAACTTGTTGAAATTGTGTGCAATGTTTTGAATACTTCCAATCATTGTTGGTCATTTTCATGAAGATTTTTATTGTTGGATGAGAAATGATGTATTTCCCAATAGCATAGTGAACATAACTGATGAGGCCAGAATTTGAACTAGGATTGCTCATTACATTTTCAGCACCAATAAAAGTACATGATTCAAGGAGACAGATGATGATGATAGATGTTGCATTTAAAGCTTTAAAGATCAAAATTAACAGAAAAGCAGGAAGCCAGAGAAAAGTTCTAAAAGCAAGAAGTGTGAGAGAAGAAACTATTAGGTGTATCTTATAGTTACAACTGACAATTTCAACAGTGACATTGTGAGATCTAGCCGTCGATCCTATACTACATTCCATTTCTTACCACAAGTTTACAAAGACCAAGACATTGCGCAAGATTGTTTTTTAATCTATTTTTCCAGTTTTTTTCTTATTTAATAATCAAAAATTTAAATGCATCATTGCTCTCTTCTGTCGTCCTGAAACCTGTTCTTTTATTGTCCTTTCTCCTCACTAAAGTCTTCTCATCCACTTTCACTCCCATAACCACTTGCATCTTAGTGGCCTTATAACTTGGGGTGAAATGATTAAAAAAAAATTGTTATTTGTTTGCATATAAATATACCTATCTCTAAGTACTTATGTCTCTATATCTTTTTAATACACCTATTTTGATATAACTATTTACATCTTCTGTGCATGATGTCAGAGCATATTGGACTCTTTTTTTCTCCCAAATTGATTAAAAAAATCTCTTGCTTTGTATATGTGAAACTGTGGTACTGGTAGGCTAATGATTATCATTGCTCTCCACAACTTCCTATCATTTGTAGATCTTAGAAATGTTTGTCTTTTTACTGTCCTCCCACTCTCTATTCTGCCATCCATTTACACTAGCTCATTACTTAAATTACTCACTATTTCTTATATTGCCTTCAATATATCCTGTGAATATCAAATACTTCAAGGCTTCTTTTCTACAGAAAGATGCTGAGAATACCATGAACAAAGCATCTAAAGAATAATGATGTTTTAAGGAAAAAAGATCCTCCTGTTGTATAAAATTTTGTCATGGGTCCTTATCTATAACTACAGAATGAACTCTTCCTAACACTATGTATACTATGCCTCTCAAGAGAGAGGGTCGAATCGAGTCAAGCCGATAGTAGTTCACTCCAAACAAGACTGACAGTCATACTAACACCTTCCACATCTTGTATTATTATTTCGTGTAATATACCTTCGTTATTTCTACTCGTGTTTGTGTTGTACTTCCTTGGTCCTAACCTGGACCATAACAAATTTAAATTTCAATAAGTCTCATATGTCATTAAATATGGTATATCCTTTACTTTAAGCTGTCTTGAAGTTCTAAGATGAATTATTCATTATTCCATAAATTTTAGACTACTTTCTTCATTTGACAGGCAAAGAATAAATTAGTTAAAAAAAAATGTTGATGTAAAAAGCAACAAATGAGATGAACTCTCTACATTCTTAAAAAAAACATTGATTTCTATCACAAGTTAGCGTAGTTCATTTGAGTTTCTATTGAAATGAAAAATATCTATACCATTCATTGACAATAAATGAAAGCTTATGGCAAACTATTAAAATGATTGGAAAATATTCACCTGTACTAAATGCACAATTTTGATATTTTTCTCTTCAGCTTGACTTTTTTCTAGTAACAGAAAAATGGAGACAAACAAATGCAAAAGAAAATGAATGTTTTCTTGTTTCTTTTTTGCTTTATTTATTTCACAATGTCCATTTTGGAAATGTTTAAAAAATAGCAATAAGGATATTTTCATCATCCACATTGAAATTTTTAAATTTTTTTTTAAATTTATATTATTTAAAATTGAAAATGCGTTTTTGTCCTATTACAGATATTTCATTCTGGGGCCAACTAGGGACATTTTGGGATTAAATTAAACTGATGTAATGAATATGCATACACCTGGGTTCCCCCTCACATATGATTGACTGGTGTCAGCCATAAATACAGACGCCTATTGGCTATGCTTATAGTCTTTGCCTTTTGCCTACGACTATGACGAGGACGAGTCCGTTACAGTTACCTGCTAGATTGTCCTACTCAGTTACAGTAGTCCAAAACCACTTTGCTATTTCGAACAAATATATCCCTTTCTGGGACATATCATAAACCATGAAATTTGCAATATTTGGAAAAAATTCATATTTCACATAGAAATATATTAATTACTTTATACTTCTGATTTTTTTAAAGAGTTACCATAGAATTAATATTGGTTCTAGTAGTAAGAAATAAATTGGCATAAATTTAGATTGATAATGGATCCAAATGTTAGGTCATATTCCAGTGCCATCTTCACCTCATCAGATGCTTCCTTCAGCACTGAGATTGTGTCATTCTCAGTGTGTATTGGAGTGACTTCATCACAAACTGAATTTTTACAAGAGATCCAGCATCATAAGCATTGAAGCTCTACTCATTTCAGTTGAGTAGGTCATGTAGCAAGGATGGATGGAAGACTACTGTCTTATGTCTCTAACCAATGGAATGAGGGGGAAGGTATGACAGAAGAGATAGAGGGATTCTTTAAAAAGGATCCTCACCTTTTGTGGGATAAGCTGTTGCTGATAAGTGACAAATGACAGGAAAACAGGAACATAAAATCTTCTAGGCAATTTTCCTTTTTGATGTAAACTACAGAGATAGGGCAAAATAAAAGAAGCAATGTTGTAAAACCAAAGCTCTTTCTGGTTGCCAGATCTTCTCTTGCAACCACATTATGGAGAAATTGTTGTATCTTTTTTTTTTTTTTTTTTTTTTTGAATAATTTTACCATCTCTAGTCATTATTAGGGATAGTAATTATATCAGTTGCAAGAAAAGAAAGTTTTTATGAATTTCATCCAGGCTAACTTTTTTTCTTTTTTAGAAATGCTATAATTTAATGTACATGTATTCATTGCTATATGTAGAATCGTTTGTAGCTATATATAAGGAATATACATTTAGAATTTTTTAAAATCAGTCTGTTAATTGTCAGAAAAAATTAAT
>OZ010582.1:117982750-117997750 GCA_963932145.1 Acanthosepion lycidas | reverse complement strand
AAAATGTTAATCACACAGCATTTCTGTCATTAAATAATTTAAATGTGTCACAGATCAAATTCTTGACCAGTATGATTAATTCCTGCTAAGACATTTATATGATATTGCCTCTATTAATTCCACCAATGAAAGTCATCTTATTCATTGAGGATCTGATGTGATTAGGTGATCTGACTAACTGTATCTTGTCATGCAAGGCAATCATCTTTCATACTACAATTTAATGCATCTGTTAATTAATAACTTATCTTTACCATTTGATGCATACGAAAGTAGATCAATAAGTCTATAGCCTGACAGTTATTAGGAAAATTTTGATGCAAAATTCTCACTGTATAATTTATGTGATTAGCATTCACTTCTGAATTAATCATTTAATCTCTAATGTGATGTATAAGCAGAAAAAAAAAAAACATTTTTTCATTTCTCTATATAATCCCAGGTGTTGCATAATATTGTGGGGACATTTTTTCCCTGTTCTTGAAAACTTTGTGTTTAAAAACTCCTTAGATCAGAAGAATAAAGAATTTATTGCATGAACTCAGTAATATTAAAAAAAAAATATACTAAATACTAATAATAGGAGTAGATAGGTTTGCATATTGTCCGGCTCACACTCCTCCCCTGTCTTTTGAACATTAATTTATGTAATTCACTGTATATTAAAGTGAACACAATTTCTGCCAAAAAAGTACTTAATAGTTATCTAGAGAAATAGTAATTAAGAGAAGTAATTAAAGTTCATAATATTTATCAGACATCTACTCAGTTTCATGATTCCTCACTCATCAGCATCCAGACAAGAATGATTGTATTAATTATTACAGAATATATTGCTTCTTATTTTATATATAATATATATTAAATTGCTCTTTGTTATATAACATCTTCAGAATTGCAATTTTTTCTGCATCATGTAACCTAAGTTGGTTGTTGTGTCACCACATATACTGCAGCTATAGAATCACTGGGTGTCTCTAGAGTAAGATAGCTTGATGAAGCCTATTCCTCATCAGGCTGGTTTTAAATCTAGTTGTTCTCCTCCTTGACTGCTTGCCCCAATAAAGTGTCCTCTTTGCTTTATTATTATACACACAGCTTAGAGGAAAGAAAAATGGAACCATGCCCTTCTCAATGGACTTAGTGCAAAGTGAATAAAAACAAACTCTGGTTCTGTTTTCTACACCAATAACCATTATGCCAACTGCACTTCTATTGACTTGCAATTTTGAATGATTTCTTGACACAGTCATATTCATCTGTCAAACGAAAACTCACTGATGTATACATCTACTACAGTTTGATCTGAGAAGGTGCTTTTTAAAGATCTGAGATTTTCCCTAGCTATTTTGAAATAACTCTCACCTCAACTTTACTTAGAAAAGTCTTTACCATTTTGGGGCTATAATAACTTTCTCATTTAAAATAAGTTTTTGTAAATAATGGATTTGTAGTACACATGACTGACATTTTTTTTGCCTAATATCCAACCTGGTCTTTGGGAGGAAATGGAAAATTGAAGAAGCTCTAGAAAAACTGGAATCTTGTTTTGGTGTGAAGGAAATGATTGGTGCCGTATAGTCTGGCAGAAGTGGAATTGCCTTCAGACTCTAAAGAAATGGAAAAGCTGTGGTTTTAAAGAAATTTGTCAAAAGTAGAGTATTAGTCAGTGGTCAATTGAGAGGTCTTAACCAAATAATAAAACATTTTTTAAACAGTTGCTAAGATAAAATATTCTTTAATTCTACAATGTAATACACACTTCTTTCCTTAATAAAATACTCTGCGGTGGTGGGAAGTAATTATATTTTATGGTAGGTATGCAGGTTAAAGTGGTAAATTCCTAATGTTATTGAATACTTCTTATCTTAATTATTTCTTAATTAGCTTGTTTACAGGCTTGTCAATCTAGAAATTGTGAAACCTGGAGATCTCTGCATTCAGGAAACAGAATTCTTAACAGAAAGAAAAACATTAAATCAGCCCAAAACTATTAGTTCTTAGAATTCAAAGGAATTATTTCTAATGGATGTGTTTAACTAGTAAATAAAACCTTATTCTGTAAATCTGTTATTGAAAAATATTATCTCTGCAATAGTTTAACAAAATCAGGGCTCAAAACAGTGAAACTGTTTGCAAACATATACAAACCAAATAGAAAGTATTTTTACTTGACATTATTTTTAGTGGAGGAAGTTCAACAATTTATTTACCGGGAGAATCTTGTAAAAACTGGCAGACTTGGTGGAAGATTAGTGCTTAACAGTTAAATGAGAGAACATATGAGAACTAGGAGACTGTCTTCTAGCAATGCTGGGATAGTTAACAGGTCTATATTTAGGAGAAAATTATCAGTCCCTAACAGATTATAAAATTTTTGCTGTGAGACGCAAATATGAATTAAAATCAACTTTTTTTCCTTAATATATATTGCCAAATCAGATGCATGTATTATTCATCTTTGTGTGTTATATTTTGAAAAATCTTGTGAATTAAATAAGGCAGTTTCTTTTTTATTAAAGTTGTCTCTGAAAATTTCCATTGCCAGTGAATTGTTAAACAGAGACCAAGTACTTTTTCTTATGGGGGGAAACTTGCTGGCCTAAAACACATCCTGATTATAAATCTTTTCTAAGTGTGTTACATTTGGACATATTATCAAGTGCTGGAACCTCTCCTTGAAGCTATCAAAAACATTGCAAATCTGCCAGTAAAAACCTCTCCAATTTGCCAGTCAAAGTGGAATTTGGCAAAGTGGGAAAATTTCCAGAAAAAGTATTCTTTGATGTAAAGCTATGTTCAATCATGCCACAGATGGGTTGGTCAAAGCAACTTTGAACAATGTCTCTTTTTTTTTTAACATCACATTATGGCCACTATTATCTGATTAGATAATTTAAAAAAAGTTCATAATTACTGTTTATAAAGAAAATGTGCAAGATGTTTAAAAATGAGAATGGAAAAAATTCACAAAATGGTATTTTTGAAATTCCATTGAAAGAAGTGAATATTACAGAAGCTGCATCTGTTTGGTAGTACTATTCATGTCTTTTGATAAACTATAATCAGTAGTTTGATGTTATCGTCCCATTGAAAGAAATTTTGTATGACAGATTGTAGCTGGTCGATTGTACTCTTCATGTTCTTTGATAACTATAGGCAGCCAGTTGATTGTAGTCAAAATTGAAGCTCAAATACAGTATTGCTTGAAACTGGGCTCAAGTCAGAACTACTTTTTGGATTATCTCTTAACAGATCATTGCTATAATTTTATGTAAGAATAGAGTAGCTTGTGTCAGAATTAAGCAGGTTTATAAAAGTAATTTTCTGGGTAGTGTAGTAACAGATGATGGAAAATGTAACTCAGTAATTTGAAGGTACATTAGAATAGCAAAAGATGGCTTCCAGAAACTAAGCAAAGTATTTAAGAGATAGGAAAATATCATTAGAAACAAAGAAAAAAAAGTGGAACTGCTATATAATATCTACTCTCCTACATGGCCATGATGTGATTCTGCTAAAGAAATACCATGGAGAAAACGTAAGCAAAGAGGAAGTTTTAAAATAGAGGGACACTTACATTTGCAATCAGAAAGAAACAGTTGAAATGTTTGGGATACATAATGAGGAAAGAGGGTCAAGAGAATTTAACACTCACAGGACATTGAAGGCAACAGAAGCTGGGGTGGAGGAAACAGTGAGTAGCCTACTTAACACATTTGTGTGAATGCCTAATTATTAGCCTGTGAAATTGGAAGAAAGCTATTTGATGTTTTCTATAGCTCATATTTTGATTATCATATTCACTTTGAAGACAAAAACCAATATTCTGTATTATTCTCATAAATTTTATGACATTCATTTGAGCCTATCAACATGGGAGTCATTGGTTCCTACATACACATGCACCAAATGAATTTACAGTTGGTCTATATGATGTGTTTGGAAATTATTATGCGATGGTGTGATAATTAACTATTAAGTATAACTTTGTCTGGCACCAAGCCTCAGTATTAGGGAAGGGTTTAACACATTTTCATAGTGAATTTACTACTCCTGATCTGTGTCAATATTGTTAGAATTACTGGAGTAATAGGGACCATCTAAAGTGGAAGGGTCAAATAATAATAATAATAATAATAATGCTATTTGAAAAAAAGTAGTTAATTTTTTTAAATATTCCTGATAGAGGATACTGCAATTTTTGATGTTTTTGTTTTCCTGAATTATATTCTGTGAACTTTTTAGATTACCATTTTTTTATTTATATCTTGGGAAATGGTGAATCCAGTGAACTTCTGTTCTATTTATGCCTAACCTCTTTTTGATTCCTGATTAAAACAGTTTCTTAGTCCAAGCTTTTGAAGATTGGATGAAAAAAAAAAAAAAAAAAAAAAAAGGAAAAAAAAATCAAATTTCTGTTTTATTGATTTGGTGTTGAATCTTGAAGAATTTTAGACAAGTAGATTGACATCTTGCATTATGCATTCTTTTATTTCTTCTTCCCATTGTGGTTTAGGTTCTTTCATGTAGGAATCTAATACATTATTTAATCTAGAAAACACCTTTCAATAAAAAGACAAAAAAAACAAACTAATAAAACAATATAAAAATAACAAGAAAAATATTGATTTGTAAAGGTTTTCATTCTTCCAAATAGAACCTGAAAGGAGTGTCAAACTAGCATCACATTTTCTACCCTAATTGCAATTTGATCAGCGGAATATTCTGCTTAAAATTTTAATCAATATTTTATTATTTGTCTTGACATCAAATTAATTTTTCATCCAATATAAACCTTTTTTTTAATCAAGAATAAATTAAAGAAGTTTCATTTCTTTACCTTTCATTATTAACTGTGATGATGAATGTAATTAATGTTTGCATTATTAATGTATAAAGTGATAAAAAGAAAAAAAAAAACGTTGTAAATTATGGAAATGACTTCTATTTTTGATGCAAAAGAAGATTAGAAAAGTTTGCCTTCCTCACTAGTTTTATCTTTTTTCTCCTTTTTCAACATAAATTCGTTGATTTTATTTTAAGTTTGATATTTTCTTTTACCCTGTAGAGACAAATAAAGGACAACATATTTTGTAATGTATATTTAAATTTTTTACCTATTTGTTGATCATTCATTAAAAATTTAATTCCAGCTTGAGATAAATATTGAGTATATTTCAACTCCTAATTTTTGCATTTTATACATCTATGAGTTCAAAGTAGGCTATAAAGAAGCTGAAATGAGCAAAGAATATAAATATATTTTGATTTCAATTTGCAGAATTAAAGCAAGACAGAGGTTGGTCCAAATTATTGATCTATAATGAAGGTTCTAGAACTGTGGTGGAAAATGATCCAAAAACCTCTGTCAGAAAGCTCATGGTAGATTCTAATATGTTAGACTTCATTAATCTGAGATTCACTTGTCCAGCAGCTTTCATGGTTTAGGATGGTGATTTAAATCTGGCAGTCATCAGTGTGCAGGTAGAAAAAAATACTTTGACTTGAAGTCAACATTTGAGAAATTATATAAAAGTGAATCTTATTATCAAAATCCTTGTGCCATTAGTAGAAAAAGAAACTGGATAAAATTCAGATATAAAAAGTATTTTATGCTCTGTAGAATTGGAGATATTTGTGAAAAGTGACAGTGTGAAATATTGTTTACCTGTAAACAACAAATAATAATAATTTGCTTAAAGCAATAAAAACAGATAAGAATCAAAATTATCAAACAATGGGTTACAAAAAAATAACATTACCATAAAGTAGTAATATTGTTTCATTATTACCTCTTTACAGAAATATTTCGTTTTTTTGTTACCTCTTTTTTTTGTTAATTCTCCTTCTTGCTTTAAAATGTCTGTTTCTATCAATTTAATTAAATTTTGTACCTCTGTTTTTTTTGTTTTTTTTATTTTATTAATTTCACCCCAAGCAAGGTGATAAATCTGCTAAGATGCAAGGGGTTACTGAGCATTAAAGAGAAACTAAGAAAATCTTAGTGAGGAGAAAGAACAATAAAAAGACAAGGATTCAGGAAAATAGAAGATGATAATTGACATTGCATTTAAATTTTTAAAGATTGTAGTTGACAGGAAAGCAAGAAGCAGGAAGAGAATTTTGTAGGAAAGAAGTGTGAAAGAGGAACTTTTAGAATAGAACATATGTTTACATTTAATAATTTCAACAGTAAAATGATGTGACCTAGCTGCTAATCTAGTACTATACTTAAATTCGTGAAGTCAAGCTACAAAAGAGGAAAGCACATTAGAATAATTGCCATGGAAAGCTATATAAACACAATGACAGAGAGAGAGAGAGAGAGAGAGAGAGAGAGAGATGGTGGGAAGAGGGATGAATAGAATCATATATAACTAAGGAAATTAGCAGAAACCTTTACATTCAAAATCTAATTTTTCTCAACACAAAATTTTGTACTAATTAACCAAGAAAAAGCCACGACAAAAGAACTCATCTGTCTTGTTTTTCTACTTCTTGATTTTTCTTCTATGTGCCATGTCCCTTCAGGACATGGGTGATTCCTTTATAGTTATTAGTAATGTTTGTATTGTCACTATCCATTAAAATCTCTACCAACCACTTATGCAAACTCATTAGATAGGTTACTCAGATTTCCTCTGTTCCTCTTGCCTTCAATATATCTTGTGAATGTCAATTTTTCCAAGCTTTCTTTCCTCTTTATGCATTCTAGACATTTCAACTGATTGTTTCTGATTCTAAGTATAAGTGTCCTTTTTGTTTCCATTTTCCTTAAAAATTCTTTGCTCACATGTTCGGTCCATGGTATTCTCAGACTTCTTCTGTAGAACCATGCTTCTGTTGCCTCAAATCTCTTCATCTGTGAGGAGACCATCAAGTATTCTCTGCCATATAGGAGGACCAATATTACATAACAACTCAGCACTCTTTTGTTTGATTGCACTTGTTTTAATTTAAAGGATCCTGGCACTTTTTTTTCCCTTTGAATAAAACTAGGGTTTAGGTGCTATATTTAACTTGTCTTAGTAGTTTTGTAATAAATACAAAAAAAGAAGTGAACAACCTATTAAATCTAGAAAATGTAAATGATTAATGATACAGAGAATGAAATCAACTGAGCTCAAACCCCAGCCCAAGCAATAGTTGTTCATATTATATGAATACCCTTGGGAAAGGCATGAATTCTTTTATCCCTCCCACCATCAACTATGGATAAAATAGTAGGGCAATTAGAGATCCTGAGACCTATAAGGCATTCCATCTTGGTGATTGGGCTAGCACCCTGACCCTATAAATGTTCATTTGCTACTATAATTGCAGCAGCAGCAGCGACATTACTTGGTAGTTATGTCCCTTTGCTCTCTAAGGTGTTTGCAAGAATAAAACAAAATCAAACTTGTAATCATATAGAATTCCCATATCTGTGTGATCTGGCATATTGAACAATCAACTATTGATGATTAAAAAAAACCCCAATAAACCCGATGCTTCAAATAATCGATAAAAATCTACTTTTGAAAATTCTAGATTCTTATATATATTTTTTTAACTACAGGACTGTTGAAGAGAAAGGAAATGAACAAAGATACTTAATAAAACTGTATCTAAATATTGGCCATTGATCAAGAGAATGTTATTGGCTCTGTAGAAAGGTTAAATGTAAGAGATATTGGCAATGAAGAGCTGTCTCCACAGGTGGGCCTCTTAGACATTACTGTCAGCCAAGAAAGCTAAATTAAGCATGGCACTTGGTGATAAACCAGAGAAGGTAGGAGACATAGAACAGAAGCAGTAGTGAAGAGAGAAAGAGATTAAAAAAAAAAACATTTAACTCAATGCATTTATTAAAGAATACTCTAGCACAAAGATTAATTTATCTCAATAAGAGTTCTACACTTTTATAACTTTAGAAATTAAGGACAATTCAAGAAAAAAAAGCATCAGATAATCTTTTGATAAATTATAGAATTAAGTGAAAGAAGTTGGCAACAAAGAGCTGTCTTGTCTCCACAGGTGGGCCTCTTAGACATTACTGTCAGCCAAGAGAGTGAAATTAAGCATGACAGTTCAAGTGTCTGTCATGCAGGAAAATAACTTAGTGGATAGAAGTACTTGTTAAGTGTATCAAGTTACTTGATGATCATGAGTTCAGGTAGTGAAAGTAATGTTCTCTGGTACAACGAAAAGAAAAGGCAAAAAGTAGCATTATAAGGATGAATTGGAAGAATTATTTACATTCAGAATAATGTCCTCATCTTTGTTGTTATTATCATAACATTTTAATCACTGTTCCCTCTGACCTTCTGTTGATTCACGTACCTTCAAGGAATTCTGAACAAATTCCTTTACTTAATCTATGCAAGATGGGGGTTAGATTGTTCTTGTTCTGTTGTCCATATCTCATCTTGTTCTTTTTAGTAATGCTTAGTTATTGGTGTCATAGTAACAGTGAGTTCAATCTCTGGGTTGGGTAGTAAAAACTCAGTGGAAACAGGGCTAGCTAGGGATACCTGATTAGTACTAAAAAGAATAAGACAAGGTACCTGTAGATATGGACAGTGGAACACAAACAATCTACCTCTGTAAATTAAATAAAGGGTTCACTTTGAAATTACCTGAATGTTACCTAGATCAAAAAATACCTAAAAAAAAGTCTGGATAGCCCAATGACCAAAACATTGTGGTAATAACAATGAAGATGAGTCTGAATGCAAGTGATATAAATAATGATTAGCCTTCATCTGAGAAATTCAAACAGAAACTGAAAGAACTAATATAAATAAGCACTTGGCATGAATCATAGAATGAAAATGTCACATGAATTAAAGGAAGAGTTTGGTTTTTACATTCTCAGAATGTTACCAGATATGTCAGACATGTTAAGAAATCTGGAAAGTATAGTGACCAAAAAGATAAGACTATAACAAGCAAGATGAGGATGCCATATTCTCTCAGCTTTTTAAATCTCCAGATATTTCCCACTGATGTTCCAAATACCACAGTGTGCACACATCTAAAAACTTTCAGATTCATAACAACAGTAAAGTTAATTTCATTAAACAATATTATAATGACTATTGTCTGGTTGTATCACATAAGATCAAACTGAATAGTCAAGACAAAGAAAAGATGAATTTTCTGTTTATTGTTCTGGAGGTTATTTAATTTAATTCCTTTCAAATAAATGTTTGGATTTGTTCAACATCAGTAGAAAATAGATTCTTGGAAAAAGCCTTGAGCAATTTCTTTATGATTTCAAATTTCTTTACTCCCATATTGTTAATCATTTGATGAAAGAATTTGCTTATATCAAATATCTTCAATCTTGAATATTAATTTTGATTTTTGATATGGCAGTGTTTGAAATATCTTACTGTAAGGAATTTGTTGGCTTTTGTTTCATTTGACACTGAACTTCTTTATTCTCATTTGTCAGTTTTGATGCTGACGTTACAGTTTCCTGATTGCCTTTCAAAATTCTCAGCTACTTTGTATATAGGGACACACATAGGAAGCTGTTGCTTGATGAACAGGTAAAGAACAAATAGATATGAACAAAGAGGCTGATATCAATATGAAGAGATGGGAAAAACTTGATAGATAGCTAAATCAAAAGAAGTTAGAGAAACCTAGATAGAATACCTAGATGAGAATGGTATCTGGAAAGCTAGATGCAAAGATGGGTAGAGAAATCTGGATAGAATACCTAGATGAGAATGGTATCTGGAAAGCTAGATGCAAAGAAGACTCGGATCGATATGAAGAGACAAATACGGAATTATAAGAGTGAATATCAATAAACACTCTATTCACAATCTGATTATTCAATTTTATGTGAGAAATTTGTTTTCCAGTGACTTAATAATCAACACTAAATTTTATTGATGACTTTTTCTCTTTATTTCATTTATGAGGAATGAGCAAGAGTTTTTAATTGTAGTACATTATTTGCACTTGGCTGGTTTTGTTCACATTGAGAATTACAAATGGCTATTGGTCATGTTTGGCTGCTGAATTGAATAATCTTTATTTTATATATATATATATATATATATATATATATATATATATAAGAAGGTGCTGAAAACTTCTTGGTCCAATCAAGAATGCATATTCTGTTTGGTCATTTAATCACATTTTTAGGAGAGGGTCAAACCGAGTAATTTTCACTCTGCCCTCGCCTATATATGTGACACCAATAAGCAATGGAATATCTCATTAAGTAGAGAATATCAAGTTTCTAGCACATTGCCATTTGTTTTGTATTAACTATATTTTTGCTTTTAATGATTAAATGAGTAAACTGCATAAATAAAGACTGCTAAATTCCTCATGCAAAAGATATAACTGTAAAATTAAATATTTCTGTCATATTTTAACAGTAGAAATAAACTAGCAATATACATAGACACACACACACACACACACACACATATATATATATATATATATATATGAAGAAATATAGTTTTAAGGTGTGCTATATTTATGGGATAAAGTGCTCAATATCAGAGATAGGGCGTATGTAAATATAAATATAAAAGTGAACATTGAAGTCAACACTCAGAAGCGACAAGCTATTTCATGCTGGATGCAATCGTTGACAAATGTGTGGGAGTATTTGAAAGGATCCACCAACCAATGAGCCAACAGATGCATGCATGTGTAGAAGTAAGTGGAGAACATTCTGATTTTTGGGCATATGTTTACCTTGTTTTGGTGTTAGGAAACTGACCCTAAAGTTTGTAAAAGTATTTTTGGATTGTATTTTAGATTGTACATTTAACAGTGTCTACTGTAAACTTTAAACATAACTCAAAAATGAAGGATTTGCAAGCGGAACATATCCCCAAAGTTTGTAAAAGGTAAAAGTATTTTTGATACACTATATATATATATATATATATATATATATATAATAGCAGCATGGCCTGGTGTTGCCTGTGCTTGATTCAAAAATCATACGACTCATACAGCAATCACTATCACTTGACTTAAAATATTTTTGCCCTTCCTTGCCTTTAAAGTAGTGCCCTTTGCCGTGCTGATGTTGCTACATGCCTTACTTCTTGCCTATTTCACACTGCAAATTTTTTCTAAGCTCTATACTAAACATTAAATCTGTTACGAAAAAAGAACTAAACAAAATGAACACAAAACAATCAGCTTTAAAAAAGGACTCGTAACTGGAAAAACTGAATGAAAAAAGAATGTTAACAAATACTTTTTCACACCCAACCCAGTTCAGTGGAATCAGAATCAACATTGAGTTTAAGCAAGCGAATGAGCCAATTGGAGTAAAGTGCCATGCAGGTTTAAATTTTTCCCACCTATGACGAATGCAGCTATAGATTTTTTTGAATGCTAGCATGATAGTTAACATTCATGTCAGTCAGCTGTTGGCTCTCACAATAGAATCTTCCTGCCTATTCGTGGCAGCCAGCTATTGGCCCTCACTCTGGTCAGTACAAAATGGCTGCAAACTACATGAAAACTGCTGTAGAAGCATGAAAAAATCAATTATTTCCACTATTGATGGGAGTTGGGAAATGCAAAGTCAGACTTGGCCTTCCTGCTAACTTGGAGCATGTGCATGTAAATTTTGGTGCAAATCCGTTGAAAATTGCAGCCATGCATTCATTACACACGCACACATATCCTGCCTTTTATATATATATTATAAGGTAGAAGTTAATGTTTTATATTGAGATAACATTTTATACTTAATGAAATTTAGCTAAACAAGAAGATTAAATATAAATTCTGGAAGTATTTGATAGTAAATCTATATTCTCATTTTTTTAAATTTTTTTTTCTGTTCCTATCTGTCTTTCTCTTTTTTTCCTGTTCTTGCCTATCTGTCTCTCTCTCTTTTCTTGTTTGTGCCTATCTCTCTCTCTATCTCACATTCTGTTGGCATCTCTCTGCATTACTCTGGCACAAAACTAACAATGTGGATCAAAACCATGACAATGTCTTGTGATATAAGGTTTTTATCCATCAGCATAAAGCAAGCAACATTAGTCGAAATTTACTGTTTAGGTTTTTTTTTTTTTTTTTTTTTTTAAAGCGTAGGGTTGCTATAGTGAAAACATTGGGTAACAAACTCACTGCTTATGGCCTGTGAGATGAGCATGTTAACCATCATGTGAGTGTATGAAATATATCTTTTTTTTTTTCTATTTTTTTTTTTTTTGAAGTTATAGAAAAGTAATATATATTTCAACTTATTTTTAAAATTTAAACAATTTTTCTTTTGTTCTTTAATGCAAACCACACTTTCGATATCTATTTCATCTTCATCTAGATTTGTAAGACGAGCTGTTGTTACTATTATACATTGATTCTTTTGGATCAGTTTCCCTGCCATTGTCCTTTTTTTTTAATCATACTACAATGATGATTTACTGTTGCCTACAACTAAATGAGTTCTATTTCTAGCTACAGAGCTTACCTATATTACTTTGAAAATGAGTTTTGGATTAGTTTCTTTACTTATATGGTATTAGAGATTGTGTCACAGACTTGGCCATCACAAGCACAGGTTGTAAGCTGCTTAGCTTTCAGCCGGTATTGAATAAGAATTACAAAGAAAATCAAAAAGAAAATCCTCTCACTTTTCACAAGCATTAAATATACAGATATGTTTCTCTTTTTTAAGGCATAATAAATTCAAAATTATTTGTAAAAAAAAAAAAAAAAAAAAAAAAGAAATTCTTTGTTTTCTCAATAGACTTATCTGACAAAAACAAATGATAAATTTTATGAACCAGGAACTGATATACTAAATAATATGTAATCCTTTGAATGTAAGCTTGACAGATATTTATTGCTGTTACTACTGTGTCATTTTGACTGGTTGTAGCTGGGGTGAATGCAACTGAATGTTTTGCTGCTAAAAATATTTGTCATTCTTTGATTGGTGGAGATTGTAAAATTAGTTATCTACAACAACTGGTTAAAATTTTTTACCAACCAAAATTCCAGAAGGATAATGTAATAATTTCTGTAAATCTATTTGGGTCTGCAATATCTGAACATTTATTAAATAATCAGAAGTGTGCCTTATCGCACACCAAAGATATGTTTTCTGTTCACAGTAAGGCACACTCAGGGTTTCATTTGAAACTACTAGAGACAATATAGATCAAATCCCAACAGACTTCCCCTACTCTACAAGCAGAAAAAGTGGTTTTGAGCTTGGATAATATTTGCCTTTTATATATACACTATTGTCTAAAAGTTTTGGGTCATCCCCTGGATTTTGAAGAATCAATTAATAACTGAAACTTGTGTGTCTTTTTCAAAACTAATTTACAAGCTCATTTGGGGACAAAAGGACTTTCTCTTCCTGAAGGGTTTAAATCATATCTTCAATAATAATGAAATTAGCCCATTGCTGCATAAAGTTTCCTCAAAATTTTTGCTCTGGCACGTTTTTAAATTTTAGGGAAGAGATTGCAGAGACTAATTATTACTCCCCCAGATCATTCAGCCAATTCATTAGCTATTTTCAAGGGGTCTGTTGTTAATGTTTTTCCATGCTTTTGTTATAAAGCATATTGTATAGTAGTAGTAGTAATAATATTAACAGCTGGATAAACCATTGTAACGAATTATTGCTTTCTGCACACATACATCAGATTATGTTTAATTGATAGTATAAACTTATGTTGATCCTTTCCCATTAATTAAGTCATTAAAATTATAAAAAAATGTTTGTGAATATGAATTTAAGAGGTGAACTCATTAAGTTTAAATTTAATATAAATTAAGTTTAAATTTAATTTTATGGTCATTAGCAAGAGAAAAAGCTAAAGATGCAAGTTACAAATTGGAGATGTCAACACCTAGCAAGTACAGAAGTTTAAATATCTGGGGATGTGTTTTAACAGTGTATGGAACAATGTGACACCGAAATCTGAACACTAGCACAAGAGGCATTCCAAGACCTAATCAAAGTGCTGATAATTAAAATATAATTTCATTAGAAACAAAGGAAAGTGTATTAAATTACTATGTGATATCCATTTTATAACATTATGACTGATAAAGTCTTAAGTCTTCTTGCATTGTTTCAAGCAGCCATTCACTGTTTGTTTTTTTCCTACCTTTGATCAGTGTAAAATTCTCTATTCTATGAAAATAGTTACCCCCTACTAATATATATATATATATATACATATATGTGTGTGTGTGTGTGAAAACATTGAAGTCAATACTCAAAGGTGGCAGGCTGTTTCATGCTAGACGCAATCGTCAGGCCTGACGATTGGGTCTAACATGAGTGTTGACTTCAATGTTCACTTTTATATTTACATACACTCTATCTCTGATATTGAGCACTTTATCCCACAAATATAGCACACCTTAAAACTATATTCCTTCATATATATATGTTGTGTGTTAGTGGCACTCCTGCCTTGCTTGGGGTGAAATGCTTAAAATATATATATATATATATATATATATATATATATATATATATATATATATAAAAACACACACACACACACAAGATATATTTTGTCAGCAAGGAAGTACTTGAGAAGAAAAAAAATAATATAAAATAAAACTTAATATGAATTTCCATAAATTTACTTTTAAAGCAAAACATCTTATTCAGAAATTTGAAAGATTTAATAAAAGAATTAACAGACAGAATTTGCTCACATTATCTAAAATGCATATAAATCTATATATATATAGAATTAATACAACTCCAGAGTTTCGTAGGTGAACCTTTTTTATAATCGTTCAGCGCACTCATTGACTGCTGATTTTCTGCTTTTCATTATTTTTTATATTAAGTTAAAAAAATAATTATTTATACACTTATTATTAGTGTTAGGTTGACTTTTACTTTGTGTGTGTGTATGTACACTGTACACCTGTTTGTGTGTGTAATTGCATATGTGTAGAATGATATTTTCTAAAGTACTCTATATAATATATATATATATATATATATATATATATATATATATATATATA
>OZ010582.1:117680250-117980250 GCA_963932145.1 Acanthosepion lycidas | reverse complement strand
ATTGATGTGTGAATTTAAGAGGATTAAAATAAAAATAAATAGACATAATATGTCTACATTATTCAACCAAACATACTTGAATGAAGATATGCTGCCTATATATATTGTTTATTTCTTTCTTTCTTTGAGAGTGGATGTCATTTTGTTGATATTAACAAAATTAAAAGGATAATTCTTCTCTTTAGAAAAGGAAGCAGATTGACAGCTGACATTTTCTTTATGGTAAATAATTCTCAGATGCATTTACCAAATCCAAAAGAAAATAAGTCCTTAATTTCTTTAAATCAATAAATAATTGATTCCGTTATGAAATAAGTGTAATAGTAACAATTTTAGAATATAGAGAAATGTCTTTCTTTCTTGGATATTTGCCAAAATTTCTGATAATACAAAGCAATCACTTAATTGGAATTCAAACTCATGCAAGTAAATGGCACAAATTGGTCGCAAACAGAATCTTATATTATTACGTTTGGGATTCATTTCTCAATATGAGAAAGACATCCTTTCTTTCTATGCATTGTTGCTTTGGCAACGTCTATAAAATGAAACAAAATTATGAACAGTGCAAAAAAAATAAGAACAAGTAGAAAATTTCTTGAAAAATAAATTGATTTTTTTTTTTTCAACCTAGAAATATCAAGCTCTTACTATTGTCTGATAGTCATATTCATAATTTAAATTTTGATATTAATAAAAACTATTGACTCTTATATTATCTGAAATTCTGAGATTAGTTATCATAATTCAAAAAACTAATCAAAACTAGTATCTTTATCAGTGCTGTTTTTATCACTGTTTTGGTTAATATGACCAGGTGCCTTTTCTTATCTGAAATAAGGAGAGAACAGATACTACATTTTCATTCTGCACAAATGCCTGCAATTTTGTTTTATTGATGTAAGATGGGGACACAGAGACAAAATTTAGCCTTATCTGAATTTATATAAGCTTACTCAGTTTCGTTAGACAGGTATTTTCATTGTTGATGCTTTTATCACTGCTTCAGACGATGCATTTTTATCCTTCCTCAGATGTATTATTCATTCAGTTATTTTATTTTTTTCTGATATAGTCAGTCCGGGTATCAAATAAGGAAGTGAAATGCAACATTTTTTTTTTTTTTTTTTTTATATATAGAAAATCTACACACTCTTACTAAATGTTAGACATTCTTATGATAAAAATGTGACCCAAATCTGTTTGCTTAATATTCTGCAGTATTTTAGCAAAAAATATTACACAGAAACCATGTGATTCTAAAAATTTGCTTTCAAACATGGTGGAACTTGATAAGATAAAGAATAAATAGGAACTGTTTATCAATTTAACATGTTTCACTTTTGTTAAAGCTTCATCAGAGAATAATAATAAAAGTGAAACATGTTACATTAATAAACATTTCTTATTTGTTCTTACCATTCTGTCAGATTCTGATGCATATTTTATCTATATTTGATCCCAACTCATGGCAGAACATGTATAGAAGAGATAATTACATCCTCTTTTTTAAAGGTGAAATCAAAATAATAATGAACTTTAATTGAGAGTATATACATGAGCCTGACAAAAGGTTATATAAACAAACTCAATATACAGTTGGCAATGTTTGTAAAGTAAGCATATCTGTTGATCTATTCAGTAGATATGACTACATTTTTTTTTCTTTTACTGACTCATTAATTACCACTGCCAATCAGAATTGTTAATGTCCAGATCAAGAACCACCAATTACCAAATTACCTTTTATGCCAAGCATTGGATTGTGAATTTGGTGACATAGTAATTGTGAGTTCAAATTCTGAGCTGGGCAGTTTTTATTTGGGCTTGGTAGAAATGGAAAAGCAATAACTGTATAGTACTAAATATAAAAACTAGATGTACAGTGGAACAAGTATGGTCTACCCCCCTACTGGATTAAATAAAAGGTTCAATTCAGGATTCCCTGTAGGTTACCCAGATTGAGATACGCCTGATGAAGGGTGGGGAGTAGAATGGCCAAAACATTGTCTTAACAGTAACAAAGATGATGACACTAGTTTGAATGTAAATAGTGTAAATAATAAGAATATTAATCTGAATTCTGGACAATCATCATAAAAGTTAAAGAACACAACAGATAAACTGTCACAATAAAACCAACAATGGTGAGGATATTATTAGTCTAAATAGCTTATGGAATAAGTAAAGTGGAAAATTAAATAGTTGAAAATTCTAGTTAACATGAGAAAAATGTTTATGTAAATTATTGAATCTTGTTGATAAAAAAACTGAGAGAAAGTCTTTATGGCATCTCTTGTACAGTTACTGAAGATAGAGAGAGTGGTGTTTGGTAGGAAAGGAATGAAATAGTTAAGATTCATGTGTCTTCATAGTTCCCCAGGCATGATAAAAAATTTACACCTTTTCTTCTCTTTCCTTTATGCACCCCCCAACCAATCCCCCACACACATAAGAAAAAACAATTTTTTTGTCTTTCTTTGTTAATGTAGATTTTAAAATGTAAATGTAATCATGCATTCTGCTTATTGTATTATTTACTATTTACAAATGAAGTACAAGATATTTTGATAACAATAGCCTTAATTTTAAATTCTTCATTAAATCTTTTGTTAATGGAAAAGGCCTGTGTCAGCAGGATGTTCAGCTTTGTGTGATTTTATTTTTTATTTTTTCTAATTCATTCAAAACCTGTGCATGTTACTGCCAAGAGCTTTTCTCACAAAATAGTCTTTTTTCCTCTTTGACTATGAAGTTGATTTAGTGTAAAAGAAAAATGAATAAACCAGATAACCGAGTGTCTATTAAGAAGCGAAGATGACAAACACATAGCTTTAATTTTAATACAAATTTCCAATGGCTATGTATGTATTAGGTTGGTGCAAAAATAATATCGTTTTTTGATGTTAAAAAATACGTCAAAAAACGATATTATTTTTGCACCAACCTAATACATTGATAGTGTTCATGATTGGAATCAGTGTTTGATGGTAAAGTTTGGTGTTTTGACAGAAACATACCTGCCCAAGAAATAATTATTTGAATAAATCTTTTTTCATATTGCTATCAATTAAACTCTCCAGATTAAGAATATCAAAATATATTTGTCAATTTTAAGGGGATAGAGCTCAGTTAGCTATGCAAATTCATTCCTCTATATCAGCCCCACAAAATAATGGTAAGTAAGGGAAATAATAGTAATAATAATAATAATAAAAGGAAAAGATGAAAATACGTTTTAAATTCATATTCAAGGCTGTTTTTAAGTTATTTGAAATTTTGTATGTAGGCATTATTTTAACACAAGACAAGAAAAAGGTAAATAAGAAAATGCTTAAAATCTTTTTTTTTTACTGATAGTTCACCCAATACAAGGTTCAAAAGCCTCTCAAGTTTGAGGGTTACTGTGTGAGAGTGTGAGTGGGAAGAAGGAAGTAAAAGTGTATTATGATGATGATGATGATGATGAGTAGAGTAGATATTGGTTTAGCTTGAACTTAAAAAGACTAAGAAAATAGTTGTCATGAAAGCATTCTCTCAGGAGTTTGTTCTGCAAAAGAACAGTTCTGGGGAAAAAAATCTGTCTGAATTGAGATGGTCCGCTACCATGAACATGGCATGGTGGATCTTTCTTTTTTTTTTTTTTGGTAGGTGGTCTTGCACATGGGATCAATTTATAATCAATTTACATAGCAAATTAAATCCTCGTCCACCTTAAAATTTAGAAAATGAAAAAAAGTAATTTTTTTCATAGTTATCATCTGAAATGTTTATTGAACAATAAAATGAAAAAGAATACTTGTTTCTTGAAGAAGTACCTTTCTGGAGAAAGGACTAATTTTCTTTTCTGATTGAATGTATCAGATAACTCCCCCAAAGCACTGAAAGTTTTGTTCACTGCTTCTCTGCAAACATTTTTAGTGGCTTATTGATGTTTACATTGTCTATGAAATTTGATCAGAATTTTAAAACCTACAGTTTAAATTTTAAAATTTGCAGATTTTGTGATCTTTTGCTGTTCCCTTTCAAAAAAGTTGAAATTTTAAATGCTACTCTTTTTATGGAAATTAATGCATTTTTAGTAGGTTTTATTGATTTGATTTTTTCTTTAAGGCAACCAATTTTATAAAGTCTTATTTACAATTAAACTCTGTTCGTTAATAAAAAAAAATATTTAGGAATGTTTTAATTTAGAAACTCTTCATTATAATTTATTAATATTCTTAAATGTTTTAGAATTATCTCATTAATTTCCTATTTGAATTTGGTGCATCATAATTTGTTTCAGGTAAATTTTATATTATGATTCAAGAAGCAAGATGTGATTTCCTTAACCCACTAAATTGCAGCAGACATTTCCTTCATTTGTAATTGAGCTATAAAACTTCTATTCCTATCGTCTGCAGTTCATGGGTTTAACCTTAAATGTCTGGCAAAGGTTGCATGAACATGCATGCCAAATGGGGGGAAAAAAAACAAGAAATTCTTTTTCTAAAGGATAGTTTTTATGCCTGTTTTCATATTCTATACAAAAACTATAAAAATGAAATTTTAACTCTTTTAGATTATAAAAATGAAATAAAAAGGGAAATAAAACAAATGTTAGGTTTCAATATTTTAACAACTCCTTGAAGAATTACAGGCACAATGAAGTTGTGCATTCTTTGTACCAAATTGTCATTATTTTTTTGTTTCTTTTCTCTGCAAGAACTATGTTTGAAGACATAACTGTTTTTGGCTTTTGTTCTTAACCTCATACCAATTAGTCATTTAGGCTTGAATCATGAATGAATGATGCCAATATCATTTGAAAAAGTTCAAATCATCAACTGATGATATTAACTGATTTCCAATGAAACATCAATTGATGATTTCAACTCTTTAAGAGTTAAGCAATGTAGCCACATTAAAAAAAAAACTAGTTGACTTTGAAAGCTTAATGGGTGAAAAGGAAAACAGATTTAAGTATATCAAAAAAGGTTATATCTTCAGTGTTCAAGTTTAATTTTTAGGGTCAGTTTATATTACAAGTGTATAGGATGCTACACACAAAGGTTGACATCATATTTTTCCTTCAAAGATATACTCATGAACTGATATAGAAAGAACGGTCGAAAAAAGGTTCTTGGATGCAATGGCTTTCATTGGTGAAATTTTTATTTTCTATGTTAGGACTTTTAATGCACTCCACCTTGAAACTCATGAATACCTGAAGGCTATTTCCCATATCTCCTGTAAAAGGGTCTGTAACATATATGGAAAATAAAATCATCCTAAATCTTTGTAAAGTCAAGCCATGAGGTTTTAAAATAATGTTCTGTTGATGTTGATTTCAGGAAGTGATAAGCTTAATTCTGTCTCGTATTTCTTGGTGAGGAAGAGAAAACAACAGTTGGGTCTTTGTATTTGTGAGGTATGCATTTGTGTTTTCAACAGACATTCACAAAGAAATTCACCAGTTAAAATTTGATTGATTCATGAGTGAATTTATCTTCAGTCTTGTAGATTTCATCACAAGGTTTTTTTTGTGTCAGCATTGAATATTTGTTCTTATGGGTTTGTGATATCTAAATTTCTTCACATCTTTCAACTTACACTGCTTTATGCAGACTTCTTTCTGGTTTCTATCACTTTTTTTAAAAAATGGTAATCATAATATTAACCATTTCTTTATAAGGAAACATTCAGCATTTATTGATTGAACAGCCAGTGCTACTTTCAGTTGAAATTTATAAAACATTTTCATTCAAACAATTTTTCAAGTAAATAAATCTCTTAAGTTCACTGTTATCACTCTTTCTAGTATTAATGGAAGCTTCCTTCCTAGCCTTTTGTTTGAAGTAGTGTGGAATGTCCACATCTCAATTATGTCATTATTACCTCTTTGAGTTACATGTGATATTCATTTTAGTTGTTGCTGTTGTTAAAAGTTCTCAAGTCATGCCGTTACTGTTAAGTTCTTTGTTTGTGATTCTGTAGTACCAATCCATGAGGTTCAAAGAAAGATGACCCTCACCAAGACCTACAGACTTTATTTGCTTAAGGTCATTTTAACAATGCTGGATCCAAGATTAAAATTCTTAAGCAGATTTCAGAAGTTATTTCTGGCCACACTTTATCTTTTTTTTCCAAATTCTTTGAATTCCCAAATTAAATCATTTGTGATGTTAAATCTGGATAAGTAATCAGTGACACCTGAAAGGCAAGTTGTGCTTTGCTCTAGGATCCATATTGAATGGTATGCATGCCATTCCATCCACATTAACATTTTCGTTTTTCTATTTGTTCAGTATGTTTCACAGATTTCCTTTCTCCTATGCAGCTCAGATTCAATGTCTTTGGTCTTGACTTTCACTGTAGCCACTTTTTATTCATGTATATAAGTGATCAAGCTTATGACCATATAGCTTGAAACACTAGTTCCTGTACAATCACTGAAGTTAAGAAATATTAAGCCTGGTCAGTACCTAGATGGGTGACTGCTGCAAATACCAGGTGCTGTAAGCTTGGATGTGCAGATGGTGTAATGGATAATGGCTTGGAAGTTTTAATCAGAAAGCCAATTTTCAATTTCATTTGGGTTTGTTATATTCACTTATGTGCAAATACACTTGGGAAAGGTATGAATCCACCTTTTCCCTTCCAGCTATGGGTTAATTAGTAATACTTGTATTACCATTATAATCTCAAAAAAATTTTTACAATCTAAAGATATTTTCTGGTTTTAAATAACCTGCAAAGTGTTGATAAGACGTAGAAAGCACATCAATCAATCTTTTTTTTTTCTGTAACTGTTATGCAGGCTGTTGTTCTGTTTTCTATGATGACATGCATTGATGTCTTTGAAGTGATGTGGTCCCCAAAATAATGATAGCTGTACTGAAAAATATACAAGATTTTTATATTGAAACATTTTGTAAACTTATTTCTTTTATCTTAAATTTACTTGCTTTTCATCTCAATTATTTAAACTATCATTTTACAAACATCATAAATAAAGAACAGTTCTCTTTGTGACACTTGACTCCCAATGCCTTTTGCAGTGGGAATTTCATTTTTCTTCAATGCATGCTCTACTGCTTGAGCTACAAGTGTCCTGTGGCTGACAGTGGATCAAATCTAACCATATATTTATCCCTGATTGCGAGGATCAGCTGAAAACTTTTCAGCACCCTTGAAATACAGATGAGTCCTAAAAAATGTATTTGATGATAAATAAAAATCCAAAAAAATGACTATGAATGAAAAAGACTAGATTGTAGATAA
Source organism: Acanthosepion lycidas (assembly GCA_963932145.1). Classification (NCBI taxonomy): domain Eukaryota; kingdom Metazoa; phylum Mollusca; class Cephalopoda; order Sepiida; family Sepiidae; genus Acanthosepion; species Acanthosepion lycidas. Next base: position 117,972,984 of record OZ010582.1, on the reverse strand, counting down.
GTGTCAAAAGACCGCAGATAAATCCAAATAAAACAACGGTAATGGGAAAAGCAGATTATGAAAATGTCCTTTATCAGAAAAGATGTATTTTTCTTTTCTTTTTAGTAGGAACTGATTGCAGAGAGTTTGGTTAATCAAGATGATAGTAAGGAGGATATGCATTATGCCAGATGTTATGCAAATCAGTCTCTTTATAATAAAATTATATTAATAAATGTTGGTATAATTTTCAAGGTGTATTTATATCTATATGATAAATATACCATGGGAAAGTCTGTTTTTACTAGTAATATATCAAATAACTTATTTATCTGTGTGAGATTTTATTATGCAACTTATAATAGTATAATATACTATATAATAATATAGTAATAATATACTATATACCTTCTGGCAACTCATGCAGTCAAGCTAGCCTCAAATGTAATGCCCTGTATCCCTTTGAATCTTGTCAGTATGGTTGAGTGTTGGGCTATGGTGTCTGTGCTGTGCACAGTCTCCATATACCATTGCATAGGCCTGCACCCAGGAGATGTCACTCCACTCACCACCAGTGGACTGATTTTGATCAAACAGGGCGTTATCTTTATCTTGCGAGATTAACAGATGTCTGCGTATACTATATGATAGTAGAGTTATTGTTATTCTTTAATTTAAGATATGTAAAGGAAACAAAAAACATCAAAAGAGAACCAATATATTGTGAACTAATTTAGTGATAGCAACATAATATTGGAAACTGTGAAAAATATTGAACAGAGATCAATCAAAAGTGATATTGTAAACATTGTTAAGAATGAGAAAAAAAAGTTCTCAAAATGTGACAAGAAGATATTTGAAAAAAGTTAAAGAGCAATAAGCAAAAGGTGGAATGACCAGCATGGATAATAATTGAAGAAGTGGGTATGGCAAATGTAAATGGAGAGAAAAGATGAAGAATATTGTTGTAACCTAGGGAAGGTTACTGAATAGAATAATCAAATGAAGGTTGGTAATGAATGATTATACTTAGGACAAGAACAACACACATAAGATTTGCCATCAGCATGTAGAAATAGTAGTCAACTGCTAGAAGTGAGTTAAGTTAATTCTACAATGAATCTCCAACTGCAGACCAGCATACAACATTTACTACTTTATTTATATGAATATTATCATCCGTAGTTATGCTACAACAGATATGAAGAACATTAGCTAAAGACATGAAATCAAACACATACAGCCTTTAACATCAGAAAGAGAATCCTGTAAGTTCGATGAAGAAAATAGTAATTTTTAGAGATACCTGAAAATAGTAATTTTTAGTGATATCTGGAGAATTATTGGACTGTTTCTAAAATAATATCTGATTTCAAAATCAACTTTTATTCTGGAATTAATGTATTTAAATAGTGTTAAAATCAGTCAAAATAGGAACCTTTAACATGTATACATTTCTACCTTTGCAGTATTATTTATGCCTTTAAAATAAAATTCTAAAGGTTTGGATGCCAAGAAAATGACTGACAATTTTTGGCTATAAATGGAACTGAAATCCTTTCAATTGATCAGTAGGTCAAACCATTAATCTGCATGCATATATTCAGGATCATGATTTCACCAAATTGGAGAAAATATGCAACTAAATGAATCCCAACACATAGTGAGGGACTTTATATACTGAATTGTCTTTACTTCTCTGGTTCTTTATTCCCTAGAGAATATGATCTCTTTTATCTCCAAATATTTTTTGTTGGAGCTAGACAGTTTTCATTAGTGGGAAAAAGTATGTCCCACATGAGAAAAGTTGTGTTTTTTACAGCCTCTTTGACCCTTATCCATAAACTTGTCATTTAATCACATGGTCTTTTGTGGATTTGACGATCTTGTTTTTCTGTCAACCATGAAAACAGATAATTTTTTTTTTCTCAATGGCCCTTAATTCAAGCAGATAAACCAGCAACCCATCTTATATTACAGGTGGGTACAGTAATGGCCCTGTTGCATGAGACATTGATAATGTAGTGAAGGTGCTATAATTTGCATTAGACGAGGTTGTTGGTCATCAGTTTTGTAATGTGAGAATTTACTACTTTTTACAGTTTTTAAGGATGAAAGCTTAATATGTAAAATGAATTCAATATTTTCAAAATTTCAATGTTTGGAGGATTTTTATTCATATATTTTTATGTAAAGAAAAATATATCTTACAAAAAAAACAAAAATAAAATTAGATTAACATATATACAGATTATTCAAAAATGGAATAAAAATCATTTATGTACTTAGCCATTGTGTATGTTGTAGTTTCTAAAATGTGTGTAAAATATATATTAAAAAAAAACAACTGCATATCCAGTCTACAGAAGGGATTTTCACTTGTAATATCCTCTGCTCAGGTTCTAATTCATTGGTTCCCAACCTGGTGGTCATCTAAAATTCATTTGTTTGCCATCAAAAGTGTATTGGATTAACACTGGGAAATATTGTTCTAATTAATAAGATATATAAATCTAAATACTTATTAAGGGAAATTAACAACAGTTTAATAATTTTCTTTCAATAGTTAAATCAGTAGTGAGAAGTCCTACAGGATTTTAATGTACAAAGTTGCTGTTGGTCACCAGTATGTAGTCAGAGATTTAACAACTTACTGATGATGATGATGATGATTTTAAAATCAAATTAATTCAACATTTTCAAAAGAAAGTAGTTTCATATGTACAGGATTGTTATACATATATTTTTATGTAAAGAACAGCATAGTTCACAAAAGAAGAGAAAAGGAAAATTATATTTACGTGTGTATTAGTAGTTAAAAAAAAAAAAGGAAAGAAAACATGTACTTGGCTGAGGGGGCGGGTGATGTTCATGTAGTTGGTTTGAAATTAACTAGTCAGTTTGCTAGGAAAAGAAAACTCCCAACAGAGATGATTCCTGATATTGTTGCTACATTACAAAGCAAAAAAAAGAGGAAGTGTGTTTATTGCCTTGTCCTTTTATAGTACTGAAACAACATCACCTAGCAGGCATCTCGACAAACAAGGTGGGAGCAGTCTCCAGAACAATATATGTATGGTGTCCCAGATATTAAGAGGAGAGACCAGACCTGGTTGATTTATCTATATTTTCTCTTCCTTTTTATTTTTCTCTGCATTTGGGTGATGGGGAATTTTCACAGCCTTGCTGACTTCATTGTCAAACATAAAATCAAAATTGAACAAAAAACAAACTGTCCTACTTTGCAGGTTGGGAAACAAAGCAGTGTGACTGTGTTAGTCTGGGTTAATCCACATCTTGGCACAGCCTCTAACAAAAATCTGATTGTAGTTTTCAGCTGAAAGAAAGTTTGCCCTCAGAAAGCTAAAAAAGAAAAGAAAAACTTATCACAACATGAGAATCAGCAAAACTAATCCAATATGAATGCAAAACTAACAGAAGTTGTAGTGATTTCAATATTATATATATATATAGGGTAGCACATGATGGTTGATTTTAGCATACATGTTACTTTGATCTTTATCAAAAGTATATGATCAAATATAATCACTTTAGTTTATATTCCAACAGAATTTACTACCACAGCATTGTGCCTTATGTATAGTTCCATGATTTAAAACATTTCCTACTTATTTAGATTATTCAAATATTTTAACACATATATGTACACATTATATTAATCAAATATTCTGTTATATGTGATTAGTCATTTGTATGAAAATAAAATAATTTTAAATGCCTAATGGAGCTTTTTCTATTTTCACTAACCTTTTACAAGAAAAATATGACAGTAGCTGTATCCTAAACACTATAGAGAATGGGGTGTGTGTATATATATATATATATATATATATATATATATATATATATATAAATATAGATCACTAGACTCGTTTCGAAAAACCCTTGAATTTTTGATTTGCCAATAATCAAATCAATCTCGAGGGAAATGGATCGTCAGGGAAAGCCGCGCTTTTCCTGACGATCCGTTTAGGTGAAACCTAGGTAGGTTTGTCTAGCTCACTTGGTGTATTTATATATATATATATATATATATATATGGCTGAATTGGTGTCGGTCGGAGAATCTTTGGTGAATGGCAGGGAAGAAGGTGAATTTAAGTGTATTTATTTTTAGATAAACATACCAGTGACTGAGAGAACTCAATTTGTTTTATTGAAGAGTATTGCATTAGTAGCAGTATTAGTCACTGTTTACAAACTCACACTTTCTCCCCCGAGAGCTCAACTAAAATAATTTTTCAGGAGCATGTGTGTATATATATATATATATATATATATATATATATATATAGAGAGAGAGAGAGAGAGAGAGCACTCATTGCTATATATATAAATAGAGAGAGAGAAGAACTCACTGCATGCTATTTCATATTAGATAGGAATGTATCATGTTTTATATATGCGGAATAAGAAACATTCTAATGTGCTGTACTAGCAACCACTGAGAATACGACAAACAATATCATGTGAGAAATTATAATATTAGCCGTTTCCTTAAAAGGAAACATTTGGCATAAATGAGGACATTTTAAGAAGAATAGTAACTGCAGAGAAATTGCAGCTAACAATCAGAAAGAGACAGCTGAAACTTTTGCAAAACATAATGAGAAAAAGGAGGCTAGGAGAATTTAATACTCACAGGGTACAGTAATTGGAAAAGAAGTAAAAGAAAGCAGTGAGAAACCCCTATAAGTTCAAGAAAATGAATGGTGAACAAATTCGTTAGAGATAAAGAGGAATTGTAAAGGAGCTAGTATTGCTGAGAGCAACTAAGAACAGAGTGAAGAACCATGAATGCCCACATCCTGAAAAGACATAATACCCATATATATATATATATATATATAAAATAGAATCAGAAATATTTAAAACTTAACATCTAATTTAGTCCACTTTTATTTTGTGGAGCCCTATTTCAGATATGGCATTAAAAATATACTTGGTGATGAACAGGTTTTATTAAAATTTCGTTTTTTTTTTTTTTTATAAATGACCTAGAATTTTGAAAATCAGTGTGGGGAGCAGAAAAACGTATGATTAGAATATATTTATAGCTTCATAAAAAAAAAAAAAAAATGAAGATCACATGTCTGTTGTCAGCCATTGTACCCCATGAGTTAAAATTGATGCAAGATAAGTATATTTCAAATGATGCATTATCAATTATTCAATTCTGATAAGTATTTCTTTTATTTTGTATATTTTAATTTTCATTGCAACTTTCAGATCATCATTTCACTAACATTAATAAGCCGTGCATATGGGGGGTGGGGGGTATCTAAGCATGTGTTCTTCATTCTTGGAAATGAAAATGTATTTCATACTAAGAGATGATGCAAAGTTCTTGGTAAGTTGGTTGGTCGTTTTGGTTTAGTGGCATATCTATGTCTTTATGGGTTATTTAATGCTGAAATCTAAATATTTTGCACACAATTTTATGACTTGAACTAGATATTTTGTACATAATTTTATACTTTCAAGGCAAATATTTGTTTAGATATATAGTTAGGAGATAAATGTACTGCTGGTAATTTTACTATAAAAATGTATTTTTATAATTTAGTGCTGTATTGATTGTCATTTTGCTATAAAAATATATTACTATTGGTCATTATTTTTTTTACAAATATATTGCTGGTATTTTTAGCATAATGTATTTTTGTACTTTATGGACCACCAAAATAAATGAAAGCACTATTTTCTTATAGCTGGAACCTAACAAGTACTACAATCTAGGGTCAGGGAGAACCTCGTAGCAACAGTAATTAAGAGATGATACCATATTCCTCAAAACCTCCAATCTTTCAATCAGAGACTTTGCTGCCAGATGTAGTTTATTGTCATACCCAGGACTACTTGGTAGAAAACTGTTTCTTACCATCTTCAGACTCAGTAGATATTGACTAAGCTTAGCTTAGACTAACACAAGGATAAACGGGGAGGGATTGAATGAAGTATAGGAAGATTACATTGTGCCAATCTTCATAGGGGGGAAGATTACATTGTGCCAATCTTCATAGGGGGGAAGATTACATTGTGCCAATCTTCATAGGGGGGAAGGCCCATCTGCCTAAAAAAAAAAAAAAAAAATGGCATTTAAAATCCAGGCTTTTCGCCTCATCTGGAAAACTGTCATTTTTGTAAGCGAACTACTTCAAATTCTGTCTGTCTGTTTCCTCTTTCAGAAAAGATTCCCCTTTGTTGGTGTTGTATAGCATGGGTTTTAATAAAATTAAAAATAACTCACATTCTCCAAACATTTTTTTTGTTTCTTTAATATATGCTTTGTGCATAATTTTCAAATTGAATATGAAAATAAAATGAAAGGGTGGGGAGAAGGATAATGTGATTGAATTCAAGAATTTGATGGGCTTGGTTTTTGTAATAAATGCAATAGTTTAAATTTTTAAAAGATACACACATTAATTTCAGAAATGAAGTTAGGTCAGGCTTAGGCCTGCTGCTGGTAACATGTAACCCAGTACACCTTGCCACATAATTTTGGCATTTAAACCAGCTTCCCCACTACCTTTTTTGCTGTTGAAGAGGGTGGCATGTCATCTCACAGGACAAAAAACAAGACCAATCAAATGATGGATGAGCTTCTATTAGGTGCCAACAGTCAACACACACACACACACACACACACATATATATATATATATATATATATATATATATATATATATATATATATGATAGGGTCTCAAGGCTTGAGATGATATCTTGATAAAAACACTTGTTGTACTTGAACTACTGCGAGGGACTGAGTTGGGTGTCAGGAAGAGCCTCCACTCTTGTAAAACCTTGCCTGAAATGATATGACAGAGATCCTCTGTCAGGCAGGACCCACCTTGCTATGTGTGAGATTAATCCTGATTCTGCCTCAACAAAAATTACAACTATGATGATGATGAATGACTATGATGATGATAATGTTGATCTATGTTAGGGACAGGGAAACAAATCTTAAACATGAGTAGGTAATTATTATAATTTGCTTAGTCTGGCACAGGATCAGAATATAGGAGCAACTAGTAAAAGTATTTATTTTGCATATGGGCAAGATTCAGATTATGATGTGGCTTTGATGTTAGTGGTTACTCAAAGATAACTGGATTTCTCAGTTTTGTTAAAAATTTCAGGTTGCACTTTTGATCTTAGTGTTTTTATTTAGTATGATGGTTTGGTGCTGCCTGTGGAATGTCAACCTGATCAGACCTTTCAGTTCCATTCCTTGTTGACCAAAAGCAGAAGAAAGCATTCAATGAGAATTTAACTCACTCAGAATAGCTTGATAGGTTAGCTTACTAAAAATTATGGTAAGCCATCTGACACAAGGCTACACAATTGAGAATCTCATAGAAACTCAAATTAAGCCATAACAGCCAGCAAGAATTGCTTGATAATTTTGATTCTGCATTAGAATCAAATGCGTATTGAGGAATGAATCTTCTTTTACGTACCATGTCCCTTCAGAACGTGGGTGTTAATGACTCTCTACAACTTCCTATCCTTTGTAGCTCTTTTGTCTTTTTTTTTTTTACTGTCTTTCCTACTTTCTATTTTGTCATCCATTTGTTATGAAGCTTCTTCATGTTTCCCCCTGTCCCTCTTGGCTTTAATATGCCCTGTGAGTGTCACATTCTCTAAGTTTCCTTTCTTTATTATGTGACTCAAAGATTTTAACTATCTCTTTCTGATTCTAAAAATTAATGCCTTTTTTGTTTCCAACTTTCTTGTTTCTTACATGCTCTGTCTATATGAGTAAATTTGAATTTTGCTTGCTGATGGGTCTCTATGGCCAAATTAGTAGAGTAGACATATCAGACAAACTTCTCAGGATATGGGATGACAATTCATATTTGAGTAGAAGCTACTTCTTTATTTTTAAGCCATGTTACTTAATAAATTATCAAAATGACCTGAGTGTTGCAATAAAATGAAAGAAAATCCAGTAAAAAAAAACTAACAAGTTATTGATGTGTACACTATTTACATTATTCAGACTATTGTCCTCATCTTTGTCGCCATATTTATCCCAACGTTTCAGCTGTTGTATGCTCCAACTTTCTTCAGGTGGTTGGAATGTCAAACGGAACCCTTTATTTTGCTCACTGGGGTAAACTGTTCTAGTTCTACATGCCATGTGTAATGGATATCAGTTATCAGGGTCCTTGAGGACACATGGCACAGTGGATAAAGGCATTAGTTAGATCCAGTCTCAGGACCCAAAGAGTGTGAGTTCAATACCTGGTTAAGGCAGTGGAGAACTTTGAGAGGGAAATTAACAGGAGGTAACTGACATCCATTAAACATGGCACATGGAACTAGAACAGTCTACCCCAGTAAGTGAAATAAAGGGTTCAGTTTGACATTCCAACCACCTGAAGAAGGCTGGAGCGTACAACGGTCAAAACATTGTGATAAATATGGCAACAAAGATGAGGACAATAGACCGAATAATGTACATAATGCCTCATTTTAGAAATATAGACAGAAACTGATTGATTTGTTTATTTATTCATAGCTGAAATTTACTTAGCTTTGCATAGATCAGGTGTAAATTGTGGGAATTGCAGAGAAGGAAGATTGAATTGTGCCAATCTTCCAATTAGTCTTCCTGTATTAAAAACTGGAATCTAAGTTTTAATCTAGGTTTGGATCATTGATGCCAGTGGTAAAAGCACAACTATATCGGCCACTAGGCAGGCAGTTACTTATGATTTTATAGTGAACGTAATCTCTTGTGAATGCTTGGAAGATGTAATCTTATGTCTGAGAAGTGGATTGAAATGGTAATGTGGTTTGTAAAGTAAATTATGAATGAAAGGTGTGGTAATGATCATTATGAAGAGAACAAAGTTATTCTCATCTAATCATATTTAAGTTTGTACACTGAAGAGTAAATGTATGTTTGTTCTTAAGTGTTATGATTAAGGAAACAGTGTCATTACAATTCTTTAGTGTCTGATAATGACCAAGAATTAGATGTAATAAAAATATCAGCATTAAGATAGGGTGCTGAAAACTTCTCAGCCTAACCTACTTTCCAAAATCTGACCAAAGATCAGAAGTGTTTTTTTATCTTACTTTATTTTTTACTAAATGTCCATCCAATACAGGGCTCAAGAGCCACTCAGGGAAGAGGGTTACTGAATGATATTGTTGTATGAATGTACAAGGAAGAAGTAAGTGCAGATTATGAGGATATGTAAGATATATATTGGTTGACCTTAGACTTGAAGAGGTTAAGATTGTAGTGATCAGAGAGGCATCCTTTCGGGTATCTGTTTTCTTTAGAAGAATGTGTCTGAATAGAACTTTCTTCTTACTAATTGAATACAGAGATAATGAAGATTATTTGATCTTGTATATGTGACATGGGATGTTGTAACCATGAAGGTCTGAATTTGTACAATGTAGCTTGTCTGGACATTTGCCATGGAAATAGGGATGGAGGAGTGATAGATTTACAATATTTCAGCTGTGGGAAAGTGGCTGTAGGGTGGAAAATGTTTCATCATCCATAAGGCCTTGTTAACACTTTTGAAGCCTCTCAAGTCTGGAAATTGAGGATTGGGCAGCTATAGCAGGGCAATACCTCATTTTTGGTCTGATCTGACTCTTAGTCAGGTACATTCTGGAATGGCATAATGAACTGTCTATTTTTTCATCTTTCATGATGGATTTTATATATGAATTCCCCTTGAGATCTGGGATGAATTTGAATTATAGTAGACATTCAAGGCAACGGGCCTCATTGAGAGTACAATTGTTAACCACAACTCAAGAAAGTTCAGGGTCTGCTTGGTGATAATACAATGTTACTAGCATGGTTTTGGAAGTATTGAATGTTACAAGCCAGTTTTCTCACACCATTGAGCTGTTAGAGCTAGATCAGAAGAGAGATCAGCTGCTAGTCTCTAATCATCTAGATTTTAGGAGTTACCCTAATAAATTCTGGTATCATTTGCATAGATATTTACTAATGATTGGAGGATCATCCTGGGCAGATTAATATAAAGCAGAGCTTTAAAGAGCTTTTTAAAGAACTTTGTGGTTAGTCTTAGAACTTTTCAGTACTTCCTCAGGTATCGTTTAATTATACACAGAAACAGTAAGAGCAAAGATATCTCTTAGTATCATAGAAAGAAATCATGCACATTGATAAAAAGGAACTGCTGCTAAAAAAATATAATTTAAAAAAATGAGATACTTGTCAAAAATAATGTAGTTGCATATAGATTGGTGCTTCTAACTAGGATCAAAGTATATATGAGTTCTATTTTGATTCAAAGTGTCAGGAATGACATTTATGCCCAAGATCAGAGTGTAGTATCTATATTCTTTGTGAAATGAGTTGTAAACTGACACACACACACACACACACATATGTAATTGTTTAAAATTTTCTATATTTATGGTATAAGAATGCTCATTATCAGTAATAGACCTTTTGAAGAAACAGTATTGACATAGAAATCAACACTGAATAGTTACTGTCAGTTTCATGTCTTAAGAAATCATCAGACTATATAATGATCACCACTTAAGGCATGAAATTGACAATCACCAGTTCTGGCTTCTATGTCTATATTCTCTCTCTCTCTCATATACATACATATATATATATATATATATATATATATATATATATATATATATATATATTGTGTGTGTGTGTTTTGTATACTAACCTATGAAACAGTACAAAAAGACTAGGTACAAATCATTACTTCAAGTTTCATGCAGAGCAATCATCAGGCAAGAACCCTTTTTGGTCTGACAGTCACTCTGCATGAAACTTGGAGTAACAATTTGGATTTAGTTTTTTTTTGTGCTGTTTCATTAGTTACTGCTCTGTCTTGGTCTATTTGTTGGAAGCATTGAACACTTTGGGTTACTACCTAGGTAAGTGTATATCTATTCTTTTCTTTTATGTTTTCTTTTTTTTTCTATTGTTTTCTTGTTCTTGGTTTCTTTTTCTTTTGACATTTCAAGCTTTTTCATTTGGCAGGTTTTGTGTTGGTAGTTTTCTATGTGTAAACTTTACCAATATTTTTGGTTTATTTGGTTCATGTATTAGGTTGGTGCAAAAATAATGACGTAATAATGTTGTTTTTTGACGTTAAAAAATACGTTAAAAAACGACATTATTATGTCATTATTTTTGCATGAACCTAATATTTACCTGCATATGGTTTATATATTTGAATTATTTATACTTTTTTTTAATAGTGATTATATTTTTTAATCCTGAAAGAAATACTTTTCTCCTTCATGAAAAAAAAAACTGCCCTATTCACAGTGAAATACTTCTCTATGCATTGAGTTTTACAATAGCACATCTACCTTCTCACTAAAGTGTTTTATTAGTCATTTTAAATTCTTTTTCTTTGTAGATGAACAATTTGGTTGTTGGGACAAATTTTCAGCCCTTCTCATTGTTAGGCTCTCAACAATATTCTTAAAATAGTATATATCTAATTTTCTCTAAGGAATTTTATCTGTCTCGCCAGGAAATTCTGTCTTGTTTCATTAATAAAAACACTACAAGCCAAATGACTGCACAATGTATTTATAATCTGAAATAGCGAATAAAATATCTTCAGATTATAACTTGGATGTGAAAGCAAGTCTGTTCTATAAGACAAAAAAAAAAAAAAATCAATGAGTTTATGTTCGTCTTAAGGTCATTTCATCTTTCCACTCATTTTGATACTTTTAGTTTCCATCAGTGATTTTAAAATAAAAATGCATATTTTCCTCTTAATGAAACTCGGCATATACAAGTACATAGAAACTAAATCAGGTTACAATGAAACAGACCACAAGCATTTAGGATCAATAGATGTGTGAGAGTAGATGGTATTCTTTTGCCTTGGTGTCTTGAACTTATATAATTCCTTCAACACTATTTTTTTTTCATACTTAAAACAAGAGATAATTTTTCTCTGAGACTGCCATTTTCATACTTTGTATGTTTGAGTTTTTTCTTTAAACTTTTAATTATTGAAGCAAAATTTAATAAAATGTACTTCAGATTTTAATCAAATGTAAGTTTCTTTTTATGTTTTTCCTCTCTTTCATATTTATACATTGTTATCAGTCACATCCAATTATTTTCACCTGATAAAAACAAGGGAGGTAACCATTGTTTGAATTTTTGCCAGCATTGTCATAATTTCATTACAATATTTGTATTATTAGTTTCTAATATTTTTTTTTCAACTTATACAAAGCCATGTTAATAAAGTTGTAGTTTTAGACTTTATCATTTTCTGATTATTTGACAAAATAAAATTTTTAATCTGAAATAGTGTCTTTATAATTTTATAAATGTCTGGCTTTTTTATTATTAGTCTAATGAACATACTAAAATGCATATTTTAAGTATTATAATTACACTAGATTATTGAGTGAAATTCTTAGCATAATGATAAGTAAGTATCTTGGCTTCTTACATAAGACTGTGTTTTGATTCCCTCCTGGAAAGGCATAATCAATTTTAGTGTGTATAAAACTTAAATGCATTAATATGCAACCAGACTTCTTCATATGTTCTTACTAAACTGATGTTAAAACAATGTGGAATAAAAAAATTAAGCCAAATGAATATATGAGTAAAAAACTGAGTTAAAATGAGTAAAATCTAATTTAGAAAATGATAGTTAAGGTAAAAAACAAATCAATACTTGCATGGCTAACATGAATCATAGTTTGTTTCACCAATGTAGATTTGGTTAAAACAAAATTCATTTTTCTTATGACACTGTTTGAGGAGTGAAACATGTCAAAATAATAATTTTCCTAATTGTCTTATTTACTTGCAATAAAATATGTATGTGTATATCTATCTATCTATCTATCTATCTATCTATCTCTCTCTCTCTCTCTCTATATATATATATATATATATATGCTGTGCTAGTACGAAGTCACAAGTCATTGTGACCAAGGGTTTGAGTGTGCTGGCCTTGTTCAGAATATTGATCACGTTAGATAACACGTTCTCTCTCAGAAACTGTAATTAAGGTCTGCTCAGCATAGTTCCAGTATAAACCACAGTATGTATGTATGTGTAAATATGTTTGTATATATCTGTGTGTATATATATATGTGTGTGTGTGTGTGTGTGTGTATACACATATATGTATGTGTATATCTTGGCTTGTTGGTACAGACTCAGCCTCAGTTGAAACAGAGCTAATAATAACCAAACACTATTAAAAAGAGAACAAGACAAGATATCCTGAGACATGGGCAGTGGAATGAGAAGTCTATCTCTATAGATTAAATAAAGGGTTCAGGCATCTAAATAAGGCAGAGAGCATAATGGCCAATCACTGGGATAATAACAAAATGCTGGCATTAGTCTGAATGTAAATAATTATTTCTATATTATTGTAATCTGTTTTATTGCATCTTTGTTTTAATTGTAGTGTCATAGATGTCAAGACATAACGTCATATCTAGTTTTTGAATGATTATCTCTCTGTTTGAAAATCCCACAGTCAAGTTTGTTGGTTAAGAATAGTAAGGCACTATTCTTACATACTAAGATATGAATGTTGCTACGTAAAAACCTTTAAAAATTTAGACTAAGTCTAATAGAGTAGTAATATAAGCCAACTAAACAGCAGTCAAGGACTCAAATCTAAATTGCTACTCTATGTTTCATGGTAAGTGATGGTCAGACAAGAACCAAGATCAGTTCTCGTCATCAGATGGTAACTTAACATGAAACAAATAGTAGCGATTTAGATCTAAGTCCCTGACAGTTGTTTGATTTGTTATTGTGTGTGTGTGTGTGTGTGTGTGTACATGCATATATATATATATATGTGTGTGTGTAATGTGTATGTATGCATAAGTTTGTGTGTATGTATGTACGTATATATATATATGTATGTATATTATGTGTGTGTATGCATAAGTGTGTATGTGCATACATACACACACACACATATATATAATATGTGTGTATGCATAAGTGTGTGTATAAAACTGCATTCCTGAATCTCTTGTTGGTACAGTGTAACACGGATATAAGAGAAACCCAGATAAAAGAGAGATTTTCTCTGGTCCCAAATTAGAGCCTGTGTTAATGTATATATAATAGATCAAACCCGGATATAAGAGAAACCTGGATATAAGAGACTTCTTCTCCGGTCCCGACAACTCTCTTATATCCGGATTACACTGTTGATCTGTTTTTTTTTTGTTTCTCCTCCTGGGCTTCTCCGTGTCCATATTCAACTAGGGTGTTCTTGAAACCAGTTGATGGTTACTACCTGGTCATTCACCATACACCAGTGGACCCATTTTTCTCTTGCATAATTTTCCTTAAAGTTTACCAAATGCAAATGTGTCCAAAAATCTTAAACCATAGGAAAAAAGAATTTTTTTTTTTTATCAAAAAAGAATTGGGGCTTCAAATATTTCTTTTTATATTAGAATTGCTGTTTCTGCAAGGAAATAAATATGAATTTTGTAATTTCTGCTTGAATCTCTTTTACATTGTTATTCTTAGACATTGATTTTTTTTACCAGTTTGCTTGTCTTTTTACTTTTTATCACAATATTTAGTTGCTCTACTTTGCAGTTTTCTACCTAAATTTCTGAGAATAGGTTGTTTTTATTGTGTATTGATTTTTTTTAAAATTGAAAGAACCATTGCATCATAAATTGTGCACTTATATTGTAAGCTTAAAGTCACCCAGACATTTTTCATATATTTGTATAAAAGGTTATTAATTACATTACAAAAAAACTTCTGCTCCAACTTTTAGGGAATATGATATTAGTTTATTTTTTGGGGGAATTAACTATAAAACATGTACATTTGAATTGATTTTCCTCTTTTCAAATATTCCTTTCATTTTTTTATACATAGCTTAAGCAGACATGTTTCATATTAAACAAAAATAAATTTAATAATTATTTTTGTGTTTTTTTTTTTCTCTTTTGAAATTGCATTTGATTTAATTAATCTATTAAGTTTCTTCATAACATTTAAGATTTTGTGAATAAGACTAATTTTTTCCAAAGGTATTTTTATTTTTGTATTCATCATTAAAGCACACACTTTTGTTTTTTTATTAGCATGAAGCCTGTAAATATGATAAGACTCAGATTAGTCAAAACTGAAACATGTTTTAAGAAGGAAATATGGCTGATTTTTTATGAGCAGGAAGCATATAAGTATAACAGGGCTCAGATTAAACCAAAAATGAAGCATTATTTAAACAGGAAGTGAATCACAGATTTTTATAGGTGTGAAGCATATAAGCATGACATGGACCTGATCGGTTAAAAAATGAAACCTATTTTAAGAAGGAAGCAAGGCTTAAATTTTAATTAGCATAAAACATATGACAAGGCTCAGATTAGTTCAAAAATGTAACATTTGTAGAAGGAAGCTCAGCTCAGATTTTTTTTTAATGCAACAAGGAAAATAACTGAAATTTTAAACTTTAATTAGGGTTATATTTTAAGGCTCAACCTTTAGAATTTGCTAAGCATGACCAAGTTCAGCTAAAGTACTAGAATGGCAGTTATGTTTCATCATTTTACTGTTGATCTCTATCTATAAAAGGCAGGATGTGTGTGTGTGTGTGTGTGTGTAACGAATGCACGGCCGCAATTTTTGACGGATTTACACCAAAATTTACATGCACATGCTCCAAGTTAGCAGCACGGCCAAGACTGACTTTGCATTTCCCAACTCCCATCGATAGTGGAAGTAATTGATTTTTTCATGCTTCTACGGCAGTTTTCATGTAGTTTGCAGCCATTTTCTACTGGCCAGAGTGAGGGCCTATAGCTGGCTGTCACGAATAGGCAGGAAGATTCTATTGGCCAGCGTGAGAGCCAACAGCTGACTGACATGAATGTTAACTAGCATGCTAGCATGCAAAAAAAAAGTCGATAGCTGCATTCGTCACAAGTGGGAAAAATTTAAATCTGCATGGCACTTTACTCCAATTGGCTCATTCGCTTGCTTAAACTCAACGTTGATTCTGATTCCGCAGAACTGGGTTGGGTGTTAAAAAGTATTTGTTGTTAACATTCTTTTTTCATTTCGGTTTTTCCAGTTAGAAGTTCTTTTTTAAAGCTGATCGTTTTGTGTTCATTTTGTTTAGTTCTTTTTTCGTAACAGATTTAATGTTTAGTATAGAGCTTAGAAAAAATTCACAGTGTGAGATAGGCAAGAAGTAAGGCACGTAGCAACATCAGCACAGCAAAGGGCACTCCTTTAAAGGCAAGGAAGAGCATAAATATTTTAAGTCAAGTGATAGCGATTGCCCATGCCGCTAGTTATTATTATATGTAACCATAAGTTATATTTTAATAGTTTCTTCTCTTGCACTTCTCTTCTTGCTTTCCTGTCAACTACAATCTACAAAAATTTAAATACAACATCAATTTTCATCTTCTGTCTCCTTTAATCCTGTTCTTTGTGTCTTAGTGGCTTTATCAACTTGCTTGGGGTGAAATGATTAAAAAAAAAAAATTACCTGCTGCTAATTAAAAAAACAAGAAAGAAAAAATGCCAAAGTGTGTGTGTGTGTGTGTGTGTGTACATATGAACAATTATTGCTATATATACTATGTAATGTTTTAGTCTATCAATTCTTCATTATTCTGGTCTGAATAATAGTAACTTGTAAATTTTGTTTTCTTTCTGAGCCATCTTAATGATCTAAAGGATTTCATGTCTGGCAAAGCCTAATTATCCATTTGATGTTTGCTAGAAAACAAATCTGTCATGTGTGTCTGAGCCAGTCCATGTGTTATCATGACAAACTACATTAGAGCAAAAATCCTTTGAAGGCATCCATGTAAATATTAACCATTACAGATGATTGTGGGCAAACCCTTCCTTCCCATTGCTCTATGTTGTCAAAATGAAAATCTGTTCAGGTTGAAAAGCAACCATCTTTCTGTTCCTGCTTCATATCTCACTAAATCTTGGTAACCACTGCCTGCATTAGCCTCCTTGGATCTTTTCCAAAAAATAAAAAAAAATAAGCATCATTTTCTTTCTCATGCCACCAACCAGGGTGACTTGTTTTTCTAATAGGATCATATCACTCTTCAATAAAAGTCTGGCCAGCTGACAAGGCCTATCAAGTAGTCAAGCTCAATCTCATGGGAGAAATTGATACCTAGATCTTTGATCAGTTCCTGCAAGTATACTGGCTTTTCTGTATCTATACTAAAGTGTATTTTACTGGAGGTTAATTATTTTCGCTAGCAATTCTTTCACAATAGAACTGATCAAGTTCTATTTTTTGATGATTTTAAATCAACAAAATTGCTTGTTCCGTATGATATCATTCGTTTCTTTAAAGAATATAGGAGAGTCCAACAGTTTGTGCTTGGTCTCTTTCCTCTGTGTTTGCTTGTTAGCTTTATTTATTAAAGAAATAATGATTTTGCTTCTTTTCTTCTGATAAACCTATCATTGTCTGGGGAAAGTCTTATGATGCTATTGTCATTCAGAATTGTCTTCATTGTTCTTTTTCTCTCACATTTCATTTGGCACAGAGAAACTGTTCTTCTATCTGACTTGGTTCATCTTTAATAATTCCTTTGTCAGAATTAAAATGTCATGACAGCAGACTTTCTTTCTGGCTTGCAACTTTTTCTTTTATAATCTGAGTCATCTGTGACTATGATTCCCATTTTTATAGGACAACAATTTTTTTTCTTTCACCTTCTATCAAGTTAGTTCAGTTATACTCTCCTTATGCTTGAAATTTAACAGAGTCTGACCTCTCACACGGCTTTCTGTGACACTGGAAAAAATATTTTTATATAAGCCTTCTACTGGGATTTAGCAGATTTATAATTACAGCTATGTGTATAGATTCTTAATAAGATTAGTCTGGCACAAGGCTAAATTAATGAGACATTTTGTGAAGAGGAAACTTTCAGCACTGGCTATAGTTGTTGAGACTGGCTTGTTAGATATTGCTCTACAGCAGATACAAAATTAGATATTTATTAGGCTTAACTTTGTCTTGCATAGAGACTCAATAAAGTTGGCGGGATCTTAGTAAAGATCATACATACTATACTAGTTAAATTCTATAATACTTGCTCATTAACCATCACATTATGTCAGCCCTTCCTTTTTCACTGTAGAGAAAAAGATTAGAGAATTTGGATAATAAACTTTCTGGGTCATTTATTCTCCTATGTGCCACGACCCTTCATGACAATGTTGATCATGACTGTCAACAATTTTCTGTCCTTTGTCGCTCTTAATAAATTTTGTCTTTTTGCTATCTTTTGCAATCTCTGCTCTGCCATCCATTCACTGAACATCACCAGATAGGTTATGTGTTTTTTTTCCTCTGTTCCTCTTGCCTTCAATTTTTCCTGTGAGTATAAAATTTTCCAAGCTGTCTTTCCTCATTATGTGCATTAGAAATTCCTCTCTTCCTAATGTTAAGTATATATTCTTTTTGTTTGCATTGTCTCTAGAAAATTTGTTGTTGTGCACATATACTCAGCATTCTTCTGTAGAACCACATTTCTCTTGCTTCAAGTCTCTTCTTCATCTGTGAAGAGATTATCCAGCATTCACTGCTATATAGGAGGACTGATATTGCATAAGTTTTTGAGGATAGCACTCATTCTGCAAATGAAAGTATTGTTTTATTTTGTTTTAAGGATTGTTTTTATATTGGAAAGTCTAGTGCATTCGGCTTACATAATTAACTAGTAAACATTAAAAAACAAACAAACAAGAAGCAAACCTTAAAATACAATAAATAATTATTTTTAAGATTTAATTACTACATCTGGGATAATTCTTCTGTGATGCCATTTCATTATAATCTATAAATTGTTTTAAATCACTGCCAGCCTAAGAAGCCCCCACCACCAAAAAATAATTCTCTTGATATATCTTGTCAGCTGCTCCTAAGTAATTAATAAGACATTGTTTATGACATTAAAATGAATGTAATTAATGAAGAGATTTTTAAAAAAAATGATTATTGCTTATGATTTTAATATTTTATTAACTACTTTGTGTTCCAAGAAGAACATGATTAAGATGCCTAGATAACCAATCTCTAATCTAAGGATTTAATTAAAGTACATTGCAAATTAAGTTTAACTGAAACCCATATTCATTTTTCCTCTTGAAAATTTTTCAAGCGAGTTATCAATGAAAGCCACTAACATTCATTGCAGCTTGAAAAATTAATTCAAGATTTGATCTCTTGATAAAACCTTCCTTTTACAAAGTCCATGTATCATTCAAGACTAAAAGACTTCAAGACTAAAAAGAAGAAATATTCTCTCCCCCTTAGACAATCTGTTCCATGCAAAATGATATCAACCACTTTCTACCTTTAAAAATTTCTATCTTACATGAATAGCTATGGCTTGCTTAAGAAGATAAACATTTAAGGTTAGATAATTGTCATTGGTTAAGCTCAGCTCACTACATTGCAAGACAACAAATGTAGGACACTTGGTGAGAAGCCAACTGTGGTAATAGTCTGTCAGATTAGTTTTGTATCAACTTGGTGAATGCACAGTAAGGAATATTTGTTACTTAACCATACTTGTCAGAACTTTTGTTCTCAAATGTTTTCTTACTACCACAGCAATTCAACCAATCCTTTGAGTTTTAAAGACGGTCATCCATCAGGTTCTATAGATTGGCAGTGCAGAATCACAATCAAAGAGCTTTACCAAATAGCAAAAAGAAGACATCACTTGAAAACTTCCAACAGCAGAAATATCTAAAATGGATATCATATGTAACTAGAAAGAAAATGATATAATTAAGATGTTGATTTTATACATTATGCTAAATAAAAGGTTTGGAAGGAAATTTTCATCAGTTCTTGAAAAAGTGATAACAGTAGACTTTAGTCTTATTTCCTCAAAAACTGTTTTGAGAAAAAGATTTTATAATTTTCAACTAACATGAGGAAGGCTGTGTAGTATGATAATGCTGAGATTAGCTGTTTCCATACAGGAAACATTCAGCATTCATTGGCAGAACAGTTAGCATTGCTGTTGGTTGAGATTTATAAAATCTAAAAACAGTTTTTTGGGAAATTAGACTTCTCAAGTTCAGTTATTGCTTTTTATGAGGACTTATGAGAATTTCCTTCCAAACCTTTTATTTAAGGTATTATAGAAAATCAACATCTCAATTATATCATTATCTATAGAATTAGTAATGGTAATCTTAGTCGTTTCCCTACAAGGGAACATTTGGCATTCATTAACCAAGCAGCCAGTACTGCTTTTGATTGAAATTTATGAAATATTTCTCTTGAAACAATATTTTGGGAAAACCAGTTTCTCAAGGCTGTTATCATTCTTTCCACTATTTATGGGAGTTTCCTCCCTAACCTTTTGTTTAAAGTGGTGTGGAATGTCAACATCTTGATTATGTCATTATTTGCACTTTTAGTAAATATCTAGCAAACATTTAATTTTATGGGTGGGT
This sequence comes from Acanthosepion lycidas, assembly GCA_963932145.1. NCBI lineage: Eukaryota > Metazoa > Mollusca > Cephalopoda > Sepiida > Sepiidae > Acanthosepion > Acanthosepion lycidas. The sequence goes on along the minus strand of OZ010582.1, from coordinate 117,952,491 downwards.
CGTCATCAGTGTTCAGTTTTCAAAGCCAAGTAAGAAGCCAAGATTTCAAATGTTGATTTTTCAAGGTCAATAAGCCCTTCCCATCTTCGATAATTATTTGAATATAAACTTCCGGTTCTTTATATTCAGAGCTTTGTGCAAAATAATGAACCAAGGTAATAACCTGTGTTTTGAGTGTTAATTTTTAAGATGGCTAGGCTCTCCTCACTTTGAAGATTGATGCAACACAATCTTCCTAATCCCTTATCTCTTATTCAGCATTAGATTATGTTAAGTTAATTTCAGTAAATACTGATAATTGAAAATCATTCATTTTTTCTCTCTAGTTAATATATAAAATAATATTTCTATTTAGGCTTTAGTCACATTGAGGACTGCTTTCTCTTTGATTACTATTCCAACAATATTACTGCCTTTAGAATCTGAAAAAGGGAACATCTATTTTAAATAAAACATCTTCAGTGGCTATGGGTCATTTGCAGTCATTACCTTGTTTAGTGGAGTGTGGTTGAGGAATTCTTAAATCGTCTTTCTGCTTCATTTCAAATTCTATTCTTGGATTGTGTTCTGTATAGAAATAGAGTCATTCATTAAATATTAATAAGCTGCCAGAAAGAGAATAAATACAAACCAATTGTGGACCCATATCTTTGCTAATGAAGAAGGCCTACATCAGCTTTAATTGGCTACTTACATCATTGAGTTCACAATTCTAGAATATTCTATTTTTGAGGGCTGGTTAACTGATTTTAAATTTCAGCAGATAGTCTTGACAAAAGGAATTAATCTGTAACATTGCATTCTTTCCCATCACCAAATAAATTTTTAAAATAACTTGTTACTGACATGCCACAATTGTTGACAGATTAAAATGTATAAGTAACCAATTTTTTTTTTTTTTTTTACATTGGGGTTTCATTCTGACAAGGCTTAGGGGCCACGAGGTAGAGGTTTACAGAGTAAAAGTTATGGTTTATAAGGATATGTGGGGAAGATAATGGTTAACCCTAGACTTGAACAAGTTAGGATTGTAGTCATTGAGGAAAACATCCTCTTGGGAGTTAGTTCTATAGAGCAGTGATTCATGAGAAGCTGCTGCTTTAGCAGAACTTCTCACCAATGGAATACAGAGAGTATAAGGGTGGTTTGCTACAATATGAGTGACATGGCAGGTCCTGTCCATGAAGGTTAGAACTGGCAGAACCAAAGAATACAGTTTGTCCAAGCACTTTCCAAGGAAGTAGCAACAGAGCAGAGAGAAGCTTGCCCCACCCTGTCTGTGAGAGAGGGGTTGCAGGATAGAAAATAATTTGTCACCCACAAGGATGCGGAGACACTTTTGGGCTCTATCGAGATTGGAAAGTGAGGAATGGGCAGCTCCTGTCTAAATATGACAGCAGTACTCAGTTTTAGGCTTGATTTGGCTCTTTGTAAAGGCAGAGGATAGCACAAGGAGTCAGGTACTTACTGAAACCGTACAAGGAGCTGACCATTTTTTCTGCATTTTTAGTAATAGATCATATGTACAAGCTCGACTTGATGTCTGAAGTGCATTTAAGGTCCAATAGATTGGCGATGATGAAATGTAACTAGTTTGGTTTTCGAGGGATTAAATGTAACCAGCCAGTCTTCCTCCCCACTGAGATGTTAGAGCAAGATCAGATGAGATATTAGTTAAAATGTGACACTCAACTTCTCGAGAACAGCTCTCTGTGGCTGCTCGGTCTCACGTTGACTGCTGACCTGAGATGGAACAAATACATTGAGTCAATTGCTTTGTCCACCGCAAAGAAAGTTGGCTCCCTGTGCCGCGCCAGGAAATTTTTCTCCCCGGAATCGATCCTCCAGATCTACAAATCAACAATTCGCCCTTGCATGGAGTATTGCTGCCATATATGATCTGGTGCCCCTTCTGTTTTCCTCGGGGTTCTTGATAGGCTCCAGAGGCGGATATGCAATATAATTGGCCCTGCTCTGGCATCTTGTTACAGTCACTTTCTCACAGACATGCCGTCGCCTCTGTCTGTCTGTTCTGGAAATTGCTCCAAGGAGCTGCATTCGCTGGTTCCCAGACTTCATGAGTTCAAGTGCCCTACGAGGCTGGCATCCCGCTCTCACCCCTTAACTGCCAAAACTCCTAAATGTAGCCGTCTCTTCTACTCCAATAGCTTCATGTCTCATACCTCTCGCCTGTGGAACTCCCTTCCCTATTATTTCTGAGAGCTATAATTTCCAGCTATTCAAGTGTAATGTCAATCGACATCTTCAGTTGTCTTGATCTATCCACTACCCTTCTCCTCATCCTTTCTTCTATCACTCCTATCTGATATTGCTCTAAATTTTCTGTAACCCTTTGCATCCTAGTGGCTTCCCACCTTGCTTGGGGTGAAATGCTTAAAAAAAAAAAAAAAAAAAAAAAGAAGTTAGGCAAACCACTCTCCCACATTTATTGCCTGGCCAATAGTAACAGTAAAGAGTTGGTATAGATATTGTCACTTTTTGAAAGAGACACACAGGAAAAAAAAAAAAAATATATATATATATATATATATATATACACACACACACACACACACAATCATGCACACAGATGCATATGTAAATATATATGAATGAGCACATAGCTGAGTGATTAGAACATTTGTTTTCTGAACATGAGACCTGAGCTCTAATCTCATTATGGATGATTCATCAGGAAAGTAACTTCTTCATGTTATTGGCCATGGAGAGGCAATTCTGACATGTAGCAACATTAGAAAGTGACTGAAAACCATACCATAGGTTGACCTAAGTCTTATGAGAAAAATTTGGAATAGTTTGGTGATCATTGTGCTATCACAAAGTCATAAGTCATTGTAACAAAGGGTTTGAGCATATATACAGTTGATCATGCCAGTTGATACACTATCAGAAACTGTAACTATGCTCTGCTTAATATAGTTGTGATAAAACCACAGGTGGGCTGTGGAGGTGCTGAATGAACACAAATGTGCCTGAGCAGGTGCCTGCAAGGATGATTGGCTAGCCATCCTATCAGACAGTCATGCTCCGATACAAGCAGCCAGCCATTATATATGCTGCCAAAAACAACAGCTGTGCTGCCAACAGAGCCTTCAATCAGATGATGACTCTGGAAGGGACGGGTATGGTTTTGAAGCCAAAGCACTATTTGCCACTAATCCATCCCAGCTGTCCCCTTAAGATGCTACCAGTGTTAGCTTACTATCACTATGTGGAAATGCCAAATGAGAGTGCAGCCTTATCATATATTCTTGTATATCAAGACTTTCATATCAATATTCATGAACCCACAAATGAAACATTAATTTAATGATGTAAGATTTGAATTAAAGAACTAGATTTCAATGACAACATACTGAGTGTCGAATGTGGACTTCAGATGGGAATTTGATATGACTTATATATTATTCAAGCTGATATGATTGGCATTGTTTATTTTTTTTTAGCTGGTGTTGACAAAGAAATCCTGTGAACTGTATTACTTTCCCAACACTATTTTTATTTGGTCAACATTAAGCCTGAGGTTTACACCCATTGTCCTGCTGCTGACATAGACAACTAGTTTTAATGAGAATGGTTTTTCTCTCTTTTTTGATATAATTGTGTTAATTTGCACCTATTTTCAGAACATTCTGTGTATGGGATGGGCATGGACAAAAATCCTATTTGATTGTGATGTTGTAATGATTGTGTTGTTGCAGTCTCTTGAGGATATTCTTTGTGAATTAGGCTTGGACAATTTATATTTAAATTTTCACCAGAAACCATGAAAATGGTTCAGGATATGGGGAAAAGAAAAAAAAAGAAAAGAAAATCCATAACAAAAAAATTTTGTTAGTTTTAATCAAACTTGTATATAAATGAAAAACTGCTAACCAAATAGACATAATTTGACAGTCAAACAATGCACACAATATCTGGAAAAGATTTTCAAAATTTTTTCTCAAGGTGTTTATCTTTGGATAATCTTCCTTCTTTCTGTTTGTAGTTGATTTAGAAATGGAAGAAAGAATTACATACAATGGATTATTATTATTATTTTTATTATCAGCATTATCATCATTATTATTATCATTATCATCATCCTTATTTTTATTTTCATTATTAAAGTATTTTTGCTGTACATTTTGCTAATTTCAAATAAAAAAGGGTGATCATTTCATTTAACAGTAATTCTCTTTTTCCCCTTATTATGTCAAAATAGAATTTTGTTTCCTTAATCTTATAGATTTATTTACTGTTTTCTCTTCTGTAAAACCTGTTCTTTCCTCTCTTTAGAGTTGTTCTTATTTGCAGTTAAATGCTCATAAAAATATCTCTTAGACATGTCAAACGTCTACATTAAATTATTTCTTCCTGTCATTCCAAACGGTTTGATTGAGAACAGCCATTTCTTTTTCATTATCTTATTCCCATGATGCACTTGTTTCTTTTTCTCTAATTTTCTTAATATATTAATTCCTTTTCTCCTTGACAATGGCTACATGCAATAAAAGCTTATCAGTACATTATCAAAGTAGTTACAAAGAAATTACATTGCCTGTAATTCTTCAGTTTCTGTTTTCTAAGTCTTTAACACTACATGGTCATTTCTAATTTGATTTATTAAAACCGTTTGATTATCATGCTCCTTGTTCATAAAATAAACAATATTAAATGACAAATTTTGATAGTTTTTATTTTTTATTTGTCATTTTTAAAATTTCTCCAATCATTCTTATTGCTACTATCCCTATTTCTTGCATATATCATTATTTCCTGAATTCCTATAAAATAGAGAGGTTAATGGTTGTCTAAATGTGCTTGTGTACAGATAACTTTAATGATTATTTGAATAAATCTTATTGAAAGACTTTATCCTCTCTGAAATGACCAACAACATCAAAAGAAATTTAATAACAAAACTTTTTTTTCTTTTCTGTATTAATTACAAATGGTCCTCATAAAAAGTATATATGTAGCATTTATAGTCATTGCCTAAAAATTAAGTACTTATATATATATATATATATATATATATATATATATATATATATATATATATATAAGATTTATATCAGATTTGGTGAAAAGTATGTATTAGATTAAAATTATAGTGAACACATTATTAGAATGAAATAAAAACATTTTTTTAATGAAAATTATTAATAAGATGCTATATCTCTGGTGAATGGATACCAACTTAAAATTTAATTAACTTATAATTTATGGAGAAAGATGAAAATTTTATACTTTTCAAGTAATTCATTTTAAATAGAGCCAAGGATTTTTCTGTTAAATATACATGCACATTTTGTATCTACTATTAACTCCATCCAATAAGGTATAAATAAAAAGCCAACAACAATAACAAGTAGTCCTACTAGACCATATGTGAGTAGTAGTCAGGTGTAACAGTCCAAAATGAAGTCATTAAGAAATTTTTATGTGTCTGTAGGAATCCTTTTACTCATTTTTTTCATTGAATGCCAAAATTTGGAGTGTCAAGATTCGATATAATAACAAAATATTGTTTTGGGGTTGCTTGTAATTCAGCTGTTTAGAATAATCACATGATTTTCATTGAAAGAATAAAATTCAATAGAAAATTCAACGTAGTTTCAACAAATAAACATTAATTTAATATAACGATAAGAATATAAGCAGTTGGTAATAGATTGGAAAGCAATGTCTTTTTGTTTGGGTTGATAAAGTTCTGAAATAAAATAAATTGTCTTTGTGTACGTATGTGAGAAACAATAAAATGTTGTTATATGTTTGCTTGTATGAAAAAGTCAACACGTGTGTGCGTGATGCATAGTAAAGAGGATACAAGAGATAGAAATTGTTTCTTACTATTGGCAGTGTTGCCGTAGTCTGAAGAGGCCTCTTTGTAGTTTGTCAATGCTGTCACATTTAGCATAAGGTCATGAAGATCATAAGTGAGAGGGGGTGTGGAACTTGGTGACATCTGTGCGTATCCTGTTTGGGGCCCATATTTTGTGTGTTTTATACACTTTTTCATAACAAAATCGGCTCCAGAATTAAATTATTTATTTCTTCCTAATTAGTCCTAAAAAGTCACGTGGTTTGTCTTCTACTACATCCGCACAATATTTTGGTGGTATCTACCGAAATCATGATGACTAATACAACAAACTTTCTGTTTTGTATTCTATGATTTTATTGGTGTGTTTTAAAATGTAAGTATTTTCTTGAATGTGATTGGTTTATAAATATTGTATTTGATATTTTAGCGGATACAACATGTCTAATCTATTCCATGTAGCATGAAAACTGTTTTTATAAGAAGAAACTATAAAAAAAAAAAAGCAGTAAAGGAAATCATCACAACTATTTTTATAATATAACAATTTGGGGATTTACTCTTTATCTGTGTCTTTCTTTTTCTTTTCATTGTGGATGAGTTGAATATTTTTACAAATTCAATTTTTCAATTCCTCAACCTTCCACACATAAAATGAACAAATTATTATAATAGATATTAAAAAGAAACAGAGAAATTTCATTACAAAGAAAAAAAAAAGTGCTGGATTACTATATGATGTCTAATCTCTTATATGACACCAAAAGCTGGACAGTCTCTTAATTCGAGGCAACAGAATTGTGGTTCTACAGAAGGATACTGAAAATAGAAAGATAGAGTGAGTAAGCACAATGAAGTGTTAAAGAAAATGGCAACAAAAAGAACATGTGCTCAGAATCAGAAAAGATAGCTGATATTCCTTGGACACATAATGGAAAAGAAAGACTTGGAAAACTTAATCCTCATGAGGTATATTGATAGCAAGATAGATTGGAGAAGACAGCAAACCATTTACCTGATGAGCTTTTGTGAAATCATGGTGGAACAGGACAGGAGAGCCTTAGAAAAAAAAACTGCTATGGGCCACAAGGAATAGGAAGTTTTCGAGAGCCATAATTGGGATTATGACACATAGGAGATGTTGGGATACTGGTAGTCTCAGGTATCTGGGCATACATTAGCCAACCAGATACTTCAATTTGTATATATATGTACATCAGTAAAGACTCCCAAGAGCCCAGGCTGGCAGACAAAAATGATACTATTTTAAAAAAAGATGTCAACTTTAACACATGTATCCACTAAATATAATATATATAGCAATAAGAAATAATGTTAGATTGTGACTAAAAATCCATGAATTCTTTATAAATTACTTTGTTTCACATATGAAAATAAAGATAGCAGATATGAATTTTGAAAGATCTTAATGAGAGATGTACTTTCCTTAATAAGAATAATTGAACCTTGCTTCACCATGAAAGTCCTTCATGGCTGAGTGGTCTAACATCATGTTGGACTATATGGTGGTTTTCTCTATATAAGGGGGATGCACGTTTGAAACCTGCCAAAGAAAACATTTTCATTGTTAAAAACTCAAAACACAGGTCAGTAGATGACAATTACACTGTTTAAAAAACAGATATCTACTGAAACACATCTATCAAATAAATATAATATATATAGTAATAAGAGCATGAAACCCAGGGTCACTAACTCACAGCAGTGCAACTAAATATATTAGCTCTATCACTGATATTGAGTACTTTCCAATAATTACTACACACATATATATATATATAAAGTCCTAGATACTTCTCTCCTGTAGGGTATATGGCCACAATCTTACCATGCTGGGTGTTGCTGCTGTGGCTTCTATTGCAAGTATCTTTGTGTGGGATGGTTACTAGCTCCACATCCAACCAGTTTTGAATTCAGACTTGTCCTCAGGAGTTGATTTGTTTTCTGTTTTACAGCTTATCAACCTTTTTCGTGTTATTTAAAGCCAAAACATTTTTGGATTGTAAAATATTTTTTGAATATTGCATTAACAACTTTTTACAAATAACAATTTTTCCAGATACCTGTCATACTATTTAACCCCAAGATTGGGGCAAAAGGAGATGGATGCATACTTTCCCCAAGGGTAGTTGCATGTAAATAAATGCAATGATCCTAACTGAAATTCAAACTCTACTCTCCGATTTTTCATTCTGAGCCACTATCCATTACAACACTTGCATACACTATTCTTCTTCTTACAGAGACTGGTTGCTAAGTAAAGCTAGAAAGCCCAGTCTGCCCTGCTATTAAATCCTAGCTGAGGAGAAAAATGGATTCATACTTTTCTAAGGGTATTTGTGCAAAAATGGCTGCAATTTGAACTTGGTATACCAATCTCATTTGCTGTATCCATAACCATTATGCTATGCATACATCCCAACTTTGAAAGAAATATTGTTGAGTCATTTTTCTTTAATTGAAAAGTGGCTGGCTCTTTCATGTCCCATAAAATAGGGTAATGTTTTTTTTGTTGGAAGTGCAGTATGTTTCATGTCCCATTGAACAGGATAAATGTTTTTTTTTTTATTGGAAGTGTAGTGTGTTTCATGTCTCATCAAATATGATAAATGTTTTTTTCAGTGAAAGTTCAGTGTGCTTCATGTCCCATCAAATAGGGTAAATGTTCTTTTGTTGGGAGTGGAGTGTGTTACATGTCCCATCAAATATGGTAAATTTTTTTTATTGGAAGTGTAGATTGTTTCATATCCCATCATATATAATAAATGTGTTTTTAGTGGAAATGCATGGTGTTTCATGGCCCATCAAATATGATAAGTGTTTTTTTTTAGTGGAATGGTGAAAAATTTTCTTTGCCTCCATCAATGTATGCATAGAGAGAAACTGAGTTGTAAACATCAATTAATGCATCACTTGTTATTATGCAACAATTATCTTTTATTGTAGTCAGTAATTGTACATGTTAATAATGAGAGACTGCTGAAATTTTTATGACACATAATGAGAAAATAAGGCTTTGAGAATTTAACACTTACAGAACACATTGAATACAAGTGAAACAAAGAAAAGCATTGAGTAACCTGCTTGATAATTTTGAGCAAACAGATGGAGGATCATGTGTCATAAAGGAGAAAATACTGCAGAAAGCAATAAAATAAAGGAAATTGTGGAGAACCATGATCCCCACATACTAATGGGATGTTTTGTATAGAGAATTATACAATTGCTTTGGGTCTTGTAGCACAAATTTTGTTTTTAAGATATTCACATGAGAAAAAAAAATCAGTTAATTCTGGTGAATGTTTTGGGCATTCAATATTGTCTTTATGTCCAGCCTGTTTGTCTGGAAATGTTTTGCTAAAACAATACTTGACTTCATAATAAAAATGCAGAGTTGCTCTATTTTGCTGAAAATAAATCACCTCCTTTTCATCAAATAATTTCTTGTACAAATGAATATACATTTTGTTTATTAAAAACAAGTATGGTTATTATCCAACATTAAAAACTTTTCTGATAAAGAATTTACAGTTCTAGCATTAGAGAAGAAAAACATTAAATGTTTGTTTAAATCAGTGTTTCCCAAAGTGAGCAATAGCGCCCCCTTGTGGGCTCTGTTATGTTGAAAGGGGACACTGGGAGTTTTTTTTTTTATTTCATTGGTGGGTGGGGGCAGTGAACATACTCAAGTGGTGGTTGGTATCTTTCCATTTTTTTTTCAGATTTTCAAAAATTATTCAATATTGGCTACAAAAGGAAATTTCTGAAAGTGCTGTGGAAAGCTATCAAATGTTTCATCATTGCTTTTCAACTTCCTAATATGGCTGAATGTAGTTTCAACACAGTTACACAGCTTCTTACTAAACAAAGAAACCACCTGCAAATTACAAAACAAGGTGATTTATGATTACTTCCAAGAAGCATGGAACCTAGAATAAGAGCCCTTGCCAGGAAGCACCAAAGTCATCCATCTCATTGAAAACATTGAAATAAGCTATCAAGTAAAAGTTTTTTTAGGATGTTAAATAGAAATGAAAATAGTATTAAGAATTATTTTTGCACTAATACCTAATTATTATCTTGCTATGAAAGATAAATTCATTGGCAAAAGTTTGTGCCCAAAGAGGTCGTTGGTTGAGAAAAGGTTGGGAAACGCTGGTTTAAATGATATTTTGAGTGTTAAAAATATCTTTGTTCTGTGGCAATGTCAGGGATACTGAGAGAATGAATTGCAAATAACACAATTATAAATGATCAACTAGCTGAGATATATATATATATATATATATATATATATATATATATATATTATAAATTTATATATATATATATATATTATAAATTTATATATATATATATATATATATATATATATATGTATATATATTTATATTATAAATTTATATATATATATATATATTATAAATTTATATATATATATATATATATATATATATATATGTATATATATATATTATAAATTTATATGTATATATATATATTATAAATTTATATATATATATATTATAGATTATATATATATATATATATATATATATATATATATATATTATAATTTTTATATATATATATATTATAAATTTAAATATGGTTTTTCCGCTACACAGTTCGAACCATGTTTCAAAAATGGAAGGAATTTTGTAATTAAATTAAAGACATTAGTTCCATTTTATCCTCAAGCGAATTTTGGAGTAACTTTTACAATAACTGTGTAGCAGAAAAACCATATTTTAAATCAATTAATTTATAATATTAATGCTCTGTAAATTTACATTGAGCACTATTTTGTAAAAGTAAAAATATCTATAAGAACACCGGATTATATATCTTACTGTTCTTTCTTTTTATTTATATATATATATATATATATATATATATATATATGGGCATGTGGCTGAGTGGTTAGAAAATTCACTTTCTGACCATGTGTTTGTATCTCAACACAGTTGTTTTGTCAAGAAATAGACTTTGTGATGTTATCGGTCTGGAGGGGGCGATCCCAGTATGTGGCACATTTGGAAAGTGCCTGAAAACCATGCCATGGGTTGACCCAAGCCTTGTGAGTGAAATTGGGTAGATGGAACCCTTGGGAGCTGTCGATAGCTGTGCTAGCACAAAGTTACAAGTCATTGTGACTGATGGTTTGAGTGTGCTGGCTTTGTTCAGATTACTGATCATGCTAGATAACATGCTCTCTCCTAGAAACTGTAACTAAGGTCTGTTCAGCATAGTTGCAGTATAAAGCTCTATGGGTGTTGAACAAACACAAATCTGCTTGAGCGAGCATCTGCAGTAGGGATTGGCTAGCTTCTCTAATAGATGGGTATCCTCAAATACAAGTGGTTAGCTATTATATATATATATATATATATATATATATATATATATATATATATATAATATGAGAAAAATACAGTTTTAAGATATGATATATTTATGGGTTAAAGTGCGCAATATCAGAGACAGAGCATATGTAAATATAAAAGTAGATATTGAACTCAATACCCAGTGGCAACAGTCTGTTTCATGTTTAAACATAATCATCATGGCCTGATGATTGTGTTTATATATATATATATATATATATATATATAATATTTCTAGGATAGCCTCTATTCTATAACATTTAATCTTTATCATGAAAGGGTTTAACTTTCAGGCAAGAACCAGAACTGCTATTAACAAACAATATATATATATATATATATATATATATATATATATATATATCAAGACAGCCCGTTTTCTATTCTATATAACTTTTATACTTTATTACACATAAATATATACCATAAAGATTGTGACAGTCTGTATTAAAATTTGACAAATGACTATAAAGTGCTTGGTCATTAAAAATTGAATTGGAAGATTATCACTGCATTATAAAAGAGTAAATTCTATAGAATGTAAGCAATTTCTGAGATTAAATTTTATATTCCAGCATGCAACTCTGCAGAATTATTTTCTGAAAAATTTCTCTTGGATATGTGAAGATGATTAATGAGTAATTAGATCCTTTGACAGTGGATTAGAAAATGTTTACCAAGTGTGTCTTTTAATATTGCTCTGTTCATTGGCATAAGAGTCTGAGGATGATCATTTATAGCCAGGCTTTGATTCTCATAAACCATATTTTTCTCTTGAATATTTTTAACTATTTATGAACAGCAATTAAGTCTTGCAAAGCATCAGCAATCAATGCAAAATCATTTTATTTGCTTTGTTAATCTGATTGATTGGATAAGTGATCAAATAATCATTGATTGGCTCATCACAATGTCTTTTCTTTTCTATTTGTTTATCTTGAGTTAGTTTATAATATTCTGCTAATTTGTCGTTTTAATATGGCTTTGAAATTATAGAAAGAAAACATACCCTATTAATATTATTGGCTGTTTAGAATTTTACTGATTTCAACTCAAATTTATTTAAATTATATCTTACCCTTTAACATTTCAAACTGAGGATATAAATTATATTGTGTCCAAACGCGCATTGGAATAGCAAAAAATGCATTTCAAAAGCTAAACAAAATCGCAAGAAAAAGGAAAATTGCATTAGCAACAAAGAAGAGTGCTGAACTGTTATATAATATTAATTCTCTTGTATGGCAGTGAATGCTTGACAACTTTCCTACAGATGAAGAAAAAACAGGGGCCAATAGAAATATGGTTCTTTAGAAACATGCTGAGAATACCATAGATATATCATGTAAACAAGTCAATGTTTTTACAATAAAATTAGTGTTAATCAACTTATATTGGCACCATTTTCAGAATATATTTATTTGATAAATATCCTATGTAAATTTCAGCTTGAATGTGTTCTTACTAAATATTAGGTTGGTGCAAAAATAATGTCGTTTTCTCACATATGTGAGAAAACGACATTATTTTTTCACCAACCTAATATATTTCAAATAACTTATTTGATAGTTTCTGTCCAAATTTCTAAGATGGAGAGTTATCATTATTTACATTATTTACACTTGGACTAGTGTCCTCATTTTTATTGTTATAATCACAATGTTTTGGCTGTTGAGTCCTCTGACTTTCATCAAATGCTTGCTGATCTGGGTAAGCTTCAGGAAATTTCAGACTGAACCCTTTATTTAATCCAACAAGTTTGGATTGATCTCATTCTGTTGACCATGTCAATCACATCTGGATAGTTAAATTTCTGTAATTGCTTGATTTTGATAACCCAAATATGTAGCTGATGCCTTGGGCTGTCTCTTTTGCTGATAACTAATAATTGTCTTCTTCCAGTTAATAATCCTTTCTTCTCACTTTTTTTTTTTTACTAATTCTTTCAATTTTCCTTCTGAGTCTGACATGAATACTGTGTTTTCCATTTATCTTACGTTGCTAAGATTATCTCTATCAATAACAAATCCTTGTAGGTCTTCTAGTTCTCTTAGGGTTGTCTTACTATATAAATCAAGTGAGAAAGTGTCTCCTTGTTTTACTTCTTTTTCTATCTTTGTGCATTTATCAAATGCAATCTCAATCCACATACAGGCTGTTTATTCCCAGGAGTGGCTACAGATTACTTAAATATCTTTTGCACATGAATCAAGCTTTTCTAGTATTTCAAGTAGGTCTTTGTTTCATTCCTTATCAAATGCCTTTGTGTAATCTATGAAATCTAGGTTGTTTACAATTTGTATTGCTTACTCTGATAACCTAATCATAGATAGCATTTCTTGTTCAAGTGTCTTGAACAAAGTCACACTGTTCCTACCCGTTTTTGTTTTTTTTCTTAAAGATTTTTTTATTCAATTGAGGTAGCTCAGACATTAATGAGTCTATCATATCAACCATCACAGTGCTGCATCAAAGTCAGAAGTTCACTAGGGTGGCATTCTGTGTCATAACATAGCTGGTCAATGAAGGGGATATCTGGATGACCAACCTGTCTTGCACCAGGGTTAGGTGACCAGAGCAATAGATTACTTGCTAGTTCTTGTTTTGTTGACCAGCATCATCCTACAAAGCTTATTTTGCATTCACATAGGATTGTAGAATTATCAAAGATGGGTCCATAGTGTTGTGATTTAGTTGGATGTTGTCTCCAAGAGATGTTAAGTATAGTTCTTAGCATCTGAGTGTAGGCTCCAAAAGGTTAGATTCAAGGTTTCAGTTAATGTCCAAGCAGTGGCACCATACATTAACACTGCCTCAACAGTAGTGATAAAAGTAGCTAGTAACATTTCATTTCTGGGAAAGGGATTGGAGGGTGGAAAACAATTCCTCACCCACAAGATCATGCAAAGAGAGATATCTGAAAAGGAGATATTTGTTGATATTGTGAACTTTTTAAAAAATTATTCCACGGAATAAAAATTAAACAAGGGTTTTTAATTTAAAACCATAGCATGATCAAGAGGATAAAGGAAATGAAAGTATCAGAATTTTTTTTTTCTTTTGATTGACCAATAATTTTATGTTCACAAAAGAATCAGATTCTCAAAGCAAATCCCTGTGCCTCTCTCTATAGCTTGTGTCCAACACAACATTAATTTTCTCTTGCCCATCCTTATTTCATGTATCTTTATCACCAACTGTTATTCTTAATTAAGCTCTTTTGTCTGACAGTAAGGTCTGGGGGGCCCACCTGTGGTGATTAGATATTTATTTGTCACCAACTTGTTTCAGTTTAGCCTTGCTACAATAAGGTTGAATATGATAACAGAAGAAAGTAAAATAATATATTTTAATATAGGAGAATTATTTTGTATTTATTTTTTATGTTATGTAGAATTGTGATCTGTAGAAGATTCAGATTTTACAGACACTTGGTTTATGGCCATATCGTATTGAAACACCAGTTCTCTGTTCTTGTACAATCACCGAGGTTAAGTAACATCAAGCCTAGATGGGTGACCACATCGGAATACCAGGTGCTGTAAGCTTGGATATGCAGCTGGTATAATGGATAGTAGTTTGAAATTGGAAATTAGAGAGCAGTGTTCCAATTCCACTTGAGTTTTTTTATAATTCACCTATGTGCAAATACCCTTGGGAAATGTAGAAATCCACCTCTTTTCCCAAAGCAAATCAATCTGTTTAGAGATATTTAGAAAAGCTTATTGTAAACTTTCTGTATGAGAAATCTACAGTGGCATAATGGATAGTGGCTTGGATTGAGGAATTGGGGAGCTGAGTTTGAATTCCAGTCAAATCCATTAGTTTCACACAGGCTAATACCTTTGGGAAAGGTATGAATCCTCTTCTCCCCCCCCAGCTATGGGTAAATAGCAGGACAGACCAGGTTCTATAGTCTTGGATGGCAACTGGACTACTGCAGAAAGAAATGGCAACCTACTGCAGAAAATCACATAACTCACTGACTGAGTCTAGATATTATTGACCTTAAAATATAATTAAGATTTGCAGGAAGAAATGTTTATACAATGGTTTATTTCTTGTCAGTTACAAAGAAATCCTTGCAAAATAATAATAGCTGTAGAATAGTGGCATTATAATATATATAAAATGTATGTATGTATGTAAGTGTGTGTGTGTTATGTCTTTTCAGGATGTGGGCATTCATGGCTCTCCACAACATTCTGTCCTTTGTTGCTCTCAGTAATACTAGCTCTTTTACAATTCCTCTTTATCTCTAAAGAATTTGTTCACCATTCATTTTCTTGAACTTATCATATAGGTTTCTCACTGCTTTCTTTTGCTTCTTTTCCTATTACTGTACCCTGTGAGTATTAAATTCTCCTAGCCTCCTTTTTCTCATTATGTTTTGCAAAAGTTTCAACTGTCACTTTCTGATTGTTAGCTGCAATTTCTCTGCAGTTACTATTCTTTTTAATGTAACATTTTTGTTGATCACTAGAAGAACTAAGTTCACCCTGTATAAGTCCCAAGAGCCACTCAAGGCAGAGGGTTTCAGAGTAAAAGCACAGTTTATGTCAGAAAAATTTCCTCAACAAAAAAGTTACTTCTCAACGCATCTACTAGGCACATAAGAGTATATAATATATTTATATATAAATAAAAAGAAAGAACAGTAAGATATATAATCCGGTGTTCTTATAGATATATCTGTAACCTTAGAAACGTGAATTATGATTTTAGCTGTGTCTTTAAAACCCAGTAATTTTAAAAGTTACTCCAAAATTTGCTTGAGGATGAAATGGAACTAATATCTTTAATTTAGTTACAAAATTAAATTCGTAGCTTTTAGCTTCCATTTTTGAAACATGGTTAGAACTGTGTAGCAAAAAAAAAACATATTTTAAATAAATCAGTTTATAATATTATATATATATATATATATATATATATATATATATATATAATATTTTATGTGCCTTTCCTTTCAGGACATGGCTGTCCACAGATTCATTTTCTTTATTATCTGTGAATTTTCATGCATTGTCATGAAATATAATAGAGTGGATTCTCCTGTGCCTTCTTCACAATTTTTGTTGTCTTTCTCCTAGACTGTCTGCCACCCACAGAGTCTAATAGTATTTGTGTGAAAGTGAATGCAACAGACTAGATCAGAACTTGAACTCATCTCGCCATTTCCACTTTCCACACTAATGACCATTATTTTACCTTTTTTCTTCTATGTACCTTGTTTTTTCAAGATCAGGTCAATCAAGGTTCTCCACAACTTTCTGTCCTTTGTCACTCTTAATAAATCTTGTCCTTTTGCCATCACTCTGCCCATGCTCTGCCATCCATTTACACTTAGTAGATTACTCACTGCTTACTTCTGCCTCATTGGTCTTCATTGTATCCTGTGAGTGTTAAATTTTCCATCCCCTCTTTCCTCATTATGTGTCTGAGAAATTTCAACTCTCTCTCTGATTCTAAATATAAGCACCCTTTTTGTTTAAAACTTTCTTATTACTCACATGTTCAGTCCATGGTATTCTTAGCATTCTTCTGTATAACCACATTTCAGTTGCCTCAAGTCTTGTCCATCTGTGAGGAGATTGTCCAGCATTCACTGTCATGTAGGAGGACTGATATTACATCACAGTTTAGTTTTTGCCTTTGCTTTCTTTGCAATTTTCCTGTTTCTTAATACTTTGCTTAGCTTTTAGAAGACATCTTCTGCATTCAAAGACAGTTGATACTAAAGTACTGTTTTCCTTATTGACAGTGTTTGGTGTTGCTCTATATGAAATCATTAGAGTAAATGAAGATTTTGACATTTTTATTTAAGAGCTCTTGTTATATATGTAACCATCAGAAAATTTTAATGTATTTTTTATTAAATTCTGTGATCTTGTAGGTTATATAAACAGCCAATTTCAAAGATTTTTCAATGAAATGCTGATATTTATCTTTACAAAGTGTATTAAAAAATTATAATAAACCTGAATAATTCAATTAATGATGTCTGCAGACAGCTCATCAAATGAACTAAATTACTTGAATTATTTAAATGAAATAAACTTAATTAGTGGTGTCCATGAAAAATGTGGACATTGCTTTTATGCATGGCATGTTGTTTTAAATAGCACTTTTTTTTCTTTTTAAAGAAATAATGCGATGCAAATGACTGTTTTTACTGGACAAATAGATGTTTACTTTTATACATAATTTTTTTAATCATTTCACTCCAAGCAAGGGAATAATGTCATTAAGATGTAAGGGGTTAATGAAAGTGAAAGGAAACAAGAAGACTTTAGTAAGGAGAAAGAACAATAAAAGGATAGGGTTCAAGAAGATAGAAGATGGCAATTGATGTTGCATTTAAATTTTTGAGGATTGTAGGTAGCAGAGAAGCAAGAAACGAGAAGAGAGTTCAACAGGTGAAAAGTGCAAGAAAGGAAGCTATTATAATAGAATTTAGGGTTATATCTAGTGGTTTCAACGGTAAAATGATGAGACCTAGTTGCTAATCTAGTGATATGATTAAATTCATGTGGTCGAGATACCAAGGGGAAAAGCTCATTAAAATGTATTGTGCTGACTGATGATATATATATATATATATATATATATATATATATATATATAGATATAGATATATATATATATATATATATATATATATATATGATATGTTCGGAAAATATCCAGCCATTTAAGATTGCAAAATAAATAGCCTAACCAGGGCAATAGTGTCTTAGGATTTCCCTGGGATCTCTTATATTTATCACAGCATCCCTTCAACAATTTAAAACAGTTCCTGAATTTCACTTTCGGTATCAACAACTGACTCTTTATGGCCTCATTAATGTCTTCCCATGGTCTGGAATCTTTTCCCTTTAAATGATACTTTTAGCTTTGAGAAAATCCAGAAGTTGTAGAGTGCCAAATCAGTACCGTAAGGTAGGGAATTGCAGACTTGGTTGAAGCGATATGTTACCAAAAGCCCTAAACAAAGTTTCACTGATTTACTTGTTCATTCATTGTAAATGTGATAGTCATGTAGTACTCAATGGCATCTCTCACTGGTGAGTAAGTGTCTGTTCACGCATGCATAAGGTCTCCTCTGATTAGTTGCTAAATTATGCCATGACTGGTTTCTTAGTTTTCTATATGTTGTATCTGTTAAGGACATGATGATCATGGCTATCCACAACTTCCTGTGTTCTGTGTAGCTCTTAGCAATGTTTGTCTTTTTACTATACCTCTGTTTCTGTGTTCTGCCATCCATTTGCACAAGCTTTTTAGGCAAGTAACTAACTGCTTTCCTCTGTCCTTCTTGCCTTCAATATGTCCTGTGAGTGTCAAATTTTCCAGGTCTTCTTTTCAGTGTGTGTGTGTGTGTGTGTATATATATTATATATATATATATATTATTTTGTAGAATGATATGTGCTTGCTTTCAGTACTGCTCTTGTATTACGAATATAGGTGTGGAGTTAGAAGAATTTACAACAATTACTATATCTGACTGTCTGGATGACATATATTTGAATAAAAAAATTCACAAATATTACACTACATCTAATGAGCTGGTATTATGATTAGGCAACTATTTTCTAATGTTTGAAATTATTAACTATTGGGCTTGAATGATTTGCGGTGAATAATAGCTTGAAAATATTCTGGTAAACTATGTATTTTATAGGCTAACAAATATGGTACCCCTTACCTTTGATATATATTAATCAGGCAGTATGTTTATAAGTATGTCTGTACAAGTGTATTATTCAATGACATTGTTGGCAGTATAATAGCAAAACTATGCAACCTCTTCATAAATCACCCACCTTTGACTATGAATTGGAGATATCAACATCAAACAATTTCAGAAGTTTAAATAACTGGGAACTGTTTAAACAGAAGATGGAAATTGTAACACCAAAATCCAAATGTGTATTGGATTCATTAAAAATGCCTTCCAAAAGCTAAACAAAGTACTAAGAAACACGAAAATTTAATTAAAAACAAAGAAAAGAATGCTAGTATCAATCCTCTTGTATGGCACTTAATGCTGAAAAATCTCACCACAGATGATGAAAAAACTGATGGCAGCAGAAATGTGGTTCTACAGAAGAATGCTGAGAATTCCATAGATGGACTGAATGAGCAAAGACCTTAAATAAACTGGTAACAAAAAGAATGCTTATACTCAGAACCAGAAAATATACTTAAAATCAGAAAAAGACAGCTGAAGTTTCTTGGATATTTAATGAGGAAGGAGGGCTTGGAGAAGTTGATCCTCACAAGGTAAGAGAAATAGGAGAAGCTTGACAAGCTTGTGTGAATGGATGGAGGACAGAAGGCTTGATAAAAGGAAAAATGCTGCTAAGGGCCACAATGGTTAGGAAGCTATAGTGAGCCATGATTACCCATGTCCTAATGTCATATACACAGTGGGTTTGCAGGTGGACATTTGGCATTTTTGGAACGTTTCTCAATTTCTTGTCAGAAAGTGGAGAGTTTCAGGATTTCAGAACTGGTCAAACTTTACCCTAACTCCTCCAAATATTTGTCATATTCTGATTGAAATTAATCAAATCTCGCACATGTTGAATCATTTATCCTTAGAGGATCAGTTCTTGATAGTTGCTTTTTCTGCCTCTTTTGCTAGAAAAGTAATTGGAATATAGTTGAAATTAATATTATAAGTGACAGACAGGCTTAACATGACACTTTAAAAAATGACCTACATCAAGCTGATTTTGGGGGTGGGGTGGGTCTATAGCAAATCCAATCAAATTTATATAATTTTTTTGCCTTAATTTGCTTGCTTTTTTGTTTTTAGCTCTCCAACTTCAAACAGTGCTAACAAAAAATTCCGGAGATAAATTTTTTTCTCCTTTATAGTATAAGATTCCAAATATTAAAACTATTTAAATCTGTAAATTATAAGAAAATTGTTCTCTGGAAGGTATTTAAAATGAAAACCTGTTTCTTTCATACATGAAATTCATTATTACTTTCTTTTGGCACTATTTACCAGTTTTTGATATAATTCTCTTTCTTATCAGAAAATCACTATCTTGAAATCCAGTTCTATATTTTTGGAAGTGCTGAAACCATTTTTGGCAATGACCTCCCTCTCCAAAAAAAAAAAAAAAGTAGTCACAATGGGTTAAATGCAAAATTTAATTTCTTTATGGGAATTTTTGCTCTTTACTGCAGATCAGGGTTTCAAAATCTAAACCCCTAGCTTTTGAATTAGAAATTTAAAGTTTTGTTTTAAATTTCCTCTTAAGTATAAATTACATTAATACAATTCCATAATTGAGCTGAAAAATCATTCAGGGGACTCAAAACCTACAAATATTCATTTGGCTCTATTGTACGAATCCATTGTGCAGCACTGGCAAGGATTATAAAGCAGAATCCAGCCAAGCCTCAAATTAGATTTAAAGAAAATTGAAACCATAATCTCAGGTGATACTATACTTTTATTTATTACTTCAGTTGAAACATTTGTGGCCAGGTGATACTATACAAGACATATAGGAAGAAAAAGAAGCATATTGCCCACTTTAGAATAAATAGAGTTAGTATGAAACCTTGCTGGAGAGTGTGTAAAGTGAAGGAATTTTCAAATGCAACTTTTTATCAAGTAAAGTTAATATCAAATTCACTATTATATGAGGACCTAAACACATTTAAGCAAAAACAATTGCAATGTACTCTTGCAGTTTTGAATAAAAATAATGTGAGTGTTTTGCACATGGATTAAAAAAAAATAATGTTCATCTATTCAGTATATGTAGCTTAATCTGAAGTGATGCTATGAATATCAAGCATGGTGGAGCATATATGAAAAGGAGAGCATCACTCTCTTTAGGATCAAGTCAATAGATAAAGAACATGAAGTTTACAAAATGCTGAATAAACAACTAAAGGATACATGTTCAATGTTTTGTTTAAAAAATTAACATGTATTCATTTGTTCAGTACATGTGGTTGGACTTTTTATTATAGATTAATCCATGGATTACCATACCTGGAGGAATGTTTAGATTTAGGTTCATCGAATAAAAAAAAAAAAAAAAAAAAAAAAATAGCCAGTGAATTTAAACTCCTGAGGAAGGCTGAAGAGCCTGTCAGCCATAAACAGTGACAAAGACAAAGAAAATGAGAATAATAATCTGAGTAACTATTTACACTATTTACATTGTTCAGATTTGGTTGTCCTCATCTTTATTGTCATATTCAAGTGATATATGTTGGAATTTGGAACTAAATCTTTTATTTAATTCCCAAGGACGCATGGCCCAGTGGATAAAAGCATTGGTTGAAATAATCTAAAAGTGACTTGACCCAAAGAGTTGTGAGTTCAATAACTAGCTACAGCAGAGGTGAACAACAACAACAAAAAAAAAATTGGAGAGTTGAGTTACTAAAGGGAATTTACTGAAACAGAGATGTCCAGAAAAGGCATGGCAGGTGGAACTAGAACAATCTACCCCCATGGACTAAATAATGGGTTCAATTCAAAATTCCAATGTATATCACCTGAAGAAGGCCAGAGTATACAATGGCTAAAATAACTTGAATATAACAATATAAATGAAGACAGCAGTCTGAATAGTGTAAATAGTTACAATACCTCATCCCAGAAATATAGACAGATTTTAATCTGAGTAACTTTTGAAATAATCTGTATATCTCATGTCAGATTTTCCAACAATGAAGAAGATTCAAAGAAAGCATCAACTAGAAAACAGAAAAGATAAGAATATTAGTCTGAATAGTTTATTAATAATGACCATGAATCATCTGAGAATTTTAGATGGCAAAGAAGCTTAAAGAAAGCATTGATTGCAAGAAGTATAACAGTAACTTGGAAAGAGAAAATGGCCAGCAGGGTTTGAACTTTGTTCACTTTCGCACAAATACTCTTGAGAAAAGTATGATACATCCCTTCTCTTCCTAAATAAATAAATATATAGTTAAATAGCAGAGCTAACTGGGGTTTCTTGCCTTGAGATGCCAACCACTTTAGGAGAAGGAAAACTCTAAATTGAAAACAAGCCTGAAATAGGATGGGCTCTATCAGTCTATTTTGCCCTAGACACACAACAGCTGCTATGGTTGCACTACATATGGTACCCCAATGGCCCTAATGGGTTATTGGACTCATGATGTGATGAGAATAACCTGTGGAATAATGATAGTGACTCTTCGCAGAATTTCAGATAATATTTAACAAAAATAGTGTCAGTTTTTTTTTTGTTTTGTTTTTTATCTTGAGTGATGTATAGTAGACTTGTTAAGCTTATTTCTGAAAGGAAATCCATTTGAATCTCATTAAAGGTTTAGATTTTAGAAGCCGTGAATGCTGGTATTTATTGTGCAGAGGCAGGAGTTAAAATGATTAGTATTTTATTTGACATGTGAGGGTTGATTGTAACTGGAAATGTAATGTCTGACAGATGGTTTTGAATAATGTGAGTCTGAAGGGAAAAAGGGTAGAGTTCATTGTTGGGAGGAGAAAATGTGTGGCAGCAAGGGTTTTCTTAACACTGTGTCTCCTGTCAGTATTAATGCTAGTGGAAAAGGAGTTAAAAATGACCCTTCACAGGAGGGTGGGTAATGAGCTGTCCTTTAAAACTTTTATTGAAACTATTTTGGGTTAGTGAGAGGGAAAGAATAATTATTCATCTAAATATTGAAATAATTTTAAATATTTAAATCAACCAACTATCTTTGTTTTGTTTTTTTGGGGTTTTTTGGTGGGTGGGGGGCTTTATATGAACTTTTAGAGATATAGATTTTGCTTAGGAATAATGCTACAATAATACTACGATTTTTTGGATTAGGTAATTTAAATGTATTTTTTGGTAAATGAGATTTTTAAAAAATAATTTCACCCCAAACATGTTGATATAACCATTAAGGTGAAAGGGATTATTGGGAGGGAAAGAAACTGAGAAAACTTTGAGGAGAGAGAGGACAATAAAAGACCAAGATTTAAGGAGAACAAAGATTTAAAAAAACAAAAAACATATCACCTCAAGCAAGGCAATAAAGCCATTAAGATACAGTGGGTTACTGACTGTGAAAGAATATATTAAAAGGAAAAATATTAACAAGTGACAACAATAAAAGAATAGGAATTAAGAAGACAGAAGATAATGATTGGCATTACATTTAAATTTTTGAAGATTGAACTTGACTGGGAAACAAGAAGGTGGAAGAAAGTTCCATGAGTGAGAAATGCAAAAGAAGCTGTTAGCAGAGAACTTATGGTTATATCTTGCCATTTCACCTGTAAAATGATGAGACCTAGCTGCCAATCTAGTACTGTGCTTAAATTCTTAAATTCTATGTACCACAGAGGAAAGTAATATTTATTTTGAAATAATACAAAAATGGTACACAAAGCCAAAAGTCGGTATTGGGGAAAGCTGGTCTTCAAGCTGTCTTAAATAGTTAAACATAATTACTAACCCAAACATACCACAGTATTGCTTAAACTAAAACAACACATTCTTACTACAGTCACCATAATACATCAAGTCTCTATGTAGGAAAGTTCATCAGGGCAATTACTATTTATAGAAAAGGCATAGTGAAGTTACATTACTGTAGTGGAAAAGTGACTGAATTTGAGATGTTGGGACTAAAAACATTACAGATTCTTCTTTGGATTTTATCAAGGATTTTGTATTGGAAATTTCTTATATGCAACTATCAGTGATTTGGATCAGATAATGTGCTTTTGATGTAGCTGAATGCAGAAAGAAACAAGTTTCCACAGATGATGACACCACTCTTGTGAAAAAGGACAATCTCAAAAATTTTATAAATATCACTTCTCTTTTCCATAATTGGCCATAATTGAATAGAGGATTAAACTCACTGCTAATGGCTTGAAAGACTAATTTGAGGCAGGCACCTTGGTGCATATTTAATTAGCCTAGCTTTGCAAATGGTCAAAACTGTTGATCACCCAGTGGGGATCAAAATCTCTAGCTTTGATTGTTTTACTTTAAATGAAATATCTTGTGTATGAAAGTCTTGATTAGTTTTTAATGTAATGAATGATAAAAATATTTCCATTCACTGTTTCTCAATGCTTAAAGAAATTTATAAAAGATGCTTCTATTTTGATTTGAATATTCTCATGTTTATTTGAAATGTGTGCAGAAAAGTGGAAGCAGTTATGACCAGCTCTGCATATGCCATGCCTATATAACCCACTTCTATATACCAAAAAAAGGAAGAAATACCAAACCATACACTGGACGGCATATTTTGATGAAATGTGAAGACACAATTTTGACATTATCAAGTAAATAGTTTAAAGTTAGTATTAAACAAAACCCAATCAGTCACTATATTTTAAATCTTTTATTCTGTATAACAAAATATAATTCCAGATACTTACATATGTATACATAAATATTAGGTTGGTGCAAAAATAATGTCGGTTTTTGACGTTAAAAAATACATCAAAAACCGACATTATTTTTGCACCAACCTAATATTTGTCTATATGCATACATGTGTGTGCAGTGCTAGATTTGTCTATATGTATACATGGGTGTGCAGTGCTATAGGCTTAGCATTTGAAGACTAATGCCTTAAAATCTAAGGGGCCTCCAGCCAAGGTATATGATATTTTTTGACAATTGTCATAAGCTTTTCTTATACATGCTGTCATAATGCATTGTAGACTCTAAATAAGCCTTCAGTAATTTTAAACACCTGTTATCTTCCTTGACTTTACTCAAATTGTTTAATTTAACACTCTTTCATTTTCCTCTACTTGTGAGAATGGGGGGTTTCATGGGGCTTCACAAGTCAGTTAGTCTAGAACTTCTTTTCATCTAAGTCTGTGTGTGGGGTGGTACATTTATATAAAATTCACCTTAAAAAAAAAATAAGATAAACCTCCAACACAAATCAATGTTCTAGTGTTGAAGTGTTATTAAATACAGACAAAAAAACAACCTCAAATGTAGACAATAAATTTGAAAATTTATTTATCACAAGGTTTTGGCCATTGTGTCTTCCAGTCTTCCTCAAGTGTGTAACCTACATGGAATTCTGAATTGAATCCTTTATTTGATCTACAGGAATATACTGTTCTTGTTCCACTGTTCATGTCTAAAATTATTGTTTTAAATTTTTATTTGATTATTTAGTTTTTGAGAAAATGTTTAATTCAAAATAAAATTTCATTTTCTTTTTAAATTTTTGTAGAAGTAATCATCTCCTTGCATCATTTGAAAAGAAAAATAAAAGAAATTTTTAATACAAATTTTTCATTAAATCCAACTATTAAAATAAAATGAATGTCAATTAAAATTTCCTCTTTAACCCAGAATAATCCTATTCATGAAATGGATAAAAAAAACTGCCCTTTTTTAACTATGGATTTGTTATTCACTTTGAAGAAATATGAACTTGGAGAATTCCTCTGAAATTTCTTAAAAATCTGTATGAAGGCATTAACATTCCATGGATCCTCTTTTGTATTTACTTCCTGACTTTGGGGTCTTCAAATTGCTGTGGCAGTTTTAAGCAAATTAGCATCTTTTGATTAAAACTGTTCTCTTATTTTTTTGTATTGGAGAAAAAAATTCATGGAGAGATTTGTGCAGAGGAGCCGCTAAGAATAGAAAAAAGTTTGAAAATCATCAAAAGCAATGCTACAAAGCAGAAAAGATTTTTATCTGGTGTTTTATTGTGTAAGAGAACACCAAAATCAAAGGGAAACACCTACAAGACCTCAGTTCAAGCTGCAGTAATTTTTTTTTTGTAATGTTTTAATAATGAAGTCAACCTAAAAGATAAAAAAACATGGCTGCTGAAATCTTCTGCAAATGTAAATCAGAAATGTCTTCTGAATAAAACCCAATCCCTAAGGATTTGAAATGCAATGGAGATGAGAAAAAGCTTTATTCATTTTCTTTTCTGTACATTTTACTTATATTGAAATGCATACAAATAATGAATGTTAACTAAATTCAAAGGTATTTGTTTTTCTTTGAAAAGCATCATGTGAGACATCTTATCCTTTTCAAGAGAAAAAAAAGAAAGACTTGCCCTTTGATGAAATATGTTAAATAAACTACTTGTATTACGTTGGTGCCATATTAGATTTTTATGTTTGTGAGCAAAAGAAATTACATGGCAATGCCCATCTCCTTTCCAAGTGACAGGTAATATCTGGTTATATGTTTGCTTGATTGTTATGGAGCTAAAGAATTGTTAGGATGTCATGTTGAACTTGTCTTTCATGGTTTCTCAGGAGTCAGAAATTACCTGACACTATCTTCTCTTTAATTAACACGTGATAGGTAATATTAATATTTGCTTCTATATTTGATTGGTTGATTCTATAACCTAGGATATTGTGGGTGATGAATTATTTTCCACTCTACAACTCCTTTCCCACAAATGAAATATCACAAGCCTTGATAATCTGCACTGGACACATGACAATGACTCTCTTCAGAAAAATGACAAAACGCTTAAGTGATATCAGTGCCATAAAAAAAAATATCTTAACACCCACAAAAAATTGCCTGCTCTCATTAGAAAAATTCTAGTTTATAATGACATTATTCTCTTTATTTAAAAAAAATTCAAACCAAACATCAACCTTACTTTATTTAACAATAGTTTAAACATGATGATTGTCTTCTACAAAGACACCCCGATGTAAAGTAATGCCACATCCTTTTGCACACCCTAAGATTATTACTAATACTATTACAAAATACACATTTTTACATGAACATGAAAAACATTAACAACAGACCCTTTGAAAATGACTAATGAATTGGCAGAAAGTGCTTGAGACAATAACCATTGCGGACACTCTCTGCACTTCCTTAATCCTTCCAAAAAGAAAACTAACAACATTAGAAAAACTTAATAAAAAAATTTCTTCATCTGTCAGATTCAATGAAACAAATATATTTAAAAGAAATTTTTGCTACTGAAATACACAATATTCGTAGATTTGATCATCTGAGAGAACCCTTTCTGCTTTCTATCATCAGTTGCACCATCTTTGGCTAATGTTTTCCACTGAGATGAAATAGAAAGATTATATGGAATCAATTGATAGGTCTGCTGCTAGGAAGATTGGTTCACGGTGTCCTGCCATATAATTTTTCTTGTTAGAATCTGTCTTACATATCTACAAGTCTACCATTCGTCCATGCTTAAAATATTGATGACACATATGGTCTGGTGCTCTTGCTATATATTTAAAGATCCTTGATAAAATCCAAAGGAAAATCTGCTCTGTTATTTGTCCTGATCTGGCATCTTGACTTGTCATTTCCCCACTGTAGCTTTCATATGCCGTTTTTATAAATACTTTCATGGCAACTGTTCTGATGAACTCTTTGCTATGGTACGTAGACTCTATGAATTTAAGAGCATTTCCAGATTAGTGGAAAGATTTCATCATTTTACAGTTGAAATAGCATAGAATTTATGGTTACGTCTAGCCAACAGTTTCTTTTCTTGCACTTCTCACTTGTGGAACTCTTTTTTTGGCTTCTTGCTTTCCAGTCAAATTTGATCTTCAAAAATTTAAATGCTATGTCAGTCGTTATGTTCTGTCCTCTTCAGTTCTGTTCTTTTATTGTTCTTGCTGCTTAATAATGCTTTTCTTATATTCTTTCACACTCAGTAACCCCATTATCTGTTACTGGCTCTGCTACCTTGCTTGGAATGATTTAAAAAAAAAAAAAAGAAAAGATAAATATCTTTTTATATCTATTTTTTCTATCCTTTTATAATCTTTTGCATCATCCAATACCTCGTTCCTTCTAACAATTTTTGTAATAAGTACTTCTTGCTCCAACCCTCTACCTTGACTAGCTCTTGGGCCTTGTATTAGGTGGATAATAGTAAAAAAAAAAAAATCAAAGAAGAAGAAAGAAAAATTTAAAAGACTTTTCTTATTTGGCAAATTAGCATGAAACAGTCTTTTACCCTCATCTGATCTTGTGCCATCCTAAGCTAAATTTTGTAAATATCATAAATGCCAGCAATCTTAGTCAGAATTTGAACCCAATTTCCTGGTTCCATTAAAGAATCTCAAACTACAACTCAGCTACCGTAGAAAAGAATGACTCTGACTAAAATGCATTTTACTTGTAATACAATTTTGTGCAGAATGTATATGATACTAAATGTACTAAAAATACTCAATTCCTTTAAAATATTTCCTTTAACTTAAAATGAATCTCATAAATGTTCAATTGAAAAGTGCATTTTTTCCTGAATGTCTTAAAAAGAAATGGTGGTTGCTGGAAATCCAATCCCATATAGGAATTTGCATTATGGAGTCTGTTTTCTATGGCTTCTTGAAAGAATGGCTTTCAGGGTGAAAGTGGAAATTTAAAAAAAAAAATTTAAAACCAGCAGAAAATATTAAAAATTTGAGAGCTTTTCTTTTACCTAAAGCAGATTTCAGACAAGAAAAATATTCTGGGAGTTAATACCTTGGGAAATGTAGCAAATGATTGTCAAATAAAAATCAAGGCTGTGAACAGTCATTGTCACATCAAAGATATGTTACAAAAGGCTAACAATGAGTGCAGGATCCCAGGTGACAGGTACTAAACCTTGCAAGTGGCTTTCCTGTTCAATGATTATGCCCTTGCAGGAATTCCTTATATTAAAAATAAAGAACTAATTCTACTTGTAAAAAAAAATATCTAACAATTTTCATGTGGTTATGTATATGAAAAGTCATTATTTGTTGGTGAGGTCAATACATGATGTTTTGAAGAACATTCTTGTTCTGCCTAAAATTTGAGACTGCTATTTTTTTTTAGTAATTTCTGAATGACGTAACACACGTTTATAACAATAGGAAGAAATGCATTATTTTAATTTTATTTATTGTTGAAGGTGATGATTTTCTTACATCCACCCTTTCCAATTTGAGCAAATATTTTAAAATCATTTTTATTTAATAATATCAATACAGATCATTCTGTTCTAGCTTTCACAGCTAAAATGCACTATGCCATGCACATTGTAGCAAGCCACCCTCATTCCACTGTAGCAAGCCACCCTCATTCCATTGTAGCAAGTCACCCTCATTCCATTGTAGCAAGCCACCCTCATTCCATTGTAGCAAGCCACCCTCATTCCTTTCATATTTTAGTGGTGAAATGCAAGTTCCATTTGAGTAGCTTCTTTCCATGAACTACTGCTTGTTGGAACTGACACCCAAGAGAATGCTTCTCTGATCACTACAATCTTAACCTGTTTGTCTAGAGTCAACTGTTATCTTCCCCACATATCCCCATAAACTGTGCCTCTTACTCTGTAACTCTCTACATTCAGTGGCTCTTGGGCCTTGTACCATTGAACAACATCATTGTGGAAAGAACAAATAAATAAAAAAAAATAATACTCTTACTTCTCCCGCCCTTACAATCTCCTTTAGTAACCCTTTAGCTTGAGTGGCTCTTGTGCCTTGTATCAGGTGTACTATCAGTAAATTAAAAAATATATATATATTAACACCCCATTTGTACTCTGATATGCTTGAACACCTCACAAAATATTTTTCCTCTTGATATATGGTAAAATACAAGTCAGATTTTCATAATCAAGTAGCTTTCTGAATATTTGTATTGGGCAACTACAGTTGCTGGTTTTTGTAATAATATTTGTGTGAATTACAAGCAGTTTTATAAAAAAATTTGTTTTTTCCTAATTTTGCTTATTGGAACTTTTGGATGTTACAAATTCATTTTTTTCTGCTATTTGTCTTTTAATTTGCTTTTCATTCTTATTTATCTTATAAAAACCAAAAAGAATGCCCCAAACAATATATAACAAGAAAATTAAGAACTAAATGATATATCTATAATATCTGACATAGGGTGTTTTCAAATACATCATACTAATGATGTAACAATACCTTGCAATACTGATGGAAGATTAAAGAAAAAGCACAAATATTTTACATCTGGAACAAATTATTTTATTTCTACTGTTTTTCAGGAGGATTGGTGAAGTAATGGATAGCGGCTTGGATTGAAGAACCGGAGAGCCGAGTTCGAATTCTAGTCAAATCCATTACATTCACTTACGTGCTGATACCCTTGGGGAAGGTATGAATCCTCTTCTTCTCCCTCCAGCTATGGGTAATAGCAGGGCAGACCGGGTTCTGTGGCCTTGGATGGCAAATGGTCTACCACAGAAAGAAATGGCAACCTACTGTGGAGGAGGGGGGACTGCCACGTCAGTCAAGTATCGAAAGATACATGATCGCCTAAGCATGTATCATGCATGGCACATAACTGACTGACTGTTTTTCCTGTAAAATAAAAAGTTGATTTTGCATATTAGTTGTAATTTTATTACTTAATGCTAATTAAAACATCATTATTCTCAAAATTTTGCATTACCATTGTGAGTTCTCTGCAAAACATAGGCCTTTCCTACTACCCTCTAGGTTGTCCACAACTATGCTATTCTCTGCCATGTCTTGCCAGGAAAAAACCTTTCATTTTTGTCTTCTATTTGGTCACTGTTCTTCTTGTTATATATCTCACACACTTCAAATTTAATCATTCCTGGGATATCTTGTATCTTCTGTTTCCTCATCCATGGTGACTATTTTCTGTCTTGTAGAGTTAATCTCTGCTTTTGTTATGGAAGTGTGAATTTCTTTTTCTTTTTTTTTTTTTTTTGCTATCTCTGACTTGTGATGCATCCACTGAGTAGATGTGAGTCTGGGTAAAAAAATTATACCTCTCTGGATTGATATTTGTAAGTAACATAGTTACTTCCGTGTTTGTCGCTGACTTTCAGCTTAAAAAAATATAAAGCTTTGAGGCATTTTAGTTTCTGTGACAAATTTGGAAAAAGAAGACAAATTTTGAATGCAGAAAAGAATTAGTTTTTTTTAGTTAGAAATTTTAACAAAGAAAAGTGTTCTCTTTCACTGAAATGAGTTATTGAATGAACCTAAATAAATATATAATAGTTTGTATGAAATGAGAATGTAATAAATATGAAGTAATAAGTCCATAAAAAACTGGTGTTGTCTTGAAGAACGTGTGAGATGTTTGTAGATTTAGGAAAGCTCAATAGATAGACTACTTAACCATCAATTATTATAAACCATATATATATATATATATATACACACACACATACATATACTTAACAACATAGATTTATATATATGCTTAAATGCAATTATCATGTTATCTCAATTCTTATCTTAAATTAATGCATAATTGGGAAGCAACCTTTCTTTAAACATGTTTTATTGAATATGACACAAAGAAAATTTAATTAATTTTTTATTTAGTCTTTTCAGCATTCTTACGTTTTACTGTTTGGTGGAAGTAAGGGAGTACAAATATTATCCATATTGTTCATTGTCCCAAACACTTTCAGCAACTTTAGCCATTTTCAAGGGGTGTGTGTGTGTGTGTGTATATATATATATATATATATATATATATATATATATATATATATATATATATATAAAGGACTGATCTGCAGTACAATATTTCTGGAAAACTACCAAGACACTACTCTAATGATTGGACCATTTAGTCCCTGTCACATTAACTGAAAAACCCTTACAATGAAAAAAAATTTGTGAATTGGCCCATTACTATATTCAAGAAACATTTTCACTTACAATATTCAAAATACAACTCCAGCATTGTGACACTGTATATTGCAGAATTATGTAACTGTTAATAACACACTCTTAAAAAAAACATCTTTCAACCTGTATTATATTTATTTTCATCTCGGAATTTACCTGAAAATGAAAAAGTAATATTCATGCCTGATGATGATAATATGAGAATTATCAAAAGTACTAGTAAATTGATGGAACATTTAATCCGTTTTACAATTTTTAGAAACAAGGATCTCATCATTCAATGAGTGATTATAAGTTAATGCTTTATTAAATCTGTTAGCAAAGTAAATTTGCCATTAATTACATTAACTTTACTGATTTATTTGTTGTATGACTACTTCTTTATAACATATATAATATATATATATATATATATATATATATATATATATATATATATAAAGTGAACATTCAAGTCAACACTCAGAGGCGACAGACTTTTCATGCTAGTTACAATCATCAGGCAATCGTGGCCTGACGATTGCATCTAGCATGAAACAGTCTGTCGCCACTGAGTGTTGACTTGAATGTTCACTTTTATATTTACATACAGTCTATCTCTGATATTGAGTACTTTATCCCATAAATATAGCACACCTTAAAACTATATTTCTTCATATATATATATATATATATATATATATATATATATATATTTATTTATAATATAAAAGGCTCAAACACTAATATTCTATGGTTATAATTACATTGGAATCATAATAACGATCCAATTTATCAGACCTACAAATTCAAAATGTTTTTTGAATTTTTAGGTCTGATGAATTGGATCATGATTACAATTCCAATGTAATAAATTATAACCATGGAATATTAGTGTTTGAGCCTTTTATATTATATTCTTGCTCTATATTGTACATTGAGCTCTACCTGGATTTTATCCTCTTGGAAATATTTATATATATATATATATATATATATATCTTTATTTTTATAACATTTACTGGATGTCAACTCTTGAGTTTCATGATTTTGCCTTCAGCAGGACATTCAACAACAATGTTTGCATTGATTAAAGAAGGTCTATTTTATTATTTTATAAATACTTATTTATATACACTAAATTTCCAATTTTTTCTACACTTACAATGGCTGAACTCATGAGTTCTTTATGACAACAAAAAGCTGAAATAATCATTACAAGTATATGTAAATTAGATTCTGACTTAATTCTTGTTTTTCTATTGTTCTCTTTCCTTAATAGTGTTTTTTTTTTCTTATATTCTCCAACATTCAGTAAACTCTTCTCTTAGTAGCTTTATTGCCTTGCTTGTTTATTATTTTTGTTGTCAATTCTCAAGAACTAAGAAAATGTTTAGGTTTTATTACAATTCTAATCATAGCGGTATTTTTGACACTTTCTTTTTTACTTTTTTACGGTCTAAGTTTGCTGAAAAAGCCATATTCAATTGCAACACCAAGTACCTTGATTAATGTTGTGTAATGGTTATACTTGATTACAAGGAGGTATCCAATATATGTACATGCACAAGAACACCCACATGAAAATTGTGATTGATGGCTACATTTTTTTCTTTGTTTTGTCTTTTTTTTATGTATTTATTTTAGATAAATAAACTTAAAAAATGTTTCTTGGTGCATGTATATAATGCAAATATTTATAGTAATATTCAAAATTTAATAAGTAAAATAACCAGTGTGTAAAGATTTCAGAGGCATTCAAAAAACCGCACTAAAAGATCAACTGACACACATAAAAAGAAATGACTCCAGGAAAATGTCGCAAAAAAAAAAAAGATAAAACAACCTGCAGACAAAGTAGAAAACAGACAACAAAGTATAAAAAGATAATTTTTAGCCAGTCACTGTTGATTTCAATAACATTAAGAACCTTTCAGTTTGGTTCTCTTGAAAACAGATGAATATAAGACTTTGCAATAGGTACTTGTTAGTCAACTGAAAAATGTCATCTTGTCTATACAAATTTGCACAAGTGCCTCCAGTTTACCCAAAGAGTGATGCAGCTAGAGATCAAAAGAATCCCTGAAAGCTAAAACTACATGTTAGATTCTTTTAAGTGAGCATGCTTTTACTTCGTTTTCACTTGTAAATTGTGAGTAATAACATTTACTAAATCTATGAACTTCCTCTATATCTTAGACACATGTCCATTTTTATGAACATTTCAAGTAAGATTGTTTACTATGAAAAGACACATCCACATAAAATTTATTTACTTATACATTTGCATACAAAAAGTTTGTTATAAAAATGTTACTAAATTGGTTTGACATTTTACAGCAGTAAATTTACTATATTAATTTGATACCGGCAACTATTAACCTCCATATTATCTTTGTTGCTAAGCACCTAATCAAGCAATTACTGTTCTGTTTTATATATACTTCTTATTTGCATTTAATATTACAATATGATGCAGTTATCCTAGTACAAGTTGTTTATAGAGTCTGAATAAACATTAGCCCATCAGAAAACTAAACTTTGGATACAAAATCTGGGAGAAATATTTTAAACCAATTTTTTTTTGGTGACAAGGGAGGTAACAGAAATTTGAGATGACATAAAATATAGTAATAGTAGTAATAACCATTTCTGTATAAAGAAACCATTATCATTCATTGACCGGGCAACCAGTGCTACTTTTGGTTGAAATTTATAAAATATTTCTATAAAACAATTTTTCAGGTAAATAAGTTTCTCAGATCCAGTAACTGTTATAACTCTTTCCCTGTATTAATAGGAGCTTCCTTCCTAACCTTTTGTCTGAAGTAGTGTGGAATATCAACATCTTCTTTAATGTCATTATTTTCTCTTCAAGTTACATGTGATATCCATTTTAGTTGCTTTTGAAAGTCCACAATGGATATGGTTATATTGTACTATTTTGTGTTGTATTATTATTATTATTATTATTATTTGTTAAATAGATATAATGGCCAACAACTTTCTAATATGTTTGTCTCTCTTTTTTCAGTGAGATATGGAAAATGGTATGAACCGCCTCGTACATTACAGGAAGCTGAAAAGAATCATTACAAAAGAGTAAACGATGTATGTCGAAGTAAGTTTGTTTTTCATTCTTGTTTTTGTTTAAAATAACCTTTCTTAATTAATCCTTATTATCATTGATGTCATCCATATCTGATCTGTTGTTTCTTAACTAAAACTCTGAAAGTAAGCCTTGTTCTTATTCTATGATTCATTCAGATGAGTATCATCATCTTTGTTGTTTGGATTACACATTTGTAATATCTAATTCATACTTACAATGAATCTTTTGTTTGATAATGCGTAAGCCTCATGAGAAAGAAGTAAATAAAAACAAAAAAAAAACAAGAAAATAATTGAAATATTTAATAAAATTATATCAATTCAGAGAGCTAACTTTATAAAAGTTTTTACTAATAACACAAAAAGCTATGTGTAACATTCTTCAACTTTTTGCTTCTGCTATGGTTTAAAATCCTTTTATTATAGGATTTTACTTTCTTACAATATGGCTTCATCTTAATATGTCTGTTAAATGAATTGTAACCTGTGTCTTCTGTATTCTTTGCTCTACTCTGCCATTCTTTATAAAATTTTCTGTATGCTTTTTTTTTTTTTTTTGGGAGGTGGTAGAGGCAAGCTCTTCCATTTGCAGTTGAGTTACTTCTATTTTGGGGGCAGAGCCACTCACTTTCATTTGCAATTTTTTCTTGTTCCCACCTTTTTTTTACTCCCCACCAAGATAGAAGTTTACTTTGTATTCTGCTTGACTATTTGTAGACATACAATTCATATTTAAAGAAGCATTCAGAATCTTTTGCCTATCAGATATCTGTATGATATTTCAGCTATACACCAATTTCACATGAACAAATATATATATATATATATATATATATATATATATATATATATATATATATATAATGTGTGTATTTGTCTGCATGCCAATGTATGCATGTGTAAGTGTGTGTATATACATACACAAGTCAATAAAATTCATAGTCCAATGACAAAAAAAATTATTTTTTTTCTAACAAATATTTATTTTTCAACTTAATCTCTTTCCTAGTCAATACACTTAACCCGGGTTTTCTCCAAGACTCCTATAGATGAAGCATTATACAGTGAAAATTTCAAAGTTTACTCATAACTTTTTCAGTCTATGGACTTATTTTTCCACTCTTATGTGTGTTTCTCTTTCTCTCTCTCTCTCTCTATATATATATATATATATAATGTATGTATGATAAAAATATTGTTGTAAGTTATGCGATATTTATAGGTAAAAGTGCTCATACAAGAGAATGGGTGTATGTAAATATATAAGTTGACACTGAGGTCAACATCAAGTGGCAACAGTCTGTTTCATGCTTGAACATGAAATTTCAAACATGAAACAGACTGTCATTGCTGTGACCTCAGCATTCACATTTATATATATGTTTGTGTGTGTGTATGAAAAATATGTAAATCTAAGTTAATGTTTTTTTGTTTTTTTTTCATGAATACGTCTGATGTTGTATATTTTTTTAGTCACTATGCATATATTTCATTCTTGATTTTTTTACAAGAGATGGGCTGATAAACCCATGTAGCTGTTTGCTTACTGTTGTTATATTTCGATATTAACATTTTATGGTAATATATATTATTTTTTTCTCTAATAACCTTTAAACTGTTTATTTGATTGTGCTTGATGATTGAGTATGTTGCACCCTGTGTTGGTGGCTTATGTTTGTTTTCAGATATAGACCAGGATTCCAAATGTTTAATTTCAAAACTGGCTGGCCTTTTCAAAACTTTCCAGTCAAGTTCAGTACATTTCTGCATTTTTCGAATCTACTTACCTCTGTGGCACACACACACATGCACACACACACATATACAGTATGCATGTATTTGGGGCCATACATGTTTTGATAATTTGAATTTGTAAATTTTTTAAATAATAGATTATTGTTAAAAGAAAAAATAATTCTTGGAATTAATGTTTGTCTTGATATTTATTGATAATTGATTTGCCAGTGTGGATTACTATGAGTAATTTGTTTATAAATCCTTCCAAGGTCAAAGTTTACCTTGATGCAATGATTAAGATGAAGAGAATCTTGTTCTGTAGAATGAACAGTTTGGATCATTTTGTGGAAGGAGTGGTTCCAAAATTTGTATACAAAGAATGTTTGCATACAAAAATATACTGAGATATATGAAATGTAAACAACTCTTTGTATCAATGTTTTTCTCCAAAAACTATGATAGGTTTTATTTTTGTGACCATTGCCTAAAAATATATTATATTTTTACAAGCTTTCATACAAAAAAATGTATTTGAAGAATATCTTTGTATTCGATTCTGTCATTTCATCTCTTCTGAATCCCTTTTTAATGCTGGAGGCAGAAGAAGGGTCAGTTCAGATGACTTCTGTCAAAAAAAAAAATGGGATTGTTAAGAAACCAACTTTTAGGATTTTTTTTTCTTATTTAGCTTGTTATTTTGCTCAGTTATTTGATATTTGTTTTCTTAGAACATTGAAAAGACTAGGAAGATAATAAAAAAAAAACCCATTTTTTTTCATATTTGAGCATTATGTCCACCACACACCTATTTATCTTTATATTGATTTTATATTATGGTATATTTTTTACCTAATTAAAAATTCAAAGTTTTGTGTAAATTAAAAGATTTTTCAGCTTTGATTTTAAGGGCTGAAGACATTTTATTCTTGTTTATAAAAAGTAAATTAAATAGAAATATACATAAAAAGAAGTGGTTTCAACCAACCCATTGTTAATACTGGAATCTTTAATTTAATACATTTTTCAAAGTGAAGAATATTTGAGATGCAATTTTGTCTTATTTTTTTTTTTTTTTTTTTACCCAAAAAGATTTCTTTAAGAGTATTATCATCTTTGAAGATGGATTGACTATAAAGTTGAAGAGGAATGGTTGTTTACAAGTGATTCTGCTGATTACCTTGAAAAGCTTTAATGAAAAACATACATATATATCTGCTTCCAAAGAGAATATATATATTTACTACTTAGGTTTTCAATGTTTTTCTTTTTCAATAATGACTTAAAAACTTCATTCATGCATTCAAATTATTTTCTGCTTGGTTTTACTGCTCTTTAAACATTTCCAGAAAACCATTTTACATTTGTTTTTGTTTTCGTAACTGGAAGAAACTACACACACTTACAGTCTAAAACTATGTGTGTGTGTGTGTGTGTGTGTGTGTGTGTAAATATATATATATATATATATATATATATATATATATATGCACACACACACACACACTTTACAGCTATAACTTGAAAAATATTCAATTTATATAAGAGGACGTGGCCGAGTGGTTATAACGTTTGCATCCTGTTTATGAGACCCAGGTTGGAATTTTACCATAGTCAATTTGTCAGGAAGGAGACGTCCTGATGTTATTAGACTGGAGGGGTTGATCCTAACATGCAGCACCTTTGGAAAGTGCCTGAAAGCCATATAATGGGTTGACCCAAGTCTTGTGAATGAAATTGGGTAGACAAAACCCTTGGGGGCTGTCATCATGGCAGAGGGCTTGAGCATGCTGGCCTTATTCAAATTGCTGATCACACTAGATAACACAGTGATAAACACAAATACACCTGAGCAAGCATCTGCAATAGGGATTGGCTCGCTACCCTAACAGATGGGTATCCCCAAATACGAGTGGCCAGCTATATATATATATATATATATATATATATTTACAGATACAAACCCCTTTACACTTACATTCTACAGTTATAACTTGAAAAAATATTCAATATATATATATATATATATATATATATATATATATATATATATATATATATATATATAATGGAATAACCTGCCACTCTCATGAGTGGTGGCACTCTAGGTGGTAACCACCTATAAGTATCCACTAGGACAGTGGACAAGAGTGTCGAAAGCTGGGATCTGCAAGAACTAGTGGCTTTCCGATAGCAGCATGCACACAACTGTACTGACTTACGACGACCGTGCACATAACTATTACTTCCTTTGCTTGTTGTACTGGTTTCTACAATAAACCTGTTACTATTTATCCACCATGTTTGTCCATTCCATATTCCTATTAGCAAGGAATATAACACACACACACATATATATATATATATATATATATAGTTGCGTTGATGTAAGTTTATGAACCTGGGTTTCACACCCTTTGCGATTGTCTGACAATTGCAAAGGGCGTGAAAACCAAGGTCATGAACTCACGTCAATGCAGCAAGATATGTTAGCTCTACCACTGATATTGAGCCCTTTCCAATAAGTACCATGGATATATTTAATATATAAATAATATATATAAAAATTGCATATATATGAACATGTGGCCGAATGGTTAGAATGTTTGCTTCCTGATCATGAGATCCAGGTTCGAATCTCATTCTTGTTGATTTGTCAGGAAGGAGACTTCCTGATGTTATCAGAATGGATTAAGGTCAATCCCAGCATGCGGCCCCTTTGGAAATTGCTTGAAAACCATACCATGGGTTGACCGAAGCCTTGTGAGTGAAATTGGGTAGACGGAACTCTTGAAGGTTGTAAATAGCCACAACTCATCATAGCTTGAGCATGCTGGCATTGTTCAAATTGTTGATTACACTAGATATCATGCTTTCTCCCAGAAACTGTAACTAAGGTCTGCTCAACATAGTTGCAGTATAAACCACAGGTTGGCTCTGTGGGTGTTGAGCAAACACAAATGTGCCTGAGTGAGCGTCTGTAATAGAAATTGGCTAGCTGCCCTAGTAGACATGTATCCTTGAATATGAGTGGCCAACTATTTTATATATATATATATATATATATATATATATATATATATATGACTATTGCATCTAGCATGAAAACAGACTGTTGCCTCTAAGTGTGGACTTCAATGTTCACTTTTATATTTACACACACTCTATCTCTGATATTGAGTACTTGATCCCATAAATATAGCACACTTTAAGACTATATTTCTTCATATATATATATATATATATATATATATATATATATATATATAAATACTTTTTCACAGTATATAAAATTATATGCTAAATTTTAAAGTATAAGTTTCAAAGTTACAAAATGGAAACAAATAAATCATAAAAAACAGGAATTCTTTGTGCTCTATAATTTAGACACTGAAACAGATTCTAATTCAGAAGTGTTACTCTAAATGGGGAGAAACTGAAATTGACTGGAAAAATGAGGAAAACCAAACCTAAAAAAAAAAATTAATGCAAAAACTGCAATTACTTTATCATCACCCAATTCAGCCAAGAAAATATTTGGCTGTTATCAATGGCTGCTGAAATCATTGATATCTTGGTCTTCAATGCAATTTTCTATGAATTATTGAAATGTTTTGTTTAACTGTTATCACTTTTATCCATATTGACTGACTGAAAGACTTGTGACAATGACAGTTTTGTAACTGATGTTTGTTCTTTCATTTATGAAAAGTGAGTGCCCAACACTGTATTTCTTCTCAGTAATGAAATTTATTTATTTTCTTTTGTTTAAGTTGGTTGATTATTGATCATAGTTTATCTACTTTGATTTATTATTAATTTTGACCAATATTTATTTTAATTTATGTTTTAGTTGCTTTTATTATAACTTTACTCAGGCTGTCTATGATAGTGAGTAAAAAGGGGCAAACTAGAAATAAACTATAGTATGTATGGCAGGAAATACCAATGGTCTGAATTGGATTTAATGTCCATCAGAAGCCTTTGATCTAGGAAGAGTTGATCTGTGGCGACCCCAATATTTACTGGATTCACCCTAAGAGATAGCAAAGTAACTCCTGCAAGAACAGGATCAAACGTTTGAAGAAAGACCCAAAACCACATATCATTAAGTTGGCTGACAAGGAGTGTATCGTAAGGTTTGCTACAAGGTCTAATATTTTGCCAACTATCTCCTATTAGAAAAAATTCTTGTATTATATTTTACATCTGCAGATAGGCAAAATAAATAGTATGGATTACTATTGTCTACAGAAATATTTGATGCTCTGATTTTGAAGTCTTTATGCAGTAAATTAAAAAAAATCTCTTGGAAGATGAATTCTACACCTGAAGAAAGTTAGAGAACAGATTGACTGGTGTTTAATAACAGTAAGGATAAGAATAT
Source organism: Acanthosepion lycidas (assembly GCA_963932145.1). Classification (NCBI taxonomy): domain Eukaryota; kingdom Metazoa; phylum Mollusca; class Cephalopoda; order Sepiida; family Sepiidae; genus Acanthosepion; species Acanthosepion lycidas. The sequence goes on along the minus strand of OZ010582.1, from coordinate 117,911,395 downwards.
TAGTCAAAATCTTTTAGTTCAATTTTGTTATCTCAAACAAATTTTTCACTCTTTTTCAGAAGAAATGATTTCTAATTGACTTTTAATTCAAGTGATTCTAAATGTTTGAGTTTTCAACATGTATATCTCAAAGAAAGAAGAAAAAATCGAACAAAATTTGAAAAGGTTTCATTTTCTTCAAATGTTTCATAACTTTTCTTTTAACTACAAACAATAGCAGTCAAAGTATCATTAGCAATTTGGAAGATCTTATCATTTCTTCAAAATGTTTCTATTTATTCATCATTACCATCTTCTGTCCATTTCCTCATCCAAGAAAACATTTCATTAGTGGATAAGCAATAACATTCATTTAGAAAAATGAAATGCATAATTATGAACAATTTTGTCTTGTTTTGCTGATGCAAGTAGCTCTGCTTTTAAGTACAGTGTTTCTCTTTATAGCCTCTATACTAGGTTTGGGTAATCAATAATTCTTTTATGTATTATTTCACCACCTGCAATTTTTTTCTTCTTTTTTTTTTTTTTGTGTGAACGGGGGGGGGGGGGTGCGTCTGTTAATATCCATTAACTCATTTCACATTTACAGGAATGAAATATAAATATCTGACTTTTCGGTGAAGGTACTTGCACATTATATATATATATATATATATATATAATGACAAACAAACACTTAAAAATGTGTTTTTAAGTGTTTGTTTGTCATTATATAATAATTTTTGCTCTGTCTTTTGACAGAGCTCTCAATGGATCTATTTACTCTTGGAAATTCTATACATATATATATATATATATATATATATATATATATATATATATATATATATATATATATATAGAGAGAGAGAGATAATGTGTGTGTGTGTGTGTGTATATATATATATATATATATATATATATATATATATATATATATGATGTATTCTCCTGTCATATTCAACATATGAGAGTCAAGCAGTTCAGTTCCTAGGAATGAACAGCTCAAGCACCAGCACATATGATTTGATTATTGTGGTGAAGCCTTTGTGCAGAACCAACCATACTTTTTGAAGGCCCGAATACAGAGACCTGGTACACTATGTACCACAAGGTCCCCAAACAACCCTCCACAGGTATTGAATTCAGAGTTGTACTTCTCCTAGACCAGTTGCCATCCAAGGTTATAGAAGCCAGTCTGTCCTGCTTTTACCCATAGCATATATTAGGTTGGTGCAAAAATAATGACGTAATAATGTTGTTTTTTGACGTATTTTTTAACGTCAAAAAACGACATTATTACGTCATTATTTTTGCACCAACCTAATATATATATATATATATATATATATATATAAATAAATAAAGTGTGTATGTATGTATATATATATATATATATATATATATATATATATATATATATATAAGTATTATATATATAATATCTGTATATATTGGGAGAGGGAAACTCTTTAGTCTTTGATTTTGGTAGGACATCTCCTTAGGAGAAGGAAAACTCTGATGTAACAACTGCAGTACACAAGCAACCTATGATGTTGTTGGCATCTTTTTTTCAGATTATTGCTTCTGTTGTTCAGTGAGTGAGATTGACCTTGTGCAATGTCTTCTTCACTTTAAAAATTTCATGCACAGGCATTGTGCAGTGCCTTTGGGGGTTCTTACTGGTTGGTGCGTATGGCTGATCGTAGCCTTAAAAGGCTATTAAGATGGATCACAACAATCTTACAAACAGCGGCAATAAAGGCTCTGGATTGGTGATCAAATGCCAGAAAATGTGCCTGATATGATGTTTATGATTGCTGAATGTGTGGAAAACAATGCAAATCATCGGTTGAGCATAACAGCTATATTTGTGTGTGGTACCAATGAATCTTTGCATGATGTGTTGGTCATGCTCCATAGCAAGAAGGCAGTCATCATGTGTGTGTGTATGTATGTATATATATATATATATATATATATATATATAAAATTTCTGTGTATGTGTGTGTGCAAAACATACAGGCTCATTGCTCTGAATCAACACTGAAGTTTAAATTTCTTAATCTATTTGTTCCCTGACCAGAGGAGGTTGCTGGGGTGCTGTATTAGATTGCAGCTGTCAGGGTCTGACATCTTGTCCTTCCTGACATTTACTGTCAGCAAGGGCAGCTTTTTTTCTTTTTCATGCTCCCCCCACACACATACAACTTAGTTTAGTCTAACTCATGACCAAATGGAGGAATAGAATCAGAAGATCATGTTACACAAATCCTCCAAGTGGGGCAGGCCTACCTACCTTGAAAATCACCGTTTGCAATCCTTGATTTGAGCACCACTCATTGGTGCCTATGCCAAATAGGTAATTACCTCAGACTCCATAGACATGCACTGGGATATATATATATATATATATATATATATATATATATATATATATATATATATATTTAAACTATTTACTAATGATCATCGAATAATGATTTAGTGGCTGTAATAAAAAGCACCTGAAATTAAAATGGGAAGAGAATACTAATAAAAAAAACATAATGTTTAAACTAAGAAATTCCAACTCGTATTACAATTCCTAACATATGTAAGCAAAGATAGTGGCAAATGAGAGAAAACAATAAAAAAGCTATGTGGTTAAATTTATATTACTGGTTGATAATTGGTTGATCTTCATAGCCTAAAGAGTGCACTGCATTGGCTTGGGGTGCAATAGTTAGCTCCCAGGGGCAGTGTAAAATACTTGAAAATTTGAATATAATCATTAACTTACTTTCTAGAGGAAATTAGTGAATTGGCTTTAAAGTGATTGATTTACAATGTAAATATAATGTAAAATTGAATCCTTACTTTGTGTTCATCTTTGTGACACCTGCTTTTATAACGTAAATATCTGCTAGACTTGATTCTTGCACTGTAAATCGATCAACCAGTTGATTCCTTTTCATTTACTTTTCCTCAAAAACCACAATATTTTCTGAAGAAACAAAGATTAAATTCAGTCAAAGCAGCTTAAAATATATGGGATAAATATTTATTTATTTTTCTTTATTTATTTAATTAAAAAAAAATAGAAAGAAAGAAAAAAGTAGTGCTCATCTACTATATTAATAATAATCCTATTGTATAGCAGTGAATGCTCAACAATTTCCTCAGAAAAAAGAGAAGAATTGAGGCAGCAAAAATGTGGTTCTACAGAAGGATACTAAGAATACCATGAACTGAACCTGCAAGTAATAGATTAACACTACAGAACCACAAAGAACTGTACCAGATAAGAAAAAGCGTATCACTTAATGATTTTCAACAGAAGTAACTAAAATAGATAGAACATGTAACTTGAACAGAAAATAATGATATAATCAAGATGTTGACATTCTACACTAATTCAAACAAAAGGTTAGGAAGGAAAGCCCAACCAGTACTGGAAAGAGTAATAACAGTTAAAATGGATAGTACATGTAACTCAAAGAGGAAATAATGACATAATCAAAATGTTGACATTCCACACTAATTCAAACAAAAGGTTAGGAAGGAAGTCCCCATCATCACTGGAAGGAGCAATAACAGTGGAATTGATTAAACTATTTTCCTGAAAATTGTTTTCATAGAAATATTTTATAAATTTTAATTGAAAGTATCACTATCTACTCAGTCAATAATTGCCAAATGTTTCCTTATAAGGAAATTTCTAATATTACCATTCAAGTTGAAACTGCTCTGATTGTGATGGATGTGAGTTTGTGACTGAAAACTTTATTTTTTTTATCCTACTGCTTACTAATAATTGGGGAAATAGAATCCAGAAGTTACAATGAAAGAAGTACTAGTAAAATATTTGTAATAATTTGTTATAAAAACTAATTGAAAATATAATAATCTAAGATTAAAAAGTCACCATACATCTGAGTCATGATGCTGCAAAAAAGGTATTTGTTCAGTTTCATGCATTGGTGGATACACCCAGTTCAGTCTCTGGCTAAAGGGCTAAGTGGCAAGTGATATAGATTATTTGATGACAACAATTCTTAACACACATGCAGAGCTTTTATCTAAGACTCTTCAATACTTTCACTCTGCCTGTTTTAAGACCTATCTGATAGGTTTTTAATACTTAACCATATTTCACTTAGCCTTTTCTTCTTTTCACTTTCACTTTTCCTCTTTTCTTATCAGCTTTTCTCTTTTCCTCTTTTTTTCCCAACTTTTCACTTTTCCTCTTTCCAAATTTTGTCTTTTCTTCTTTCCTCTTTTCTTTCCAACTTTGGTCTTTTTCTTCTTTCTTTAACTGTTCTTCTTAGCTTTGCTTTTTTTTTTTTTTTTTTTCCTCTTTTTCTCTTCATTCCTTTTCTCTTCTTGTCCCCTTAATTTCTTCTTATAAAAATTTGTCATTCTATACATTTTGGAGATTATTATCTTTTTTTCTTTTTACCCAACATTTCTGCCAGCTGATACGTTCTTTGGCCTTCACTGGGTATTTGTTGCAATTAGTGGTCCTCTGAATTTGCTTAAGTCTTTTTTTCTTCCCTGATGCTGAAAGCTTGTTAATGCTTCGCATGACAGAGGGAAGAAAAGGCCAATTAATTGATAAGAATATACAAAGCTCTTCCAATTTCATTTGTTATCAAGTTAATACAAAGCCTTAACAGAGACTCATATGATTCTTGTGGAGGTGTTCTTATTGAGATAGTTAAAGGAAATAAAATAAGGGAGAATTTTTAAAGTTTACTGGATGTAATATCTCCCTAGGAAAAATTAAAAGATATATAAATTGAAATATTTGTATAAAGATTGTGAATGTTCCTATGACAATGAAAATTGTTCATCTCAGTGCTTTAAACAACACAGGAAAGCTGGTGAATATGTCAGCTAAGTTATTGTTTGGAAAACCAGGATAAGGATTTTGTTTTTAAAGATTTATATAATAATGAAAATATTCATCTAAAAAATTCAGACAGCACATGAAAGCTAAAGTTTGTAATGGTTGAAATCAGATAAAAAAAAAAAAAAAAAACAAAGCTGAAGATGCCTGTCTGAAAAATTTATGGAATAATAAAAACAGTTAATCTCAGCACTTCCAGCAACAGTTAGAAGAATGTATTAACTGAAATCTTTTGATAAAAACGAAGATGAAGAAAATAGTCTGAATAATCTCTCAAATAATGGAAATAGGTAATCTTAAAAATTTGTATATTACAGAAAAGCTGAAGAATATGTCAACTAAAATGTACTAATTTTTTCTAATTTAATTTGTTAAATGTAATTTAACAAAATTAAAACCCAGATAATACTGTTTTGTTCAATTATTTCAGAAAATAAAGAGCTAACGATTGAAAATAAAATTGTAAATTGACACTAATGAAATGGCGCATGAAAAGAGATTCAAAGAAATCTGGTGCCAGACTATCAGAAAAGTTGTGAGAAAAATTCTTGAATAATTTTGACTGAAATCATTCATGAAGTTTTGTATTTCACATGAAGAATGAAATCAAAGCAGATCAATCAATGCATTTGCTGATATCGTCAGCATTTTGCACCCCCCCACTCTAGTTCTTATGGATGTTTTATGTGAACGTTAACTTTCCTCACCAACTAATTAAGTGTCCAAATGCACACAGCCCTACTTTAGAAAGGCTTCCAGTCTAGGCATTATTCTTTGTCACACATCATCACATCTTACAGTTTTCATCCCACCAACTTTTCTTCCTCCCCCTCCTCCTCTTTGTCCCACTTTTAATCTTTCATTACTTTTTTTTCCATTTCACCTCCCTCCATTTTTTGCCCCTTTTCACCTCTTTGGCTTTTCTTATCAGTTTCCTTGGCGCCAGCTTTTCCACCTTGTTCTGTCCCATTCTTTCTCTTCATCTTTCCTTTCTTTTCTCTTCTTTTCCTTGCTTTCCTTTGCCCTCCTCTTCACCTCTTTCCTTTGCCCTCCTCTTCACCTCTTTTCTTTGCCCTCTTCTTTGCCCTCCTCTTCACCTCTCTTCTTTGCCCTCCTTTAACTTTTCTTCTCTTTATCTCTTCTTACACAACCTTTTATTTTCTACATCTCCTCTTAATATCTTTTTTCTAGCCTTCATCTCCTCAGCTCTCCCATCCTTTCCTCACTGTTTTCTCTTTTCCCTTTTCTTCTCCCATCTCCTCTTCCTCCTCACATTATATCCTTCTTTTATCTCTCTTTTTCTACTTATCCTTAAATCCCTTTCCTCTACTTCATTAAATGGATTAAACTTCCTTCTCTTCATCCACTTTAAATTTTCAACATTCCTTATTTAAAATTCTGTTTTATGTCCCAGTCACTTCTTCAGTTCAACCTTTCCACTAAAACTTTTTATTCATTACCCCCTTTCCACTTTGAAACTTGGTATGGAATGTTACATAATTGCTGATTTATTCTGGACAAAGCCTTATTTAAGTCATTTGCTTCCGATTCAACTTTTTTTTCTTTCTATCAAATGGAATCACCTTCAGCAATTTAATGAAAGTGGATTTTTTATGGGTCATCTTTCATGTTAAGCAAATGTTTGTCAAATAGATTAAAACTGCTCATTAAAAAAAAAAAACAATTTTTAATCTTTTTTGAAAATTATATTCTGAGTAGAGTTTCTGAAATTTTAAGTTTACTCTGAAATATAATGATCATTAAGTTATTTTTTTAATTTTTATTTATTGAAAGTGCATGTGGTAGTATATACACACACACGCACAATGTATATCCATATATAATCTTTTGTATGTAACACCCTTTTATTTGATCAGAAGAATCTGCACCCTTAGAGACGGGCAATTCTCTCATCTTTATATCTTGGATACTTTTCCTGATATAGTATTAACTGATCTCTTTGTACTGGACTCTTCTGATGATCTAATAGAAATAAAATTTTATGTCATGTTGAACTTGATAAATAAATTCCATAATTATTAAGTGGTGAAAGAAATGTTATTTGTTTAATATTCAGGAAAATATTAAGAATAAAAAAAAGATAATGCAGATAAATATAAAATAGTTTTTATAAGTACAATGCAGTTTTAAAATTATTTGAATGTTCTTGTTATTTTCTAATGGTATGTCTAAATTAGTTTGTGTGTGTGTGTCTGTGTATGTATATATATATATAATTATTAAAAAGAATAGATATCTTATGTCTATTGATAATTTTTTTTCTTATATGCAAGTAAGTTTTCATACATGTGGTTGTTTGTAGCTGTAAAAAATAGACCAAATTTGTATTAGGTTTATGCTTTTGACTTACATGACCTAATACAAATTTTGGGTATTTTTTTTATATCTACAACAACCATGTTTGTGAAAATTATTTACATTACATTGTTATCCTCATCTTTATTGCCATATTCACAATGTTTCGGCCATTGTACATTCTGGCTTTCATCAGGTGATTGGAATTTCAAACTGAACCCTTTATTTTGTCCACTGGGATAGATTGTTCTAGTTCCCCGTGCCATGCCTCTTATGGATGTCTTAGTTATTTCCCTTTAACTCAACTCTCCATGTTTCAGCCGAAATGTTGTGAATATAGCAATGAAGATGAGGATAACAGTTTGAATAATGTAAATAATGCGATTAATTATAATACCTCATCTCAGAGATATTGGGGCATCAGATCATTATTTAAACATATATTGTTAAATATAACAGACAATGAATGTCTATTATGTGGGATCATGAGCCGTTTTAATGTTTGTATGTTTGCTTTAATTTCAGGTGAAAATAAAGATAAAAATTGTCCAACATTTGGATATTTTTTTATTAAGTTGGTCCTTGATCTATGCTTGCGGGTCACATGAGCCATCTTCAGAGTAGTTATGTAGCCGTTTTAACAAAGATATTCACTCTCGAAGATAATATTTTGTTATGTTGACATAGAAGATTAGTTATGCAATGATAATGATCATTGGAATAGCTGATGCAGTTCATAAGTTCAACATGCAGTTCTATGATGTCATATCACGCAAGAGGGCCAAAATATAAACAAACAACAGAACCATATGTCTAGATGCAATGTAATATGTTGCGACTAGTTTGAAATGTAATTTTGTTGAGTGTCGGTTGCTTTGCTTTCTTATTAGCTATTAAATACACTTTTTTCATGTATACATCCCATTATTATTTCCACTCTTTTATTCACTAGTGAACCTGGATTTGGAAACATCAAGATCACCAAATTTTCTTCCAAGCACAAAGTTATAGATTTCAATAGTCAGTTTCATGAGTATTTCCTTTGTTTCTCTCATCTTTCTCTACTGTCTCTCTATATATTATTCTTCTATTTGCCATGTCCCTTCAGAACATACACAACCATAACTCTCTCTCTCTATTTATATATATATTTCTTCTCACTGCCATATTCAGGAATTAGACAGATACTATGAAGCATACAAGAAAATGTCCCCTAAAATTCATTGACACACACATAAATGACATGAAACATGTAGATGTGATATCTACCTGACCAATGTAAGAAACAGCATTAAATATAATGTCACTGATCAATCTTTTAATATCACTGATCTCTGCTTGGATATAGTACTCATGACAAACAAACACTATTACTCAATGCTGTCGCACAGGAAACTGACACTAAGAAAATTTAAACAAAACTGTACACACTGTTGAATTATTAAATAAGGAACAAATAAGAAAACCTTTCTAAATTTGATATGTTTTGCTACTTTTATTGTAGTGTCATCAGAATTTTTATTGGGAAGGTGGGAACACAAAGATTGATCAGTGGCATTAGAAGATGGTGTGCTGATGAAAATTCACAGATGTATGAAAGCAAAGAAATCTTTATGAACTCAACTCAATATCCACAAAATAATGCTTGAAAGGAGAACTTTTTCTTTATTTTGCAATATGACAATGTAAAGACACACTGAAGTCAACAAATGGGACATATAGTGAGATGATTGAAAATTCCTGTAGTCGCATATCCTTTGTGCAGTTCCAATTAAATAGCATCAGATTTCTGAGTGTTCTGAAATTGAAAACACTGTTGTACGGTCAAAATCTTTCATTCATTGCCAAAGTTGAAGATGTTGTGCACAGTTGGATCAACAATAAACCAAACACTTTCTTCAAGGATTGAAGAAAAAGTGTATAAAATGTGTCGTACTAAACTGTAACGGTGTTGAAAAATAAACTTGTAATTTTGAAAATAAATTTACTTTATTCTAATGCCAGTCTCTTTACTCTTTCTAGTCTAAAAAAAGGTTTTCTATGATTGGAGACCTTTGTATAATGGTAAAAATGCAAAATAATTTAACAATCTATATCACTTCAGAGTTATTTTCTAGCATTTCAGTAAATAGTTTCTGGTGTTTTGACTGTTCAAAATAGTATTTGTTTATACTGAATAAAATCTATATTAGTTCAGTCAGTTCACTAAACAAGTTTTCGTAAATGTTGCAAGCATCGCAAGTTAAAAGTGAATATGTCCTATGTCAGGAAAGGTAATTGACTTGGTTACAAATCTTGAGTAAACACTGACACAAAGAAGAAAATACACAACTACATCAATCACTACACATGATGCCTTTTTTTTCATTAAGATATATTTTTAATCTTGTACAAAAATTGAAGTTCTGGAATTATACCTATCAGATAATGTCTTTTATTCACACAATTTGCTGTATGCCATTCCATAGCAGAATTTATCCTTTTAATTCAATGAAAACACAAATTGAATAAGTAAAAAAAAAAACACACACAGCATCCATATCACTTTACAATTATTTTCTAGAATTCTAGTGAAGAGTTTCTGGTACTGTAACCATTGAAAATAATATGTTATGTACAGGACTGGATTTTAGACATTTTGAGGCCCCTAGGCTAATAAAACTATGGGGCCACTCTCTAACTCACCTACACCAGTCTTGAATATTTTTTTAATCGTGATATATTTCATCAACATTTACATAGCTTGAAGTAAAATTATTGCAAATTCTTTGAATAAACTAGAATAGCTATCTTTTGTTTGTCAATAAAAATATTCTTTAAGAAATACCATTATTTTACTGTTTATTGCAAAGCAAATTAGCACAGATTACAATCATAATTAAAAGACAATTTTTTTTTATAACCTGTATTATAACTATAAAATAATCAAAATAAATATGATTTTGTTGGACTGATATCATTTCAGTTTATGAAACTATTTAGATGTTATAACATTTAGAAAATTAAAATCACTGCTTTATATAAATTCCTAAGATTTAAACATTTTGAAGTTCTCTACTTGAAACACAATGGCACAAACTAAAACATTCTTTTCCTTGCTTGGCTTCCTGAAAAGTCAAATAAATATAAATTTGTCATATTGATATCATTTCAGTTTATGAAACTATTTAGATGTTATAACATTTAGAAAATTGAAATCATCTCAGTCACTAGACATGACACTTTATATACTTTTTTTCATCAAGGGGTATCTTGTAAAAAATTCAAATTCTGGATGATACCTACCAGATAATTTAAACTCTTTTATTGTAGACAATAACAGCCAAAAGGCAGCAGCTTCTCACAATTTCCTGTTCATTGTTTTATCATGAAACTATTATTTATTTAATACAATATTTATCATTTTAATTCCATTAAAATACAAAATATGCAAAGTAGTCACAACATTATATCACTTCAGAGTTATTTTTTTTTTTTTTTTTTTTTACAAAAATGTTTTCCCTGTACAAGGCTCAAGAGCCACTTAAGGTAGAGTGTTACTGAGTAGGAGGAACAGTTTATGGAGATATGTGGAGAAGATACTGATTAACACTAGACTTGAACAAGTTAAGATTATAGTGATTGGGGAAGCATCTTATTGGAAGTTGGTTCTACAAAGCAGGGATTCATGGGAAGAAGCTGTTCAAGTGGAACTTACATCTCATCAATGGAATGTGAAGGGAATGAGGGTGGTTTACTACAATGTGTGCGGCATGGTGCATTCTAGTTGTGAAGGATAGAACTGATGAAACTAAGGAATTTAGTTCTTCTGAACACTTTCCATGGAAAAAACAATATAACAGTGAGAGGTTTGCAATGTTTTATCTGTAGGAAAATAATTAATCACCGACAAGGATGCAGAAACACTTTTGAACTCTACCAAGGCTGGAAAGTGAAAACTTGATTGCTCCTGCACATATATGGTAACGGTACGCCATTTTCAACCCATTCTGGTTTTTGTAAAGGTAGAGGGCAGAAGGAGTATTTGGGTACTTACAGAAGTAGTACAAGGAACTGACCATTTTTCCAGTATCTTTAGCAATGGATTGTATGCAAAAATTCCACATCAGGTCCCAATAGGTGCACAAGGCACGGGGCCTCTCTAAGAAAACTCCCGTTCATCACAATAGGCAAAAATTCAGGGTCTGCTTGGTGATGATAGAATATGAGACACTGAATGAGATCAGCCAGTTTTTCCTCCTTTGAACTGTTAAAGCTAGGTCAGAGGAGAAATCAGCTGCCAAGCTCTGGCCATAGAGTGTTTTGGAGGTGCACCCATATACTGTTGTATCATCAGCATAGATATTCATAAATGTTTAGTATACTCTTAGATCATTTATGTAAAGTAGGAAGTGAGTTGGTGAGCTTTGGAGGATGTTTGCATTGATCACTTGGGCCCTGGAGGACTGGCCATTAACAGCTACCTTTAGGGAGGACTTGATAATTAAGACACTTCCAGTGCTTCCATTACTAAAGAGCTTGTGCAGTAATCCAGTATGCAACACCTTGTCAAAGGACTTTGAAATGTATTAATACTATGGCATTCTATACTAATATTATATATCATTATGTATTAAATACTTTATTTATGTTGAATTTTAAGGAATGTAACAAAACCTAAAGTTAACTAAACTTGACTTTCTGTATTTGCTAGAATTTTGTGTAATGTAGTACAAAAAGTGTATGAAGGAAAATTTTATTTGTTTACTATTCTGTGATATAGAAACACTTCTTTAAGCCTACTATATAAATTCTTCTTTGATCCTTGATTATTTTTCCAGCTAAAAAATGTTGATTTTTATTATAATTTCTAACATTTTAAAGATAACTCGTATGGATATTAGTGAGAATATATTCCATTCTCAGTTGTACATAAAAAAAAACTGACAAAAAGTAAAGTGTAATAAGTCAGCATTGAATACATAAGGTAACTTCCAAGTTTTCTGTAATACTGAATAAAGTATATAAAGTCAGAAACTTGAAGTTAAAATTCCTAAGCACTTTTTTTTTTTTTTTTACTATATTCATAGATAAAACTCCTCACATTTGTATATTACAATCTAAAGTATTCTTTTTGGTTAAGACTCGTAAACAAAAATACAGTGTTTCTTTTATTTCATGACTTGCTGTTATTTTTATGGAAATATTTTCAAGCTCGCAATGTAATATTTCATGCAAAATAAACATTTTTTTTTTTTAAATTATTTCTTTAAGAATTTTTTAAATCTGGAGAAAGATAGCAAGAATATTTTATTTTTTTAAAGTGCAGAAACCTACAATAAAAATGGAGTATTTTTATACTCAGAATTCTTTATACAACTAAACCTCATCTTTATATACTTGTTAATATTTCAGCAGATTCATTCTTCAGCTCTCATCAGTTGAATCCTTGAATTGATCAGTCAAAATGTTAACAACAACTATATAAAAAAATGGTTCAAACATCAGAACAATATTGGTTATATTAATGGCTCTTCTCAAAACTGTAGACAACTAATGAAGTTACCTGACATCATCTAGGTAACTAAATTTCTAAAATTATTCCAATTGCATAAGATGTGTATCAACTATTTAAAAAGATGTGTATCATCTTTAGATGGCCCAAGAACCTTGATGCTATCAGAAATGTTGCTTTCAAGCAATTTAAAAAAAAAAATTTTATTTTACTTCAAAATTCACAAATAGAGAACATGGGTGATCATGGCTCACCACAACTTCCTATCCTTCATAGCTCTAAGCAATTTTTCTTTCTTGATATCTGTTTCCACTCTCTACTCTGCCAGCCATTTATACAAACTTATTAGGTAGGCTACTCACTGTTTAACTCTGCCTCTGTTGCCTTCAGGAAATCCTGTGGGTGTCAAATTCTTCAAGCCCTCTCTTTCTTCCTTATGTATCCCAGAAATTTGAACTGCCATTTTCTGATTTTATGTACAAGTACTGTTTTTTTTTGTTTCCATTTTCCTTGTTGATTACATGTTTCATCTATAGTATTCTTCTCATTCTTTGGTAGAGCCATATCTCTGTTGCTTCAAATCTCCTCTTCATCTGTGAGGAAATTGATTCTTCCCTGAACACTACAATCTTAATCTCTTTAAGTCAAAGTTTAATCATTATTTATCCTCTTTATCCTCATAATCTTCATTTCTTTCTACCTCCTTATACTTTCGTATCACAGATCTCATTTAGTAATCCACTACCTTCGGTGGCTCTTGAGCCTTGTATTGGTTGAACTTTATTAAAAAAAAAAAAAGAAACTCAATACAGCTAATCATAACATTGTTAATTCAACAACTTGAACCTTCTTGGCAGCCTCCTTTTCATAATACTAGCATGGGGGACACAGAATAATTATGTTCAAATTAATGTAAAAAAAACAAAATTTGCACACTAGAAACTTACTATACAATTGTGTTTGGACTTTTTTGTTGCTGACTTAAATGGTGGAGTGTCAATTAATAATGAATTAATTGTCATTTTATCCTATTGCCAGATGGTATGTTTTGTTGCTCTTAGATAGAGGCTGATTATAGCAATAATGGGTCTGTATTCAACAAAGTGGCATTCTCTTGTTTGAGAATTGCAAATGGCTACTATCAAAACAACATGGCTCCCATAACAATATGAATGTTCTGTATTGTTATAAAGGTTGTCATTGCTCTACAAAGACAGCTTTCATATAAATGATTGCTTTCATTCTTTGTATGTTAGGATGAAACTTGATGTGACTAGACATCCAAAGTTAAGAATATACATGCAATGTTCCTGTTGTTCAGTTAAATTAGAAGTCTAACCTGATTAAATATTTGCAGTGTTGTGTATCTAGTCAGAATTCTCCAACAAGTGCAATTATAGAAAATTTGATGCAATACCATTTATGTCATTAAAGATTTATTATTTTTATTCCTCCCTATTTATAAATTCACATTCAACAAATTTATTAATATTCTGTTTCAAAATATGCATTTGGTATCAAAATTAATTTATCATGCAACAAAGTTTCAGAGGCATTTTTCCATTGAATTATTGTCTTTTACCATTCTTTGTTAAAGTATTAGAAGCTCTAATCAACTCTGAATTGGTTAAGCATTTCACTTTACATGGCCTTTTTTCAGATAAACAATATAGTCTTTGCTTCTCTTGGTCAACTGCTGATGTCATATTACTGAATTTATCTATCAAAATTTAGATAAGACATTGAGGCTCAGGCTGTGGTTTGACTTGGTTTGGCATGCTGACCCTCTTCACAAGCTGAAGGGATATGGTGTCACTGACTGAATAGTTGACTTGAATCAATTTTTCTTAACAAATCATGTAATGAAGGTTATGTGGAATGTCCACTCTTCTAGATCTTTTCACATTAATATGGAGGTCCCACAATACTGTAACCATGAACCTATGTTGTTTCTTATCTTTATCAACAACCTTTCTGATGTCAAATATGAAATTTGAGCTTCTGACACAAATATTTACTCCTGTCTGAATAGTAAGCCTGATAGAGCAAAACTGAAAGTAAATCTGATAAAGCAAAACTGGAAGTTGATCTTGAAAATGACCTCCAATCAGTTGTTAACTAGGGCAAGAAATGACTTGTAAATTTTAACATTTCTAGAATGAAACTGCTATCTTTTAGTTATTAGAGAGAACTATTTTTGCTTTCCATCAGCATGACTGATGCTAACCTTCCAGAGAGGTCTTCTTGGTTTCATGTTTTCCACTGACATGAATTGGAATGATTATATTGACTCAATTGCTAGGTCTGTTGCTAGCAAAGTTGCTTCACTGTGTCATGCCAGATAATTTATCTGGCCAGAATCTATGTTACATATTTATAAATATACCATTCATCCTGTCATACCTGGTGCTCTTACTATTTATACTGAGATTCTTGACAAAATCCAAAGAAGTGTCGGTAATGTAATTGATCCTAACTTGGCATCTCAATATCAGTGACTTTCCCATTACATCGCTTCTCTCTGTCATTTCTACAAAATATTTCTTTCTCCTTGGTGCATTGACTGCATAGAGATATAAACATACTACCAGATTGGCAACTAAGTCTCTTGTTTTACTCTTGAAATAGCTAGATGCAACTCTAAGTTATATCCTAATAGTTTAATTTCTCACATTTCTCACCTCTGGAACTCTCTTTTGATTTTTGCTTCTCTGCTACCTACCTGGTCTGGGGTGTTAGCACATGTTAGGGTCCCAGCTATGGGCAAATAGTTAGCCTCCAACCTGGGTCAAAACATGATGAAAGTATAAACATTTTTATAGTAAAAATACCAGCAATACATTTTCATAGTAAAAAAAATAAATTACCAGTGATACATCTTTGTTAAAAAAAGAAAAAAAAAATTGCCAGCAATATATATCTTTAAGGAAAAGTAATAGTACCAGCAATACATTTTTGTAAAAGAAATTACTAATGCTCCAAAGAAAATTAAATTTCAGCATTAAATAACCCATAAGGAGTTGATATGTCGCTAAACAAACAACCAACATCTTCCAAAAATTCAATGCAATGCCAATCGCCATCTTCTGTCTTTCTGTTCTTTTATTGTCCTTTTTTCTCACAAGCATATTCTAATTTTCTTTCACTTTAACTAACCCTTTGCATCTTAGTGGCATTATCACCTTGCTTAGGATGAAATGATTAAAAAAACATCCTGAAAATATTAACATAATCAAACAAACTTAATCCTTTCTAGGGAGACTAACCAGATGATTTCTACCAAACATGTGTTTGTTTACAGCCAAATCTAATAATACCAACTGACTGTAATGGCTGTAAAGGGGTGTACACTATACTGACTCAGTCTGAACAACATGGTGGCTTCCATTTTGGGACAGTACATTTCAAAATTAGTGATTTATTTTGTGATTTTGCATCAATAGATGATCAATTTTTACTACCCTGACAACCAGGTATAGATTTATGGATACTTAGGAGACTTAGTAGACCATTTTTGACTGTGTTTATGAGTTTGAAGTGGAGAGTTGTGGAGGATAGACAGATTTAGTTCTGATCATGATTTGGCCTTTGACAACATTGGTTATAGGACCAGTGTATGTATTTAATAATATATAGTGAATTGCTTTTTGCAATTTTATTGCATACAAAATTGATAAAAACTAGATATCCATGAGTAAGAATGTCTCTGCCAAGGAGCTTGAACATAACCCTATCAGAGTATACACGGTTCAGAGGAGGTTAAACTTGGGCAGTGAAATCAGCTTACCAATTGAATTTAAGTTATTGTAGAACCTGTATATGTATAAAAGTAAGCACTGAGGTCAACACCAAGTGGTAACAGTCTGTTTTATACTTGAATGCAATCTTCAGGTCTGATAACTATTTATATTTACATAAACTCTATCCCTGATGTTAAGCACTTTTACCCATAAATATAGTATACTTTAAAACTATATCTTTGTCATATATGGTTGACCATTGGCCAAGGAAAAGTGCAAATTAGGAAAAAGTTTGGAAATAAAATACTGATCAAGGAAATCAGGCAAGTTCTTACAAATTTCTAAAAGTCAGGGAATTTTGTTTTGTTGGGAATAATGTAAGAAATACCATGAAGATTTAAGTTGATTAACATACTAAAGTTTGGACAGGGAAATCTTGGAAAAGTCAGGGTTATTTTGATTTGCCAAAATCTTTGGTCACCCTATATATATATATATATATATATATATATATATATTATGTCTATGCATTTTTTTTATAGATACTAATATTAAAGTAAATGCTCTGTTTATAATAAACAGTATTAACATTTACTGGCCTGAATGTCTAAAAAATTTTTATAGAAAATATGCGTCCTCCAACAGGAATTGAACCTATATCTTATACAGAACAGTCATATAGCCTGACGTGCCTTAACTGATTGTGTCACAGAGGAGCATTTGGTTAGCAAGGGCAATTTTACTGTTTTTAAACTCAATTCTCTATGATTTTCTCTCATACATTCATATCTGCTCAATGCATATCCAAATGTAAATAAATGATGTCATACATTATATATTATTAGAACATGTAAGTAATTACTACAAAATTGTATGTTTTGTTTTGCCGTTTAAATAAACATCTATTCAGGTAATTAACAATGATGTTAATTACCTGGAGAGATGTTTTATTTAAATGTCGAAAAAAATGTACAATTTTGTAGTAATTACTTACCTGTTCTAATGTAACAGTGTATAATAAATATTTATTGCTTTAATCTTATATTGAGCCCTGTTTTAAATTAATGTTTTGAATGTTGTAATTTTATTCTTTGTTCTTTTACATTTGTTTATATATATATATATATATATATATATATTCACTAGTTTGGCTTGACCACAGTACTGAATATATTGTAGCTGTGTTAAAAAGAACATGTCATTTTTACAAGTGGCTGAATGAAAATAAAGCACAATATCTGTACAAATCATTTATGTACACATGTAATTATATGGTTTTAATCATAAGAAGGTATATAAAGTGACATGCTTGCTTAAGCAGAAGCCAATTAGCAATCCTCAGAATTTAAGAGAGGGATGACTGTTAAAACATTCCAGGTGTGTGGTTGGAAGTAATCAGACAAAATTGGTTTCTTGTTTAACTAAAGAAAGTGTATCCTCAGTTCTCTGTCTCACTCTAACCATCATTTCAAATGTCGAAAGAACTTGGAGCCAAAATGACAGAATTTTGAGTTGTATTTCTGCATTTCTACAACAAAGATGGAGAATAATACTGGCCAATGAAAATTATATACTTTATTACATTGGTGCAGTCAGACTGATTTTATTGTATGATATTGTGAGAATAAATATGGAGATATTTACTAAGTCATTTACACTTACATCATTAATCAAATACTGTTTATTTTCAAATATATTTTTCATAGTTACTCATGAATAAAGGCTCTATTTACTTTTTGATCATATTTCAAAATTTATCAAACAAAACTATTTACAGATTTGATATGTTAAAAAGATAAGTTTTGTAGACTCTAAGTAATTTAAAGGTAATTCTGTTTTTTTTTTTCTTTACTAATAAAAAATAAACTGACAATAAGACTCTGTGTATCTTGACTGACTTTCTTATCGGCTTACACTTCCCTTAATGTTCGACTTGTTTTGCAAAATATCTTCTCTTTTGAAATGAAGCCATTTTAATTCCAGTACTGTATTTTATTTTACATTAATCAAATACCTAGACAATAAAGGTGATGGTAATAGCTTCCAAAAAGTGACAGATGGAGAAAAAAAATCAAAAGCTAACATCAATGAATATTAAATCAAATGTAACAATAGTAAAATTTCTTCTTTGCCAAAAATAAAATGGATAACTATGATTTTGATTCTTTTCTATTACTGCCTCAAGCTTGAACCAGATAATACAGCATTTATAAAAAATATACATTATATGATACAATATATGATACATTTATGAAAAAATTTGATACAATATGTATAAAACAATTATTAAAAAAGTATATATGATATATACATCATATAACACTTATAAAAAAGTATACATTATAGGATACAACATTTTTTTTAAAGTATATCTTATATAACATTTATTAAAAAATATACATTGTATGATATAAATAAAAAATGTACATTATAGGATACAAAATTTATTATAGAATATAACATTTATAAAAATATGTACATTATATGAGGTTCAGCCCAATGTTTGAGGAATTTTAATCATGCATAAAAACCAAATGGAAAGTGTGTCACACACCCTTTGTAAGATTATTATGGTATACATGATCAAATAAAAGTAGGCAGACTGTGATACAACAATTTTCTGTGTGGAGGAAGGCTTCTCTGCCTTAAAAATCAGCATTTAAAATCCTAGTTTATTCCTGGATTTGAACATTAGCCTCTTGCACTGGTGAGAAATAAACTACCTCAACCACAACAGCAAACATGTATAAAACTGAACGTATGAGTTGAAATAAGTTTATACCCCACCCCCAATAAAAAAAAAGTTGTTCCTGTTATTATCTTAAAAGTTGTCATACCTTCTGTTCCTTTTTTTTTTTTTTTTTTTTTTTTTCTATTGAGACAGAAAAAGAATTTCAGCATAACCATTCTTTACCCGCTATTCCTTGCTTGTGCTTCTCTGCTATGTGTTTGATGAAAACACTTGTTCTTTGTTCAATCAACCAGTTTTCTGTTCTTGTAGTTTTGGCCTGAACTTCATATTCTGCAAGATTTATTGACATCAGGTGGTCTGATCTCTTTTTCTTCTCTATAATCATTTTCTATGTTTCATTCTTATATGTGACACACACACACATGTACACACTGTAGCTGTCACTGCCTACTTCATAGAACAGAGATAATTGAAGATAACATGTTTGTATTGGCATATAGCCACAAGTCAATTCTGATTCTTGGAAAATTAGAGAAATCTGATGTTCCTTTGTACAACATATTCCTGATTTTTCCTTTGAAATGATATCCTCTCTTTGAGTTCTTTATATCCTTCTCCCCTTATTTTTTTTTTTTTTTGATTCCTTACTCCAAAACTTCTTACAGCAATAGTTGAGAGAACATAAAAGATATACCAACCTTTGGTGGGCATGTAAACACATTTGGAACTTTCTTTCTGAATGTTTCCCCTGGGTCATATTATTCTTTCTTAGACTTCCAAATTTCAGTACCTGATTCACCAAAGTTCATTGCTCCCAGAGTTGCTAGTTCCTTCAATTCTTTAACAAAGTTCTTAGTCACAAGTACAGAGCAAGTGGCCTTTATCTTTTGGCTTCAAATTTTATTCATTATCTCTTTTGCTTTAAGAAATCACTCTTGACATTGATTATCCATTTTATTTTTTTCACCGTTGAGATTGTCTTGTTCCTCTACCTGAATTACTCCAAGGAGATGCTGAAAAGAAGGCATTCCAAAATGAAATGCTTGGTCAGATTTCAGGAAGTAAGTAAGGATCTAGAGAATTTGAACACCCCTTTGTATATTTCACACCACACTTCTTCCCCAAAATTTACCTTAAAAATAATTCTGGATATTGTATCTAACTTGGAGGCAGTCAACAAATGAGATATTGAATGATTATTTCACATAATTCCAAATAGTTTTTGTTTATGATGTTATATTGAATAGATGTCTGTATTGTATCTTCTCCTAGGAGTGCTCTAATATCAGACATATGATCCAGATCTAGTTCTGCCTTGTGTCAGAGCTTGCTGAGTTCCACAAGTTTGTGAATAAGGGAGAATACTCGTATCAAGTCTATTAAGAGAACTTACAGGTATAGGACAATAAAGTTGACTAAAACACTGCAATTCCCATCCCAAATGAAAGGGCTTATTCCAAAATATTTGCTTCAAGGTAAAATTTGAATTAATTGAATATCATTGGTAATTAATTATGTACTGAAGCAAATAATCCCTTCTATATAGAATAAACAGTTTCTCTCACAGCAAAGAATATGGTTTAATAAGGTTCCATGTTGAGTTTGCATAATGGTTGAAATAGTTGTGTATTTTCCACTGGTGTCAGCTATTCATATTTAAGGCAAGGATTTTGAATATTTATTTCATTATGTAGAGTGGGCCCAATTTTGAAAATTGGTGCAACACAATCTTCTTATCCTCATTTTTCTTTATACCAGGTTAGGCTAAGTTTAATAAATATTTAATAAGGATCCAAATATCACCTGAGCTTCATTTAATTGTTCTTTTTTCTTTTTACCTCAAAAATTTATTACAATTCCATTGACACTAACAATATCAGATATGAAAACAGTCAATGTGACCCTATCAATTCTAAGCTAAATGAAAATGGTAAAATGAAAGCAGAATTCCTGAAGGCTTTAAAATCAAAGAGAAGGACAGGAAAAAAAAAAACGTTTGCAATGTCATTGGAGCATTGACACACATTATCTGTTAGTCAAAAACCAAAATAATTTTTGATTGCATCTACTTCTAATGTCATAATAATAAGTGCTTTTATATTTAAGTTTGATACAGTCAAAATTACATTTTAAATTAGATGCAAATTTATTTGGTTATTTCTTAAACACATTATCAGGGTCAAATATTTTAAACCAGTTATGAATAATAGGGACTATGTTGACCAATGATCAAATAAGTTGAGTCAAGCTATAAAAAAATGTTTGCTTTAAAAGTCGGGGTTGTGAGAAGAAATATTTAAGATATTTTTTAAATGTTTACAAAATGTGCTTTTAAATCAATAAAAATCAGTAAAATTTAGTTGTACCAAATTTATCAGCTTTTAAACACAGTTATTATGAACACTATATGGTAATGGTAATATTAGCTGTTTCCTTATAAGGGAACATTTGGCACTTATTGACTAAGCAGGCAGTACTGCTTTCTGCTTAAATTTATAAGATCTTTCTATTAAAACATTTTTTCATGAAAATATGTTTCTCAAGTCCACTAGCTGTTATTGTGCTTTCGAGCATTAATGGAGGCTTCCTTCTTTGTCTTTTGTTTGGAGTAGTGTAGAATGTCTGCATCTTGTGTATGTCATTATTCTCACTTTAAGTTATATGTGCTATCTATTTTAGTTGTTGCTGTTGTTGAAAGTCCTCAAATGATGTGGTGTCTGTTATTTGGTAAAGTCTGTAGCACCAGTCCATGAGGTTCAAAGAAGGTTGTTCCTCACTGAGACCTTCATGAGTCACTCACTGGAAGCCATAATATATGCCACCATATAATAAAGACATTTTGCAGTCAAATTTTGCTTTCAAAATTTCTTTCTGGTTTTAAGTAGGTTTATAAATTTATAAACAGTGAAAATTATGCCTGAATATTTTTTCATTCAAATATTTTCTAGTTATATTTATAAAACAGGAAAATGATTTATTTCTATCCACAACAGGATATTACCTGTCTCTATTTCTGAGATGAGATATTGTAATTATTTGCACTATTTACAGACTCCGAGGACAAAATAAAGCATTCATTTTGAAATTCCAGTCACCTGAAGAAGGCTGGAGAATACAATGATTAAAATGTTAGGAATATGGCAAAAAAGATGAGGACAACTGTTGAAACAGTGTAAATAGTGTAAAGGATATTAAGTAAACCTTGTTACCGTAAAAATAGCAGTTATGTATTAAAACTGGATTTTATTACATATCAGTGCCTGTTATTGTTGTGGACCTAGAATAGGTCTGAAAGAAAACTAGTGTTGTGGACCCAGAATAGGTTTGAAAGAAAACTCGAACTCAGCAAGTTAGTGAAAACATATTATTAACAAAAAGAATGAATACATAGTGTTGGATGTCCGACTGACGGCAAAGTACAGTAGTCAACTCGTCAATGGTAGACAGCTCCCTTGAGAGGCATAATCTCCCCGTATTTATAGTAATAGGACAAGTCCATTTAGTCCATAAAGGTAGGTCCCATAACAGTTATAATAACATAAAATATGGTAAATTGTAAAAACTGAAACAATACCATCTTTATTCATTCATTTGGTTTGTGTAGCTGCTCCAGTTGTTTATCTGTGTCCCCAAAGAAAACTGAAATCTGGACCAAGATAAATTGTTTCTTTCATGAATTTTTAGTATTGCTGGTTTAAATCTTTGTATATAGCAATAACATCTTTGTTTGACATCTTGTGCTTACATCAGACTTGAGTGACCAGTATGGCTTGAATTATATGAAGAATTCTTGAAATTAAAATCTATAGATTCATTTGTTTTATTACATTCAGTACTTTCCTTGAAGAATAAATAAAGAGAATATATTAGTAATGTAATTTGTCTTTCAGATACCTGTAATAACTTTGTCATTACGATAACTATAATAACTTAATTTATCATTCAGATACCTATAATAACTACAATCTTATCTGCATATTTATTTATTGTGATTGCTAATATTCTAAATTACAACATACAAATTTTATATATATTTATATATTATTGATCTTATATGGTAACTTTAAAAAATAAGATTTTTTTAAATAAACCCCAAATTTTTATAATCTTTTATGTAATATTATATACAAAATATGTAATAATAAAATATATATCCTAATACATTTACAATGTATAAATAATATATATATATATATATATATATATATATATATATATATATATATATATATATATCCTTTATATGGTAACTTAAAAAGAATAGCATTTATGTAGGTTTAAATTTATAAAGACTTTTGTTTAAAATAGTTTTTTTTTAGGTTTCTTAAGTCAAATTCTTTCTAGTATAAATGGAGGCTTCCTTTCAAAACTTTTTGTTTAAAGTAGTGTTAAAAGTCAATATCTTGATTATGTCATTATTTTCTCTTTGAGTTACATGTATTATCTCCATTTTAGTTGTTGCTGCTGTTGAAATTACTCAAGTGATTTGTCTTTTTGCTATTTGTGAAATTTATTTTTCCGTGATTCTGTAGCACTAGTCTATGAGATTTTCTTAAAAACCTACATGTTTCATTCACTTGAAAAACACATTTTATCATTGATCTAGAAAACAATTTTATATAACTGACAGTTGATTTCTGAATGAGTTGAACACTATGCATTGCATACATATGAGAGTCTGAATCTGTTAAGATTATTTAAGAAAATGACATAAGTTCTGAGGTTAATGTTTTGGTTTTTTAACATTTTGTGGTGTTGGACAAGACCATCCCTAGTACAACCTATTTTATGTTCAATTTCCTTATCTTCTTTACTAAATTTGTTATAACTGATTGCTACATTGAGGTATTTGAAGTTTTAATATTTAAGTCCACATTCTGAATTCTTATGATGAATTCAGGGTAAATATCATCACTGCTTTCGTTCCAATTCCAGATCATAGTTTCTGTTTTGGAAAGGTTTATCATGAGTCCTACTTCTTAAAACACATTGTAGAGAATGTTGATTTTTTTCTTGATTTTTTTTGTTCAAGATCATTCTTATCTCAACTATGAATAACTATGTCATCAGCATCAGTATACTAGTCTCTGAAAAATTTATCATGAAGGTAAGGCATGCCTTTTTACAGTATTAATTATTTTTTTGCTCACTTTCTTTTTCATGAAAGTGGCTGAAGCATCAACTAGCCAAAATATATGAGGAAAATAAACACAATCATAGTTTTATTCTTTTTCCACTTTATATTAATAATCTGCCTAAGGACATTCTCAGATCTTTAGTAAATATCTATGCAGATTATGGATGCACCTCCAAAAAGTGTAGATGACCAGAGCCTGGAGGTGATCTCTCCTTTGACCTAACTTGTACAGCTCAATGGAGGAAGAACTGGCTTGTAACATTGAATATCTCCAAAACCAAGATAGTAATGTTTCATCCTCGCAAAGAAGACCCAGAGTTTTCTCCAGTCATAATAAACAGTGTTATTAGGTTGGTGCAAAAATAATGACGTAATAATGTCGTTTTTTGATGTTAAAAAATACGTCAAAAAACGACATTATTATGTCATTATTTTTGCACCAACCTAATACTATCAATGAGATTTCTTGCCTGGAATATCTATTTGAACTCGAGTTCACTCCAGACCATGTGAAAATTGTATATACTTTCCATCATTAAAGACAGATACAGGAAATAAAATGACCATTGCATAGAGCAGTTCCATCATCCAGATGTTCACAGCTGGAACCTGCCATGCCATGTACACAGAGATGACTCATCCTCATTCCATTAGTTTTCCATTGGTGAGGAGGAAGTTCCATTCTGATAGCTTCTTCTCTAGAAATGTTATGCAGTGAAACAAAAGGATGCTTCCTTGATCACTACAAAAGCTTAATCTCTTCAAGTATAGTCAGCTGTTATCTATTTTACATAACTTCATAATATTTTTTTATTCTCTCCTTGTACATTCTTACAAAAATCTCAGTAACTTTCTACCATGAGTGACTCTTAAGCCTTGTATCTGGTGAATAATAGTAAAAAACAAAAAGTGTTCACTTGTTCAAACAAATCTTGGAATGATAATGACCCCTCTTATTTTAGAATCTCTGTTACATTGAATATTTTCTCATTCTTGTTTCTGCTGAAATACATCAGGTTTTTCTTTTTTTATGTTTAAAAATGCAAAGCAGCCATTCCTGGGTGCACTTTTGAGAAATATGTGCAATAGTTTAATGAAAACTCTGAACTGTTTTTGCATTGGATGTCCCTTTCATTTTCTGGTTTGTCATATTGCTTTCTCTGCTGTTGCTTTGCAGTTCCGAATTGTTCTTATTCACTCCCAAACTGTCATTCTCCGCAGACAGACACTCTGCTTGGCAAGCACTTAACTTTTTACTTATTGCTACCACTTCTGACACTGAGCCGCAACAACAGCATCCACAGCAGAGAGGCGAACACAAACAACAGTGGCCATGTTTATTTTTCTGACATATTTATTCAGCTCTCTTCTCGCAAGTAGATGAAAAAGACTGATCGACATGAATGCAGAGCTACTTTTGAGACAGCTTCGGCTACTTACAGACAAGTTTTATGTCCACTTCTTTTGAAAGATTATATATTACCCAGCACTTAGATTACACAGAAAGATTACTTGCATTGGCACTATTAATTGGTGATAAATCCTAGATAAAATTCATGATCTGCAATGCTAATCTTCAATAGCAGACATTCTTGCCAACTTTTAAAACTACACAATCTTCCTCCTCTCAATTTTCTCTATTTAAACCTCAATATCATGTCAATTCCCATTCGATGAAATTATATTATAATTATTTTTTTTTAAAATAAATAAAGGAAAACCACTCTATAATTAGCCAAAATCTAACTACATTTAAAATTTAAAGTCAGTTTTATTTGTGCTTCTACAGTTCCTTAATCCATAGGATTATTGAACATACATGCTTACAGTTTGGACAAACTATTTTTGGAATAAAATGTAGAAAAAGAAAAGATAATGATACCCCCATGAAATAATAAATATATTTTGCAGAAAAAGAAATCATTTCACTTAAAAAATATCTAATAAATTTATTTTTTTAATAAAATAAAGGTTTCATTATTTTATGAGTATCAACATTTTATTCAGCAACCAATAATCTCTTGATTTCTCTTCCTCTAATCAGCCAAACTTCAGCTTTACTTGTACTTCAACTGGTCCCTAATCTATAGGAGTTTGTTAAATGATTTTTGAAAATTCAGGCTTATAACTTAGAAAAACTGTTTTTTTCTCTAATAAAGTCTAAAAATTTTCATGGTGGAAAAAGAAATAAAAAGATTAATGATTTTGCTTGAAGTAATGAGACCTGTTAAATAATGATACAGTTATTTTGTACAAAGTTTTATTTCTAAATAAAAATATGTAATATATGTTTTTAATAAACTAAAAGTTTTACAGATATCATTATTTTATGCAGCATTTAGTATTTTTTTCTATTTCGATACTGATATAGTTATTCTTTCCAGATTTTGTAACAAACACAAAAACTGGATCAATATTATTTGGGCAAGCACAAACACAGACCCCCAAAATTATTATTTTGTAAATTAATATGGAAATCAGAGCAATGCTGTTGAAAAACTCTAATGAATGTCTTTTTATAATGTGCAATTTTTGCCATGTTATGTAATGCATTTATAATAAAAAAAAATCGTTCATTATGGTTTTATTAGAACTTCTACTAATCCCTAATCAGCAGGAGTCTAGCGTTAAATGATTTTGTATTAGGTTGGTGCAAAAATAATGTCGTTTTCTCATATATTAACATATGTGTGAAAACGACATTATTTTTGCACCAACCTAATATCTATGCATATAATTTAAAGAACAAACATTGTTCTTTGCAATAAAATATGGAAATATTCATGATGGAAGAATAAAAAAAATGAAAGGATTGATAATTTTTGCAGGGAGTAATGTTACCTGTGAAATAATGATGTGGTTATTTCTTAAAAAGTTTTATTTTTATATAAAAATATGTATTAAGAGTGTTTTTTTATCAAAATGAATGTCATCATTTCATGGGTCCCATTATTTCATGCAGCAATTAGTGATCATTTCATTTCTTTTTCTCTTTCAAGATTGATATGATTTTTATTTCCAGCTTTTGTAACTAACATATAAACATACAACAATCAGGTCTTTATTATCAGTGTGAGTGATAATGTAGACTCCACAATATTATAATTAAGTTGTAAATTGGACTGGAAATTACTCTAGCACTCAACTTTGGACATTATCTTTAAAATGCTTCAATACAAATATTGTTACAATGTACCACATTAAATCTTTTACAGTAACAAATGCAGAAAGAGAAATCAGACCTTTATAGATATTTTGAAAACACTTCAGCTTACATTATTTGGGATTTCAGTTTTTGCAGTCAAATAAAGACCGATGTTACCAAATGTATTTTACCTATCAACCAGCATAGTTATCAAGTTATTATTTTAACCATTTCTAGTACAAGGCAAGATTTAAGTAGTTCTCAGGTTAACTTGCTTTCCAGAGAACTATGAGTGAACCACTGAACTAATCAAATAACATTTTCTACTAAGAAAGCATTTTTGGTTGTGACAAAGTTAAATTTTCTTTATTTTAGGTTGGTGCAAAAATAATGTCGTTTTTCTTTTGAAGTTGAACGTCAAAAAACGACATTATTTTTGCACCAAGCTAATAGCATCTTAACAGATTGTTCATTTGTGAATTTTATTATTGGGAAAGTCATTTTTCTTTTCTTCTTACTTGATGAAAATCTTTAACCCTTTCCAGACCTGTTATGAATATTTTCTTGCTTTCATTTTTGTGGAAATAACCAAAACCAGATATTCAGGATGAGAAAAAAAAAAAAACCTCATCTTTATTGCAATATTCATAATGCTAAGAAGCATTGTACACTCTGGCCTTCTTCACGTGATATACATTGAAATTATTTAGTCATACTCTTTATTTAGTAGTGAATTAAATAAAGGCTCTGATTTGAAATTCTAACGTATATCACCTGAAGAGAGTCAGTACCTGAAAAATCACAAATATGGCATTAAAGATGAAAATAACAGTCTGAATGATATAAATAGTATAAAGTGTTAGAAAAAAAACCCCTCCACCATATAGCCTGAAAATAATCCTACCAGAATATATATTACAGAGATTAACTTGTGCAGATAGCTTGCAAATAGAATTTGAATTTGAGTTACCTTAAAACTGGTAAGTTTAGAAATAAATTCAATTTGGGAAAAGCTCCTTTTTTTTTTTTTTTTTTTTTTTTTTTAAAAGGATATTTTTTATTTCATAACCTGAAATTTCTTTTTTCAAGAACATTTCATTCAATAGGATTTCAGATACTCCAAAAATGTCAATCTCATGATTATAGGCTGCTTTCTCAAAATTGACACTCATGGAATATAATAATTCTTTCTTGAACCAAGAATATTTTTTAGACTCTGTTTCTGACCATCGGACGCTGGAACCATTATTGTATAACCTGAATCAGATTTTAAAGATTAGGTTGACGGTATCTGAATAAAAAGAAATACTATCGTTAGAAAGTTTTTGTTCAGTCAGTTTTCAATAAAATAGGCCTAAGAATAATGCACTGCCTAAACATGGAGCAGACATCATGCACTTCTGAAACATAACGTGCCTCAAACACTTCTTAGCACATATCACATGTCAGCAGAAAGATGTACTAAGTTTTTATGTTTCTGCCTATATATCTAGGAAATATCATACTCTGTAAAAATAGTTGGCAAATACTACTTTGCTGACATTATTTACAGTCAGAATAATATCCTCATCTTTGTTGTTATTACAAAGTTTCAGTCATTGTGCTCCCAGGCCTTCATCAGGTATCACTTGATCCTGGTAATCTTAAAACGTATAGCTGGTAATATTATTTTTTTTTCAAAAACGTATAGCTGGTAATATTATTTTTTCAAAAACGTATAACTGGCAACACTATTCTTTCAAAAACATATTATCAGCGACCTTGCTGTTGGACATAGTTTATCATCATACCCACGATGTGGATGTAGTTTATCGTCATACCTAGGATGCGGATGTTGTTTATTGTCATACCCAGGACACGGATGTAGTCTGGGTGTTAACTATTTGCCCATAGCTGGGACCCTAACAGGTGCTACCACCCTGGGTCAGGGTGGACATGGGAACACCAGCAATTAAGAGGTGGTTCCACGCTCCTCAAAACCTCCTGATCAGAGGCCTTGCTGTTGCATGTAGTTTATCGTCTTACCCAGGACACAGATGTAGTTTATTGTCATACCCAGGATGCTATTGTAAACAGGATGAACAGTAATTGAGAAGTACTAAACAGAACAAGAGATATCCATGGATATAGACAGCAGAATAAGAATAAACTGTCCCTGTAGATTAAATAAAGAGTTCACTTCAAATTTCCTTGAAGGTCACCCAGATTAACAGACACCTGAAGATGGTTGGAGGGTATAGTGACCATAATTATGTGACAATAGCAAAGATGAGGATATTAGTCCAAGTGTAAATAATAACTCCTCATCCCAGAAATGCAGACAGAAATTATTTTGTAGGCAATGAAAATATTTTCATAATCTGAGTTGACTAAATTGTTAAAAAAACGTTTTATGTTCTCTGCTGTTCATATTGAATATATTATCACAGTCTCGATATCTGCTTGTGCCACCTGCAGATGAATGGAAGAGCCTTAAAAATAAAAAAAAATAAAAAATAGCAGAGAATTTTATTGTTTCAAATTTTCTTTGTTGTCTTCTTCAGAGACTGAATCAAAGAGAACTCTGACAGGATAATGGAAATGTTTTATTCATGTTATCACCTTTCCAATTAAAACTAAACCTTCTGTCATTTTGTGCCCTAAAAATGATGAATACAAAAGATGTCCTCTGAAATGAGCTCATCACAAAGTAGTTAAGTATTAGTGTAACGATCACCATGTCCGCTTGGTTACAAATGCAGCTGCCTTGTCATGAATCAATAAATTATGATAATTTTGTTTGTTTGATCTCGGACAGAATTAGTCATGCATAAGTAAATATTAGCCATTAGATTCAGCTTGTTGCATTCATTATTAGAAAGTACTGTCACTTTTTACTTTCTATTGTGTCAGAGTTTTCATTTTAACATATGCCCTGTGACTCAAATAAAAAATTTCTCATCCGTTTAAAGGGAATTCAGATGTGGGACAAGTTCTCATCTTCTTTTGTTTGAATTCATTTTATTAAAAGCTCACATTTTAAGCTTTATTTTTTGTCTTAGAGATTTGCCTAAAAAGTCCTTTTCATAAAGTTGACTACATAATGTTTGACCTGTTTTAGTCTTCATGTAATTCCTCTTGCATACAAGGTGAACATAAGCTTGTAGCTTTTAATAACTGAAGACATACACCAATAAAGCGTTTAATTCTCTCATTTCACTATAGCTGTTATAGATTAACTTGGTGCTTGAAGCCTTGTGCCAGACTAAGTGAAAAAAAACTAATTAGGGTAGAAATAATTTTTATAATAAGCTTACTAACAACTATAACACAACTAGACTCCTTTTCTTTACTTAGTTTAGTTTGAATCAAGGCTGTAAGTGTGGAGCATCCAGTGAAAAGAAATCTAATTAGCTTAGAAATTATTTTTTACATTAGCTTAATAACCACTTTTCTAGTTATACACCCTTTCTTTACTTAGTTTAGTCTGGCACTAGGCCAGAAGTGTGGAGTCCTTAGTGAAGATTAAACTCATTAGATTAGTAATGCTTTTTTAGATTAGTTTAATAGCAAGTATTTTGCAGATATCTAGTCTTTTAGTAAGCTTTGCTTAGTGTGACACAAGGCCAAGTTGATGTGTTGCATGAATCTTGTAAATGGGGAGAAAATTAACTATGAGAATTATCATTTGAAATCTGAGCTTTTTTGTTTGATTTTAAATCTAACAACTAATGTGCAACTACTGCAGCCATAGGGCAAGGCACTTTGATAATATTCTATCATGTTTTCAGTAATGCAAACAGTTGTGATAAAATGCTGCACCAGTTTTCAGTTCAAATAACTAAAAAATATACACAAGTAAAAATTAAAGTTTGATTTGTAAATACAGTTTTTTAATTCTGACACTTAAAACATGACTACCATCTTTGCTAAGCCATCTTTCAAGCTAATTCTTAAACTCTGAGATCATCATGTTTGTGTTGTTATTTTGACTTTAAGTTTATTCAAAGGATAAAATTTTGATGAGTAGACAAATATTGTGATGTGTCAGGCTTTCCTACAAAATATAAAAAATAAATATGGAAGCAGGACCATTTTTATCTGCTCTTGACAATCCATTTGTTCATGACTTATTTAAAAAATATTACAAGAAATCACCAATTCTTATCAATAAAAATTCAGTTTTAGGAGTTTAGCATTTATATAATTTTGACAAAATGATCCTTTTATTTGCACAACTTTTTTTAAAATTTTAAAACTAGTGCAGAAATTTCTTTTTTCATGTTTAATTCTGAAATAAATATCTGTAATGGAGTATTTATTGTTTGAATGTCATGTTAATCTCTTTCGATTCACTTTGCTAAGAGGTTAGAGAGTTCTTCAAAGGGCAGAGAACTCAACTCCAAAAGTTCATATATGAAGAAATAGACAATCAACATTCCAGCACTCCTCTGAGACTGTCTATAAAATTGCTGAGTGGAGTACTTCCATTGCTGTAGATATTCTGCTCTTGATCAAAGCATCAGCCACTTGTCTTTTCTTATCAATCCAGTACACTTCTTCCAGTATCTCCTTCTTTAGAATCATCTCTCTGAGTTATGTTGTATCAAGCTTCAACTTCCTATGATGGATCACTCTTGTAGTTTTCAGAGTATCTACCCATGATCGAATATCAGTGTAGCAATAGACCATTGACAAAGCAGGTATATTGAATATGTCTTGGACAAGGTCTTTGGGTTGAGGTTGGCTTCCTCTGTCCTTGTTTTCCTATCCTATCTTTCATTTAAGCCCAATATTTCTAATGTTCCCAATATATATATATATATATATATATATATATATATATATATATAAAAGTATTGAAATATCATCCAATCGACACATGTACTCTCAGTGAAAGCATATTTTCTCTTTCTTCCCTCTTAGTTTCCTAGTCATAAGCCTACTCAACCTTATGGTTAAATCTGCCTCTAGTAAATATAGCCATAAATGAATATGCTATTTTATTGAATGTCT
The DNA here is from genome assembly GCA_963932145.1 of Acanthosepion lycidas. Classification (NCBI taxonomy): domain Eukaryota; kingdom Metazoa; phylum Mollusca; class Cephalopoda; order Sepiida; family Sepiidae; genus Acanthosepion; species Acanthosepion lycidas. The sequence continues at coordinate 117,879,006 of OZ010582.1, read as the reverse complement.
TAATATTAGCCATTATTTATCCAATTAAATATCTCTTTCTTTTTATCTTTCATTAGATATTTTTCTCTTTTTCTTAATAACAGAAAATCATTTTATTACAATAAAACTTTATTTCTATTGCAGAACTCTTTTACATCTTAACAATGTCAATGCCTTCTGCTGGAGCATTTTGTTATCTCCAACAGACAGGAAATAAAGCTGGGAACCTCATAAATGAAGAAAATAGCCATAAAATCTGATAAGTGCAAATTTTTCAGCACCTTCTCCTACCTCCTGATGAGGAATTTAGTATTATTTGAACTTGTCTTATTTGGTCAGACTTTTGGCCATAATAAAATCACTGTCACCATAAATTCTTTGATCTTAGCAGAATGAATTATTGAAGAATCAGACACAAATGGGGAAAGCCCTTTAGAATCTTTGTTCATAAAGCCAAACCATGATAAAATATCTGTTATTATCAAATGACTATTTCTCTATCAATTTGTCTGTTAGAAATAAATTCATTGGATGTTGCACTGAGTTTACTTTTTTTTTTACTTTCCAACAAAGGAAAGTTGAAAATAATCATCTTTATATATAATGAACAGTGTGAGTGTAGATTTCTTTGTTTCTCTCTCCATAACTAATAAATAATAAATTCGTTAAAGCAAGCAGATAAAATTAACAAATGAATGATGGCCTGATTCAGACATTGGTCTAAAGGTAAGCAAGTGATATATCCACTAAGGCTGTGTTGTGCTGCTTGAACACCATGATAAAATAAACTTGCAAATAGTAAGATAGAGCACATTGTTACTAGGTAGAATGCACTGATTCTACACTAGTTTTTTATTTACCTAAGCTACCCCACCACTACTACCACCACTACCACCACCACCACTGCATCCCAGGATGGTAGGGTGATTGATTTCACATGAGGTGTAAATGTGGCCCAAGTACAAAAATTGCTCAGTTCCCCCTCAGGACTGGGCTTCAGTTATTGATTTTCCATTAACTACCCAATAGCAGAAACTTGTCGGAGAAAGTGGAACAGATACTACATTTTGATCTCAGCCCAAAGAAAAAGCAAAGAGCATGAGTGATATTTACCCACTTGAATTCTATTCTTTTATTCTTCCCTCACCTCAATAATGTTTTCTTATTTCCTTTCACTCTCAGTAACCCCCTTTGTGTCTTAGTGGCTTTATTGCTTTGAATTGATTTAAAAAAAAAATAATAATAAAATCCACACATGGCAGGATGTAATACAAAGTCAGTTTAATGTGAGGTGCTGTACATACAGTCCAACGACAAAACTGTCTTGTCTCTTTGAACACTCTCATGTTGGCATCACTATACACCAACCCACCTTCCTTAGTGCAATGAGGAAGGTGTTACCACAAAGTTGAAATCCCCATGATTAGGCTTCCCTCATAACTTTAAAAGGAAGAGAGAACAGATACTATGCTTTGATCCGGTTTTTATTCCCCCAGCCCACCATAATGTTGGGATATGACATAAGATGATTTCAATATAGGGTACCAATATATATACATATCAGCCAAAGCCAGAAATTGCTTAGTCTCCATGACACTGGTAGCATCTCCCTCTTAAGTTAAATGAGGGAGATGTGCTGCTACAGGGTTAGAATCCCCGGGACTGGGCACCTTCTCACATCTCAAATGAAGAAATAACACGTACTACACTTTGATTGCAGTCATAAGGCTCCTGTCACTTATGCTAGCAATATTACTCTGTCTCATAATTGTTGTTACATTTGTTTATACATTTTATTCACTAAATGTTAGAATTATCACAGGGTAAAGATATTAATAATATTATTAATAAATTATTATAAATAATAAAAACTTTGACAAAAATTGGTGAAATTCTTGCACATAATAAAATTATCATTTTTTTTTTTTTAATCAATTCACCCCAAGCAAGATGATAATACCACTAAGATGCAAGGGACTACTGGAAGTGAAACAGAAGGAAAAATCTTTTGGAAGAAACTGGAAACCCAATCCTAAACAGAAAACAAAGGATAAACATCTACTCCCATTCAAAAGACTGGTGAGGAGTGTGAGCTGGACAATAGGCAAACCTATTTTTAAACGTTCTTCGGTATTGATAAAATCAAATTCCATTTCATTTGATATAAAGCATGGCATCAATAACAATTATAACTCATATAATAACCCTATTCAGTTAATAATGATAGTATAAATTCCTGACTCTTGACTGTCACTTTCTTTCTGATTGTAAATCTCTTTCTATTAGGTTGGTGCAACATTATTACGTCATTATTTTTGCACCAACTTAATATATTGAAGTTATTAGCAATATATTTACATGAATTATATATAATAGCTTTACTCCATCAATAATACTTGCTTCACTTCCTGACCCATGACAATACATTTCTTCATAATTTTCAATGCATTTCTCTAGTAAAACTATTATCATCAATTATGGATTTATCTTACCAAAAGCTACTGGCTCTTAATATTTGTAGGTCATTTAGCAGTAATCAGTGAAATCCTGTGTATCCATCTCTCTCTATTTTTTGTGCATGTTCATGGATAGTAAAGGTCTAAAGTTGACTACACTTCTTTAATTAGAGCTGAGACCCTGCATGACATGCAGGATAATTACCTGTTGACTGCTGAGAAACTGGTTGCATAATTACCAGTAATTTGAATAATGTGTTTATTGTTTAGGTGTCTTTGATCTTACCAACACATCATTTTGGTTGATCCATTCTCTGGCCTTCTTCAGCTGTATTATCTGTATGGTTGTCAATACCATGTGATTTGATTTGCTCAGTAAAGAAATTATTAGAGAATTTTACAAAGAAAAGATCAGAGAACATTTCCATATTGGAACAACTTCACTTACATGTATAATTGCAAAAGAAAAGACAGAAGAATAACTGATATTTATAAATGCTGCTATTTAGATGAAGTTAAAAAAGAAAATCTGTTTTTGCTTTGCATTATTTTCTTGACTTTTCCAGAAGAAGGGATCTTCTCTTTCTTTAGGAATGATAGACCAAAGGTAGATTGAAAAATGGATCATCTCAATGATAATAATAATACTAGTCATTTCCTTATAAGGAAACAATTGGCATTCATTTGACTGAGCAACCAGTGCTACTTTTGGTTGAAATTTATAAAATCTTTCTTTTAAAACAATTTTTCAGGAAAATAATTTTATCAAGTTATTGCTCTTTCCTTTCTTGCCTTTTGTTGAAGTACTGTGGAACATCAACATCTTGAATACGTCATTATTTTCTCTTTGATTTATATGTGCTATCCATTTTAGTTGTTACTACTGTTGAAAGTCTTCAGGTGATGTGATTTCTATTATTTGGTTAAGTTCTTTGTTTATTATTTTGTAGTGCCAATCCATGAGGTTTGAAGAAGGATGGCCCCTTCTAATGACCTTTGAAACAAATTGACAAGATAATGCTATGAAGAAAAGATTTAATTCCTCGAAAAATGTCAGAATTATTGACTTGAAATTATTATTTCTTAATTCATTTTAAATAAGATGTTTGAGGCCAATTGACTCTTTTCAGATAAAAATTAGAATTTAGACATTTGGAATTACGTGAGTAGTATTTGTCTCTTATAAAGCAAGCTAGTTTCCAAATTGGGTTAATTTTTAAAGTTTAGCACTACTAAATTTTAAATTTTACTTTTTGCAATTTTCAGGTTATTTTTAAAAAATAATCTCAGCTAAATCGGATTAATAAGAACAAAGTAAACTTATAATTTAGTTGCACTGTGCTTTCAAATGTAGTTCTATTTGCTACTGGTAACCCAATCTGGTAACTCTGCTTTGAAACTGTATTTTATTTAATACCAGAAAATTGGCTTGCTTTGCCATATTTCATTTACATGGAATTATTAATATGTGAATAGAATTTGGTATGATATCTTTATTTGCTGACATCAAACACTAATTCATTGATTTGAATGTATTGTATCTAAGTTAAATATAATTTTAACACCATGTGGTTTGATTTGCTCAGTAAAGAAAAGGTTAGAGATTTTTACTAAATGATCAGAGAACATCTTCATATTGGCTCATGCTGTGCATGTGATTGAAAAAGAATAAAAAAAACAGTAACTGATATTTATGTGTTGCTGTTTTAAATGAAATTTAAAAAAAATTCTATTTGCTTCTGTTTTTCATTTTTTTGGCTTTATGTTGCCAGAAGAGATCTTCTTATTCTCTAGGGACAGAACACCTGAGGCAGGTTGAAGAATGGATCATCCAAAACATTGGCAAGATAAAGTCATAAAGAAGAGATTTAATTATTACGATAAAAAAATTCAGGAATGTTAATGGCTTTTCTGAAAGTGATATAGTTAAGTTATTCAAGTGGTCTATGACTCCTAATTTCTTCTATGTATCATGACCTTTCAGGGTTTTGGTGATCATGGTTCTCCACAATTTCCTGTCCTTTATTGCTCTTAGTAAATTTTGCCTTTTTGTTATCTCTCCTAAACTTTGTTCTGCCATCCATTTACACAAGTCCATTAGGTAGGTTATGTGCTATTTTCCACTGTCTCTTTTGCATTCAATCAGTCTTGTGAGTGTCAAATTATCTAAGCCCTCTTTCCTCATGATGCACCCTCTCTCTTTTTGATGGTAAGTATAAGTGTTCTTTTTGTTTCTGTTTTCTCTTAAACTTCATCATTGCTCACATGTTCAGCCCATGGTATTCTCAGTAGAACCACATTTATGTTGCCTCAAGTCTTTTCTTCTTTGAGTTGATTGTCCTGCATTCATTACCATACAGGAGCACTGATATTATATAACAGTTCAGTACTATTTTCATTTTTATTAAAATTTTCCTGTTTCTTAAAACTTTGCTTAGCTTTTAGACGTTATCTTTCACTATTAACTCAAGAAAGTCAACGTAAGATTTTTATGGAAGTGATGTGGTGCCATCATGTTTTGTATATAAAAAAAAATGATATTTGTCAATATGTCCCTACACCCACCTCACAAAAGGTTAAGAAAAAAGGAGAACTTGGGATGATAGAAAAATTGAATTTACAGGTGAATCTTCGATATTTACTTATTCACTTTTTGCATTCAGATCAGAGTAAATCTACCACATATCATTCAGTGTAATTTTTCCAATGGCAAACATTTGATAGCGTAGACATAAGCCAATCAAAGATGCTTGACAAGTATTTGCCTGTAATGTATCAAAAATATCTTCATTTTTTTTTAATCAAGTAGGCCTTCATGGGGAACTGCTCAAGAGATCCTGTATGTCTTTGAAGCTTATGGAATATTCTATATAGGGAATCATTTGATACATTTCTGAAAGTTCTCTTAGTTGAATTTTCTTGTATCTTGATGTATAAATCATCATAAATAACAACTGATGGCTGTGGATGGCCATACTGGGCTTTATTTCAATATGAATGTCAACACCCATAAGTAGTTTTGGGTAGTATGGTCAGATATTATTATTTCATTTCTTTCTACATTTTCTTTTGTAATAATGTTTGCCCTTTATAAGGCGCAAGAGCCACTCAAGGTAAAGGGTTACAGAGTAAGAGTTAACAGGTACAATTTATGGGGATATGTATGGAAGATAACATTTAACCCTAGACTTGAACAGGTTATGATTGTAGTGATTAGGGAAGCATCCTCTTGGGAGTCAGTTTAAAAAAAAAGTTGTGGCTCATGGGAAGAAGCTGCTCCAGTGGAAATTGCATTTCAGCACTGGAACATGAAGGGATTAGGGTGGTTTGCGACAATGTGCATACAAGGTTAGAATTGGTGGAACTAAGGACTGTAATTCTGCTTTCTCAATTCTTTGACCAACTGCAGTGGCTTTGAAGCCCAGTTTAAAATAATACATTAATTAAATTACCAGAATCTCAATCTATCATTATAACAAGTAAAAGAAAATTATAATTGAATAGTATTGAGGATAATAATGATAATTATAATGATAATAATATAGTGGAGTTTGAGATGTGTACATGAAATATCTGTAAAAATGAAATTATTTTTAATATATCCTAATATTTCAATACAGGTAATAACAATATATTCACTTCCATTAAATAGAATCTATTATGTCATTTCCATTTTAAGTAAGTTGAGTGTTAAATGAAATCTGCCTGGTTTTGTCTTGACAATTTTGTACATGTTAAAAATCCAGTTATCATCATTATTTGAAAAAATTTTTCTTTAAATTTTTTAATTTGTTTTTTTTTTTTTTTTTTTTTTTTTAATTTTCTGGTATACAGACTGAAAAGAAGTAAATTTTTGGGTAGTTTGTCGAAATGATAGCAAGAGCAACTACATTTAGTTTTCATTTGAGAAAATAATTCACTTTCTCTGTTTGCCACTTATAAATATATTCCCTTATTAGATTTATATGATTTCTTTTTTTGTGTGTATAATTTATATCCTAAATACTTTTGCATTTACTAATTTTAGCCAATAATTTATTGTATGGAATTTTTCTTTTGCATTGACTCATTTTTTCTAAGTTTATAATAGAAATGTTTTTCCTTTTAACTTGTTTCATTTTTTAGTTTTACTTAAAGTTTTACTGTTAAAATTAAATTTCAGAAAAGATTATTTTTTTAATTGTTTTTTTAAATTAAAAAATAAAGTTAAATTTTTCAAATCAATATGAATAATATTAAATTTAATACGTCTTGAGTAGTCTCCATCAAAATATTAAATATTTCATCAATTCTTATTAACTGGCAATCCTTAATAAGTAGGAGAAAATTTATCCATAGCAGAATTATGCACAAGCATTTCTGTTGACAACATCCCTCCAGTTTCCACTCTTATGGATAGATTCTGCCATGTCTCATTCAGAAATTATAACAAAGTAGATATTCCAAAACTATAATTTGTTTTCTATCTGCAGGTTGGCATGTTGGGCAGGTGGAGAAAATCCCTTGCAAATAACACAATGGACAAAGCATTTTTGCCTGTAGAAATGAAAGAAATAAAATTACAAAAATAAAAAAAAAAAAATGAAAAGCAGCACTTGCATTCCTTGCTTAATTTAACAAATGCATCTTCATTAGGCAGCATGGAATCGCATACATTTTAACACTTTTATTGATTCAGGAGAAAACAAATGAAAGTGAAAATGAAAGCTGTAGCATTTTGTTTAATGCTAACACATACGCACACTAAAATAATCATAAATCTTTTGCACAGTTACAAACAGAGATTAATGAATGTACATGCATTAAATAAACAAGAATTCATGGACCAAAGATAGTATAGATTACGCATACACTAAACAAACATAAAAATTTAGAATAGACACATTACAAATACAAACAAGCTATACACAAACACACAAGAATAAACACACATACTGAGGCTAAAATATAAATATGCATAAATTTCATACACACTCACACACTAAAACAAAATCAATTCACACTCATTATGAATATGAAATTTTAAATACATTCACACACAGATAAACTGTAATCCATACATATACAGAATCTAAGCTAATATATGCACACTAAACACACACACAGAGATTAGGATGAAAATAGAATTATACAGAAATGTTTGCATACATTTATGAAAAAAAAATTCCTTTATGAAGAAGAAAAAAAAACTTTGTTTTCTTTTCAACTCATTGAGTTATTGTTTGCAATTGATTTCCAGATACAAAGTCAAATTTATCTAAATTCCCATTGTAATTGCAACTTGACTTGTGGACTTTGCCTTCCTCTTCATCTTGCAAGTTTGTGAGGCCTGAACAGTTTCAATAAAATTACTCTGAAAATTGCTTCAGTTTACAAAGTAAAACCTTCCTTAAAACAAACAAATAAATCTCCTTTCTCTCTCACACACACACAGACACACACTTGATATAATTGACCAAATATAAAATGCAGTACATATCCATATATTGTGTTTGTTCCTACTATAAATATTTTGTTAAAGGAATGGGATTTATCTGTGCACCCATTAAATGGAAATTTGGCACAATCTTGAGTTTAAACTGGGAGTTTGATTTATAGATGGAAGCAGAGGACAAAAATAGTTCAGTCTCCTCAGCATTTACCCTGCTGGGGACACAGATGATAGGGATTAACCTTAGCTCTCCCTTATGGAAGAGTAAATGATATGAAAGACAGCCTCTGAGGACTGAACTTAATTAATTAATGTTTCCTGACCAAAAGACCAAAAAGAATTAATTAATAAAATATTAATAAAGGAACTCTTAAATTATAAATGGCTATGTAAATGACAAACTTTTTAAGTAAGTTATTGGTAGACTCTCCCATTGATTTCTAGTGTCCAAGAAGTCACTTCAGAATTGAACATTTATACTATCACCAGAGATGATTTGATTACAGTGGTGAAGGCTTGTGTAAAACTAGCAATACTTCTCAGAAATAATAACAGAAATGGTGCAGTGTGCCACAAACGTTTAAAATTTTCTTTCTTCTAGACTGGCTGCCAGCCAGTGCAAATAGGCACAGATTGCCCTTCTATTTAACTTATAGCTGAAGGATAATGAATCCATGCCTTTTCCAAGTGCATTAGTATGAAGTGAATGAAACAGAACTATCTAAAATTATGAATTTGGCATGAAAATTAAATTTTCTTCACCATTAACTGTACGTACAAGATATATACTAGCTGATGTACCCTGCATTGCCTGGGTGTACATGGCTGCAATTGTATAACGCCCCGTATATCTACACCCCCTCTGTCTGTAAATCTCTGCCTGTATCCCCACTTGCGTGCATCATTCGTTCATTCGTTAGTATATTAAGCCACTCATCTTTTTTATGGCATGTCCTTTACAAGTGTTTGATTGTTCTTAACAAAAGAATTCCATCAATAAAACCTGCTTGTGTGATCATTGCTTGGGGTTAAATTGTTTCAATGTTTTAGATATTCAGTAGATTTCCTATGGCTGTAATAACTTTCAAATAGTATGGCATTGTTCACAAATGTAATTATCAAACAAAAACAGAGATGAAGCATCGGAGCTTGATTGAACTGCAAGTGCAAACACATGAATGCCCCCCACCCTTTTTCTTCACATGTTTACTGTAAAGCTGGGGGTTAATAAGAGGTTCTTTGGGAATTTTCACTTTTAACATCTCAATAATCCTTCTCAAACAATCATTGCATCAAAGGTTGTTTAAATGCCAATTTAGGATGGAATCATATGAAGAAACTATTGCTTAGATAGCAAAAGCTGATTTTGGACCTAGTTTGTGGTAGATTTTGTCCATTAAACTGAAATAATCTAAACCAAGCATTCACACAAGACCATTTGTGTCATATGTAATTTACATGGCAAATTTGGAAAATGCTGGTAAATTTGCAACATATGTGTACAATTTTATCAAAATTCGTCAAGCAATGTGGATGTGCATAAATAACACACACACACATTTTTGGCTTTATAGATACATGATTAATGTAATTTTTTATTATCATTTTTTTATCATCAACATCATTGCTGATCAACAAAAAGTTCAGCAGACATTAATTACAGTCCGCAGAAGTTGAAAACACATCAGACATCAGAAGTTAAGGTGGCAAAAGTTCCCCAGGCATCAGAAGTAAAAGAGAAATTTTAACTAGCTTATATTTGGTTCATTGGGCAAATATAAGTATGAAGGAAAGGGTGACAAGTCTGCTGGTCCTGCTTGGGGAGGGAAAATAACTGAATTAATTAAGAATTCTCATGATCAAGTGGGGACCTAGGGATACTGCTCATCTGAGCACATGACCAGTTCCTTTCACCTATCTGGGTTTAAGGCCAGAGAAATACTGTGTTTTGGGTAAGTAGAGATGGTAGTGCTCATTCCTCTCCAAGTCAAACTACAGCCAATGTCTTCCAACTTGAAGGACTATCTTTACATTAAAAGGAAATTTCCATCCTGACTTTTGACTTCAGTATAGGAAATCAATCCTCAGTAATGCTGTGTCATCACTACACTGGCCGCATACATATGAAACCCAGTTTATCCCATTGTGCCAGGTGACTATTGGTTTGATAAGAAAGCTTACCCACTCTTTGACAGGTTTTGTTTTTAATTATTATGGTTGTCTAACCATCCTCCTCACCAAAAAAGCCTGTTGGTGGGTGAGACTAGTTTAATTACTGATAACCCAACCAGGTGGCTGGTTGTACTTGTTTACATGGTACCAGTATTTCATTTATAACATGGAGGTAATGTAGAGAATCACTTGTTATCATTTCTTAATTTTGTGTTCAGTTAAGTTTAATATTGAACATAAACAAAAAAAATGCAATGCAAATATAGTTTTAGATTTTATTTAAGCTCAGTGCACTTGCAAAATTACTGTTATTTGTTAATATATAATATTTGTAAATCTACCATTCATTCATGCATTGAATATTGCTGTCTCATCTGGTTTGGTTCTTCTGATATGAAATTTTTGATAAAATTCAAGGAATCTGCAATGTTATCAGTCTTGATCTGGCATCTTGGCTTCAATCACTTTCCCACCACCATAACATAGCTTCCTTATAACTTTTCTATAAATATTTTCATGTTAAGTGTTCAGATGAGTTTTCCTATTTGGTGCCTCAAATTTAAAAATTTAGCTTTTGTTCATGGATTTTTCAAGTTGGAATTGTAAAAGCAATAATAGCACAATGTGCTATATGGCACAGTAGAGTAATTGATAGCGACTCAGATTGAGGAATCAGAGAACTGAGTTTGAATTCCATTCAAATCCATTACATTCACTTTCATGCTAATACCCTTGGAAAAGGTAAGAATCCTCTTCTTATCCCCCCAGCCATGGGTAAATAGCAGGACAAACTGGGTTCTGTAGCCTTGGATGGCAACTGGTATACCGCAGAAAGAAATGGCAACATACTCTGGGAAAAAAATCTGCCTCGTCAGTCATGTATCAAAAGATACATGATCACCTAAGCATGTATCACGCATGGCACATAACTGACAAAAAAAAAAGAAGAAATGATCTACTTGGAGTGGACTGATTTAAAATACAACAGACACCAACTGCTCTTATATATATATATATATATATATATATATATATATATATAACCAAATGGGTAAATATAGGTAGATGTATGAGTGAGCAATCATATACAAATACATATAAACACTCTATAGTGTAAGAAAAAACAGTAATCAATATTAAATGATGGAGTTATTTAATATATATTAAGAAATATACATAATACCTTACATTGATTTTATATATATATATATATATATATAATAAACACTTTCTGGTTGTCAGATCTGAAAAGGTAATTTAATTTATTGCCTCTTTTATCCTCAAAAGTCCCAATGCATTTTCCTTACAGACAGTTTTGTTTTTCATTCTGACCTGAAGACTCTGAGAACAAACAGATGTTGGCAGAATGCATCGTTTATAAGCTTTTCCACTTCTGTCACATCATCTCCACTTTTGCTTTGGGTACTATTACACATCCTACAAGCACAGATATGTTAATATTTAAATATGCTGTCATTTGTTAATGACATAGGTAAACTAATATCTATATTTAGATATTACATATGACATGCAATATTTATCTATTTCTATTGACTAAATGTGTGTAGGATACAGTAATATGTGAGAAATGAACATGAGTAAAAAGTATGTCAGTGAACATTAGTAGAAATTGGGCTCATTCTACTGATTACTTGAGAGTTGCTACCATACATAATGTGATGGTTAACAATCTTGTGTTGTAGATTAATTCTCAAATGTAATGAACACCATCATCACTGGGTATCCCATGACATTTTTTTTTACCAAAATTGGTAAATAACTTCATTGCCTATTATGGGATGGCTAACAAACCTGTTTTACAGACCATTTTGCTTGATGTGCCCTTGTGCCAGACTAAGCTGAGTAAGTAATTATTCCACTGTCTTTGGAGTAAGAGAAGTGTAGAATAGGTAATTAGGAACACAATATATGTATAAGTTTTGTTATTTACATTATTTATACACAGATTATTCTGCTCATCTTTGCTGTTATCACATTTTGGTTATTTTGCTCTCAAGCCATCATCAGGTGCTTATTGATCTAGGTAGCTTTCAGATAGGGGGTGGTAGCACCTGTTAGGGTCTCAATTATAGGCAAATAGTGAAGCCCCAAACAAAAATCAATAGAACATTTTCATAATAACATGAGCAGCAATACATTTTTATAGCAAAATTACAATCAATGCAATGCTAAAAAATATACATTTTTTATATTAAAATTACCAACAATACATCTTACGGTCTACAAACTATATATCTAAAAAATATATTTTACCCTGAAAGTATAAAATTATGTACAAAATATCTGTAGTTGAAGCTGTAAAATTATGCACAAAATTTTTAGATTTCAGCATTAAATAACTCATAGAGGTTAATATGCTACAAACAAAATCAACCAACCAACAACTTTCAGGTAATTTCAAAACTTAACTATTTATTTAATCTACAGGGGGAGATTATTCTTCTGCTGCCCATGCCTTGGAATATCTTGTCTAGTTTTTATTTAGTTGCTGTTTGCCCCATTTCAACTGTGTTCAAGTACACGCTGCCCAGCCCAGGTATTGAACTCATAATTACTGTGTCTCCAATGACACAATAGCCTAATGGTTTGTGAATTTTGTGACATAGTAATTTTGAGCTCAATCCCTGGGCCAAGCAGTGTGTACTTGGACTCAGTGAAAATAGGATGACCAATAACTCAGCAGTATTAAGAGAAGAAGACAAGGCATCTTTTTCTGATTCCAAGTGTACAACTCTTTTTTTGTTTCCATTTTTCTCAAAACTTCCTCATTGCTTACATATTCTGTATTCTCAGCATTATTCTGTTGTCTCAAGTCTCTTCATCTGTGAGGAAGACTAGGCTGTACTTAGTAAATATTTAGCATGACACTTGCTTTATTAAAAGTTCTTGGCATGATCAAGAAAACCTTTCAATTCACCCCCACCAAAATCTGATATTTTGTTAAATTTTGAGAAGTAGATTGGGCATCTTTTTATAGAATTGCAAGCAATCATGTCTTGTTACTATTGCTAGTGATCTGATCTTACAAGCTGCTCCATTGTTATGTCCTTGAACCATACTAAGCTAAGCTTAGTCATTAGTTGTGTGGCTGTATTAGTGTGATGAGTCATAACCCAGTCTCACAAGACAATGTTTGTAAGTTTGATCTTCATTTCCTACCTCCCACTTGTGGCTAGACTGAGCGAGCACAAATAAATCAATAAGTTCATCACATAATTAACTGACTTTTGATCTGAAATTTTCATTCTATAAGGTCTGATCTATGTGGTTACAAGTCATCACTGAATTAATCTCCTTCCTTGGCAATGCACTTACATTGAAAAATAAATGTTTTTTATGTACCTAGATATTCATCACTGAATTAAGTGCATTGCCAAGGGAGAAGATTATGTTGAAAAATAAATATTTGTTGTGTAAAATAAATGATTATTCATCATTAGTCTATAGACTTACTGATGCACTTACATATTCTTCATTGCCTTAAGAGCATTATGAAGGAAGGAGATTAAATTGAAAAATAAATGTTTTTGATGTACCTAAATATTCACCACTGAATTAAGTGCATTGCCAAGGAAGGAGATTATGTTGAAAAATAAATATTTGTTGTATAAATTCATCATTAACCTAAAGACTTATTGATGTACCATGTAAGTATTTTTAGAATTGATTACCTTGGACTCTGTTAAAATTCAGAAGAGCTACAGACTCACTTGTTAGTGTTTTGTTGTAGCTGTTATCTGTGACCATGTTTTCATCAGTCTTAGATTGTTCACTGGGTAGGATGGATGGGAATTTCCCTTGAACATTGAATTACCCATTGTCTGTCATCTAAAATTATTTTTTTTTTTTTTTTTGTGTGTGTGTAAAAATAATGATCAAATCAGATCTTGGTTTGCTTTTTTTTTTAATATTTTGTTTTTTCTTCTTTTAACATAGTATTTTTTTTTCTTTTTGAACTTTGATTTCTTGACTCATTTTTTTTTTTTAGGTTCTTTAGTTTTCATTTTCTCTTATTTTAGTTTTTCTCCTTTTTTCTAGTGTTTGTCCTTTTTTAGTCTTTTCTTTTTTCTTACATTTTTTTTTCTTTTTTCTTTTCTATTTTTACTTTTTGCTGTTTTTTGGGGTTTTTTTTCCTTTAAAAAATTTTTTTTAGAGTTTGTCTCTTACTTTTTAGATTCTTTTTGGTCCCAATTTGTTTTACTTTCCTCGCTGAGAAAAAAATGTATTCGTAATATGAAATAAATTTTGTTAAAGCCAAACAAATTCATCTCTATTGCTACTGTATGCATTTTTGATGGCAACAAACATTTTTCATTGTCTCAGCCAGAAAGAGAATGAAAAATCCTCTCAATTGCAATATGGCTTGATTCCAAATGAATAACTAATTTCATCAAGAACAGGATAGAAATCATTTGAAATTAGATGATTCTGCCTGAGCATTCTGTTTGTGAAAAGAGGTTTTATTGGTTTATTTCTGTCAGTCAAAGCATTTGAATCATGGGTGGTCAGTCAAGTCACTGAGGGTGGCTCATGTCAACCATTCAATTGTGATTATTCACGAAAAGGTTTTTGTTATTCTAGCTTCTCATAAATGTCAATATATTGATTACTTATAAATCAACAACAATGCACAGATCAGTCGTTTTTTCTTTCTTTTTTTTTTCACTTGTTTCAATGCCACACGTTCTACTTTCTGTTAGGCTGTAATTCAGTTGAAGACAATGTATGAATGCTTAGTCTGGGGCAGACAGTACAACTTTTCAATTTGGGATTTATCTATTTTAATAGAACCTACTTTATATATATATATATATATATATATATGTGTGTGTGTGTGTGTGTGTGTGTGTGTGTGTGATAGTAAAAAGGTTGCCCATGTATGCTTCTTATATTATGTAGATATAGTAGGCCAAAGAACTACTAGATTTTATCAGTAATATAACACTTGCAGAAAAAAGAAATTCTTCTCCAAAATATCGAACATCATTTTTTATTTCTCAATGAGGAAGGACACAAGCATTCTGATTTTTAACATCTTTTTCCATCATGCTTTCATTTGGACAAAAAAACAAAACCTACTAATATACAATAAATATTATTAGTTTTATTATCAACATTTTTATTTTTTTTTTAAATCTCCCAAATCTCTTTCATTAGCCTACTATATCTATAACTTGGAATGAGAAATCAGAAAGCCAAGTTTGAATTCCAGTTGAGTTCATTACATGTATTTATGCAAAAATACCTTTTGATATGAATCCAACTCCTCACACAGCTATGGGTAAAATAGTAAGACTTGTATCTGGAAAAATGATTCTCCTCAAAATTGTTAATGCAATATTCATTCAAAAAGACAGAATCCAAAATACTTTTTGGCTTTAAATAACCCACAAAGGGTTGATGATTCATAAAAAAACAAATCAATCGTCAAAGTAGTAAGCAAGTGCATAGAGAGACTAATTGTAAGTCTACAGGATTATGAATACATAAATACTATAATTGTGTGTGTGTGTGTATGATGTTACTCTACTTATTGTACTATTTAGTTCATGCCACATTGACTGATAAACTTCTACAACAAAAAATTCTGAAATTGCCATATTAGTAAAAAACGCACTCACTTAAATTTTCAAAAAAATTCAACCTTAGTGTTGCAACTGCACGCGCCAAAAGTTTGTATCCGTTATCAATAACACATTTTAAAAAAAACATATTTCGATTCACATTATATTTTTTTATCTCTGATGCTACCTGAATTTTACCAAAAACAAAATAATTTTCATGCCTGAAGATGACTGAATGTACAGTCGAAAGTACTTGCATATTTAAGAAAGACCTTATTTTAAAAAAACAAGTATCATAACATTCATTGAGTGATTAGTAGGTTAATGCATCTTTAAAATTTTGTTAGCGAAGGGATTTCATCATTTTATATCATTAACTTTACTAATTTACTTTTTGTATGAATGATTCATTGTAACATATATATATATATATATATATATACTGACAGTGGACAAAGGACTGTTAGACAGCCATGGCTCAGGTATAAAGACCATCTAAAGAGTAACCTCTCAGCTGTCAATGTGTCTCGTACTAACTTTGAGTGAGTTATGCTGGATAAAAATAACTGGAAATATTTGTGCCGGCATGGTATCAGAAATTTCAAAATCAGTCATATTGACCAGCTAGGAAACAAAAAATGTCAGTAAATATCCTTGTTGTTGCACAATATGTGAACTTGTATGCAGATCGCAAGCACGACTGAAGTATCACATATGACACAAACATGAAAATTGAATGAACTTGTCAGATCTTCATACATCGAAATTAACGGGAGAGTCCATGATGATCATCATATATACACACGCACACACACACATATATGTGTGTATATGGAAACAGGAATCAACACTGTCCAGTGAGTGTCAGTTTTACATTTCGGGCAATTTTCAGACTGTGTCACTACTCCTTTAACAACCTCTATATATATGGCGACTGGGGGTGGGGGATTAAGGGAAGTGAGCAAACCAGCCTCTTCGCATTTCTTTTGTTTACTGTATTTTAGTTTATTAATAAAATAACTTGTCTTAAATATGGGTTTGATATTAGAAATTACTAACTTTGAACATATATTATAATTCAAATAATATATCTATCTAACTGAACCCTGTGGGGTGTGAAATTATCTGCGATTAAATAGTCTAAAGTATGATGAATAGGACAGTGGTTTCTTTCCCCTACAAAGGAGGATGCAAGTTGGTACATTGCCAGAAAACATATTTTTTCTAAGACTTCTAAACACATAGGCAGGTAATTTACTCAAACATGTGTATCCGCTTCTTCTATGTCAATGTCCTTTGAGAACATGAGTGATCATAGCTCTCCACAGCCTCCTATATTTTGTAGCTCTTAGCAACTTTTGTCACTTTGCCAAAACTCCTGCCTCCTTATTCTGCCATCCATTTACACAATCTCATCAGGTGGGTGGCCCAATACCTTCCCCTGTTCCTCTTGCCATTGATATGTCCTGTTAGTGTCAAATTCTTCAAGCCCTTTTTCCTCATATGACAAAAAAATTCAGCTTTTTCTCTTTCTGACTGAGTATAAGAGTCCTTTTTGTTTACATTTTCCTTTAGACTTCTTCATTGCTTATGCACTCTGTCAATAGAATTCTCAGCATCTTTCTGTAGAACCACATTTCTGGTGGCTCCACTTTTCTCTTCATCTGGCAAGAGATTGTCCAGCATTTATATAGGAGTGTTGATATTACATAGCAGTTCAACATTCTTTTTTTTGGTTTGAACAAAATTTTATTTTAAAGTAATAAGAAATAATAATAGATTAAAAATAAAATATATTCATTTCTTAGCAATTTTGACCATATATATATATATATATATATATATATATATATATATATATATATATATATATATTGTAGTGATATGTAAATGACTGCCTTAATAAGCAGAGCTAAGTCACAGAGACTATATAAGTATCCGACCTTTATGTGGGGATGGGGCAAAATACAATACGGGAGATTAATGATTACTGATGGACTGAGAAAAAATTAAGGAAGTCACATTTCATTATTTATTTTTATATATGACAAATTAGAAATATCATTGAAGCCCTAATGGATGAAACGTGTTACAAAAACATTTTCAGTTTGTCAGGTATCTTTTCTTTCAAAGCTGTTCTTGATATATAAAAATATATATATTGTTACCTCATATATATATATATGTATATAAAAGAAAAACATAAAAAACATTGGTGGAACCAACTGAGGACTTACCAAAAGAACTAAAACCCTAATCCAGAAAAAAGAAAAAGACCTAAATGTTAACATCTCCCTACTCAGTAAAATAAAGTGCTCAATGTCCAGATTACCTAGACAGATCAAAAAGCACAAAGGATGGCCTGAGTCTTAACTCAAGTTTCATGTTAAAGTGATGTTCAGATAACTTGAACCTATATATATATATATATATATATATATATATATATATATATATATATATATATATACTGTGCAAAATTAGAGTGAAAACTAAAAAAAAATGTGTTTTTACAACAAAATGTTACACAAAAGAGAAAAATAGTTTTCATTTTTTAATTCAGCACCAAAAATATATAAAAAATCATCTGAAATAACAAACACAATTTCTTTTTATATATGTAATGGGTGTGATTGTGCAATGAATGTATTCTTTATTCAAAACTGTCTTTGATTTGAGGTCATGAATTAACATGTTCTCTCATCTTCAGTGACATTGTATACCGATTCCACAATATTTTGCCATACTTCTCTGTCCTCTGCAAGTTTGCAGATTTTTTGCAGATCTTCCTTGATTGTGAACTTTTCCAAAGGAAAAGTGGGATCTTTCTGATTTGTTCTTTGAATGTCTCTATTCAGTGTTGTGACTATGGTGGTTCTTGGATGACCTCTGAACTTTTTGAAGTCAGCTTTTTCAAAGTAAAACTCCATGGCTTTGTTAGCTGAGCATCCTGAATCTATTTGCAAAATATGTCCAAGAAGTTTCCTTCTTGCTTTCAAAATAAACAAAGACAAATGAAATTATTGACATCTGCTGTACAAGTTATTGTTGGAGATATTATGAGGGTACCTTTTTCCCTATCAAAATTTGAAGTTGTTGTTTTTTCAGTATGCAATGTCTTAAAT
The DNA here is from genome assembly GCA_963932145.1 of Acanthosepion lycidas. NCBI lineage: Eukaryota > Metazoa > Mollusca > Cephalopoda > Sepiida > Sepiidae > Acanthosepion > Acanthosepion lycidas. Next base: position 117,860,258 of record OZ010582.1, on the reverse strand, counting down.
AAGTAGTTACTGTGAATCAGTAACGAGAGCAACCATTACCTACTCCGCGATAAATATAAATGATCTTCCACTCAGTGATACTGTCAGCCCATTTTGCTTCCTCTGTCTTCATCTTCTTTTTAAGGTGGTACCTTGTAGAATGGTAATGGAAAGATTGTTAGGTCTTATGACATGTCCATACCATTTTCAACTTTCTTTTCTTGATGGTGGTTATAGTGTCTCCTATGAGGCCTGTTTCTTGGCTGATGGTGTCTGACACTGAGTCATTTGTGATGCCGTCAATGGTTTTATAGCATCTCATTTCTAGTGCTTGAATTCTTTGTTGTAATTCTGCATTAAATGACTAATATTCAAAGGCAAATAGAAAGATTATCTTGTTTATGTTTGCTAATTACTGAATAACTCCTACAAATGGTAGTGAAAAAAAGCGAGAAGGGAAAACTAAACATCAATTGTAAGAAGACAGAATGCATTAACGTCAGCAAAAGGGACAGCCCAACAATCAACTTACAAATTCAATTATGTGCCATGTGTGACACACACTTAGGCAATCATGTATCTTTCGATACATGACTGATGAGACAGATTTTTTCCCACAGTAGGTTGCCATTTCTTTCTGTGGTACACCAGTTGCCATCCAAGGCTATAGAACCTGGTCTGTCCTGCTATTTACCCATAGCTGGAGAGGAGAAGAGCATGTAAGTGAATGTAATGGATTTGACTGGAATTCGAACTCAGCTCTCCAATTCCTCAATCTGAGCTACTATCCATTACTCCACTGTGCCTCCTAGGTACAATTACAAATTGGAGATACTAAAATCAAGCAAGTAAAATAATTTAACTATCCAGAAAGTGTTTTAACAGAAGACTGAAAGTGCAACACTGAAATCCTTAGGCTCATTGGGATAGTGAAAGATACCTTTCAAAAGTTAAACAAAATATTAAAAAACAGGAAAATTTCATTAGAAACAAAGAAAAGAGTACTGAACTGTTATGTAATATCAGTCCTTCTTTATATGGCAGCAGAATGCTGAACCAACTCTACACAGATGAAGAAGAAACTTGAGGTGATAGAAATGTAGTTCTAGAGAAGGATGTTGAGAATATCATGGACTAAACATGTGAGCAACAACAGAGTTTTAGAGAAAATGGAAATAATAAGGACCCTTATACTTAACACCAGAAGGAGATAATTGAAATTGCTCAGGCACATAATGAGGAAGGAGATATTAGAAAATTATTATTAATATTGAAGTAGATATTGTCCAATAATTATCGAAGGTCAACTCAAAATTTTGTAAATTTTGAATACTTCATCAGGACTCACAAGTGTCTCAATGAGTGATTAAAAAATTACAAAGCTCAATAAGTATTGAATGTTTTATTTGTACTTCTATTTTATATATATATATATATATATATATATATATATATATATATAAACACACACACACACACACACACACACCCACACACACACACTGTATATATTCATGCATCATGCGATTTTTGGAGACCTAATTTTGAAGCTAATTAAAAAAATTTGTGTATGTACTGTTGTATATATCTATTTACTGTAGTAAAAAAGCACAGCTGTATTTAAAGTAAACAGGATTTTGATAAAAACAGACGTTTGACTTAACTGTATCCAATAATAGTGCACGTAATGTTCACATATTAGTATCATATTATAAAATACAAACATAGCGAATATGCATCTTATCCATTGTTTACGTTTATAAGATATTTAGCTGTTTATGGTTCTTTCATTTATGGCTGTATGAGTTTATGCAACGAGTATAGCGTTACTAATGATACTTTCATCATTCTCTTACTTATTTAACTAGAAAATGGGATAAAGAGGTAGAGGAAAAGAGGTTAGTATATTCTAGTTCAGTCTCTCAAAAAAGGAACTTACATGATAAAATCATTTTTTATAAATAAAAATTTGGAGGATTGTGCATATGTATGTATGTATATATATATATATATATATATATATATATAAAAGGCAGGATGTGTGTGTGTGTAACGAATGCACGGCCGAAATTTTCGACAAATTTGCACCAAAATTTACATGCACATGCTCCAAGTTAGTGGAAAGGCCAAGACTGACTTTGCATTTCCCAACTCCCATCGATAGTGGAAATAATTGATATTTTCATGGTTCTACGGCAGTTTTCATGTAGTTTGCGGCCTTTTTGTATTGGCCAGAGTGAGAGCCAATAGCTGGCTGCCATGAATAGGCAGGAAGATTCTATTGGCCAGCGTGTGAGCCAACAGCTGACTGACACGAATGTTAACTAGCAAGTGGGAAAAATTTAAATCTGCATGGCACTTTACTCCAATTGGCTCATTTGCTTGCTTAAAATCAACGTTGATTCTGATTCTGCAAAACTGGGTTGGATGTGAAAAAGTATTTGTTGTTAACATTCTTTTTTCATTTGGCTTTTCCAGTTATGAGTCCTTTTTTAAAGCTGATTGTTTTGTGTTCATTTGTTTAGTTCTTTTTTCGTAACAGATTTAATGTTTAGTATAGAGCTTAGAAAAATTTGCAGTGCGAGATAAGCAAGAAGTAAGGCATGTAGCAACATCAGCATGGCAAAGGGCACTCCTTTAAAGGCAAGGAAGGGCAAAAATATTGCTGTATGAGTCGTACGATTTTTGAATCAAGCACAGGCAACGTCAGGCCATGCTGCTAGTGGATATATATATATATATATATATATATATATATATATATATATATATATACACATACACAAGCTGGAAAATATTTTGCCAATGAACCAGTATCATCAGAAAAATAAAGAACAAGGTGGAGAATCTTTGCTGCAATCATTTGAGCAAAGCAGCAAACCACATAGGTTCTCTATTGCAATGTGAGTAAGACAGAATATATCACTGCTTACTCTGAACCATCCGAGTTGAAGGCACTCAATAATACATTCATCAAAAGAGTTGAGGACTTCAAATATCTTGGATCTCGCATAATGGATTTCCCAAAAAGATTTCAACATCTGCAAAGCTGTTGCATGGGATGCATGTAACAAACTTCAGAAGATTTTACGCTCAAACCTTCCATCCTCTTTAAAAGTCCAAACACATATTTAACCAGAACTACTGTATAGATCAGAAACTTGGTCATTATGTAATTCATTTTGAAAGATGACTGGATGGAACACATACAAATCTGCTTAGAAAAATCAACAACATCAGATGGAGATCCCAAGAAATCCTGAGCACAATCTCTCTTAAGGTCAAACAAAAGCAATTACAGTTTGCCGGCCACTGCCACCAAGTGGACCTGTGTGTTTGTGGGGTGGAGGGGGGGCATCTCATCTTACATTTATGGCATCCTTCTGGAGGTGTCTTCTCATGAAAGTTGACTTTTTTAGACACTATGGCTCGGTACATAGGGTTGGACATTGGTGATCTGCGGACAGCAATGCGGGACAAAGAAGTGTGGAAAGGGATTGTTAATGGAATTCCAACCAACCATGGTGGAAGGGCTCAAAGGATAATAATGATGATAAAAGAACAAGAACAAAATCATTAGTAAAGTAAAACACAATTTCTATATGTCCCGGTGGAACTCATGAAGAAATATAGTTTTAATGTACGCTATATTTATGGAATAAAGTGCTCAATATCAGAGATAGAGTGTATGTTAATATAAAAGTGAACATTGAAGTCAACACTCAGAGGTGACAGACTGTTTATGCTAAATGCAATGATCAGAAAGCATATGGCTTAATGATTGCATTTAGCATGAAACAGTCTGTCACCTCTGAGAGTTGACTTCAATGTTCACTTTTATATATATATATATATATATATATATACATACATACACAAATTACACTATATACATACACACATTACAATATATATATATATATATACACACACACACACACACACACATACATACATACATTACACTATATGTATACACATACATATATATATATATATATGCATTACATTTTGTATATATGCATTACATTTTTTATATATATATATATATATATGCATTACATTTTTATATATATATATATATATATATATGCATTACATTTTTATATATATATATATATATATATATATATATATATGCATTACATTTTATATATATATAATATATATATATATATATATATGCATTACATTTTATATATATGCATTACATTACACTTGGCCAATGATGGGTAGGTCAGGCTATTTCACTTATAGTTGGAGGTTTTGAATTAAAAGTTTTCCTTTTCCTAGACTGGTTGCCAAAGAAGGCTATAGGACCCAATTTGTCCTGCTATCCAACCCATAGCTTTTGAAAATAGATGAATTCATACTTTTCCCAAAGGTATTTGCACATAATTTGACTGTAACAAACTTGACTGGAATTATATATATGTACATTTCATTTTATACTATTTTATAATTTGTGAAAAATGTGTCGCAACATAAAAGATGATATAAATTTGTAAGCAGCAATCCAGTTTAACTGAAGATATTTAGATGATGTATTTCTTGTCATTTCTTTTTGTACTTTTCTTACAGAATTTTCAAATACTCTAAATTCCTTCCTGATTCCTAGTCAATTATACTAACAATAATCTTAAAACTAAATTTCTATAACAACTGCTAACCTCACAGTAAAACCGAACACTTGAATCCAAGTTTGCAAAGAAATTTTCATCCATTATTTATTTACATTGTAATTTTTATTGAGTGATCTTCAAAAAACACTCATTCAACTCATTTCCATTGATCTTCATTGTGATTTTCCTTGAACACTCCAGCTACAACTAACAAAAAAGGAATTTCTTTGAATGTTTCTTTAAAAATGGATGTAAAATATCTTTTAGCAAAGTTATCCAATATTAATGACTTAAATATTTTCTCATTCAATCAACACCCCTCTCCTCTACCCTGCCACTTAAATCTGAATACTCTTGTCATTTATTCAAATTTCTAGATCCATTGTTTCAGCAATTTTTATTGTAATATTTTTCAATCCTGTCATTGTCTAAGAATTATTTAGTAACCAGTAACAAAGATGTCTTGTAATTTTTATTTATTTTTTGTTGGCTTTGAGAAATTATCAGTTGATACTTAATCCCGATTCAAACACTAATTAATATGCAGAATATTTAATAAAACCATACAGTAGTTGCTCTAAAAATAATATTTCCTGTTTTACTATGTTGGCTCACAATGTCAGTAGCAGATGTTAGTCATATGGCAGTGGAGGGTAAACCTTTTTCTCCCAGTCATATATATCATTTGTTTTTTTGTTTTTTTTTTACCATGTTAGAGATAGCAGGTGTGTGGCAGTCTGACAAAATGACATGAAAGTGAATATGGAGCAGAGGTGTGGTATTAAATTCCTCCATGAACTTAAATTTTAACTCTTTGATATTCATCAAAATTTACTGAATATTTGCGGAGACCAAATGATGTACATGTGAACACACTTGGGTAGTAGGTAATGCATCTTGATAGTGGAAGCAGTGATTTGTATGGCACTTCACATTTACAAATGGGAAATACAGGCTCTTGTTTATCAGTAGTGGTGACAAATTCTTGTGTTCCCTGTATCTGCGGCGCATTCTGTGGAAATACAAGAGGAAGCATTACTTTCAGAGCATCTGTCATATTTTCAAATTTAATACTTGAACCTTCAAATAGGCTCAACAACATTAATATACATGTGCATAAATTATTCAAGCTAACATCCTCATTTTTTTTTGCTACTAGCTTTACTGGCTTGTGTGAATAGTGTAATAGATATGGTTCCAGAATGTTGAACAAGAGTGCCATGTTCAAATTCTGGACTAGCCTGGTATGTTCATTTTTACTTAAGTACCTTAGGAATCTACCTCATCTCCACCCAGCTATGGGTTAAATAGTCAGGTAGACTCATCTCTCTATCCTTGGGTGGCAACCAGTTATAGAATGCATGCTAGCCCAAAATGGCAAACCTTATATACTGTTCAGGACTTTGACAACCCAAACTGAGTATAGGTGGCTTGAACCCTATAGACATGGAATCCTGATAATGATGGATTGTCTTTTTTAAGTTTGAAAAAAAAAAAAAACATGAGAAGATGTCACTCTGTTGCCAAATTCCTTGGCTTCAGCTGATTGAAACATTGTTGATAAGTTACTGGTTGACCTGTTGAGATCTGTCCCATGTTCTTATCCCTTAATACTTTTTCCAAGAAATGATACTACTACTGTGTCCTTCCTGAAATAAAGTCAAATTAGATGAGGAAAAGAAACATAAAAAATAATCAATTGTTTATTCTGTGATGCAGTGTTGAGGCCTGAGGAATTGCCAATAAACCAAAAGAAGCCAGAGATAACATGCAATGCAACACAGAAATAAAACTCTGAATTTTAAACTATGGAGAAATCAACAGGAAACCACTTTACTACCTTTCCAAGCCTGTTCTTTTATTGTTCTTTCTCCTCACTATAGTCTTCTCATTCTGTTCCATCTTAGTGTCATTATCTCCTTCCTTGCAGTGAAATCATAAAAATAACATGGCAATTCACAGATAAATAAGAAAAAGAATCTGCAGAGAGTCTTGATTGTCTATGAAGGAACATGGAATTAAAAAAATTACTTTATTTGTGTTGTCTGGAATTCCAACATAATGTATTGTTTTTCATCTATGATTGTTGGATGTTTTTTGTCTAAGTTTTTGAGATGAGAAATTATCATTATAGACTAATTAAAACTGAGAACTTTGTATACCAACCTGATATTGAATATATATATCAGCCATGTTCAGAAGTTTCAAGCACCTTTTAATAATTAGAGACTGAATACAGAGTAGGAAGTTGTCTTTAAATTAAAAAGACTGCTGAAATCTTTTGCAGAAAATATCTTTCTTGGGAATCTACAAGAACTCACTGACAACTAGGCCTAGAATTACTGCTTTTAATTTAGTAACACAATACATTCATAGAGCTAAATTATCTATTTATATTGTAAATATCTATTTTTATCTAACTATTTATGTTGTAAATATAAAGTAATTAATGAGGAAGTCAGAATGAGTTACTTTTGTAACAGACAGGAATGACATCCAGTTGAAAAACTTTCAAAATAAATGAATTCAACACATGTATGTGTTTTTATCTATTTTCATACAGAAAAAACAATGCACAGAAATGGAAAGAAAAATATACTGATGCAATTAGCTGTGTTTGATATGCCACATGGTCTGGTGAGAGTAAAAGGTTGGTTGACCTAGAGATTAAATCTCTCAGGAGGGAGAGTGAAACGTATTTTGTCACTATGGTATCCTGTGGGTAAAGACAGAAAAAAAAGAGAGAAAGGGTTTTTATATCATTTTCTTTTATGCAGCTTTATACAACACCACCTTGTGGGCATTAAGAGAAGTCTCCTGGCAGACAAGGTGGGGTAATCCAATACCTCACTGACATTATATCAAACAGTAAATTGATATTGATAATGAAAAGCCTGAGTAAGATATGAGAGGCAAAAGTATGAAATTAGACAATTTTAGACATAGAGAAATATTTTGAGTGCATATAAAATAAAACTGTTTTCTGTTGGCCAAATTGGCCTTCAAAAAAAAATAAAACCAAAGAAATAGCAAAGTTTTGTTGGTTCAAGACACCAACAAAAAGTAGTGATGAATTTATATTTGGACTATTTTCTTCACCTTTGTTGTTATCACGTTTCGGCCATTGTGCTCTCTGGCCTTCATCAGGTGTATATCAATCTGGGTAACCTAGAGGAAATTCTGAACTGAACCCTTTATTTAATTCTTTTTGCCCACTTTTACTTGATTTTACACTAGCCCTTTAATTTTATCATAAATTTGACCTGGTCACTGCAAGTAGGAAAACCTTATCATTATCATTTTCTCTTTTGGTACCTTAGCACTTGTTTAATTTGTTTAATTTAATACTGACTTTGTATCATTTGCTTTCAAAAATATTCTTCACTTGATCTATAAATGTTGATTATTTTTGAATTGTTGCTTCCAAGCAATTAACAAAATTTTACATTTTTATATAAAAAAAATCATAAATACACACAAGACCTAAGATGAAATCCTCATCTTAGAATTTTAAAGAATGTTTTTAAGAAAGATAAAAAAAAAATTTTTTTTCATATAGTTCTTCATAACTTCCTATCCTTTGAAAGAAAGGTTTATCTTTTCACCATCCCTCCCAGTCCCAGTTCAGCCATCTATTTACATAAACTTGTTCTTGCCTTCACTATGTCCTGTGAGCTTTCTTTCCTTATTATGTGTCCAAAGAATTTCAACTCACTCTTTCTGATGCTAAGTAGAAGTGTCATTTTTGTTTTCATTTTCCTTAAAGCTTACTCATTAATCACATGCTCTGTCCATGGTATTCTCAGCATCCTTCTGTAGAACTACATCTCAAGTCTCTTCTTTAATTCCGAGGAGATTGTCCGGTATTCACTACTATATAAGAGAATTGATATTACATAGCAGTTTAGCACTCTTTTCTTTGTTTCTGATGAAATTTTCTTGTAGTTTTACCTTTTCTTTAGCTTTTTAAAGGCATTTTTTGCTGTTCCAATACATCTTCAGATTTAAATGTCACATTTTCTGTCAGCTGTTAAAACACTTCCTAGATATACGATACATAATTAGTGTATGTAGATTTTTCTAATGTTAAGAATATTTTTCCATGCCAGTTGAATTATTTATTCCTATTCATGCCTTTACCAAGGCTATTAGTGCAAAGTGAATGCAGATTATATCAAACAGATTTTGAACAGCTTGTCAATTCCATTCTCTGTGTTGTTCACAACTTGGCTTCTGCCTTTCCCACATCTGATATGTTTTTTTTATAAATAAATGTTTATATAGTTGTATATAATTAAGATGTTTTAGTATATACAGTGTCATATAAAGAGATGTTTCCTCAGAAGTCAGCACTACCTATTCTGTGTCCCTCATTGAGTCACTACATCTTATAGACTAATTCTTAGCCAAGTTTCAGCCATTAAGCTGGCTACAAGATATAGTCACCAGATTTATAGTAACAGATATTCAAGTGAGGAAAATACTTACTTCAGTTCTTAGTAGATAAGTAAAGTTATCATTTTTCAAGCTGTTCATTAATAATTGGGAGATATGACTAGGTTTGGAGCTCTGGCAAGGTTGATAACAGGGGTAATAAATTTCAGCTGCATCTCTCTCAGCAATTAATAATTAACCCATTTGTTAACTCTCTTCATCAACCACTGTGACAGGTGAGTGATGATACATTTTGTTAAAATATCTAGTGATAGGATAAACAAAGCACAGGGAGGGTTGGATTCATGCCTTTTTCGAATGCACATCTGAAGGGAATTCAAACTTCATATGTTTTGTAAATTTTTTCAAGATAGATGATTACAGAGTAAGAGGCACGGTTTATGGGGATATCTAGGGAAGATAACAGTTAACCCTAGACTAAGATTGTAGTGATCGTAGAAGCACCCTCTTGGTAGTTGTTTCCACAAAACACGGGTTTGTGGTAAAAAGCTACTTGAGTAGAACTTACATCTCACAAAGGGAATGAGGGTGATCTGCTACAATGGGTGTGGCATGGTGGGTTTTAGCCTTTACGGTTAGAACTGGTGGAACTAAAGAATGTAATTTGTCCGAACACTTTCCATTAAAATTGCAATAGTGCTATTAATATTAACGGCTATACATCCAGAATTTCCACAGATAATTTTTTATCCTAAATTTAGTTAATTTGTATTTGCTAATTGGTGTAAATATTTATGTTCAGTTTAAAGCTTCTTTTAATACCTGATTTTTAGTGTTTCCTTATTGATTTTAAATTTTATGATTTATCAGTTGATTCAAATGTAAATATGTAAAATTTGGATGATTCAAAGATTTTTGGAAGACATCTCCCTTTAAAATGGTCTGTTTTCTCACTACTCAATGGCTGACAATTCCTTCTGTTGAGAGAAATGATGGTAGTAGTAGTAGTAGTAATGTCATGTCATATGGCAGACTGACCCTTCTTTCAAACAGCCGAAACTTCACTGATGCAATCTTTCTTTCTCTTTTTTAGTAGCATGAAAGAAAAGATTCACTTGTCTTAATAAATTAAATGAAAAAAAAAAAATTAGCCCTGGTTATTAAAATAAATTGATATCTATTTAGTTGACTGTACTTGGAGGTTTACAACAAAATATTTGTTTAATATATAAAATATTTATAAGAATGCTTAGCAATTTTCAGAATTCTTATGAAATTTTTATAACATTTCAAAGTGACAACATTTGCCAAAGTCTGTTCTTTTATATTCAATATTCTTCTACCACCCAAGAAATTCATTTGTTTAAAAATTTTAATTTAAATCTTTTTGCACTAGATTAAGAAAAAAATTGTTTTATTTTTCTCTTTATATTGATCTCTTTTTTTTTTTTTATAAGAAATGATTTCCTCAATTCAAAATATAAACTACTTTGCCTGCAAAAATAACATACTAATAAAATGCACTTTTTAAACCTATTTCTGTTGACCCAGGGGAAATTTGGGGACTGGATGTAGACAGAGTAATCAGCTTTTCACTTTTTACTTTTGGATGGAGAAATTTTTTGTCTTATTTTATTAACGAAATAAAAGTAAAGTTCATTTTTAAAGAAAAATGTTTCTTTTGATGGCATTTTTTAAATGAGATTTTTTTTTATTTGTTGAAATATAATTTGACAAATATTTACATATTGCCATTATGCAAATACTTTTGAATTCATTCAAGTTGTGGCAGTTCAGAGTATTTTTTGAAAAATGATTTAAAAAATCATGCTTCTTCATATATTTCTTTAAGCAATTTTTGAAAACTGTAAGTTGTCTTCTGTATGATATTAATCATTTAAAAATTCTGAAAATTGAAACTTTCAATTTCACTTTTCATTTTAATCTAAGATTACAAAAAGGAAATGGCAATTTTTTTATATTATTTTCAGTAGGGAACATAATGACAGTGAGAAAACTGAAATTCTGATAATTGTAAAAACAAGACGGAAAACCAAATTCTTTTTTAAAACAAGATCACTTCAAATATATGCATAATTATATTTATTTATATAAATTATCTTTTTTGTAAAATACATCTCTTTGATGTTTTGGCACACATCATCAGTGAAACCCCTAATGATCCTTGAGTAAAAAGCTGAGGATCATTAGGGGGTTTTGAATCTTTCAACATCTTACCCCATCTCCACAGTGACCCAGTCAATATATATATATATACTTTTATATAAGAAACTTAGTTTTGTTTTTTAACAAGTTGCATAATTTCAGGAGAGTTGTTTTCTAATTCAATATTGGCCTTTTTGTTAATTATATTTTACTTGTTTTGTTTGTGGTGATTAAGTCCAAAATTCAAGAATTCTTCACATCCTAGCATTTTTAATCTAATTTTATTCTCTACCTAGTGATTTGATTGATTTTTTTTTTATTCATTTCATCCAAAAAAAAAAAAAAAAAAATCATCAAAATAAAAGTTGATTGGAAAGCAAGTTGCTGATAGAGAGTTCCGCAAGCAAAAAGTGTAAGAGAAAAAAAAAATCTGTTAGCATAAAACTTTAAAACTTATGGTTACATCTAGCAATTTCAACTGTAAAATTATGAAAATCTAGCTGCCAATCTAGTACTGTACTTAAATGTGTAATTTCGAGGTACCAAGGAAGAAACTTCAGAAAATATTTATAGAAAAGTCATAGGGAAGCTCTGTTATGATAGCAGGAAAGTGACTGAAGCTGAGATACTAGGTCCAGATTTATAACATTGCAGAGTCTTCCTTGGATTTTATCAAGAATCTCTAAATATATAGTAGAAGCATTAGGCCAGATGTAGTAGTAATATTCAATAGCAGACTTATGTGTAGGAATAGATTCTGGCAGGATGCAGTGAACCAATTTTTCTAGCAACAGACCTAGCATTTGATTCAATATAATCTTTCCATTTCATGTCAGTGGAAAATGTTTGACTGAGGTGCAAAGACTCTCTTTCCTGGAGGTTAGCATCAGCCATGCTGATGGAAGGCAAAAATATTAAGAGACCAGTCTTATTTTGGAGGCATTAAAATTAACAAGCTATTTCTTGCCCTGGTTAACAATAGATTGTAGGACATTTTTGTGATCAGCAGCCAATTTAATCTTATTGAACTGATCAAATTTACCATTAAGACAGGAGTAAATAGTTGTATCATCAGCATAGATACTCGGTTGATAATTGATGATAACAGGAAATATATCATTAGTTTTCGATATAAGTGTATGTGTGTGTATATATATATATATATATATATATAAACACACACACATACAGCATGGGTAACCAAATTTTCTATGACCTTTAGAAACTCACTTATTATGTATAGACAGGCCTATTAATACAAAAAGATATTAATAAAACTCATAGATCATATCAAAATTAATCATTTATTCAATGTGACTTCCATTATTTTCCAGCCTCTGTACAAACTGAAAATGTTGCACAACTCTTAATCATGAAGTCATTGGGCATTATGGCCCTCTCCTCCTTGATGGCAGTCTCATGGGTATTGATATTAGGGTTGGAAGTCTTGTTGGTGCCTGCTCCATAATACCTCAAATGTTAGTGGACTTTTGGCTTTCCTCCAGCCCGGACCTGAATCCACTAAGTTAATTTTGCAGAATTCTTGGCTGTGTTGCTAGCACCACATTCCTGAGCCTTCATATAGTTACCCTCTGAGTAGTTGGCCTTGAGTCATAGCAAAGAAGGCTACATTGGGAACTTGTAAGTGGTTTCAGCAATCTCCTTTTCTCCAAGTTTGGAGAAGAATGAAGACATTTTTTTTTTTTTTTTTTCTGATGAAGGCCACAACACTGAAAACTATAGCGCTTGGGCTTATATGCCTGGTCCTGAAGGTAATGTTATCCACAAAGTACTCAGTTGTTTCAGTGGTTCAAAACACTGTCCACAGTGAAGATTATTTTTTCCCTAATCTTAGCTTTTATAAAATTAATGAGAAGGTGCCTTGACATTCTGATATCTTATTTAAGGTACAGATTGTCATGCATAACTCTTCTTACAGCAGCTATCTTAAGTATTAATGTTATAGGGTCATTTGCATTTTGGGCCTCGTGAGTGTTAATGAAATCCTAATTTCACTTGTTCACTTGCAACTGATTGGCTTCCTCTGGACACCATTACCCATAACTATGATATTTTTGACATTGCAGACAGTGTGCAAAGACTAGTGCACACAGCAAGACTGGCTCTTTCCATTTGTCCTGTAAAGCTATTTGCTCATGATATTAATGATAAAATACGTGTATATATTAATCACTGACAGTATAGTCTTTGCTTTGCCTTTGGTTTCATATCATTTGGTTTGGTAATTAGTGCAAGGGAGGTATCGTGGAGTAATGGGTAGTGGCTCAGATTGTCGAATCGGAGAGCCAAGTTTGAATTCCAGTCAAATCCATTACATTCACTTAAGTGCTAATACCCTTGGGAAAGGTAAGAATCCTCTTCTTCTCCCTGCAGCTATGGGTAAAATAGCAGGACAGACTGGGTTCTGTAGCCTTGGATGGCAACTGGTCTACCACAGAAACAAATGGCAACCTACTGTAGGAAAAAATCTGCCTTGTCAATCATGTATCAAAAGATTAGTGTATCATGTATGGCACATAATTGAATTAGTGCAAAATTTTGGCTTAAATTTTTACTGCAAAATTTTCTCCTCTACACAGTATATAGCACAATATATATATATATATATATATAATCATCCCCTTGACTTTTGTAATTGTAAGGGGTATCCAAATGCAGAAGCCACATTAAATCACCTCCATCTATCAATGGCAGCCATCAACAGTTCTGGTATAGCCATATTTGTCCATTGTTTGACATTGTCCAACCAGTTTTCTATGTTGGCATCCTCTCCTACATCCACCTTCAATGGTGTCTTGTACAGGCTGTCATGCCTTGTAATGTGTCCAAACCATGCTATTTGACAGTGGTGAGAAGAAGTTCTTGGTGGCCCACAGAATTTTCAACCTTTTTTCACACAAACTCATATACTCAAATAGCTAAATATAAATAAAGGTATGCGTAAATGTTCACACACACATATATATATATATATATATACTTTGGTGTAAGAAAAACAGTGCTCAAGGCTAAGTAACAGAGCTATTACATATATATTAATAAATATACATAAATACCCCATGCTGACAGTACAACTCAGAGTCTCATGCTCAATCCTGATGATTGCATTGAGCATGAGTTGTATTGTCAGCAAGGGGTATGATATATATATAATATATTACTATGAATATTATTTTTAGTGGGTACATGTGAGTTGACATAATTTTTTTTTTCTTAAACATTGGAGTTAATATAAAACTTCCTAGATTGAGAAGTTTTACTAAAGGAAAATGTACCTCCTAACAGGAATCAACCTTGTATTCTCTTTTGTCATAAGGTCGTGGGAGATTGTAATGATAAGGTATGGTTCAATTTAGTAATTATGTCATCAGCATAGATATCAAGTAGAGAACTGATGGCTTGAAGAAAGTCGTTTATGAAAAATAGGAACAACATAAGTCTAACACAAGAGCCCTGGGGGACGTGTACATTAATACGAAAAGATCTAGAAGCAGGGCTGTTCAAGACAACTTTCATTTGAAAGAAAGACTGAATCAGTTCAAAAAAAATATCAATCCCTCAAATATTCAAACTGTTTGCTCCCAGCGTTCACGGACCCCTCTGATCTTACTGTATACCTATTTTTAAAGGCCCTTGTATGTACACATACAGAGGGCTGCATGATGGACATGCTACAGAAGATGCCACTTGAAATTATAACAGCGGCAGTCTTTTGCAATTTCATAACTGAATTCTGCATCTCTCATTCCATATGTGCTGCAGAGTAAGGTCATGTAATCAAGTGTGTGGGTCAATTCCTGGCAAGGTCCACCTTAAACAAATTCACACCATCAGCACTTTCTTCTATTCTGATTTCCTTTCATCTCTAACCAACTCTTGCTAAGTCAAACAGTGATATCTGTTTTTAAATAGTATAAGTTAAACAGACATGTATCCCCCAAATATAATGTCAGATTGTGAATAAAAAAAATAAAATTTATTAATTCTTTATATATATATATATATAGATAGATAGATAGATAGATAGATAGATAGATAGATAATATTAGTGGTCTATATATTAGGTTGGTGCAAAAATAATGATGTAATAATGTCGTTTTTTGACATATTTTTTAAGGTCAAAAAACGACATTATTACGTCATTATTTTTGCACCAACCTTATATATATATATATATATATAATATTAGTGGTCAATATATATATATATATATATATATATATATAATATTAGTGGTCAATATATATATATATATATATATATATAATATTAGTGGTCAATATATATATATATATATATATATATAATATTAGTGGTCAATATATATATATATATATATATATATAATATTAGTGGTCAATATATATATATATATATATATATATATATATATATATATATATATAATATTAGTGGTCAATATATATATATATATATATATATAATATTAGTGGTCAATATATATATATATATATATATATATATATATATATATAATATTAGTGGTCAATATATATATATATATATATATATATATATATATAATATTAGTGGTCAATATATATATATATATATATAATATTAGTGGTCAATATATATATATATATATATATATATATAATATTAGTGGTCAATATATATATATATATATATATATAATATTAGTGGTCAATATATATATATATATAATATTAGTGGTCAATATATATATATATATATATATATATATAATATTAGTGGTCAATATATATATATATATATATATATATATAATATTAGTGGTCAATATATATATATATATATATATATATATAATATTAGTGGTCAATACATATATATATATATATATATATATAATATTAGTGGTCAATATATATATATATATATATATATATATATAATATTAGTGGTCAATATATATATATATATATATATATATATATAATATTAGTGGTCTATATATATATATATATATAATATTAGTGGTCTATATATATATATATATATATATATATATATATATATATATAATATTAGTGGTCTATATATATATATATATATATATATATATATATATATATAATATTAGTGGTCTATATATATATATATATATATATATATATATATAATATTAGTGGTCTATATATATATATATAATATTAGTGGTCTATATATATATATATATATATATATATATAATATTAGTGGTCTATATATATATATATATATATATATATAATATTAGTGGTCTATATATATATATATATATATATATATAATATTAGTGGTCTATATATATATATATATATATATATATATATATATTAGTGGTCTATATATATATATATATATATATATATATATATATATATATATATATATATAATATTAGTGGTCTATATATATATATATATAATATTAGTGGTCTATATATATATATATATATATATATATATATATATAATATTAGTGGTCAGTATGTGTGTATATATATATATATATATATATATATATTTCCAAGAGAAAATTGCATCATGATTATGATTCTAATGTAATAAATTATAACCATGGAATATTAGTGTTTGAGACTATATATATATATATATATATATATATATATATATATATATATATTATACTTATTAGTTATTATTAATAATAAGAAATATTACAGTTTAAAAATAGAGATATTTACACAAAATATAAAGTATATAGTAATAGGAAATATATTTAGCGAAATGAAGAGAAAGAACAGATTTAGAATTGACAGTTCTCAGGAATTTACTTTTTTTTTTTTTTTTTTTAAAGTGTAGAGCATAATATTTTAATAATATTTTTGTTAAAAATATTTTACATTGTGACATGGAAATTTTTACCTTTTGAGAATTAAAATTTTTTTTCTCATCATCAGGCAATGTTTGGTAACTTTTTGATGAAAATGATTTGCATTTGGTAATAGACAACAATATATTTGCTTAAGCAATGAAATTAATTCCTGCTATTAGGTTGGTGCAAAAATAATGTCGTTTTCTCACATAGTAACATATGTGAGAAAACGACATCATTTTTGCACCAACCTCATAATATTTATATTAATAAAAGTAGTGTTTGGTTAAAAAAATCCATTTAAATATATATTTTATGGTGCACCTGGTAAATGAAAAATATAAAGAAAAACAAAGGTATTCAATATACTTTTATTTAAAAAAATTGTACACACCTTCAGCTGAGAACAATAAGAAAAGTTATTAAATAACCTCCCCCTCTCAGTATTGAGGACAGCTTCAAAAGCTGCTTCAGAAGTAACTGCATGCCCAGATAATGTGATTTTTGTTGTTGTTATCCATCCCTTTAGAATTGTGGGGCCTTTACTTTGTCTTGATGACACCCTAAATACAATGTATTCAAATCAAGAGTACTAAGAAGCCACATGTTAGTGTGTGGCTTGATCATGAAAAATTTTTGCTAACCACTCTTAGGCCACATGTGTTTTGTAGGAGGTAGTAGATTCCTATTGAAACATGTATCGTGACATCCTTGATCCAGGACTTGAGTGACATGCCTATGAACTTGATATAGCTTTTATTAGTGACTCTGATAAGAAACTGGGCAGTGTGACATAATCCTTGACATTCATGATCCCCAGGGCTAGCACAGATGTTGTGAACTTAGTGCGCATCACCATGGCTACTACAGTGGGGTCTATGCAGAGATACCTGTCATTTCTCCTGTTCACCTGGTCAATTTCAAGAAGTTGGCAATCTTTGAGTCATTGTGGCTGGCAGCTAGTACCATGCACATGGTGTGCCTTTTTCTTTCATCTGTTAAATTGCAGACTGCCATGTTAATCCTCTCGGAATATCTAAAAGTGAAACGAGAGTGTAGAATTTTGTCACATGCCTCACAGCATTGTGTTAGATCCTCTTCTCTGTATAGCCCACTAAAGATGTGTTCTCTATGTATGTTGTATATGAAAAGGTGTTGAAAATTATCTGGATCCACTAAAAATCTCTCCTCTGTCAAAAAAAATAATTTGATTTTTGGTCATTTGGTTATATATATATATATATATATATATATATATACACACACACACACACACACACACACACACACACATATATATATATATATATATATACAAAGGTGGATAAATAAATCCATAGTTCAACATGTAGTTATCATGTGAATTTGGATCTGAAATTTTCACTCTGATCTCTATAATTAATATTAAACCTTGAATTAATTGTTTTAACACAGAAATAGCTAAGATTTTAAAATAAATAGGTGGTGTGAAATGCTTTTTTTTTAAAATCCTAAAGTCATGGGCTTATTGATATACCTCTGTAAATATATATATATATATATATATATATATACTTGATATATCTGTTTATGTATTTTAATGACAAAAGGAAGAATTTTGTAAAAATTAATAACATTTCATAATTATTTCTAAATAATATACTAAGAATGACCAAAAATCATTTTAGTTATAGGTTGTTGTTTTTTCATCTCTTAATTCAAAAATCAGTTTTCTTATCTTTTCTGTAATAAAACAAAACCAGATTTTTTTTCTAAAAGTAAACACAAGTTCTTATCAACAGAATTCCTGTTATTGGTTGGCTTCCATTAAAGGATATGTGAGCCAAGTAAAACCTAAGAAGGTAAGATTGAACTGCTGTATCTGATATTTCTGAGTCCAGCAGAAGGATGGGAGAAGTCTCACATAGCATCAGGGAGTGAGTTTATTGCCAATTATCAGCAATTGTGCTTGGGAAAATAGTTGTATGATTTTGGAATGGCTTATTGCAGAAGGACTGCTCATCACCATAGCAGCAGAGAGTGAGGGAGCTTACTCATCTTCATGTCTCTGTCATCATCAGCCACAAAGCTTGACTGTCTTTATTTTGACTGTTGGCTTCCTCTTTCAGCCCTCTGGTTTCACTCTCTCTTTCTCTCTCTTCATTGACTGAATCTCTTTTATTAAGTCTCTCTGACCCTTTATCTCTGTGATTCCATTTTCATCACTTTGCCTCAATTCCAGTGCAAGTCTCAATTTCTTGAGTTAGAGGAGAAACATTTTTTCATATTTTTTTATTTTAATTACTGGCTTGCAGCTAGCTGACAAACCTGGACTCCAGCAGATGTGCTTGCAAATCTTGTCTTCATTGAATATTTCCATCAAGGTTAAAATCGGTGGAGAATTTATGCTAATTATTTATGCTAATTAATGAATGAGAAAGACAAATATTCTAAAGAAAGCATACACACTTGCATAATACAATATATACACATATTTAAAATTTATCTTTCTCTCTTCATAAGCACACATGACATTGAGGTTGTTAGCTTTTTCTTTAAATAAAACCCGAAAATATTCCAGATATCTTCAAGGCAGATTATCAGATTGCTTGTAAGCCTTAGCCTAATTAAAGAAAAAGTGTTTTGATGCATTCTTTCAAATAGATAAATATTATATTTTTGGCTGTTTAAGGAAACTAGGTTCTAAAATTCTTCTGTATGTGAATTTTGGAAAGATTTAGCTGGACAAATTCAAGGTGCATTTCACAAGTTTGTGTGTTTTTAACACCAGAAAATAAATTATAAAAAAAAAACCCCAAAAAAACTGTTCTCCGCAACATGATTTCAAAAGTTAATGCGTGTTGAAAAACAATTTGATAAATGTTCACTATTTAATTGACAGAATGATGATTTTGTAAATGTTTTAATTGCAATTCATATCCTCTTCAGAACATTGTAACTATTTAAATATTAACAAAATTAAGTTATTGTTAACTGAATATTAAGTAGATAATTGTGATGTATTTTTCTTTTTTCCTATATTCATATCTCAGTCTATATATATATATATATATATATACACACACACACACATATTTAAATGTTATTAAGCTTACCAAAAATGTCCCCCACCAAAAAAAAAAAAAAAAATGCTTATATGTATGATCATTTGGACAGATTTTAGAAAGAGGCTAGGGCTGAAAACTTTTCAGCATTCTCTTCCTCACCTCTGGGTATGGGTTAGTTTATAGAGAATAAAACTTTTAATATTAATTAAATTTTAAATATTGTTTCAGTTGAGTTTTCTTTTTGAGGTGGAAGCAGTTAGAAATATTAAGCAGATGTAAATACAAGGAAATCTCTCTATAACTTAAAAAAAAATTCCTCTGTCTAAAATGAATGACATTAGCAAAGTAGAAGATTATAATTTTTTTTTCATATATCAATGATGAACAGTTATTTATTTCCAGAAGAATATAGATTAGTGATTTCAACCATGCTATTATTATTATTATTATTATTATTATTCCCATTATGACATATAAAGTATTTAGCAGTAAGAAATCATTCATGGTGGAAACACTGTGCAACCAACCAACTACTCCTAATGTATATGTGTGTGTGTATATATAGGAATATTGTTTTACGGTGTGCTATATTTATGGGATAAAGTGCACAATATCAGAGATAGAGCACACACACACACACACGTGTGTGTGTGTGTGTGTGTATATATATATATATATATATGGGTAAAAAGTGCTTAATATCAAAGATAGACCATACCTAAATATGAAAAAATTATCAGAAAATGCTGACATAAAAAAAATTTATGTTAATTAAGTCAAAAATGAATACCTTGTAAGATATCGCCATGAAAAAAGCAAATATATATACTTTATATACAAGGAAGATTATATGACATACTTTATAATATTTTAAACTAAATAAATAAGATAATGAATTAACAAACTACGAATGAACACATAAACACAAATAAATGTAATAATAATAATCAACAACAACAAATACTGAATAAAAAGTTAACAAATAAATACATCAAAATCTAAAATTATTTATACTCAATAGCTGCTATAATAATCAGGAATATAACCATTACCATCCATCCAATAACTGTCAAGAGAATACAATAGACCTTACTATTCATAATGCACCACTGACCAGCATGTACACAACACACATGACCTGGAGTTTGCATTTAAGCATTAAATAGACTTTTGCCGACTGATGTTGACCTCTGTATCTATCTATCTATCTATCTATATATATATATATATATATATATATATATATGCCTTTATGTACCGTCTTTTTATATATATATATATATATATATATATAAAAATAAAAAGAAAGAACAGTAAGATATATAATCCGGTGTTCTTATAGATATTTTTATTTTTACAAAATAGTGCTCAATGTAAATTTACAGAGCATTAATATTATAAATTAATTGATTTAAAATGTTTTTTTCGCTACACAGTTCTAACCATGTTTCAAAAATTTTTGAAACATGGTTAGAACTGTGTAGCGAAAAGAACCATATTTGAAATCAATTAATTTATAATATATATATATATATTTACCTTTATGTACTGTTTTATATATATATATATATATATATATATATATATATATATATTAAATAGGATATAAAATCCTTAAAAAGTTTTTAAGAAATTTGACAAATGGAAAACATTGAAACTAGATTTAATTTTGTCTTTTGCATTTCTAGGCTTTATCATATCTACAGATGAAGGATAGAATTGTGTGTGTGTGTGTGTGTGTGTGTGTGTGTGTATCTGTATGCTCAAATAATGAATAATAGTACTTTTTCCCTATGTTTCTCGTGATTAAAATGAAAGAAAATGAGTGACTTTTAAAAACGCCATTAATATTTATTCTGTATCTTTTCTTTATAAATCTTAGTTCATGTTAAAAGTTGTTAATATATTTTTCCCAGCCTTTTTATATTGAATTAAAGGTAAATCCTCATCTCATTTTCAGAATGGCTCAAAAGCAAGAAATTTACATAGCTTTTTCTGAAATGAATCCAAGGCAAATCTTCATCCAATCTTTGAGTATGGGCTGAAAGTAATATATATATATATATATATATATATATATGCTGGACATAATTTTGATTTCACTAATCCCACCATAATTTTTTTAAAATAATTCATTAAGGACAAAATACATTGAAAATTTAATAACTTTATTACCAATTATAAAAACATGCCGAAAACATCTAATAGGAAGAATACATTCTTAAAGAGACAAGACATAAATTAGAACCTTGTGTGGTTTGACCCCAAAAAAGTGAAGATAAAACTCCCACTAGACAGACACATGCACAATTACAAATACACATTACCATCTGATGCCTACTTTGACATACAAAAATCTCTGACATACAAGAACCTACATACACATAGAATTATTCACAATTTTAGTACATGTGACACACATTTGACCATTATGAACTGACCAAGACATAATTGAAAATACCAGTGTTCTCTGTCTTTTTGTTTGTTTTCTCTCAAATCTCTGATAAAGCTTTAATAAGAGTGAAACATGTTAGATTTATATACGTTTCCTATTTGTTCTTTTATTTTATCATCATGTCAGATTCCAATCCATATTTTGATCTGCAACTCGCGCGTGTGTACAGCTTCTCACATTAATAGTGACTTTATGTTTTATTGATACATAAAAAATACTTATTGGAATCTAAAATTTTTTATTTACTGAATGATAGGAATAACTCTTTGTGTAGTTAGGAAGAATGAAACCAGTTCATTCAGCTGCAAACATTTGCATGTAAATGCTCTAAATTTGGAAGTCTTAAATTAATTACTACATTTAAAATGCATCATAAGGCTTATATGACAGAAAAAAGAGAGAAATGTTTAATAGCTTATTGAAAAAGGTAAAACAGGACTAGAAAATATAAAAATAATTAGCATGTACCATTGAACTGTGAAGATCCTGGATAAGGGCAATCCATCTATGTCCAATATCAAAAGAGATGTTATGAAAAATGCTTCTGTCAAGTTATGAAATTTTTAGTTGTTTTCTTATACTATTGTTCACCCAATACAAGGCCCAAGAGCCACTGAAGGTAGAGGGTTACTGTATGGTGTAGGAGTGTAAAAAAGGGCAAGAAGTAAAGTTCATGGGACTATGCAGGAAAGATGGTTAACCCTAGACTTGAATAAGTCAAGATTATAGTGATTGGGAGCCTGTTTGACAAAGCAGTGTTTCTTGGGAAGAAGCTGTCTGAAGGGAACTTATTTCTTACTATAGCAGTATGAAGGTAATTGGGATGTACGTGGCATGGTGGGTTCCATTTGTAAAGGTCAAGTGCTTGTCATAATATGTGACCATCATGAAGTATTAAAAAAGTAAATCATGTTGGATTATAAATCAAATAACAAAACATGTGAAACCAATCACTAGACTTCTTTTAAAAGAAAATTGAATGAAATGGGCAACAACATATATGAAAACCAATTTTTCAAATGTTCAATTACAAATGTTGTACTATGCTTAATGGGCTAGACAGGGATGGTGCAAAAACTAGATAACTAATGTAAACTAAGCAAAATTGTGATGTTGTAGTGTGATGATAATTAGTGAAGTGATGAACCCATGGGGAGTTGCAGACAACAATTGACTTTTGAAGGTACATTTGGATCTTTGGATCAAGAGGAAGCCAAATGTCTTCAGAAAGATGATTTTTAAATATTACTGAACCGTATCACTTTCTGTGAAGAAAACAGGATCTGAATAAACTGGATTTTAAAGACACTTATTTGATGTTTTCACCTAATGATAGCCTGAATGAAACATTGTGGAGCATCCAGTAGTGGAAGGTTTATATTGGTGAATAGTAATTTACCAGCAAAGATAAACTTTGGAATACTATTAAGGATGTGGTCCAGAATAATTTATATGAAGAAATACCAATTTCCCAAAATCAATGGATGAACAACTTCTAAAATTAGTTTAACTACATGGAGTATACATTAGTTACACAGTTTTCAATGTTTTGTTCAAAACCTGTGTCTTTGTAAATTTTACACATATTCTCTAATTATAATTTTTAATTGCACATAATGTTTCTTTGAATTTCAGTAACTGGCTTCTTATGAGTAACATGAAAAATCTGTCACACTTCATAAAACAAGTTCTAAATCATTAGAGGGATATACAGTTGCCTATAAGTTGTTATATAATGTAAAATATCCATATAGGAATAGAGTAAATATTTTGGTGAATCTTTTTATTAATTTTATAAAAAAAGAGAATAAATTAAAAGTGGTTAATATTAGGTTGGTGCAAAAATAATGACATAATAATGTCGTTTTTTGACGTTACATCAAAAAACGACATTATTACGTCATTATTTTTGCACCAACCTAATAATTTGAAATGCAATACATACATATATATATATATGTAAGCAAATATATGGATATAGATCCGACAGTATGAAGAAAAATATATGGAAAAAACAAACAAAAATCCTTATATGCAATTATGCTGTTTTAATGTTAATATAATGTCAACGTCAGACGTTTTGGTCTAATAAACCATCTTCAGGATATATTCATAAAATATAATTAACATTATCAATTCAACATGACATGTTGACATGACTTTGTCATGTTGAATTGATAATGTTAATTATATTTTATGAATATGTCCTGAAGATGGTTTATTAGACCAAAACGTCCGACGTTGACATTATATTAGCAGTAAAACAGCATAATTGCATATAAGGATTTTTGTTTGTTTTTTCCGTATATTTTTCTTGATATATATATATATATATATATGTACACATACACACAAATAGCAAGAATATAAACTAAAGCTTAAAGTAAGCTAAAATCTTAAAATATAAAGTAAACTGAGGCCTCAATGCCAAAGTCAAATGCTAAATATATTGTAATAATGACATTATAATATTAATACAATATCAAAATCCACTAGTATATGTTTCAGGCAATAACAATCATCAGACAAATATAATGAGATCTGCCTGATAATTGTTATTGCATGAAAGAGTAGCATATTTGGATATTATTTTATTAATAATAATATAGTAAATATATCTGAACACACACACACACACATATATATATATATATATATATATATATATATAATAAATTTGGGTATGTAATCCCAACAGAGTTATAAGTTATTGACATTTGGAAAAACATTCATGAAAGTATTTTTCAAAAATCATATCTGATAATGCATTTTGCCTCTATGGTTTTTTCAGATGGGTAACGAAAAAATGCATTGTGTGTGTATGTATGCATTTGTTCTGTTTAAAATAATTAAATCTTATGTTTTTTTTTTTGTTTTTTTTTTTTTCCAAGGTTGTATTGCTTGAAAATGAGTGACTTTTAAAAAAAAATAATTTAATGAATGTTTTTCCAAATGTCAGTAACTTATAACTCTGTCGGGATTTCATACCGAAATTTATAATATACTGTCAACATGAAGTATGTGTGGATAAAAACAGTTTCTTTCATTTATTTTCTGCCTATTCAGAAGGATTTCCATCTCAAAACTTGGACACTTAAGACAGAATATAAAATGTTAAACGATTTTTGTTTAAAAATCACTTTTTCTTTCTCTTTTTAGTTTCAAGCAACACCAGCTTGGGAAAAAAAAACCCCAAAAAACACAAGATTTAATTATTTTAAACACACACACAAATGCATACACACATAACACATTTTTTCATTATCCATCTAAAGAAGCCATAGAGGTGAAATGCATTATCGGATATTATTTTCAAAACATACTTTCATAGACGTTTTTCCAAATATATATATATATATATAATAGTGCAAGAAAGTACTAACATAATAAAAAGAAAAAGAGCTTAATGTAAAATGTTAAATACAGAGCCTAAAATTTGATATAAGAAACCTATCTGCATATGTAGCTCTCTGCTACTGTCAGTTTCATGGAATTGCAATCTTCAAGCATCAAGGAAAATATGTGGATGTAGTAACTCTATACTTCAGTTCTTGCATTAATTCCCAACTAGTGTTAAAACTATGGCTATTGTTGTTGACTATTATATCAAGAGGAACAGATTTTATTGTTAATAAGTAAAGTGTAGGACAGTTTGCATCTAGGGAGATGATGATGCTGTTATTTAGTTTGTTAAACTGTAGTATGTCAAGGAATTTGCTAGTGGACTGAAACTATATATTTCCTAGGTAAGTATGGAAGTATCATTTGATTTAAGGATTTTGCTAATTGATATACAGAAGTTGGAGTTTGTGAGATTACAGGATGTAGCACAGTATTAGATTTTACCACCTTTGTCTTTATAAAAAACAAGCCTACTAGCAGAATCACAAGTACAAAATAACTATTATAAAATATGACTTAACAAGCCAAACCAATCTCTCCTTCAGAAATATTATTCTATAAGAAACTTAGCAACATTAAACAAACCCTAATCCACAACAATTTACCTCATCACATTGTCAACAAACAAATAAAATTATCCTTAATGAAATTTAATAAAAAAATAATGCCAGACTCCGCTTTAATGCAAACAAAAATACACAAACCATTAACTTATTCTATCATAACCAAATGCATGCTAATTATAAACAGGATAAAAAAAAACAATTAAAAACATAATTCATGAATACATATCACTCAATGATCCTAACAAACACTTAAGATTTATCATTTACTATGAAATATTAAAAAAATATCTAACTTAATTATTACCAACCACACCTAGTCTCATAAATTCCCCCTACGTAAAAATAATGTTGTCAATGAATTCTCATACCTCCTGGGAGATTGTATCTCCAACACAATAATCAAAAAACAATATTACACTTTCTTGCAGATTGACTTGTCACCTCTTGAAACTCAGTGCAATTCATGCACAAATCAACTAACATATCATGAACGACCAAAGTACAACTATGAACATAAAACAAATATTAGTAGATAATATCAGTGCAAAGAAAGACTCAAACAACAGCTCACAATAAAAAAAAAATCATTTATCACAGGAAATGGTATCTTGAAGTGCATATGACATTAATTAATATGCTCACATATATTAGTATTAATAAAATAAATAAAAATAAATGACATTCTTTTTGTGCAGCCTTGTTCCCAATAACCATTACACGTCATCACACTAGACCATAATAGCCGTTATGCATGACGTCATGCTAGACCATTTCAGATGTCCAGCTTCACAAAGAAAACCAGGATGCAGACAAAGGAATTTTAAGTACCACACAGACACCACATTGGTTCTTAATAATGACTGCAAAAATCGAAAGAATTTGGACAAAATAATAAAATATGACCTTTGGACAGTTTATCCACAACTTCAAACACAATACTCAACACCCTATCCAAAAATTGGAAAAATATAATAAAAAAATTAAACAGAGAGACCTTGTCAATTCTTTTTAACCAGATCTGATTGGATGAATATTTGCTGTCTAAATAATATACCTTTTTATTTTTACATATACACACACACACACACGACTGAGGCTAAACCAAAGTCCTCTTCATGCACATTGTTGTGTGGTGATCAATGAGGACCTGACATTCTTTTGACAGGAGGGTACAATCATTATATATACACTCCAGCAATATGAGAGAGAGAGAGACAGACAGACAGACATGCACATTTCTATCCAAGATATTTTAGCATGTGGACTTCCCAAGTGATGTAAAGATAGATAGAAAACTAGACTTACACAACTAATTTCTATCCGTGCTCTCCTACCTGATATTCACTGTGTACAATCGATGGCTGTGAAAATCTGGTGGGAGTCAGGAGCTTCAAATTGTGGCAGACATTTTGACAGAGAAATAAGAAAAGGAAGAACAAGACCCAAGTGATCAGACAGAATTATGTAGAAGCAGTAAATGGAGGTTTGGGGACAATGAGCAGAGAAGGCTCCTGGGCAGGGGGTAAAGGCTTTGAGTTAATGAAAATGTGGGTGACAGAGATGAAGAAATAATTGAGTGGTTTGGAAGTGTGTGGTTGAGTGAGTGTGCATGTGGGAGAGAAAGAGAGAGGTAGGTAAGAAGAGGAAATTTGAGCAGGTCAGGTCCCATTAAATCTTATGCTTGCCTCCAAGTAATTATGCCAAGAAATTACATGTTTGACCATCTTTAGTTTGGGGTAATTTATGCAGGCTTTTAGTTTATTCACACACACACATATATATATATATATTATATATATACTGTGAGAGATTAGTGTATATTACTGGTAAAAATAAATATGATGGAATTTATTTTCTTTTTCTCCAAATTACTGATTGTTTGAAGACATTAATGTATAATTTGTTCTTTTTAATCATAAATTATGAACTGCAGTTACTTTAAAAAAACAAAAAAAAACAAACTTGATTACTATTTTCTTTTGAATAGATACCTTTATAATTTATGTTGGAATTTTTCCTGGTGAGCAATTATCATCATTAATATATGTCTTTCCATTTTGACTCGGTATATTCATCTTGGTTATGATGTTACATTTTGACTGTTGGACCTTCCAGTTGTACTCAGTCGCCTAATCAGAATTTTGAACTGAGCCCTTTGTTCAGCACTGGCTGACTCTAGGATTGAACTCACAACTGCCAAGGAACTGAATATGCTTTCACCAATACTTTAATCCACTCGGCTTGGTTGTATGGAAGTTGTTAGTTCAATCCTTGGATTAGGTGGTGCTGAAAATTTACATACTCTTGTTCAGTGAAGAAACAAATAAGCAACATAAATTTGAATAAAACTGGTGAATATAAACTGATATTAAATATCTCCTAATCATGGAAAGTAGAATGAGAACTATCCTGTGGAATGAATAACGGATTTGGTTCAGAAGTGTGATGACCAACATCTGAAGAAGGCCAGAAGATACAACAGCAGAAACATTGTGAGTGTAATAACCAAGATGAAAAGGCTAGTCTGGATGGAAAGGAATAAACATTTTTATGCCTGGTTTGGTGGCTAAGGTAGTTGTATACTTCTCACTGTCACCAGAGAAAGAAATCTGGTTTTCAAATGTTAACTTTTTAGACAGTTAAGTTTTTTTCCACCTAGAAGATTTGTACACTATTTACATTGTTCGGACTACTGTTCTCATCTTTGTTGCCATATTTATCACAACGTTTTGGCTGTTGTACACTCCGGCCTTCTTCAGTTGGTTGGAATGTCGAACTGAATTCTTTATTTTGCTCACTGGGGTAGACATGGCACATGGAACTAGAACAGTTTACCCCAGTGAGTGAAATAACAGGTTCAGTTCGACATTCCAACCACCTGAAGAAGGCCGGAGCGTACAATGGCCGAAGCGTGATAAATATGGTGAGAAAGATGAGAACAGTAGTCCGAATAATGTAAATAGTGTACATAATACCTCATCTCAGAAATATAGACAGATAGAAGATTTGTGCAATACAATCTTCTTATTCTCATCCTTGTGTGGTAGTGAGTTTACAGAAAATAGGGGGGGGGTTGGGGGGGTTGCACCCAAGAAATTAGCTATTTTTTATGTATTGGCAGTAGTCAATATTTAAGCACAGATTAAAAAGTCAAGATTTCATATGTTGATTTTCTAGGAAAGCAGCTTCTTTCCATTTTGTACTTTAGCACACAGCACAAGATTCTTACCTCCCTATGACTTGACTCAGCATTGTGCTATATTAAGCCTTATATTCCACTGGAAAAGAAAGTAGTTCCATCTGGACAGCTTCTTCCCAGAACACTACAATTTTATCTTCTTCCACTCTGGGG
This sequence comes from Acanthosepion lycidas, assembly GCA_963932145.1. Lineage (NCBI taxonomy): Eukaryota > Metazoa > Mollusca > Cephalopoda > Sepiida > Sepiidae > Acanthosepion > Acanthosepion lycidas. The sequence goes on along the minus strand of OZ010582.1, from coordinate 117,830,427 downwards.
TCAATGGTAATCTATCCTACATATCCTCATAAGCTACAATTCTTATGTCCATAAAACGATCATATTCAGTAACCCTTTATCTTGAGTGGCAATAACTTTATTTCTGTGTGGTACAGTCTTTTATAGTGCTAACAATGTAAAATATGTAGGTATCCTATAAAACTGTCACATTTTAAATTATTTGATTTTATAGATTTCCATTTTAAAATTACTCTTTCCCTTTTATGTAACTGCTTCCTTTTGAGTCATTATTGCAATGTAATTGAAATTGTGAAACTAATTAAATTTATTTAATTAATTTGGCATTTGTGCCTTGCACCTTCTTTTATTAAATTATTATTTTACCATATTCGCTACTCCTTTGGATATTTGAACCCTTACATAAGGCCAGGTTTTTCTTACATAAGGCTTAGGTTTTTCTTTTAGAAATTGCTACAGAAGACTATTTATGCTTTATGTTGGTAAATGAAATTATTCACCTATAAAGATGGAAACAAAGGTGTAAGTTTTCTATTTTGATATTCAACCTGTTAATACAGCAGCCAATAAGTGTTTACAGAATTTTGCATCTCACTTTCCCTGCTTGTAATTCTATGAATGGAACCTTCATCCGTTAACTGTGGATTATGGGAAATGTGTGAGTTGGTGGAGATGGTGATAAAAAGTTCTCTGCCCAACTCCCTTCTCAAAATCTGACAAAATGATGAAGCATCATATTTTTGAAAAGGCTTTTTGGTTAGTTAGTAAAGTTTTCAAATATGGTTTCATAATAATTATAAACTTTCTCCTTTCTTCTTGTTCCATTATAAAAAAAAAAAACGAAGAAAAATTGTTGGATCACAGTGTTTTTGGTTGCTATATTATTTGGCTATCAAAAATATCTGTGTGTGACACAAGGCTATTGTAATGCGTGATCTGATCTGTGGAAATTAAAATCACTGAACTTGTGAATTACTCTGCAAGAAAAGTTTTTTAACTATTGTGTTATGTATTCCCAGGAGCTCATATTTGTGGCCTTGGGCCAAGCTAAGCTTAATACATATGGTGTCTATATTGGTGAGATGGTTAACAAGCTAATTTTGCAGTGCAGTTCACTTGTATATTGAATTTGATCCTCTTGGGTTTTCCTTGTTATAAGCTGTGCCTTGGCTTTGTGTTTGGTTTTAAAATTAAGAAAAAAAAAAAAAAATGAAATAAAATATACATTGTGTGGAACAAAAAAAAAAAAAAAAAATTGTTAATCCCAGAAGTTGAGATAAATTATTCTTGTACTTTTTATTTTATTTATTTTTTGGTTAAGATTTTCACCTAAACCATTTTTAATTGAAATTCTCCTTTAAAATTGTATTGATATTGATTCTGTTTAATGAAGTATGGTACAAGTATCAGTGATGAGGAGCATCAAATGTGGATTGAACTCATCACATAAAGGAATGTTTAAACAAAGCTATCTTGCTAACCAGTATGCTATTGCAAGGTTCATATAAATATGGATGATGATGATCATCATTTATGAATGCATTTTGTGCCACAGTGGTCACCACTCCCTTCCATCTTACAGTTGTGACTCATGGTGACATTCAAGTGAGAAAAGTGCAATGGCTTGCCAGTTCCTTTTGCACTGGGGATGTTAAGGTTACCCTGTCCCTTCTCTCAGATGTTAAAAAGGCAGCACCTACAAAGCAGTTTGAATTCAGAGTTATTCTTATCCTATACTGGTTGCCAACCAAGACTATAGGGTCCTGTTTGTCCTACTCTTTACCCATAGCTGGAGGGAAGAGATGGATTCATATCTTTCCCAAGGGTATTAACTTACATAATATGAGGGACTTAACATCTGTAAGATGAACAGGAATATGTAGTGTTGATGGAATGTATTCCTCTTTGTTGAGATTGTAAATGACAAATTTTATATGGTAATGGTAATATTTACCATTTCCTTATAAGAAAATGTTTGGCATTCATTGACCAATCAGCCAGTGCTATTATCAGTTGAAATTTATAAAACTTTTCTGTTAAAACAATTTTTCAGGAAATCGGTTTCTTCAGACTGGTTGTCTGTTACTGCTCTTTCTAGTATTCCTTCCTAACCTTTCATTTGAAGTGCTATGTAATGCCAACATATTGATTAAGTTAGGTGTCTTTTATTTTTTTCTTTTAAATTTTCAAAGATGCCAAAAATTGTAATGTGGTCTCCATTTTAATTTTTAATTTATTTCTGATTAATCCATTTACTACAGATGATGAAAAATTCCATTGCCGCAGTTGTATGGCTAAAGTGCAAATGGCAGAAATGTACCCCCACAGCTAATGAGTTAAAATATTCTGTTATGGATAAACATTCCAATTTTCATTTTTCTCATATGCTAAATGAGTAACATTTACTTATAAAGTCTTTCAACATTAAAACAGTTGTATTGTTTGCTTTTCTGTAATCGTTGGTTCATAACGATTTGCCATAACAGTGGCAGTATCAACAATAATAGAGGATCATTTTGAGAATCATCAACTTCATGTTAATGAATTCTTGCACAATAAAGCTATAATAATTATGATAGGTTAGTGTTTCTATTCTGATAGCTTACTTACATATTTTTAAAAAAACAAATTGCTTATGTTTGCTTGTTTTGTCTAAAGTTATTAAGTGAAGTATTAAAGGGTGTTCCAATAAGTTGGACCAATTTTAAATGTGAATTAAATTTAAGTGTTTAATGATTTTTTTTCTTTTTCTTTCAGATTTAACAATTTAAGTCTTTGGCAATTTCAACCATGGAAAGATTAACAATGTGTTAAAGTTTCAAGAGTGCAAATGGAAAAATTGTTCGTAAATTCAAACAAACTGGGTTGGTGGCAGATGTGAAAACAACATTGCTTGCTCATTTATGCCAATAAGCTGAAAACATTTCTGCAGTGCATGAGAATGTGGCCAAAAATCCAGACAGCTGTATTTGTCATCACACGTTGGAATTGAACCTCTCCACAACAACTTTACATTGTTTCCAATTGTGCTCTAGGTTGGTTGATTATGTTGGCCAAAAAAATTGTGAAGTGCATGAAATGCATTTCAGTTTGAATGTCCATTTTTGTAATAGGCTTTGATAACTTTAATATGTTGTTTGATTGTTAATCTTTCCTTGGTTGAAATTGCCAAAGACTTGAATTATTAAATCTGAAAGAAAAAGAAAAAAATCACCAGACACTTACACTTAATTCACATTTAAAATAAGTCCAAGTTATTGGAACACCCTTTATTATTCAATAAATCCATTCAAACTCGTATCTTCTTTCACTTTATAGATTGATTCACTGTTTTGGCTAGTCAGGTCTCCAGCCTTCCTTAAGTGTTTGCCAGATCTAGTAATTTCTGCACACAAAATCAATACTTCTTCATGTGCTGTGTCCTTTCAGGATGTAGGTGATTATGGGTCTCCACAATTTCCTGCCCTTTGTAGCTTTTAATAAATTTTATCTTTTTGTTATTTCTCTATTTCTGCCATCCATTTTCTGCTGAAAAGTATAAATAGGACATTTGAAAAAAAAATTGTTATTTAATAGAGATGAAGATTTTCATTTGATTAATTCATGGAAATAATTTTATTGGAATGGTTTTCTAAAGTTCTGGGATGAAGCATATTGTTTTTTTCTGTAGATTTTTCAGACTATTTATATTTTTGTTGTTTTAACGCAGCATTTTGGCTAATGTATTCTTCAGCTTTCCTGTGTTGTTCGAAGCTCAGAGAGGAAATATTTTCATTATTCTATAGATTTTTCAAACAATTACCATCTTTCTTGGTTTGAACATAGCATTTCAGCCACTTTGTTGTTCAGCCTTTCTAATATTTTGTAACTTGGAGAAAAAAAATATTTTTTATTATTCCATACATTTTCCAGACTCTTGACATATTTGTTGTTTTTAATACAGCATTTCAGCTAATCTGTTCTTCAGACTTCCTCATCTGAACTTCATTTTTCAAATTATTATCTGATTTCTTTTTTTTAACTCACTGTTTTGGTTAATCGATGTGTGCATAGACATAGAGATTATTGTCACAGGAAGTGGTGTTGGCATGAGTTTGTTATATTCACTTTCACAATTACTCTTGGGAAAAGTGTGAATCTATCCTTCAGCTATGGGTTAAATAGCAGGACAGTCAGGTCTCTCTAGCCTTGATTAGCAATCAGTCTAGAAGGACAATTTGAAAAAGATGTTAGGTATGGGGCTGGCAACTATAAAAATATGTTTGCTATTGAAATTACAGCAGTAACTTTTGTAGGATAGTCTGGCACTAAAGAGGAGCAGAAGGAGATGGGATCAGGTGATTTGAGAAAACTGTAAAAATGTTTCAAAAGCAACAAACATTAAGACAGTAGTCCTGAAAACACATGGAATAATCTTTGTAGAAAGACAAATTAGCACTTGCTTATCAATAGTTTGTAGCATGAAAATGATTTGTAAAATTTGATGTGCCTTTTAGAATGAGCTCATGAAAATCTAAGTATATCAGAATTTTAGTGACACAAATTTAATTTCCTCTCTTGATCTTTCACTCTTGGTTTTAATAAATCGAACATTCCATAATGGATGTTAATCATTACTCATAGCTTCACATTTTCTGGGATTGTTTGCTGTGGATTTGTTTCCATAAATTTTGAGAGAAATCCAAGAGAAAGCAACAACAAAATGACAATTAGACAAAGGTAAAATATGGCAGTTTTCAAGTAAAAACATCAATAAAATCCAGATTCCTGATTTAATATTGTTTTAGGCAATTTTAAAAGCTACACTTGCAAAATCATAAATAAACAAGGAGGACCCAGTGAATTAAAGTAGATATAAGAAACAAGGTAAGGTGCTGTAAGGAATGAGGTGTAATACAATTAACAGGAAAGACGGCATCCATTTGCATTTACTGTATGATTTTAATGAAAGGAATGGGTGCTTTGTTATGAAGAACACTGAAAATTCCACTCATTTTTGTTATCCATTTATAGAAGTTGAATATAAAATTTTTGGAAATATTAAATCTACATCTAGTTCAAATAATTTACTGAAAAATCCTTATTGTAACATTTTTGTTGTTTTTGATGTTCTGTTAAAGTATTTTCATTATTCATTGGATTTTTCCAATTATTGCCTTCATCCTTGTTATCACATTTCATCCAATACATTCTTCAAACATGCTGCATTATTTGAACTTTTGAAATGAAGTATTTTCAGACTACTCTCATTATCTTAACATATAGGTAACATTTTGTGTTAAAACATTTGAAACTATTGTTAAAGTTAACATTTTAAATGATTTCTACATGCCAGACACTGATTTATCTCATTTATACTCCCTTTTAAGTTATGGAACCGAGTCCTCAGGAGGTAATTTAGTGTTTGTTTTGAAGATATGGTTTAGGGAAGTAACTTAAAATAAAACCAAAAATTAATATGAAACTGTAAGATTGAAAGTATTACTCATTAAGAATTATTCCCATCCTATATAAATAATTACTTTTCACCTTCAGCAAGGCAATAATGCCACTAAGACACAAGGAGTTAATGGGAGTGAAAGAAAATGAGAAGACTTTAATGAGGAAAAGGACAATAAAAGAAGATGGCAATTGGTATTGCATTAAAATTTTAGAGGGTTATAGGTGGCAGGAAAGCAAGAAAGCAGAATAGATTTCAACAGGTGAGATGTGTGAGAAAAGAAAATATTAGAATAAAACATACAGTTACATCATGCTAGTGCAACTTTAAAATGGTGAGTCCTAGGAGCCAATCTGGTGGTATGCTTAAATTCATGAGGTTGAGATATCAAGGAGGAAACTCATCAGAATAACTGTCATGTAAATATTTATAGGAAACACTGAGGAAAGCCATGTCATGGCGATGGGAAAGTAACTGAAGTTGAGATCCAAGGCCAGGATTTGATTACATTACAGACCCATCTTTTGTTTTTTGTTGAGAATCTTGAAATATATATTAGGAGCACCAAACCAAATATGGTAGCAATATTCAGTGCATTTATAAATGTGCAAGACGAGAGAAAGTGTCTGGTATGAAAAAGTAAACCAACTTTCCTAACAGTAGATCTAGCAATTGTTTCAATATAATCACTCCACTTTGTCAGTGGAAAATTTGGGCTCAAGAAGGTATAGAGAATTGCTATACTGGAGTTTAGCATCAGAAATACACACATTAACCAATTTAAAAAAAAAAAAATTTTTTTGGCAACACAGTCTTTATATATATATATATATATATATATATATATATATATATATATATATATATGTGTGTGTGTGTATAAATACAATTGAGAAAATTATAAGTACTTTAAATATTTTTTCTGATTAGCAGAACTTCTGCTAAAAAGTGCTCAGTAGCTATAATATCAAATAAATTAAGACAAGTTCAAGTGACTTTTCTGGTTTGCCGACTTAAGTGTTTCATGTTGAAATGCTAATCTGGTCCTGATGAATGTTTCGGCACAAAACTCTTGATTTGACTAATCAGATAAGTCACTTGATCATGTCTTAATATATATATATATAATATTATGTCACGAAGTGGAAAGCTTTTTATTGATGTGTTTCACCTTCGTTAAGTAGGCATCTTCAGAGCAGAATGAAAGACAAATCTGTTGTTTTTTTTTGTACCCTACTAACATATATATAAGTTGTATGGATATGAGTTTGTGACCCTGGGACACTCTTGCAATCATCTGGCAATTGTTATTATGTTAGCTCTATCATTGATATTGAGCACTTTCCCCCGAGTACCATGCATACACACACTCAAGATGGTGATAAATAAGTTCTTGGACCAACCAAGGATCCTTTCCCTACAAAAATCTGATGTTTGGGAAGTGGATCAAGCGAAGACATTTTCTACACCTTCCAATATATGTGTGTGTGTGTATGTATATATATATATATATCTCAAACTTCGTTCTTTGTGACTGCTTCAGTGCTTACAGCTATTTGTTTGTTTTGCAAGGAAGGAAAAATAAACAGAATTATAATTTTAAAACCTGGATGTATTGTAAGAAATATGAAAAATCAGTTTTATGCTGAGAATTTTTATTATTGAATATCCAAATTCAGGAACAATTTTGTTAAAAAAAAAAGTCTAGACCGCATGTAAATTCTGAAACTTTATTTTATTTTAGCTTTTTACTTTGTTAGAAATTCAACTAGTTTGAGCTAGACTGAAATTTGTTAATCTAGGGCCTTAGCGATAAGTATGTATTGAAGTGTGTGTTTAACAAAGCAGAAACTGCCTTTCTGTAATAAATTAACCCTTGTATCATTTATAGTCTTCTTTGCTTTTTGTTAGTAGTCATTGCCAGAAAATCATTTGCATATTGTGGTCCTGGTCTGCTACCTGTTTCTTTATTTATATTTATTTAATTCTTTTTTAATACCTTCCCTTTTTCTCCACCTTACCACAGGGCCAAATCACCCCTCCTTTCTTTCCCTTGGGGATGGCTGAGGGTGAAAGCTTTCATTGCTCACCTTTTGTGAAAATGTTACAGAAGCTGATGGTGGTGGGAATAAAGTAGCAACTGTTCACAACAGGTATGCCCCTCTCTCATCCCCCCCTTTCTCATTCAACAAAGGATCCCCAACAATGGGGCAAGTAATGATAGCTTCATGAACAGGCTATGCTTAAGGTCATTTTGCTTGGATTGCTGTATAAAAAAGCAAAACTGAAAAGACAATAACATGTTTAAAAAAAAAAAGAAAAAGAAGAGTTTTCATCTCTCTCCCCAACCCCCAAATTGAAGAAAGAAAAGAACAAAGAATTAATGTTAATGACTGCCAGGGTCAAAAGGAAAAGTTCATTCAGTGGCACCTTGCTGATATTATATTCTTGAATTATATCAAAATCTAAAGCATTTACCTGAAAAAAAAAAAAATCTTTTTTTTTTCTTTTTTTACTTTAAATAAAATGCCATTATCGAAAATTGATCTTTGTAAAAGTTCTAGATGCTTAACTTAGAAGAGAAAGTGTTTTATTATTTTTATATTTTATTTTGTGTGTGTGTTGCTTAAAGTTAAATAGATATAATTTTCTGTGAGTATGACAAGAGTAGAGAACAAAATGAAAATAGAATATTTTCCTTGCTAATGTCTTCTATGTGTCACTTCAGGATATAGGCAGTCATGGCTTTCCCAAATTTCATGTCTTTTGTAGTTCTTCATAAATTTTGTCTTTTTGTTATTTCTCATAAATCTTATTCTGCCATCCCTTTACCTAAACATAGTAAGTAGGTAATGTATATTGTATTCCAATATCCCTCTTGCCTTCAATCTGTCCTGTGAGTATCAGATTTTCAAAGCTTTCTTTCATCATTATGTGCTCAAGAAATTTCAACTGTCTCTTCTTGTTGTGAATTATAAGCTTCCATTTTGTTTCCATTTTCTCTAAAACTTTGTCATTGCTTACTTGTTTGGTTGGTGGTATTCTCAGTATCCTTTTGTAGAACTATATTGTATATTACAGATATTAATGACAAAATTATACAAATATTCTTAGATATATAGTATGAGCATAGGAATCAACACTTCATTGTGACTGTCAGTATCTCCATAGTGGATCAAGAAAATACACTATTTTTCTCTCTCTCCGTGTGTGTGCATATATATATTGATATAATAGGAAAGAACTGTTAGATTGATGATCCAAAGTTCTTTAGTATTTTTGTTTTTATTTTTAAAAACAGTGCTCGATACAGAAGTACAGCCTAGATTATAATAATTTTTTTTAAAAATATGATTCTTCAAGATGGAATCATATTTTTAAAAACTATATATATATATATATATATATATATATATTTGTGTGTGTGTAATTAACAATTCAGGCAGGAAACAGCCAGTACCTATTGTTGATTTCTATGTCAACAATATTTATATGTACAAATGCTCTTTCTATGATACTGAGCACTTTTCACTCATTAATATATCAATTTATATATATATATATATACACACACACACATATAGTGCAGCAGGAATACCACACACATAATGGTAAGATGCTAGCTATATAAAGAGACCATTGTTACTAATGTCTTACCATTATGTGAGAGGTATATATGGGAGGTATTTTCTCTGCTTTCTCTTTATATATCTATATATATATATATATATATAGAGAGAGTGTATTTTGTTGATCTTTTGGGAAGAAATGAAACTTGAATGTTTTGAGATTGTTTGTTAGGTTCACTCATCTTATGTGAGAAGATATTTTCAAAAATATCTGACTGTAATGTTTTGCTCCACTTCTGGAGATGAAAAAGAAGGCAAAAAGGAGAAATAAGAACTGTCTTCTAAGGTCTCTCAGATGTCACATACATTTGATGAAGACCATACTGGCCAAGATCATGTTTTAATAACAACAAAGATGAAGATAACAGTCTGCAAGGTCTGTAGAAGAATGGAACTACCAGAAAAAGAAATCATCAGATGCAACATAACATTGTTTGGCCTTCCAGAAGTGCATTATCTGAAATATGATGCTGAAGTATTAAAGATGAATCCAATAATCTGAAAATGTATGGAATTGTGAAAATACATAATCTCAGAACTTCAGGCAATGCAGGGAGGCTAAAGATAATTTGACTGAAATTTTATGATAAAACAAGGAAAATGAAGTTCTGAAATTATGAAAATATGTAATCTCAAAACTTCAGAAAATAAATTTCCAAACTGTTTTATGTTTGCCAGGTTTTTTCTAGATTCTCTTTGACAGCAAACATTTTTTTTTTTTACTTTCCATAAAGCATATTTAAACAGGTTGTGGCAACTGTTGTATTTGCAAGGAGACAATCGAATAGACTTTGAAATAAACATTATATAACCTAAAGAAAGATGAAACTTTCTCAAAGAAGAATTTGTGTTAAGCAGCTCAACTGTTATTACTAATTAGAAGCAGTGAGGGACATGTTTTTACTGGTTCAATTTTGGTGACATTTGTTACTGCGACAAGATTGTTGAATGAAGAATTTTATTAGAGTGACCTACAATACCCACATGGCATTCCAATCCAAGTTATGTGCATTTGTAGTGTTCTCGATGAAGTAAATAGAAATTGTAGAAAGCAGATTCAACCATTATTCCGATTCATTTATCTTGGACGAGGAAATTATGTTTTCCCTTTTGTCCAGCCTGCTGGGAACACAGAACAGTTTAGTTACATTATCTCCATGAACCTGGCTTTCCAACCAGAGATGCTTCCAAAATGCTGGCCCCAGCTGGGATAACCAGTCACGTGGCTCCCTGCTGTCCAACAATTGTAGCTGTCCACTCAGTCTCCAGCTGTTTCAAACATTTCCATCATGTGTAGTCTATTGCCCAATTGTCAAGGCTTAACAACAATATTGGTTTTGTTTGAAGGCAGTGGTAAACATTGGCTGATCACCATGTTACTAATGGGCAGTTAGAGATGCTAATGTAATATTGTTTGGAAAGTAATGTTGCATTTTTAGAAAGGGAATGAAAACCCATTCAAATGGAACAAAAGTTAAATTCATTTGTCAAGAGTGTAATTGTTATTAGGAGTGACAAAAGCTCAGGATGAAACTAATTCTTTTATTCCTTGTTGAAAGTGTCCAGGATTCTGGATGAAAAAGAATTTTGAAAATTGCATCTCTTCCTTCAATTTTAAATGTTTTGCTTCCAAGGAAGTGTTTCTTTCATTTGATTAAATGAAAATTTGAAGATGTTAAATCTAGTGAATAATTTTTCTTATTTTGTGCTGCATTTGGTCTGTTCAAATTATCTGTTCATCATTGGCTCTTCAGCAAGTAAGGTCACATTTTCAGGGATAAAAAACCCAGTGAAATGAAACAACTATATTTGTCAAGATCAGAAACCCCATATGAGACTATTTCTTTTATGTCTTATTGAAATAACCTATGTAAATAGAAAAGAAAAAAATATTCTCTACTAAAAGTTTTTGGATATGCAAAATTCTGATTAGATTACCAATAGCACATTGACTACTCTGTACTGGTCATTATAGTTTATAATCACATTTCCTCTAAATAGTTGTTTTCCTTCAGTTATTCTATGCATCATGTCAAATTTTATTATGCAATTCAATGTTCCCACAATAAAAATGGTATTAACCAACCAATGTTGGTAAACTTTTCAGTATAGTCTTAAGACACCTAAGAGAAGAAGGGGACATTTATTCATTTATTCTTTTTTAAGTGATGTGCCAGTGGTGTAATAGTGACTCAGAAATTGGAGAGCCAAGTTCAAATTCAAGTTAGATTTGTTATGTTCACTTATGTGTAAATGCCCTTGAGAAAAGTATGAATCTCTTTCCTACCCCAAGCTATGGGTTAACTAGGATTTGTATCTGGAAAAATCATTATTTTTCCCCACCAAATTGTTAATGCAATATTCACTCACAAAAAGGGACTTATTCTTACATACAATTCCCTTGAGCTTATTAAAGCAATCCTCTTTATTAATTTTGCACTTTTGACTGTTAAATGATTTTCTAACCCCACCTTTTATTAAGCTACCCCTTTATTGAATATTGAGAAAAAATTCAACCCTCAGAAAATTATTATAATCCCCTTTATATTAGGCATCTGTGTGTATACTTATATTTATATAAATAATATATCATGTGAGTTTTAGTTTATATCTACTTTTGTTAGAAATATTTACTTGGTGTTATAGTATAATGCAATTTGTAGATTTATCATTTTATATATATATATATATATATATATATATATATATATATATATATATATATATATATATATATAGTTACTGATATTTATTTTTTAATTTCATATGTAATGAATAAATATTACCATAGGTTGTAAGAAAGATATAATCTAGAAAGAGAAACAAGATATTGTAACGTTATTGAATGATAGGAATCTAGCATTGAAAATTATGAAAAGGTTGAACACAGATCATAGAACCATCAAAAGAGAAACTGAAAATATTGCCAAGATAAGAACGAGAAAAAAACTAGCCTGTTAAAATAACATAAAAGAGAATGAAAAAAGTAAAAATATAATAAGCAAGAAAAGTGGATTGACCATCAATGAAATATTTGAAGAAACTGGTATTTTGAATGAAAACAAAGAGAAAAGATACAGAATATGAAAAACATTGGCTAAGGATCTAAAAGCAAACTATACTGACTTTAAAGAAATATCATGGAAAGAAATATGTAAGTTAAGGGGAAGAAGTACATGAAATTTAATTTCTCAAAAATCCATCTGGTTCACACTCCTCTCTGGACTTTTGAACAGGAGTAAAGGTTTATCCTTTGTTTCCTGTTTCTGATTGGGTTTCTAGTTCCTTCTAAATTCTACTTCAACTCCATACTTCTGTCTCCAACTAAATTCTCAAATTTATACTATTATTGGGTTTTTTGTTCCCTTTAAAGTCTTTCCCTTCTCTATTACTTCTAGCAGCCCCTTGCGTCTTAGCATCATTATCACTTTGCTTGGAGTGGTTTGATTAAAAAAGAAAAACTGTCAGTGATGAATGGACAGACCTATGATTGATTTGAGTCCTTCATAGAGATAGTTAAGCAACATAACTTACAAAACATCAGAGTGAATTTTTTTTTTTTTTTACACCAATGTTCACCATATACAAATCCCAAAAACCACTGAAGGAGGTAGTTGTTGTATGAGCAGTAAGAGGTGCATTTTATGACATTATGTGGAAAAGATAATGGTTAAGTTTAAACTTGAAGAGGTTAAGATTCTAGGGGTTGTGGAGGCATCCTTTTGGGTAACTATTCTTGGGAAGAAGCTGTTTGAGTGGAACTTCTAACTAATGGAATATGAAGAGAATGAGCATAGTTTGCATCAGTGTACTTGATGTGGCTGTTTTAGCTGTGAGAGTTAGAATTGGTAGAATTAATTAGTTTGTCAGAAAATGTTTCATGAAAATAGCAATAAAGTAGTGACAGTTTTGCAACATTTTGTCTGTGGGGAAAGAGTTGTAGAGTGTAAAATACTTCATTTCCCACAAGGTTGCATAGATGCTTCTGGAGTCTATCAAAACTGGAAAGTGAAGACTGGGCAGCTCCAGCCCAAATATGGCAGCAGCACACCATTTTCAGCCTGATCTGGCTTTTGTAAAGGTAGAGCATAGTGAAAGGAGTTGGGCACTTACTGGAACAGTATAGAGAAGTAACCATTTTCCAGTATCTTTGGGTATAGGTTACTTACCAACTTGCTGATGGTATCAAGATGAATACAGAGAATTATTGAAAGTTCTTATACAAGATATTTGAGTAGTACTGATCCAAGTCATGAAACTTTATGCTAAGGAGTATATTCACGCAAAACAATGCTCATTTATTTTGTAAAGCTTGCCAAAAATGTTTCAAAGACTCCAAATTAATGGAATTGCCTCCAATCTCTTCACATATTAGTCTAACAAAAAACTTGTTGGTCATTAAAAGAGCTGTATCTGAGAATGGAAAACAATATACAAGCAGAGATTTTTGCAAAGTAATAAAATATCCTGCAAGTAATATAGTAGAAACAGTAGAAAATTTAGAGTCAATCAATGAAAAACTTATGAACGTTATAGAATGAAAAGAAGCCCATATAAACATGTAAAATAATAATTTATTCAAGTATACTGAATATTGTGTTAATCAAATATATGACATATCTTTTGGAATTATCTATAAATATTAATTTGTGTTGCATTTATTTTGTTTGTATAATAAAACCTGACATTTCCAAAACAATATTTTTAATAAGAATAGATATTAAACTCAAGCATGACAGTAGAATTCATCAGCAGGTAGGTCAGGTTTCAAACTCCAAGATCTCCACAGAGAATTGTCCAATGGGACAATAGCCTAATAGCTTAATCTTAAATAGATTATCATGTTGGTTCATGAATTTGGTGACATATTAATTGTGAGTTCAATCCCTGGGCCAAGCAGTGTCTACTTGGACTCACTGGAAATGGAATAACTGAGCAGTAGTAAAAAAAAGAACTAGTTGAGATATCCCTAGGCATAGGCAGTGGAATGAGAACAATCTATCCCTGAGATTAAATAAATAGTTCAGTTTAGAATTCCCTGAAGATTACATAGATTGATATATACCTAATGAAGTCCAGAGGACACAATGGCCAAAATGTCTTCATAAGAACAACAAAGAAGGGGATAATAATATGCATGTAATTAATATAAATAATAATAACTCTTCATCCCAGAAATTCAGACTGAATTAAACTGTTGTTATATTGCTCATATAAAAATATCCTGAAAAATTACCAACATCAATTTTAATGGGAAAACATTGTCTTGCATAGTAAAGTTTAACATAGTGTATTTTTCAGAAAAGTTCATTTTCTTAATATTTTTGAATGCTTTTTATTTTTTCAAATTTTATGATTAAAAAGAATACAAATTTGTTACCAAATTTGGTATATGAGGTATTTACATATTCAGAGAGAGAGAAGTAGCATTTTTAGAGAAGCAATAAACCATTTTTTTTCTCAATTGGAATTTAAATTTATTAAACAAGGAGATAATCATTATTAGCAATAAGAAAAAACTCTGTATGCAACTCATTCTTTTACTCTTTGTTGGAAGAATCTGGGATTCTAGAAGCAGAAAACCAACTCATACCTAAGCCAAACCTTCATATATTACAATATTTTAGAAGATGACAAGACAATCACAGTAAATCTTTATTGTCAGCAACTTGAACAAATGAAGAGAACATTTATGCAAAAAAATTTTCAGCTTTGCTCAACAGTGTATCATTATTCAAACTGACAATATTAACCTACATTTTGTAAAATTAACTGAGAAGATCAAATCAGTAAGTTGGGATATTTTAATGCATTCTCTTAAATCAACAACTTATGTAATACAGTTAAGTAAACTAAATCTGAACACTTTCAGATTTTTATATGAACAGATCATCAACATGCTTACTTTGTCATAAATCATTTAAAAGTACAGAAAAGTTCAATGCTGCATTATTAGAATTTTTTTTGTTCAGAATTGTAGATATTTTTCAAGATGGAATAAAAGAATTAGTTTTATATTCTTGTTTTATTATTGCTAATAATGATCATGTTCTTGACAAATTTAACTTTTGTTATATTTAAACAGGTTTTTCCTCCACTTTCAAAAATGTAATATTTTCTTCCGTGTAGCCTAATATGTACTATTAAAACTTCACCCTAAAATATTTATACAGTTTTTTTTAATAATTAAAGTTAGAAGTAGAACTTAAAAATATATTGGAAAAAATAATTTTGGAAGAAGAATATAAAGGATGTGAAAATTTTTTGAAAATATTGTATAATTGATGTAAAGGCAAGAAATTTAACGAGAAAACTCAATAATTACAACTCATAATTATGTGCGACAACATTGTGAACAAAATCAGAATTTTAGATATCGAAAAATTTACTAAAGTAAAAAATGGCAATAAAAAAGGATCCTGTCAAAAACAATTAAAACAAATAATAAAAATTTAATTAAAAAAATATAGTTAAAAAAATTTGTTCTCATCAAATGATATCTGATTGGAATAAAATTTAGAACTTCAGATTAAATAATCAATAATTGATTCATTTTAATCTCTGTGATAATCTTTAAATTTCACAAAAAGAAATTAGCTAATCCATAATTTAATTTTAATCCAAAAATTTCATGACAAATCAAGCAGTGCAATGCAGAACATGATTTTTTTTTTTTTTTTTGCTTTTTTTTTCATCTTGTATCAAATATCATAAATTAATGATGAGACATATAACAGAAGAATTAGGCTTGTTGTGCAATGTGATGTCATATGACTCTTGTATGCTGGTCAACTTATGAAGTGGATCTTTATTTCTTTTATCCATAATTCTTTTCATAAAATTTCTTTGGATTGCAGAATTCCTAAATTATAAATGTCAGCAATTTAAGCAGAACAATTCAGCCATATTTTCTTCTGCATTTTTTTATGAATGTGTTTCATTTATATTTGTTCTCTGTTAGCTTTAATATCAAAGGTGAGAGTTTTGGGGCATTTTTATCTGTTTCTTTTTATTTATTTATTTATTTATTTATTTATTTTCCTTGGGATTTGACAAAAGATAGAATTGCCATATTCTTTAGTGTATAAAGATGAACTTAAAAAATAAGAAAGAAACAATTCTTCTGCATCTTCCATAATGAAGGTTATAAATACTAGACATTTTGTACATTAGCACTACAAATGATGGGAATTTCTGTCACTTCATTTCAATAGCTCAACTCAGAATGATTTAACTTGTTAACTGCAGAAATTTAAGTTTATAAATGAATACAATCACTCCCTTTTCTTTCTCTCCTCTCTCTCCAGGGTGTGTTTCCTTTCTGAAATTAGCGATATGCCATTTTTAATTTATTTTACTGAGACATTATTGCCTTATTTAATTCATGTTATAAAAAGAGTTTTGTTACTGGTATTTAAAATGTTTTATTTTTTATATTATCCAAGTTACTTTCATATTCTATGTTCAAAATTACCTCTGACAAACATGTTTGAAGACAATATTGGGTTTGTTGAAATTAAACTGAAACATACTTGAAATAATTATTCTTTATTGAATACAAAACTATATTTTGGGTAATTTTCCAATTAAGAATATTAAATGACATTTGAAGGTGTATTGGAATAACAAAATTTGCCTTCCAAAAAGCTAAGTAAAGTATTAGGTTGGTGCAAAAATAATGACGTAATAATGTCGTTTTTTGACGTTAAAAATACGTCAAAAAACGACATTATTACGTCATTATTTTTGCACCAACCTAATATCAAAAAACAGGAAAATTTCACTAGAAACAAAAAAATACTGAAATGTTATGTAATATTAGTCCTTCTCTATGACAGTGAATGTTGGACAATCTCCTCACAGAAGAAGAAGAGATTTGAAGCAGCAGAAATGTAGTTCTAGACAAGTATGCTGAGAATACCATGGATTGAACATGTGAGCAATGAGGAAGTTTTAAAGAAAATGGAAACGAGGAGGATACTGATACTCAGCATCAAAATGAGAGAGTTGAAATTTCTAGGATACATAAATGAGGAAAGAGGGACTTGGAGAATTTGACACTCACAGGATATATTGATGGAAAGAGAGGAAACAGCATCTAACAAGCTTGTACGAATAGACAAAAGAACAAAGAGTGAGAGGTATAGTAAAAAGGCAAACATGCTAAGAGCTATAAAGAATGGAAAGTTGTGGAAAGGCATGATCGCTCATGTTCTGAAGGAGAATATCACATAGATGATGATAATGTTGACAATATTCAACAGAAAATGATGATTAAGTGCTGGTAAATGAGTGAGAAAGAAATTGTTTTTTTTTTTTCTTCATAATTAATCTTGTATGCAGATGTCAGTAATGTTCTTGGGTATAATTTGATGATGATCTATGAATTGTAAAAATACATTGATAAATAGATGTTATACTTTCTGTGCATTCACATCCAGGATGTGCAGGTGGTGTCATGGTTAGTGGTTCAGGATGTGAAATTGGTGTGCCAACTTCAAGTCCCAGATGAGTTTGTTGCATTCACTTTTGCACAAATACCTCTAGGAAAGGTATGAATCCCTCCCCTTATTTCAGCTATGGGTTAAATAGCAGGACAGATTGATCTCTCTAGCCATGGTTGGCAACCAGTCTAGGAGAAGCATAACTGAATTCAGAAATGTAGCTCTGGCAATACTTATACTGTACATCCATGAAAAGAATTATAGAGATATCAATTAACTGCAGCACAGAGTTGTGGATTCTATGATCTTGAGTGAGGGCTGACTTGTACTGTACAGTATACTTATGTAGAAATCTGTAAAATAGACTTCATTAATAAGTATTGAATAATTTTTATCTTCAACACTTCTGTATTGATTTTGAAGGTATAATTAATAAGTTAATCTCTTCCCACTTAAAAGATTGGTGCAATACCATCTTCCTATTCTATTATTTCCCATACCTTGAAGCAGCTGCCTATATCTACCTTCAACCAGTTTTTAAATAAGTGTCTAATTTGAAAGATTATGAAAAAATATGTAACTGTTTCTTCATAAACAATATTTACTTTAGGAATGAGAATATGTAATAGTATTATAAGCAAATAATTTTATTGATAATAACAATCAGAAAGTCTAGTTAGTAAATGAATGGAAAAGACAGTGTTTGCTTTCTTTTTAACTGACTTTTGATGATGTTTTGAGGAGTTTAAAAACATTTATTGATATACATTATTAAACTTTTGTACATTTATGGGGAAAGGTGTGAAGTAGGCAACATTAATAATGAATATTTTATCATTTCTCTTACAACACTCATATATTTGTTTATATAGGGATTTGAGTTTGAATTGAGAATTTGAAAATTGAAACAAATACTTGAAATTATTGAACTGCTTGGTATAAGTTAGAAAATATGAAATATAGTCCAGTTGACGGTGGCTTTTTTCATTTGTCAATTTTGAAAACCTTGTTGGTTATAGTATCATAACGAAAAGAGCCAAAAGTGACAAAGTTATGATAATATTGAAAACCTGCAAGATATGTTTTCGGTTACTTTCCTCATAGATTTCATAGTGACATAAATTAAAAATTTGTGTGTTTCCTTTGAATAGTTTAACCTCAAAGAAGTTAACAATCCTTCTGCCAAAGAGCAAGTCATCAGTTTAAGGGGAGATAATTCGTCTTAGTTTGTTGTTAGTATGTTATTCTTTTGCAAGATATCTTGTTGTGTAAACAAAAGAAATTTGCATATATTAATTTTGTAAATGTGAATATTTGCATGACTTTGTGCCTTACGTGAGAATCCATAGTTTGTAGATAATTGATATTTATTTAAATTACTAAATTATGAATATATTACGTTTATTAGGTATTTTTGTCATGGTGAGATTAGCCATTTCCTTACCAGTAAACATTGGCATTCACTGACTGAACAGTAAATATTACTATTGATTGAAATTTATAAAATCTTTCTGTTAAAACAGTTTTTCAAAAAAGAGATTTCTCAAGTTCACTGTTATTACTCTTTCTAGTACTGATAGGAGTTTCTTTCCTAACCTTTTGTTTAAGGTAGTGTGGAATATCAGCATATTGAACATGTCTTTATTTTTCATCTAGTTACTTGTGCTATCTACTTTAGTTGTTGTTGCCACTGGAAGTCTTCAGGTGATGTGGTTTCTGTTATTTGGTAAAGTTCTTTGTGATTCTGTAACACCAGTCTATTGATTCAGATGGGAGATTGCCTTTGTTAAGTGACCTAGAGGATTCATTCACTTGAAGCAAATTTTTAATTATTGATCTAAGATAGTTGTTTATAGCTGATAGTTTAGATATTTCTGAAGGACTTGAATTCCATGCATTTATTACATTCATTGGAAAGTCTAGATCTCATGAGAATATTTAAGAATACGATTCGAGTTCTTAGGTTAATATTTGGGTTTTTTAGCATCTTGCCATGTTGGATAAAACTACTCCATTTTCATGAGAAAAACCTGACACAGGAAATATTTTATACAATGAATGGATTAAAACCTTATCTGAAAACTTAGTATTTCAAGCCTGTTTGGTATCAGAGTATCATTAAGCCCTACATTCTGTTTTCATTGAGTTCAGATAATTATTTTGTTTTAAATTTTTTATTCAAGATATTTATGAGATTAATTTTTTTTAAAGAGAAAATGAACACAGTTATATGTTATGGTAAGACAATGTTTCCTTGATAGTATGCATTGGGATACAATACCAATGGAATTTTATAATTTTAAAACTTTAAAAAAAATTTTTAATTTCTAATTTTTTAAACTAAGACCAGATTACTTATAATTACTTCAGTATTAATATAATATGGACAGAGGAAATCACATCATACATTATTATAAATAATGTTTATATGAAGCACATTTATACTACTTTTATAATTTAATCTTAATAAAGAGAATCTTTTTCTTGTGAATCATATTTCTGTAAAGAATGCAAAATAATCTGTTTGCTTTAGCATTTAGAAAAGTTTATTACAGAATTTCTAAGAGTTTTAAAAGTATTGCAATGATATGTTAATCTTTAACCATATTGATTTACTATTTCTGTACTGTAGTTGTGTATAATTTGATCCCTGGTTTTTGGAGACAAAATAGAAAATATTTTATTTTCACTTAAAATAAGACCTTGACACCACAAAATTTACAACAAAGTCTTTTGTGAAAAGACAGTATCATGGAATCTTTATATATAAAAAATTATATGATGGCATATTTACATATAAAAAAAAAAATGGTATTAGGTTGGTGCAAAAATAATGTCGTTTTTGACGTATTTTTAACATAAAAAAAACGACATTATTTTTGCACCAACCTAATATCATGGTACTAACACATCAAGTCCTACAAAGTATTAGATCATATGAGGACCACATATACTGCAACCATAGCAACAGTCGTACTGAGAATGTGATGTTCTTGTCTTAACGAGGAAGAGAAAAACAATATATATTTAGAAGTCATGGGTTGATAATTTTTCAGCACTTCCTCATGTATACCGACTTCATGTGTATTTTTTGTATGAATTTTAACTCCTCCAGAAAAATTTACCTATGTATAGTGTAACTGGTCAATGAAAATGCATGATTTTTAACCTCTTTAAAAAAAAAAAAAAAAAAAAAAAATTAATTATGTCTAGTGCTAACCCCCACCTATTTTTTGTGTAAAAAAACTGATCATGAAAACTCGCACTATATATGGTAGTCTCTTCCTTTTTGCAAGTAAAATGCTTAGATATTTTATTTTTGTACATGTTTATTCTTGCAGACTCTTCATGAAGCATAGAGTTTTAATTACACCAAGTGTATTTTCTGTTGCAAGTGAATTACTTCATTGGTGGGTTAATAGTCCAATACCCAAAATGAACTGTTCCAATTGCCCTACTGTTTACTCACAGCTGAGGGGAAACGTTGATTTACGCCTTTCCCAAGGACATGTAAATGAATGCATACTGTACTCACCAGAGTTTGAACTCTGTTTGCCAGTTATGTTTTCCACTGCCATTAACTATTAGGTTATCTACAGCTCCACTTTTGTATATAATTTGTTCTATTCCTGTAGGTAAAAAAGCTTAAATATATTTTTATGCACAATGTGAACTTTCAGCAATTTCTTTAGCTAAAAAGCAGGTTGATGTATAATTCAGTCTCAACAGCAAATCCTTGTGCAAAGATGAAGCATCAATGCAAATTTATAACATAAACTTATTCTCCTAGTCTTGTTTTAAGAGGTTCATTTCCTTGCAGTTCATCTTTTATTTAACATATTTTAGTCAGTCAATCAACCTGGGACTTAGATACCTTTGACTGTTTCATATGAGTAAAGATGAGAGAGTTTTCTTTTCTTTCTTTTTGCCTTAGAATATATCTGTTAGTGCAATACGCATAAAATTAATACTGTTTGTAATTCAAGCCAAGCAAAATTGGTGATATTCCCAGGTAGACATAAATATTACTATGTTGCTGAAAAGTTCTGCACCTGACCAAGAAGCTGTTCTCCCCAAAATTTAATGTTTGGTCAATTGGTCAGATTTTGGAAAATGTGTTAGGCTGAAAACTTTACAGCACTATATCATTTATTTTTGTTGTAGTGGTGTGTGTATATATATATATATATATATATATATATAAGTGTGCTAATAGATTGGCATCTATGTCCCACCCGTTTTCTGTTGAAATACCTAAATGTAACTACCACTTCTACTCCAGAAATTTCTTTACTCACACTTCCCACCTGTGGAACTCCCTTTCATTTTCTTGCTTTCCTGATAACTACAATCTTCAAAAATTTAAATGCAGCATCAATCACTATCTTCTATTTTCTTGAATCCCCAATTTTTTTTTAATCCTTTCCTCAATCCTCCCTATGCTCAATCTTTTGTTTCACTTTCACTCCCTGTAACTCCCCTGCATACTAGTGGCATTTCTGGCTTACTTGGGGTGAAATGATTAAAAAATATATAATCAGATATTGCTCATCCACTGAACTACAAATCTTCACATGATGACCATGACTATATTAATCTCAGGCATGTTTTACTAGTAAACCCCTTTATCTCATTTCTTCATCTTCTATTTAGCCTATCCTGCTATGGTTTCTATTTTCTGGGCACCATTCAAGCAACCTTCTACTCCATCTGTTATCTTTTCTTCTTGTTGTATTGCAACCACTTCCATATTTATTTTTTAATTACTTTTATGATCTCTCTTATCTTGGTCTTTTCTCTGATTCATGCTGACCTCTTTCTGTCTCTTACTTATTGCTCACGTTTCTCTTTCCATTGATCTATGTACATTTTTGAGTTTGTTTTCAAGCTATTTTTGGAGAATAATTCTACTCCCAACCAATATTATTACCCCCACTCCTTGTATTAAACACTTAAGAATATATCATAGCTGGAATTATATACATTTTAAGCATATTGTTACATGTTTTCTGCCCTATCATTATGTTTAATTTCTCTGGTCTTTCTTTAATCATGTGTTTTGTGCATGTGTATTCTTGAACTTCTAATTCTTCAACTTGTGTTTGTTGTGATCATTTTCAAAACATAACAATTGAACATTATTACATTTATTTTTGTTCATTTATAAAACTACATTGAGAGACTCTCCCTATTTATGTAATTTAACATTTTTTTTTTATAATTCATTGGATGATTTGATATTTAGTCAAATGTTATCAGCAAATCAGAGAATGTTTTAAACACTTCTCCATTTAAGTTCTCTTCCATCTTTTATCAGTTCATAGTTTAAAAAAAAAACAAACAAAAAAAACGGTTTGTTGTATTGTGTTTTTTTTTTTTTTTTTTGCATCTTTTAAAAGGTCTGCTGCTGTACCATCTTTGCTTGGTGCTTTTCTACATTTTGAACACTTTATTTCATCTGTTGTTATCTCAGAAACATCACTAGTATTTCCCAGAGTGACTGTTGGTGGTATTAAGTTGGTGCAAAAATAATGTCGTTTTTTGATGGTTAAAAATACGTCAAAAAACGACATTATTTTTGAAACATAAAAGTTTACATAATATTTCTTGTTTATCCTTATCAATTTATTCCTAAGTTTGGTAATATTTTCCAATTCTGTCTATTCTTATACCTTCTAGAAGTTATTTTAAAGACTAGTTGGAAACAGTTTAGGTATAACTATATCCCTATGCCTCATTTCTTCTACAATCTTTATCTTATCTCTGTGCTTTGTGTAGGTGAATTATTGATGCATTCTTATCATATATGTTCCTCAATAACTTTTAAGGGTTACAGCCACATCACATTGAAACATTGTTTAACTTTGGTGATCATTCAGGAACCAATGTCAAGCTTGGTCAGTACCTAGATGAGCGACAGCTTGAGAATACCAGGTTCTGTAAGCTTGGATGTGCGGGTGGTGTAATGGATAATGTTCCCCTTTCCACCGGGTTTGTTGCATTCACTCACATGCAAATACTCTTGGAAAAGGTATGAATCCAGCTCTTCTGAGTAAGACTTGTATCAATAGACCATTATTATTATTTATATATATATATATATATATATATATGTTTACAATCTAAAAATATTTTAGCTCTAAATAACCTTCAATGAGTTGATAAACCATAGAAAATGACTCAATCAATCAATAACTTTTATATATGACAGCAGAATATTAAATGTTTTCTTGGGTCAAATGTGTTTTCATAGTCAACAAAAATTAGACAAAGCGGTTTGTTATACTCTGTAATCAGAATAATTCAGTCTTTACAGAGAAATAAAAAATAAAAATAGTTTTCAGCCCTTTTGGAGAGATTTTGGAAATGAGTTGAGTTTAAAATTTTTCAGTACATTATTGTATATTTGTTGTGTATGAAATATATAAAGAAAAACCAAAGAAATTACATATAACATGAGAGCAGAGTATTTATGATTGCTACATGTTTTCATAGTCAAATAAAATTAAGCAAAGTAGATTTTTTTTCTTTCCTTTCCCAATCAGTTGATTTATTGTTTATAAATGTTTTTCCAAGTGCTTTTCAATTATTCTTAACATCTCTTGCAGATTGATCATGTTTCAAGCTCTTCATTTTCCCGATAAAATTTGAAAGGAAAAGCTTTTTCTCTTTTTTTGTGTCTAATTCTTGTATAAATTAGTTTTTCTAATTCTGCATTTTCTTTTATCTCTTAGTGTTTATGACCTGATTTCTACTCTTTTTTTTTTTATAAGTTATGGTCTTCACTTTGAGTTATCTCCTCTTTGTCTATTTCCATTTGTTTTTCTTATCTCCTCAGCATCCTTAATTATAGTTACCAATTTGCTTGTCATATATTCTATGTTGTTGTTTTTTTAGTTGTTTTTCAAAGCCTGGAATCAGTTCTTCATTTCTATGTAAAATTTGGTGAGGTTCTGTCTGACCTTATCAGTGTGATATTACTCTATCTTGTCTGCCAGAAGACTTCTTCTAACACTCACTAAGTGGCATTGTATAAAGCAGTATAAAAGTAAAAGGTTGAAATTCTTTTACTCTTCACTCACTAGATGCTGTAGTGACAAGACGTGTTTTGTTTCCTCTCTGGGAGGGGAACTTTTTGATCTACACTGAACTATTTGTCGCATTGCATACATCACAGTACATTATCTTCTTTCAAAAAAACCTCATGCAATCACAATAAATTTTCCACTACAACTTATCTCACACACACACACAATTATTTATTTAAAAAAATTATAACATAAATATGTTATAAAATCACTACAAAAATAGCCATTTTGTTTCAACACCTCCAGTGTATTATCAAGTGATGAAGTTGAATGGCTTAACATAATTAATTTAACAGACAGAGTAGCTTAAATTTAACTTAATTTTTGTTGACTATGAAAACACATTTGACCCAAGACATTCAACATCATCACTTGATAAGACACCAGAGGTGTTGAAACAAAATGGCTATTTTTGTAGTGATTTTATAACATATTTATGTTATAATTTTTTTTAAATAAATAATTATATCTGCTCTACTCTGTATTGAGCACTCTTTTAAAAATAGTAATTGTTGGTTATTGGAATTCATTCCGTATACACCAATTATATACTTGGGTATGTATGTATGTATATATCCCTAGACAGAGACAAACTGATAACCTAATGCTATTGCATTAGGATAGATTTTCTTCCTGAGACTCATTTCATTTCTCTCAATTCTGAAGTTCAATCTGACTGCAATTTACCATTCTATATACAATTCCTATATTCAAGATGATTATATCGTTATAATTAGTAACAAAGTCAGTTTCTTAATTTTAAATTGTTCAAGACTTTTTACAACTTTGTTTTGGAAAAAAATGCATTCATTATCATTTTGTCTCTATCTGAAAAGTTAACTAAATTTCACTTTTTATCTTTCTTGTCCATATTTCAAATTTTCCCTAACTAGATTCTCACTCATATTTTTTTTATTCCTGCTTTTGCCATCCTTAAAGTTGACCATCTAAATGGTTTCCTCTCCATAATAATAATAATAAAATAAATATTACTAATGTTACCGTAAAACTATTCAGTTTCTTCATCTTAACTTTTCAAAGTTGGTGTATATACTTGGATTATTTTTCCAATGTATCGTTTGTATGATCTGCTTACTCTTTAAGCTACTCTGTCTGACATACTGTCAAAACACTTTTGACATTGCCCACAATGATACAATTGACTAAAAAATCCTTCTCTACTAAAACTGATATTATATTATCCTTTCCCTTATATTGAAGTAGATACTTACTTACTTTCAGCTGAAATGGATTCTCTCCTTATATAACTGTGTGCGTGTTTAAATATATGCATTAGTTATTTCAAACTATTGCTCTCATCTTGCTTCTTGTAGAAGTTATTATAGACACAAAGTATTGACCACGTACCTTGTGTTTTGTTAATTATTGCGTTATTTTGTCCCTGTGATGCTAGTCATTGTTAATTTCACCTGAACAAGTGTTACACTACCTGATCCCAGGCTGTCCTGGGTATGACAATAAACTACATACATGTCGTGGGTAAGACGATAAAATACATCCAACAGCAAGGCCTCTGATCAGGAGATTTTGAGAATTGTGGAACTATCTCTTAATTGCTGGTGTTCCCAGGTTCACCCTGGCCTGGGGCGGTAGTACCTGTTAGGGTACCAGCTATGGGCAAATATTTAACCCCCAAGTTGGGGTCAAGGCACTGTGAAAGTGTAAAGATATGGTTTATACCAGGAATATTTTGTAACAAAAAAAAAAAAAAACATTATGAGCAGCAATACATTTTTGAAAAAAAAAAAAGATATTACCAGAAATACGTTTTTGAAAAAAATATGTATATTATGAGCAATAAACATTTTGTTGGCATTAAATAATCCATTGAGGTTGATATGCCATAAAGCAAAGCAAAACAAACCTGATCCCAGGACTTAACTCACAACCACAGTTATCTTACCAACCCCTATATCCATTTTGAAACCATTGCAATGGATTTCAGTAGTTTGTTTCTGGAGCTTTTATATTCAAAAAGTACAAATATCTATGTGTGAAAACCATGCTCATTCCAGAAAAATATCCAGTCAATTTTGAATATCTTGAGAATCACTTGCACAACTATGTTGTAATTTGGTAACCAATTAAAGAGGACTACATAGATGTGAACAGAAATTCTCCTGTAGGGTTACACTGTTGGTCATTAGATAATACTTAACCTGTATACTGTTTGAATGTTGAATTTATAACAATGTATTGTGTAGGTTTCTTTCTTGGCAAAGCATTGCATCATCCAGGTCTTTTAGTTCAGATCTGGTGCACTTTGACTTTTGAATCTTGCTTCATGGAAAGGTGCTCTAATATTTATTAAGTTTACCTAAGTAAAATAAATAATACAATGTGTCTAAGATTTCATTCAGCATAGGAAAAGTCCAGAATAGATAAGGAGGATGGAATAAAAGGGTACATTGGAAAATTATTTAAAAATTAATTTGTTTTTGAAACAAAAAAACAAAATTGAGGGATTGAATGGAGGAGATATCTAGAATAACATTAGGAAGGGTGGAAAAAAATAATCAAAACTGAAATAGCTAGCCAGGCCTACTTATTCCAGAAAAATGAGAATATATTAAAACACACACACACACACATATATATATACATATAAGATTGATAGAGATAAATAAATAAATTATAATAAAAATAAATTTAGAGATTGTTTTGGTAAGAATTTTACCTTATTTTTGGGTTTTTTTTTTAATTTTATATTTTTCATATCAATTGGTATTTATATAAGTTAATAATTTGCTTGGGAAAATGAAGAGAATTTTATAGTCATTGTTTTTGTGTGAATTTATTTAAAAATTTCTTTTAAAATTTTGAATATGAACATTATTATTATACTTGTTCAAAATGAGATATATTTAAAATGGTGGAATTATAGGCAATCCATAAAATTCTTGAAAACAACTTTAGGGTAATACACATAAAATCTGGACTCTCTGAGTTGGCTTTCACTTTAGAATAACAATGGGTGTAAAGTGAAAAATGCAGACACCCTGTAGACTGGTTGAATTTGCCTACAGCAATTAAGATATATCATTGAAGCAAACAATAAATTTTCATTGGCCTCTGATTCATATTTTGTAATAAAGATTGTTGATAAAGAAAGGCGACTTTTTGAGTGTTGTTGAAGCCTGCAGAGCAGCACTCATAAGAGGCTACATAGCCAATCATAAAATATTAGCCTTTCAGATTCTGTAACTTGTCAATTAAATATCTTCATATCCCATTAGCCATTGCAGTATAAAATGATGACTTTCCAATGCTAAAGAATTAATACAGCAAATAAAGAATTCCTTGTAAATAAAATGTAATACTGGCTAGAAATTTTGTTAAAAAAAACACACAAAACAAACCCCTTTTTTTTTTTTTTTTAACTATTTTGTTAAATTTGAATAACATGCTGCATATCCATTGCCTTTCAGATATTTTTGAAGGTTTATTGTTGTTATCAAAGTCAAGAATTAATAAAATTATTATTAATTGAAAAGTAAAATAAAAACTAGTCATTTGCACTATGCCCAAATTCAATGCTCTTAACAATGTAGTCTTATTTATTGGTTATACTGAATTTGACCTTAAATATTGTCATTAAATTCACATACATGGTTTCTTCATTTCAGTAGAATTTCCCAAAAAATAGCTGGAGAATAAATAAACTGAAATATTATTCTATAAGATTTATTTCTATTTTATTTTTTTTTTGCCTGTTTCTTAGCAACAAAACATATCTTATTCTTAAAGGGTGGAGGAAGAATTTTTCTCAATTTGCAATGAGTGGTGGTGGGGATGAATAAGAGGTAATTAGAAAATCATTTGAAAGATCAAAAATTGCCAAATTGCATCCCCCACCTACTGAACCTATTTCTTCCAAGTGACATGTCTCTTCAGGACGTGGACAGTCGTGGCTCTCTATAACTTCCTATTCTTTGTCATTCTTGGTGATATCTGTTCTGCCATCATTAAGTAAATTTTCCCGTCTTTTATTTTTGCCTGTGTCTTGTGAGCATCAAATTTTCCAAGCCTTCTTTTCTCATTATGTGTCCCAGAAATTTCAACTATTTTTTTTCTGAAAGATCACTTAACAATGTCTAGAGATAGAAAATCCACCACCCAATAAACAGTCCCTGCCTTCAATTAGGCACCTAAGGGTATGTTCTATTGTCATTAAATCGTTCTAGATGGCTTCTCTGGCCCTACAGAATCCAATTATATTCAATCAACTCTGCAATCTTTAAAATGTCTGGAGAATGAACCTGCCGAAATATTTTTTAAATAAAGTTAAGGATACAATAAAAGCACACAAAAATTGTTACTAGTCAGTATTATTTTTTTTTTTTAATCTTGAATGAAAAGCTATTATTAAGGGAAAAAATTTTTTTGTTTTTCAGCAAAAAGTTACCATGGGTTTCTGTATCGGCGACCTCAAGATTTATTATCACAGCCCATTTATGATAACAATGGTTTGATTGTAGGACTACAGTCAGCTGTAAGTTGCTTCATGTTCTTTCTTTTCTTCCTTGTATCATTGTTGTATGACTGTTCAATACATGGTCTATTGAAACTGATATTTCATGGTGCCAGTTTCAAAATCTTGGATTATATGATTTAAAAAAAAAAATGACTTGACTCAAATTTGACTAAATCTTAAGCAACTGGCATCAGTGTGGCTGAAGCAGTTCAAAACAAAAAAATAACTGAAGAAAAGTAAATGTAAAGTTAAACAAATAGATATTATTTAATACTGTATTCAACAATTCTAACAATACTAGTTTAGACATATTGAAACATCTTTCTTTCTTATTTATTAGAAATGTGCAGGTGGTGTAACGGATAGCACCTTGGAATGAGAAATCAGAGTGCCGAGTTTGTTACATTTACTTATGTGCACATACCCTTGGGAAAGGCATGAATCCATCTCTTGTTCCCCAGCTATGGATTACATAGTAGGACTTGTATCTTATCTCTAAAAAAAATTGTTTGTTAATTCAATATTTACTCACAGAAAAAAAATTATTCTTATAGTCTAAAATATGTTTTGTGTTTGATTAACCAAAATGTGTTGATGATCCATGAAAAACTAATCAATCAAATCCTATTTATTAGACTTAAGCATAAAAAATTAATCTTGCTCAAAAATGAAGATTGAAATTCTAAGTTTTTTTATTTAAAAAAAAAAAAGAAAAAAAAAAGGTCTCCTGGTTTAAAAATTAATTCCATGTGAAGACCACATTTTTTTTTAAATCTTGTGGATTGATGCTACAGAATCACAAAGAACTGTAACAGAAACAACATCATTTGATGACTTACAGCAACATTTTAAAATGGATATCACATGTAACTTGAAGATAAAATAACGACATACATTCCACACTACTTCAAAGAATAGTTTAGAAAAGAACCTCTCCCCCATCAATAGTGGAAAGAGTGATAACAGGAGTCTCTATAAAAGTATTTTGTTATGCAAAATACTTGGCATCCTCTCCCAGTTGCCAACGAATGAAAAAACTGCTCGGCCAATAAAAGCAGTTGCTGTTCTCGAATCAAGAGGAAAAACTGATGTATTTTGGCTACTCCGTTCGTCAGCGAGTGAGTTATTTTTCTGACTGGTTACGTGCATTGGGATTTGTGAGATAGTACCTGCGAATCGAGTTTTCGGCATTTCTTTCTGCCCCTGATATTCGAGTCTGAACTTACAGTGATTTGTTCTCTGCGTTGTGGAATATTTCCTTTGCTTTCAAAACACTTACCGTGATTGACACAACCCATTTAAATTACATATATTCTGGGAGCATTAGGTCCAGATTATATGGTAGGAGATTTCTTACTCATGAATATCTGGGTTTAATTATTTTGATCATTAAATGGCACACTGTATACATTGGCCTATGACCAGAATTGTCAACATGTCAGTCATTATTAAAATTAAATTCATCTATTCCCCTACAATATCCACTTCATTTCTCATCATCAGACTTAAGAAATGCCAGCAAAGCCTCTTTGTTGTCACAGTATTGAAATTTGATCATCTTTTGGTGAGAAAGTCACAGAATAAATTACTAATTTTGTAGTATGCTGCTGACATATGGAAGTCATCTTGTTGATTAAATGGCATATACCCATCTATTATTAAATTCAATTTTAAACTGAATTGGTTGGATGTCTAGAAAGAGTTACTAGTTGCTTTTTAATTATTCCAAGTGAAGTATATTATCCATTAATGCATCATGGAAAGAAAAAGTTAGTCTCAAGACCCTCACATGTACAGAGGTTATCTGAACTAGTACCATTATGGTGAAGTAGGCCAACAACCCAATTTGGCTTTTGCTTTAAGGAATGTAATAATAGTATATATGTCATCAAATAACTCCAAGAAATTGCATACCTCTCCAGTAGAAAGTTGTATGTCTGCTATGTAGACCTCACAGCAGCATATGATCATATCAATAGAGATTTTCTCTTCTTATCCATTCAGAATAACTGAATGTCTAGATCTGATTTCAACCAATACCAAAAAGATTAACCTAAAAACTCTAGCCACGTTCTTAATCATTGATGTCGTGCATGGCATCCAACTCATTCAAAAAAAATCTAAACTATCAACTGGATACAGCCACTTTCTCAAATGAATGGTTAAAAATGAATTTGAGCAAATGGGTTTTAGCAAGGACCATCCTTCTTTGAACCTCATGAACTGGTGCTACAGAATCACCAACAAAGAACCGTAACAAATCATAGAAACTACATCACTTGATCATATGATGGGAGAGCTATTTGAAGAAAGCTTTATTCTCCCATTTTAATTTACCCTATTATGAGCATTGTTATATCCATGCTATAATAACACAATATTCCATAGATGGAAGGAAATGAAATGACAAACATGCTTTGTTCTCTGAGAGAGTTTTATGCTGCTAAGTCATATACACAATTATGTCTGCATATTTACATGTGTCCCATGCAGAGAGATTGTAACACAACAAGGAGAATGAAAAGATAGGTTCTTACATATAATATCAAGATTCTTCTGTGTTTCTGGAAAAACCATGTTTAGGACTCCAGATTCATTCATGTTCCAAGTGAGGACATATTCTATGAACAGGAACGTGTGAGTATTGGGTCTTCCTAAATAGAGGACTTGAAGTCAGAGATATTAGTTTATATATATATATCTATAAATTCATGAATCATTCATACAAAAAACAAATATAGAGGTTAATGGTTTAAATGGCGAGAATACTTTGTCGCAAACAATCTAAATAAGATACATCAACCTTGAACCTGTATATGAATGATATGATCCCCATTTATAAATTCCAGTTGCATAAGGTCTTTTTAATTTTACAAGCTTTCGTCTGTTCCTACAGACATCATCAGGTATGGAAGTAGATTTTGTTCTTGTTTTTACTTCTCAGTAATAAGAGGACAACAAAAATAGAAATGTAATCCGAAAAAATGCTATGAGAAATGCGTTATTGTTTTGGAACGTGCAGTCGCAACACTGAGTTTGAATTTAAATTTTAAGGTTCTGCATTTTTGTACAAATATAGTAATAAGAGAATTCATTTTTACTGGTAGATTTTACATCAATATGGCATGAACTATATTCAATAATTACAGTAATATCACACTTATTATCCGAGAGTTGCATGTTGGATCAGTTATTTTAATTTCAATTAAACGGTGCAAATATGATCTATAAATTCATGAATCATTCATACAAAAAACAAATATATATATATATATATATCTGGGGAAGATAGATTCCCAAAGTGAAATGGCTTCTAAGCTGTAGCATGTACTGGAAGAGGCAGATTTAGCCTCAACCCGAGCCCCTAAGCCCAGTCTAAAAAAGTAAATTCTCCTGTAAACCAACTGAAGTCACTGTATGTAGTGACATCACTAAGCAGCCATCCTGTGACTTCATCTACACCAAAAAGAGATAATTGCTTTTGGTATCCCTTGCAACAACTAAAACCTACAGCACATAATAATGGCATAATCAAGATGTTGACATCCTATACTACTTCAAACAAAAGATGAGGAAAGAAAACTTCATCAATAATGCAAGGTTGGTAATAGTAGTCTTGAGAAGTTTATTTTCTTAAAAAAAAAAAAAAAACTGTTTTAATAGGAATATTTTATAAATTTCAACCAAACTGTGAATGAATGCCAAATGTTTCCTTATAAGGAAATGGCCAATATTACCATTATCATTATCAACATAGAAAATTGTCATAAAAGAATAAAGTGCCACTGCTGATATGGGTTTGAACACAGACCGCCAGAGAGCAAGCACAGTTGACCTCATCGTGAAATATGTGGAAAAGAATTCAGGAAAGACGGCATTATAAAAAAAAACGAATCGGCAAAATGACATACATGGTACAGGAACAAAGGTGAGAACATAAGTGACACCTTAATCAGTTAAAATACAGATTCACTGATTCAAAAAGTCCCTCGAAAAGAGGTACCTATGGATATTTTGTATGACATGTTTGATGTACCCACACAATCAGAAATTGTTGAACCAAGGTTTTATAGTAAGAGAAAAAGAATAGCAACAGAATTTCTAAATATTGAACCATAGGAAATATAGACTGCAGAGGAAGTCATCTCAAAGGGGAGTTGTCATATAGGAATAAAATGTTGCTGCCAACACTTGGGTTTGAACATGGATCACCAGAGAGCAAGCAGTCGACCTCATCTTGAAATAATTAGATCACACAATGGGTAAAGGAAAAATATATATATGGGAATTAGCAGCATCTGACCAAGTATTGTTTGAAGGAGTTACTATTATTGTATTTGTGATTTACAAAGTCTCTCCTACAAACAGGCATTACAAAAAAATTAAATTAAAATTTTCCCTTCTATTTTTATTTTTTTTTTTTTACATATATGTATAATTTTAGTTACAGTTTAATCATTTATATAACTCAGAAGTCCACAGTTTTTTGGTTTTTTTTTTTTTTCAAAAATAGCATACAAGTATACAGCCTCAGCTTTATTTATAATCATGGAGAAAAACTGTGGAATTGTGGACATTTCATAAATCTTTCAAAAAAAAAAAAAAAAAAAAAAAAAACACTGGCTCCTGCCATCATTGTCAAGAAAGGCTTGTGAAACAATATTGGGGTTTAATCAGAAAATCTTGAACAAAGGAAATTATTTAAATAATTAAGTCATATTTTAATCTCCCTTAAACAATATCTTCATTATTGACATAGAAATGTTAGATTCGATAATACATCAATCAATAGTTATCTCAAAGAGTTTGACCACCTTGAGGTTGAATTAAGCGGCCATAATATTAATTTATCCAAACAAGCATTAGCATACAATGTTAAAAAAATGCTAATATAACAGGTGAAAATGAAAGACTGGTAAGATTATGAGTCTTAGCTTCAATTTTCAAATGTTTTGTATTTCATTCTAGGATCAACAGGAGGCTAGTGTGTTAAACAGGAGTGTTAACAGATTCATAAACAAAATAGAATTTGATGAAAAATTTGCTTAGTTCTACAGACTTCTTATGGAGCATAGAGCCGTACCCAAACTCATGTTTGCTTTTCAGTAGTAGCTGCTTATAGGGTCGTCAAGAAAAGAGTACTGAACTGTTACACAATATCACTTCTTTTATATGTCAGTGAATTCTGGATGATCTCCTCAAAGATTAAGAAGAGACTTGAGGCAACAGAAATGTGGATCTACAGAAAGATGCTGAGAATACCATGGACCAAACATGTGAGCAACAACAAAGTTATAGAGATAAAGGAAATAAAAAGTACACTTATATTTAAAAAAAAACATTTCAACCCAAACAAGGCAATAAAGCAACTAAGATGTAAGGAGTTATTGAGAGTTAGTTAATATGAGAAAAAAAACACTATTAAGAAGAGAACAACAAAAAAACAAGAATTAAGAAGACACTAGATAATGATTGATATTGCAATTACATTTTTTAAGATCAAAGTTGTCTAAGAAGCCAGAAGAGAGTTCCACAAGCAAGAAGTGTGATAGAAGAAATTTATAAAATTTATGGTTGTATGTAGCCATTTCAACTGTAAATGATGAGACCTTGCTGCTAATCTAGTACTGTTCTTAAATTCATAAAGTCAAAGTACCCTAGAGAAAAGTTCATCAGAACAATTACCATGGAAGTATTTATAGAAAAGGCCCAAGGAAGCTACATTATGGTGGTGGGAAAATAACTCGAACCAAGTTGTCAGGACCAATAACATTGCAAATTTTTCTTTGGCTTTTATCAAGAATCTCTAAATATATTGCAGGAGAACCAGACCAAATGTGGCAACAATATTCAAAGCAAGTGAAAACACTTAACATCAAAAAGAGAGAAATTTCTTGGGCAAAAAATGAGGAAAGAGGGGTTGGAAAATTTGATACTCACAGGACAGATTGAGGGAAAGCTGTTGACAGAAGAAAACAATGTATAACCTACCTAGGGAGCTCGTGTAAATGGATAGCAGAACAAGGTTTAAGAGAGATAAGAAAAAGATGAACTTTATTAAGCACTACAAAGGATAGAAAATTGTGGAGAACCATGATTGCCAATGTCCTGAAGGGACAGGGCACATAGAAGAAGATTGCTAACCCTGTTTGTAACACTTTAGCGTTGAATTAAGAATGGTATTTCTGCTAGATTGGCAACTAAGGATATTAGCCATATCTAGGGGCAGATGAGATGGATTTTTGTTCATCTGAAAGACATTAATGCAAAATTTTTAAACTCTGACAGAATTTGAACCTCACTCATCAATTCCATTTAACTATTTTGATAAAATTCATTCTTTTAATATTTCTTAGCTTTTATTTGTGTGTAGATTTTATTTTTATTGCTACAAAAATATCAAGTTCTTTACTTTCTCCTGATATATCAGCCGAATTTTGTGTTGTAGAGGACTAAGGTGAAGATGGAAGAGAAATTCAGGTAAATAAGAGAAATAATAAAGTAAAATAATAAGTAAACTGAAGTCAAAAACATTTGACAGTTCAACAAAACAATCAATAAAACTTTAAAAAAAAAATAATGACTCAAAAAATTTCTTTAATGTTCTGATTGGCTGATCTTTGCCATGATCTGTGGAAGTAAATAGTGTAATTGATATCCTAGAGTTCCTTCCCCTAACACCACAAAATATATATATATATATATATACACACACACATTTTGTTAATAACTATCAATTATCATGGCTTATATAAATGTTATTTGTACTTAATAATATATTTTAAATTAATAGAAAAACCTGTGAAAATTTCAGTTTTCCTATTTTAATATTCTGATGAATCTTTATTCTTAAGTTAATTATTGTATAAACTCATGGCAGGTCCTACAACAATAAAATATCTGTAGAAATTCCCCTATTACATTGTTAAATATTTGAGCTTAGCAACTTTAACAAAATATTGCAATAACAATAATGAAAAGATTTGAAATTGACAACTTTTTAATTTCACTGAAATATTTTTAAACAGTTCTTTCTTTCTGAAACCAAGTAGCATCTTTGATATGCCTTTCCACGCTATCAAAATGGAATAGCCTATTATTTATGAGGTATTGGCAGGAGATGTCAAACAGTTCTTTCTTCCTTTAATTTTCTCACTGAAACCAAGTAGCATCTCTCATATGTCATTTCCATGTTTTCACATAGTCCATTATTTATAAGGTATTGGCAAGGCGTAATGGTCGTGCAAACTAATGAAGTGAGGGACAAGCAGAATTAAGTTTCCAAAATTTTGCTTTAAAGTCTGTCTACATGTCTATAAATATGGATCAGACAGAGAAGCTCACAAATGTATACACACTTATCAAAACTGACTACAGGATTTTATAGTCAAACTACTACTACTATTATTATTATTATCAAATAAATAAAATAAAATGTTATTTAAACTTCTTTGCTTAATGAGCAATATATAAAGACAATTCCTCATCTTGAAAATATCCAAATGGTATGAACCTGCCTGACAGTTGATGCCTGACCACTTGATATTGGATTTTAAAACATCTCAAAAGATACACAATCTGATGTCCTTTGGCTACAGCTCCCAGCAGTTACAAGCATTAATCAAAATGTGCTGCAGCCATCGGTTTGTTGTGAGTTCAGTCCTTCAATCAGATAATGAAATTACATGGCTAAAACATTGTCTATAATAACATCTGTAACAACAAATGATGATAATATTTCAGATAAGTACAATAACAATTCCTCATCTCAAAAATCAAGCAGTAGTTTGTTTTACATTTTTGTTTCAGTATTTATTATGAAGGTAATATCTGATAGAAACAACAGTAGCATATCCAACAGAACTAATTTCTGTCTGAATTTCTAGGATGAGGAGTTACCAATATTTACATTTAAACTAATATCCTCACCATTGTTTTTATCAAAACTTTTCAACTGTTGTACTCTCTGGCCTTCATCAGATGTCTGCTGATCCAGGTAATCTCCAGAGAATTTCTAATTGAACTGTAAATTTAATTTACAGAGGTAGTTTGTTCTTGTTCCACTGATCATATCTAGGGATAACTTGTCTTCTTTTTTTACCAACTGATGCTCTTTTGGGGGCAGATATGAATCTGGATAGTGGTAATGATGTCTCCTAAGACAAAATTACAGACTTTAATTGAAGAGAATTATTGCAAAATTATAAGAAATATTACTTGATTTTTTTTCAATTAGGTCTCTTGACAACAAAAGCTGTATTTTGCTGTGAAGGGACAACTGGAATACTTCAAATGAAGTTTCATTAGAATATAATTATCTGATGATTTTCTTTGTAATAGTATTATTAGACATTTCCTTATAAGGAAACATTCAGCATTTATTGACTGAATAACCAGTACTACTTTTGGTTGAAATTTATAAAATCTTTCCATTAAAACAATTTTTCAAGAAAACAGCTTCAATAACTGTTATTGCCCTTTCCAATATTTCTGGGAACTTCCTTCCTCCTGCTGTTTAAAATCCTCAAATAATGTGGTTTTTATCATTTAGTAAAGTTTTTTGTCGGTGATTCTATAGTACCAATTCACGTGGTTTCAAGTCATCACTAAGACCTACATGCTTCATTCATTTGAAACCATTTTTAATCATTGATCTAAGAAAGTGGTTGTGTACAACTGACAGTTTAGATATTTCTAAATTAGTTGAGCACCTTGCATGACATTGATATGAAAATCTTGATCTGATGAGACTATTTAAGAACATGACTCAAGTTTTCAGGTTAATGTTTAGTAGCAATTTGCTATGTTGGGCAAAACTACCCTTAGACCAACATATTCTATGTTCAATTTCACATCATGAATTTTTGTAATGGATTCAGGATAGGGGGCCATCACTGCTTTCATTCCAATTTTAGAAATGTTGATTTTGAGTTCTCTTTCTTGGAACACTTGATAATTATTTATTATAAAAGTTTACTTAACTTTTCTGTTATCAACAAACAAGGTGTTTATTTTTGTGGAGATTGTATTTTGTTTGTTTTGTCCACACAAGTTAGTATTCATTATTGTCAAAAGAACAAGTCCAGTGTTAAAAATAACCTTGGCTTTATCTGGTTCACTCTCCTTTCCTACAAGTTCATTAAGTTTTCTTTACTATTTTTTTTTTTTTGAGGTTGTCAATCAAGTGATTAGTGACTTAGTTATTCTCTCCCTCTCAAAGGACCCTCCTAATGGCTCTGTGTCTTGCCTTTTCATGTCTTTGTTCTTTGAATTTTTGTTATTGATTAAAAATGATATTTTCGTTTCTGTCGATGAAACCTGATCATTTGTTTCATCTTTGTTTTTTACTTTACAGTATCTTAATCTTTTTAAATTATTCCATTTCTTACGCCTGCCATAGAGCAATTATTGGTAAACCACTGCCTATGGATCTGATATCTTTGGGTGCTCCAACTATGATGACCTTGTTGCTATACATGCAAATATTTTTACTACTTGTGCACTTATCAAAGTCTGTTAAATAGATACAGAAAAAAAACATCTTTGAGCAGTCTATTTTTTTAATAGGCACTTCACTAGCCTGACCATGTGTGAAAATTTTATATTGCTTTAACTGCTTGAATTTAAACATGCTACTAGATTGGCAACTAGGTCTCACTATTTTACTGTTGAAATAGCTAGATTCAACTGTATTTTCTATTTGTTTCTTTTCTTGCCTGTGTAACTCACTTCTGATTTCTTGCTTCCCTGCTGCTTACAATCTTCAAAAATTTAAATGTAACATCAATTGCCATGCTCTGTCTCCTTGAATCCTGTTCTTTTATTGTCCTTTATCTTCACTAAAGTCTTTCCATTCTCTTTCACTCTCATTATCACCTTGTGTCATAGTGGCATTATTGCCTTGCTTGGGATGAAATGATTAACAAAATAAAATACAACCTTTTGTTCTTTTAATATTGAAAAAGACGGTTTTACATGGACTGATTATTTTCTATGAATATATTTTTGTATCTAATTGAAAGTTCTGGTTATTGGAGCTATAATAATTTTCTTCCACTGTGTAATACAATGATTTTGATGTGACTCACCAAGTCAAGCTCTTCAGCTCATTCAAGTGCTGACCACTTGTATATGTTAGTCTTCTACTATTTATGTATATATTTGTCTTCTATTAGTCACAGGAAGTGACATCACATTAAAAGTAAGAGATCCTTAACTCCCCAATACAAAATATCTACAAAGTCTATCTGGAAATTTTTAATATCTTGAAATTCAAATGTATGACTTTGATATAAATTGGCATCCAATCTGAGGAAACTTTATGTTGTAACCTAGAAAGGGTTACTGAATGAGGAATAACCAAAATGGAAGTTGGAAATCAAATAGTAATCTTTATAACATCAACAAAATAGAATACTCGTCAGCAGTGTGAAGTAGGTAAACCGCTGCTAGTGGTGAACTACTTAGACAGCATATTACCCCCCACACACACACACATACTTACAATAGTGTCCAATGTATTTATGAGGATTGCGACACCCATTAGTGTTTATAAGTATGGTATATAACACCTTACTATGCATGCCTTAACTGACACTCTCCTGTGCATTTACTCAGTCTGAAATGAGACAAAATTTAGTGGGCTCATTGCATTTGCAAGAATATGCATAAAGTTTTGATTGAAAATTTGACACTTGTATGCAGAAGCTATTTGAATGATAAACCCAAATAAAATTTTGATATCATTGCTTCAGATTTGGCTGGGAATCTATTGAAAGCAATCCATATCTTGGAAGGTTTTCAACAAGCAGAGATGTAAAAATGTTGAACATGTACAGGCTATAATCAAAGGAAATTGGCAATTGGCAGTGCAGGAATTAGAATATCTGGAGATTCCAAAGACTGGAAATTATTCAGCCATTTTGAATATCTTGACTGCTCTTTCTTAGCAAAACATCATATCACCCAGCTATGTCAACTCCAATCTCCTCTGAAGTTGGCTCCATTTTGATTTTGGACTTTTCTCTAAACTTAAAGTGAGATGATCAAGATTAAGAAAACAACTCTCCAAAGAAGATTTTACAAATTGTTTTGGATAATAGGTGAGGTGAAGAAAACTAAGGTATCATTGCCCTAGGGAGGCTACATTTTACTAATTATAAATGGCTAAATCATTTCCACATAGACCTTGTACATTTTCTTTTTTGTTCTCATTTTGTATTCATTGATAGCATTATTACCAAACTGTAAATGAGAATGTGGTTTTATATTTGGATTACATTCAGGACTTTTTTTTTAAACTATAAAGTTGAACCAAAACCTAATTATATTCCTTGAAACCTTTAAAATTAAAATAATAATAAATTGTCTTCAATTTCTGATGCACTCTATCAAGGAGATATTTTTTTTTATACAAAAATGATGCCTTCATTTGAAACAGAATTGTCCTTTTGTTCCTATTTCAAATCTTTCAATTAAGCTCTCACTTATTTCATTCTGGTTCGACTGTCAGTTCAAATTTGCTTTTATCTTTTCAATTTCAATTTTTCAAAATTATATACTGACAGCTTTGCAAGCAGGTTTTCATTTTTGTTCCAAATTCTTTGCCAAACAACTCCTTTCCCTGCATCCATGCAAATTTAATTGAGTTTGGTGGTTTTAACTGGTTGGTGGCCTGTATTAAATATCTTTATTGAGCCTGACACTTCACAGTAATTAGAAAGGGAGAAAACATTCCATTTGGAGATTGCAATCATCCCTTGAATAAATTCACTTGCTGCTCCACTGTTTTTGTCAGGAATTTTCTCAGTTCTTTCTCTCTCTCTCTCTCTCAGGAATGTATTCATAGAAAAGAAACGTTGAGCATTTCTCATCTAAAATGAAGAAAAAAATTATCAAGATATGATTAAATATTCCATCCTTTTCATTGACCAATTTATCGAATTCTGATTTCAGTAC
Source organism: Acanthosepion lycidas (assembly GCA_963932145.1). NCBI lineage: Eukaryota > Metazoa > Mollusca > Cephalopoda > Sepiida > Sepiidae > Acanthosepion > Acanthosepion lycidas. Next base: position 117,789,394 of record OZ010582.1, on the reverse strand, counting down.
CAAATACATGTATCACCAAAACAAGAAATGTCTGTATGTGTATGAACACATGTATATAAGTGTAAATCAGAAAGTTTGCAGCCTGGCAGTTATTAGAAAATTTTGATCTGAAACCTTCTGTGTATAATGTCTGATCTATGTGAGTAAATAAGGGAATATAAGAATGCAAGCATCAGTTATAGTTATGTACTGAAAGGAAATACTGAAGCTGTGGTAATACTGAAATTTAAATTGATTTGTTCCTTCTTTTTTTTTTTTTGGTAGATATATTTGAACATGCAGTCTATTGGATCTCATTCAGTTTCCATATGCTTTTATCAAGTGTCCCACATTTTGACAACAGAAGATCTAACAAAAAAGGTGAAACTGGATGCAAATTTACTATAAATGATCTGGCAAAAAAAAAACATTTTCTATGCATTTTTGCCTTAATAAATTGCTTTCTCTATTAATTAAAATAATTTTTTAAATTGAAATTATGGTCAGACTGATTACAGTGAGTAACTAATGAACTGAATATTTTGTTTTCATACATCTTTATGTATGTACTCATTATGGCAATCTGAAGGGAAACTGAATGAGATCAGATAGACTGCATGTTCAGACATGCCTGAGGAAGAAAAAAAAAATTTAAATTTCAGCTTTTCCACATTTTCAATGTATCCTTTCCATACATAATAAATGATGGTCAAATTTTTTCTATTTCACCCACCGAGACACATAACTCCATCAACAAAAACATTACTTTCGTCTGATGTAGTCCTTTTAGAGAATGAAACACAGAAGACACTTAGTCATTCATTTACCTAACATTGTTTTAATATATATATATATATATATATATATATAAAATAAAAAAGCTTAAACACTAATATTCCATGGTCATAATTTATTCCATTGGAATTGTAACTATGATCCAATTCATCAGACCTACAAATTCAAAAAGAAAACCTAATTTCCACTATATCCTGCAAATCTGTATAAAAATAAACCTGTTTTCTTTTTGAATTTGTAGATCTGATGAATTGGATCGTATTTACAATTCCAATGGAATAAATTATGACCATGGAATATTAGTGTTTAAGCCTTTTTATTACAGTGTAACCCGGATATAAGAGAGTTGCCGGGGGACCGGAGAAGTCTCTTATATCCGGGTTTGGTCTATTTTATATACATTAACACAGGCTCTAATTTAGGACCAGAGAAAATCTCTCTTATATCCGGGTTACGCGGAATATCCTTATCCTTATGGACATTGAGTTCCACCTGGATTCTATCCTCTTGGAATTTTCTTATTCAAAAAAATATATATGTATGTGTATGCATGTATGTATCTATATATATTTATATATTTTACATATGTATGTGTATATTTACCACTAATATTATCTCTCTCTCTCTCTCTATATATATATATATATATATGAAAGGGGTGTTGAAAGGTTTTTGGCTTGACAAAGAAATTGATTGAATGGTTTGTTTGTTTGTTTTTAAATCTTATCCACCCTTTGTGGGATATTGAAAGCCTTTTTTTTTCCAAGTTAATATTGCATATTAACAATTTTTTGATAATAATGATTTTTACAGATATAAGTCCTACTATTTAAGCCATAGCTGGGGCTGACCAAGAAAGTATTCTCCACTTCAAATTCTGCTTTTAGGTTAGATTTTGTGAAGTGTTTCAAACTTTTCAAAACCCAAATATGCAAGTAACACACACATGCACCGAAAGCTACTCAAAAGTCTGATAAATTTGAATAGTTTACACAAACCTATTTAATACAAACTTTGTCTTGTATACGTTGTTTTTATACAGGTTTGCAGGATATAGTGAAAATTAGGTTTTTAGGTTAGTGATTTTCTTTTTGTCAGAATCCCCAAAATTTAGGGTAACACCATTTAAACATACACTGTTATGATAAAAAGTTAAAAAAAAAAAAGTCAGTATAATGTTATTTTTTTCTTTTAAAATCTACCTAATTTACTAAAAACTTGCCAGCATTTTCTTCTTGGAGTGAATCCTTTGTAAAGTTCTCAATTCTGTTTATCAATCATATATTTTATTCTAAATGTTCAGAACAATATAACAAATTGTTTCAGTGAAAAGTTAAGTGACACTTGTTGACAGTTCTAAAGCTGATCTTGGATTCTGTCTTAACAAAACTAAATATATCTGGAGATAGAGAAAAAATATTACCAAATTTTATATTTTTTTTAATTTAAAATTTGTTTTAGTCTGTCTGTTGTGCACGTAAAATAAAAAAAGGATTATCAATGTTCACAAATTAATACAAGTATCACTAATAGAATATGACATCATACCTAAAATAAAGGAACTTAATCTTGGAGAGTTAATGGAATCTGCAACTATAAGGGAAATTTAAGATAAAGCAGTTAAAAATAAATTAAATGTTATTTAAAATGAATTGGAAAAGGAAATCTATCAAATGTTAAACTTTTAATAATTCTATCGTATCAAAGCTAATAACAATGTTTCCATGAGCTTCAAAAGCCAAATTAATTATCCTTTTAGTTTTAGCACATTCAGTCTTGTAAATTTTATAATTCAATCTTGGACATCAATTCAAAAACAGATTATTCATTGATCTTCCCTCTGTACTCTGGGAAAAAAAAAACAAGCAAAAATACACAAAGAAAAAAAAATGCAAGGAATAAATTCTTGAGGAAATTAATTGTATGTGTTATAATCTTGTCAAGAGGTCATTAATAGAACAAGGCTTTTATGGAAAATTCCAACATGTACTCCCCACCTCCACCTTTTTAAAAAGAGCAAAACAGTTGATTGATAAAGTCAAGTAATTAGTCTCCCTTTGCCAGTTCATAATTCAAAAAAAATAAAAAAAACAAAAAAACATCAGCACTTAAAACTAAAATATTAGCGCAATGATTCTTTGTCCTGATATTGAGTGGATTTTCAACACATGCAAATGTGTTGAAAAATTAACTTTTTCAGTTTGGAAAGAAAGGAAATATTTCTTCAGAGAAGAGAGATAAGTGAAACTAAAATAGACAAATGAATAGAGATAGACATATGAGAGTTGGTGTTTTGCCAACCAATCAAATATTGTGACTTAATACAGCAAAAAGTAGCAGTTTCTGACACAAGTTCAAATCACGGAGAGACAATTTCTTTTATTAGAGTGGAACAAAGTAGATGACTGTTTTTGCATTGCATTAGTGCAGCTTTTTTTTTTGCTTTTTTCACATTGTTCACTTCTATTTAAATATGCATCAATATATCATTTTAAAACTCTGCATCTCTTCTTTTGAATGTTTGAATTTTCTGATTACTTTTATTTTTGCTCCATTTTTTATAAGGTATTAAAACAAACATCAATAAATGCAATTTATATATCATTATTTTCTGTCAGTTTAAACTTGGACTTTTATTACCAAAGCTGCCTGCAACATTAACAATACTTGAAAGCTAGAGTCAAGTTCAAAACAACCCATGTGTCCTTCATTCTCAAAATTCATTTCTGGTGACCTGAATCTCTAAGATGAGGCTATGGTTACAATTTGTCACACTGCAACAAAGAAGTGAGGGCAACCATGGAGTCTCATCCAAGAATGAATATTTGGATATAGGGAGAAAACTGTGGGTAACCCATGTAGAAGTCAGAAGGTAATCGACACAAATTGGCAAAATAGTGAAAATGCAGAAGTAAGTTCCCTATGATTTTACTGATAATCATCAGTTGGAACAGTTTGACATTTGCCGCACTTTTCTTCATCATGTGCTTACTGTTGATGAAAATTTTTTTTCTGTGTGATGATTTGAAAGATAGCTCTCTTTCAAACTTTCCAAAACCAAATCTTCACTTCAAAAAAGATCTGCCTGACTTCATGCAATCTGGTCAGTCCATTTAAGCATTCAGAAATGATGTATTGAAAGTTGCAAAGATTTTGGCTTGCAGTGGTGAAATAAAAGGAACCTATCCTGTTGCAAAATGAAACAAAACCTTATATTTAAATAAACACCCAGTACAAGCTGAAGCATTTAGATATCAAGATCATGCAGACTAACAATTACCAATGACCTTAAATACATTTATATGTCACACTATCTTTTGCACTCCAGTGGCAGCATACACAGTGGGTTAAAGAATAAATTTCTTAACCTCACTAATGTACGAATTGAAAGTGCACTTATGTTGTAGAGCAGCTAGCACCACTTCAGCACTCTACCAGATGGCCTGGCTCATAGCCTATGATTAAGGACTTGAACAGTTGATACTAAGCTGATTAATATTTGGACTGATCTTACTTTGTTTGGCTATACAGCATTTGACCCTCCTCTATTTCTTGTAAGTTGTCTTGTTAATTGTTTTGTAACTTATTGTTCTGTGCTTTTGTATATATCCGTTAGCACTAGATACTGGTGTTGAATAAATATATTAAGCACTCATTCTTCTCTTTGTATCATTCACCTCGATGATACAACAACTTATATCACATGATATTATAAAAGTTCAAGCAAGAGAAAAATGCTTTAGACATCTAGAAAAATATATAGTGTGCATGGTCCAGGAATCAGAACTACTGGCTGATTGGTTTACAAAGTTTGTTCTGGAGAAATGTTGGGAGATTGTTAGATTGCTTTCAATTAATGGATTTTACAGCTTCATCATCAAAGTCTGATGAAGCTGTGAAGTCATTAGTAGAATGCACAGCAAGAAATAGAAATTATCAAACATGTCACAATCTACCATATATTGAAACTTAGAAAAGATAAGTAAAGTCAGAGAGCTGGATGTTTAGTTTCTACATGCTCTTAGTGAAAAGAACAAAATGGATCACAGATAAACAAAAATTAAAAATTTATGACTCAACCTAATATTATGTTGCAAATTACAATGGAATTTGCTGTTCTTCAACTCAGGGCAGTATTATTAAAATACTCTAACAAAAATCTTGCTGCAATGTGCTGTTCTTGCTATGCTATGGTAAAAAAAAAAACACACCTATGAACAGAGATCAAGTCATTATAATAAAGATATTTAAAGGTTGAATGTGAATAGTAAATGTCACAGATTTTCACCCTAAGAAAGATTTATACTCTAGTAAAATGACATATCAAGTCTACTAACATCTATATGAACAAAGAGCAAGTGTCATTCCTTTTATCAGTGACATGGCCTTTCTGTAGATGTGTTATATGGGGTACCAAAATTATTGACTATGATTCTAAATCCACTCACACCACTTCCTTCCTCCTTATAAGTCTCTTTCACTTTTTCCTTTCTTCTACTTATTTTCATATTGTTGGGTAGGTGAGGAGGCTTTTCTCACTGACTGATGAATTTTCTTCCTTCACCAGCCTGAGGGTGGGGAGGATAAAAGATTACACTGATGATATTTTCATAACATTTAAAGAGTGGCCTAAAGAAAAATATAATCCAAATAAAATAAGTATAAAAAAAGTGAAAAATGGATAATGAATTTTGTTTTATGGTATATTCTCCACTTCTTTATGGGTCATCTCCCTTCAGGATAGGAGCAGTCGCGGCTCTTCACAGCTTCCTCGACTTTTGTTGCCCTAAGTAATTTTTGATTTTTTACCATCCTTATTTGTCCACCTTCTGCTATTCATTCACATAAAATTGTCAAGTAGGTTAATTGCTGTTCCCCTGCTTCTTTTGTCTTTTATATGTCTTGTTAGTGTTAAATTCTCTTGACCCCCTTTCCTCATGTGTCCTAGAAATTTCAATTGTTGCCTTTTGATTATAAGTATCAATTTCCTTAAAACTTTCTCCTGCACTTACCAAAAACAAATTATATACATAAACACACATACATTATATATATATATATATATATATATATAAGAACAAATAGGAAACGTATATCATCTAGCATGTTTCACTTTTATTAAAGCTCTGACAAAGATTGAGAGAAAACAGACCAAAAGACAGAAAACACTGGTATTTTCAATTATGTTTTGGTCAGTTCTCTTTTGTTTGACGTGTGTCACATGTAAAAACTGTGGATAATTCTGTGTCTATGTAGGTTTGTGAAGATTCTTGTATGTCTGTGGAGATTGGATGGTAATGTGTATTTGTAATTGTGTGTGTGTGTGTGTGTGTGTGTGTCTGTCTTGTGGAGTTTTTTTATCTTCACCTTTGTGCGGTCAACCCGTGCAGCAGGGAGTCACAAGGTTCTAATTTTTTGGTTTGCCTCTTCAAGAAAACTAAGATCATTACCACCACTTCTAAGGCAACCAGGGATATAATGAGGAAGAAAAATAAACCAAACACTGATTGAAATGCTTGGATTTATCAAATGAATTGTTTACAATACAAAAATATTTATGTAGGGGAGATATGTGATCTAAAAGCCCATATCTACAAACACAAGAGAGATTTGTGTTTGGACAATTGATCTAAGTCTCTCATTTTGCATCAAAACGATGCTGGACATAACTTTGATTTCACTAATGGCACCCTAATTAAAAAAACATAATTCTTTAAGGAGAAAATGAATTGAAAACTTAATAATAACATTATTACCAACTATAAACACATGCCTAAAACATTACATTACATCATCATCTTTGTTTGTATCCATTCTTAAAGAATCTAACTTATATCTACCTATTTCAAAGAATACATTTCTTGTGACTCTCCGCTGCACAAAGGTGAAGATAAAACTCCCACTAGACACACACATAATTACAAATACACATTACCATCTGATGCTCACTCAGACATACAAGAATCTTCAAAAACCTACATACACATAGAATTATCCATGGTTTTTAATACATTTGACATGTCTGATCAATGAGAACTGACCAAAACATAATTGAAAATACCAGTGTTTTCTGACTTTTTGTCTGTTTTCTCTCAAATCTCTGACGAAGCTTTAATAAAAGTGAAACATGTTAGATTTATATACGTTTCCTATTTGTTCTTTCATTTTATCATCCTATCAAATTCCGATATCTGCATTTAATCTGTGTTTGGGTAAATAGTCTAGTCAGTTTCATTTAGTTTCTTTTTTTTTATATTCAGACATTGTGAGAATAAAAGATCTGTCCAATGAATTCATAAAAGACAAAATGTGTCACACAAAAAACAATCTTTCCACTTTGTCATAAATTTTCCTAAAATCATTCTGATACATAAATATTTTTCTCTCTCTCATATATATATGTATATATATATATATATATATATTATATGCATGATACTTATTAAAAAATGCTCAATATCAGAGATAGAGCTAACATATTTGGTTGGATTGATGTGAGTTTGTGACCCTGGGTTTCACGCTTTTGTGATCGTCAGAAAAACTGATTAATTTTTTAAAATTTTGGATTTATGTAGCTTGCGTATATTGGTGTTATTGTGGAAGTGGTGGGGGATATATAAAGCCAAGGTAAGTGCAAACAACAGCACAATGTACTACATTGGTGCCACTGAGGGTCCATTCAAGAAGAGGAAAAACAACCACAACCTTTCATTCACCAACAGAAAATACTCGAACAGCACTACACTATCCACATACATATGGCAGCAAAAAGACAGAAATATCACACCAACAATAAGCTGGAAAACATTGAAAAAAGCACCTGCTTACAGCAACATTACAAAAAAATGCCTACTTTGCCTACATGAAAAAGAAGCAATAATATCCCATACCCCACAAAAGAATTTACTAAACAAAAGATCAGAGATAATCTCCAAATGTAGGCATGAGAATAAGTACCTATTATCTGAATTTATACCAAACAGATAAAAAAAAAAAAAAAAAAAATACAACACCAACAATCACTTTTTAGTTCAAGCTACCACCACAATAATTACATTTATTGTTATTATCATTGTCCCACCACCATTACTAATCACTTCTACCAATTTACATTAACTCGTAGCTACTTATATTATCATTGCCACCAGATCACATCTACTATTATCATATAAACCTGCTATAATTATTAACAAACTACTCCCACCTCCCCCAGCATATTTCATACCACCATATAAAAACCAATTTCTACCAGTTACATATACAGTCATCAAAAACAAGCAAATAACCAGCTTTAAAATAATAACAAATCAACCTTAGAAAATTAAAAATAATAGCAATTTTTACCTATCGTAATTTTACACAGACCCCCATCACACATATATATGTGCATGTAAGGAAATATTATTCAGCGAAAGAATAGAAAAATGCTCTGATTGCTGACATGTATACATTCACGAGAAAATTTTCACTACACTTCCGATCTTTAAATTTCAACATACAAATGTGTATATATATATATATATATAGACAACAGCACACATATACATACATATGTCAAGTCCCATACTGTCCACATGTTTATGTCTGTATGAGCCCCAGTGGACGAGCAAGTGTGTATGTGTGTCTGTGTACCTCAACGGGTGTATGGACATTCATCTATGTTTGCGTTAGCATGAGTGACATCACGACGACGATTCCCCCCCACTTCCATAATAACAACAATACTCGCAATCTACATAAACCCAATATTTAAAAAAATTAATCAGTTTGTCTGACGATCGCAAAATCGTGAAACCCAGGGTCACAAACACACATCAATCCAACCAAATATATATATATATATATATATATATAATTATTTATTTTTAAAGAAAAAAAAAAAAAAAAAAAAAAAATAAGACACCGTAGGTGTTGAAACAAAATGGCTATTTTTGTAGTGATTTTATAACATATTTATGTTATAAATTTTTTTTTTTTTCTTTAAAAATAAATAATTATATCTGCTCTACTTTGTATTGAGCACTCTTTTAAGAATAGTAATTGTTGGTTATTGGAATTCATTCCATATACACCAATCATATACTTGGATATATATATATATATATATATATATATATATATATATATATATATATATATATATATATGTATATGTGTGTGTGTGTGTGTGTTTGTGTATTGTGGAAAATGTATGAAGTGGAAGTTTTTATCTGACACATTTTCTCCTTTAGGACTTCACTGGACTAATGAAATAATGACTAATGATTTGTGCATCACACAAAAACTTTTTACACTTTGTAGTATATTTTTTCCCTAATATTGTTCTTCATATATATATATATATATATATAATTATTTATTTAAAAATATGATTCCAACATGCTACATAAGAGTTCTCATGTTTCAAAACAAGAGCTGAAAACTTCAATATAATTATTTGAATTAAATTGAATTAAAGTAAGCTCTGTTCCATATTCAATCGAAACTTTTTTTAATTTTTTTTTGGAATAACTTATTTCTGAAATTTACTTGTTTTAATAGCATATTCATTATTGAAATCAAAATTTCCATGGTAACGGCTAGAGCGATTGTTTAAATAGAAAGGGGTGTAGGGTGTTAATAATTTGTATCAGTGTAGTTACATTCATAGATGTCAAGTCAGGGTAAGGTTGGGGTGTCTAAATTCACATATATTTTCTATATATTTACACACACACATTATATATATATATACACACACGCACAAGAAAAGGAGTTATATTTAAGAAACTAGTAATAAATACAAAGATGAGAATATTGGTAGCCAGAATGTAAATAAGGTTAAAAAATTTGTCTCTTAATTATTTAACTAAAATATCTATATAATAATGATGCAATGTTTGTTACTGTAAAACAGTAAAAATGGTACATCATAGAACAGTTTTTCTTCATACGCTATACCAAAAATTCTTATACTTAGAAGAGAAATAAGCAGCTTTTATTCTAGTCACCCCACAAGAGTTTCTGAGTAATTTTTCATTAAGTATCAGCAGACAGTTAAGTGCCATACATAATACACACTTGGGTGATTATGTCTCTATCAATCAATAACTGACAAGGCAGAAGATTTTCCTGCAGTAGGTTGCCATTTCTTTCTGCAGTAGACTGATTGCTGACGAAAGCTAAAAGACCCAGTCTCTCCTGCTATTCAGCCCATGGCTGGGGCGAGGGGTTGAGAAAAGATGGATTCATACATTTCCCAAAAGTATTTGCATGCAAGTCAATGTAACAAACCTGACTGGAATTTGAACTCAGATGTCCAATTTCTCATTCCAAGCCAATATCCATTACAACACAATGCACATTAAGTATAAATTGACCAAAAGAAAAAAAAAAGAAAAAAAAACAAAAACAAATAAACAAATATCTGTCCAAGGGTGATAAATCCAATGTCTATTAACTATTAATTACAGTGTCATTTCCCAGAGTTTTACTTTAGAGGAATAAGCAGTCAGAACCCTTGATCTGTTTGCACTCTTCTATAATTAAGCTGATTGATGATTACTATCTACCAATAATTAGAAATTCTTTAAATAGGAAATTACACTGAGTAGGGGCTATTGAAGGTGACATTGTAACAAATTTAGAGTAAAGAAATTATTTTCAAATAAGACAAAGTTGTAGTAATTGGAGTTCTTGTCTATAGTCTTCTACCAGCATCCTTTCATTATGACTATTTCATGCTGTATTGCTGATTACCTACTAATAGTATAGTACTCCAAAGTTGTTTTGAGATTCTAAAACAAATTAGTTTCTTTATTACAAATATCTTGATGTGTATTCTTTCATTTATATTTTGTAAATTTTTAGCTGACTCATCTTCAACCATAACACTAAGCTAGTATTGATTTATCAACACCATTCAGACCAAGTTTTCTCTAGTCATGATAGATTGATTGCATTCTCAATGAGGCTCCATGCTTTGAACATCTATTGGATTTCAAGTTCATTCCAGACCTCATGTGAAACTCATACATACAATCCGTTGCTAAAAAGGATTAGCTCACTATATCACTTCAAGTAATATGTGACTTCTGCCATGTTTTATATTTATCAGTCAGGCCCAAAATGGCATAGTGCTGTCATATTTATGCTGGAGCTACTCAATTCTCACTTTACAGCCAGAGTTTAAAATTGTTTACCTACTCTTGTGGGAGATGTCATATTGTCTACCCTACCTCTTTCTCCAAATGCGACATTGCAAGCTTGTCACTACTCAGTCACTGTTCCCATAGCAAATGTTCAAATCAGTTCCAATCTCTAGTTCTATCAGTTTAGACCTTTTCAACTCCGGCACATCATGATATATCCACGGAACTGAATAACCCTAATTTCCTCCATGTTGCAAATGTAAGAAGGAAGTTCCACTCAGACAGCTTTTTCCCTCCCAAGAACTGCCAGTTAGTGGAACTGGCTCCCATGTAGGTGCTTTCTTGAGCCCCTTAATAATTGACCTTTAACTTGAATAGATTATCTATTCACTTTATCTTTATAATCTCCAACTCCTAATAACTTCTCACACCCCATTTATCATTACCATTTCAACTGTAACCCTCTACTTTGAAGGACACTCAAACCTTTTATTGGGTTGAATATAAAGAATTTTTTTTTTTTTTTTTACTATTGCTCATCCAATACAAGGCTTAAGTGTTACTCAAGGTAGAGGGTTATTGAGTAAGCATGTTGTAAAGGTGTATAGGGAGGGAGCAAGGGTTATCAGAGGATGATAACATTTCACTTGAGATCCATCCAACTGATTTTGACCAAACTTGGCACATACATTGTACAATGTAAGAGATAGGTTCTTAGTGTAAAAAAATCAATAACTGATAAAGCCAATCAAAAATTGATAAATTCAACTTTTATCCTTCAATTTTGTTCAAATTCGGTATGTAGGTTACTTACATCATGATGAGCTCAACAATACCTTATTTTTATTTCTACACCACTGTGTTTAGTGAAAAACATCAAAAAACACAAATTTTAAACTAAAAACTCCCTCAATTTTCAAGCAAACTTAACAATTGCTTTATAAATGTATCCTCTTTTATATCCCTGGTAGCAGAGTGACAAATTGAATTTCAAAAACTCCAAAATAATTGTGGTCTGAAGTGGGTTTTCATGTTGTCTGTTTTACCCTTTCATGTCCTCGGCTCACATTGATTGAATAAATACAGACTACTTCTGTTATATCAGTAACTGCATTAATTCAAAATGTTTTTTAATGAAAGTACTTTAAAGTAATTCAAGAAGATAGACTATTACATCTAAACATGATAATATTTTTGCTCAGTTCTAATTGAACGCTTTTTTCGGATAGAGCAGCTGAGAACAGCTGCTAGTATATTATAGAGATATAGTGGATAGTAGAGAAGTGAGAGACTAGCAATGTTCCATTTGTGGGTAAGGAGGTTGAAGAATGGTAAACAATTCATCACCTGCAAGGCTGCACAAATGCTTTTGAACTTGATTGAAGCTGGAAAATGAGGATTGAGCAGCTCCAGTGCATATGTTGCAGCAATACTCCATTGTTCTTAATGTTTGCAGTTATGTTAATGGCTGAAGAATGGATCTGCTAAAACTCTAGAATAAAAGGAGTAGCAAAAAAAAAAGTCTGTTTTAGCAAGAATCTCAAAACAACTTTAATGTTTTCCATAAATCTCTGCATCTCTGTTCATTGCATATCAGCTCATGTCAATGGATGTACAAATATTTGTTTTGGTTTTGTCTTTATCAAGTGCGCTGTGAATCCATAGTTCTAATTAAAAGTAATGATTCAGTTATTAATTATGTTAGTTGTCAATTCTTATCAGAGAGAGTGGTGGGTTTGTACCATAGAAAGGGGAAAGTCTACTCACATTAGCATCTGACAACTGATATCTGAAGAATGGAAGAGTTTAGTTGGAAACTATCTAAATTCTCAGGCACTGCAGTAGTGAACCAACCCACCTTTGGTTTTAAACTTGCTCATTAACTAGATGAAAATATTTTTTGTTTGTAAGTTTTGGTGGATGGGGGGTTGGGTTTTAAAAAGACATTTAATGTGATTTTGTTTGTGTACACTTACAATATTAGTACAAGTACTACCTTGAAGTTTATTATTATTATTAGATAAAATTGTGCATCAGTTTGCATTCTTGTCTGTTGCATTTGCTTCATCACAAATGCACGAATCTATCTCTTCTTTCTCCTCTGAGCTATGGCTTAAATAGCAGAGGAGACTGGGCTCTCTAGCCTTGGTTAATAACCAGTCTAGGAGAATAAACATTCTGAATTCCAAGAAGTTGTGGCAATTCATATATAATAAAAAGAAGGAGAGTTCTGATTGCCTATGTTCTTAAGGGATTTTGCATTAAGAAGAAAAGTTTCAATTAATTTCTCTATTTTCATTTTAATTGCTTTCATTGTAACTACTCAAAGTGGCTTTTTGTTTTTAATTTCACCCCAAGCAAGGCAACACAAAAAAGCCACTATTACTGGGTATGAAAAACTATAAGAAAAACATTAAGGAGTGAGAATAGAAATTAAGAAGACAGAAGATAACTGACATTGCATTTAAATTTTTAAAGATCAAACTTGACTGGAAAGCAAGAATCTGGAGGAGAGTTCCACAAGCGAGAAGTGTGAGAAAAACTATCAGCATAGAACTTATGGTCACACCTAGCCATTTCAACTGAAGAGATTTTGCCGCCAATCTAGTACCGTGCTTAAATTCATAAAATCTAGGTACCATAGAGGAGTTCATCAGAACAATTACCATGAAAGTATTTATAGGAAAGGCACAGGGAAGCTACATTACAGTGATGAGAAAGTGATGGAAGCTGAGATGCCAAATCAGGACCGATGACATTACAGATTTTTTTTTGATTTTATCAAGGATCTCTAAACATATAGCAGAAATACCAGAACATATACGGCAGCAATATTGTAAGCGTTGATAAATGATAGACTTGTAAATATGTAAGATAGATTTTGGAAAGAAAAATTTTCAATTCTTCAGATGTAAGTAAACAGTACAGATTTGAAATAAAGAATAACAGTCCAAGTAATAATATTTTGAAATATTATCCTTAGATGAAGCATTATTAACCATGTATTTTTGACTGATCATTATTTCGTTCTTATTTCAATTGTTTTTTCATTGTCATTTCTGATATCATTGATCTATGGTCATTATTAAACAGCACAAATCAAAAATAAAGAATAAATTCACAATTTACACTGTTTACTCATGATTATTGAATGATGACCTAAAGTGTTTTGCTCTTAAAAGAACAACCAAAATTAAGATTAAATACTCATCATAAATTAATAATGGTTGACAATGCTTCATCTACTTTTTTTTTTCCAATATACTATATCCCTTCAAGATGTAGATGATCATGGCTCTAAGAGATTCCTTTTTTTATTATCTGTAAATTGTCATGGCTTCTTGGGAAAGATAGTAGAGTGGTTTCTTGTTTTTTTTTTTTTTCATGGTTGTGAATTTAGAGTTGTCCTTCTCCTAGACTAGGTGCCATCCAAGGCTACCTTGCTTTCTAAATGGAATTGAGTTAGAATGAAATGGATTAAAGCCTGTCCCAAATTCATTAGTGTAAAAGTAAATGCAATGCAACAAACTAGGCTGGAATTTGAACTTGGTTCATTGATTCAATCCAATTTCTGCACCAATTATATTATTTGCACCATAACCATTGCTACTACTATTACTGATAACAATAAAATCTGAGATAATATTACAACCAATACTAGTAGTGTATATCAGCAAAATCAATAACCTGAAGTAGAGTAGTGCTGAGTGAGTGGGGGAAAATAAGAAGTTTTCTGGCTAGATTTGATCTTCTCATGGTAAGCTAGGCTTCTTGATGCAAAATGAATACAAGTTTGTATTGCCTAGGCCCTTTTTTCTTTAAATCTCTGATCTGCCCTGTTTAGTAATAGATGTAACATAGCGGTTTGGGTAATGGTAATATTTATTAGCTGTTTCCTTATAAGGAAACATAAGGCTTTCATTGACCAAACAGCCAGTGCTGCTGTCATTCGAAATTTATAAAATCTTTCTCTGAAAACAATTTTCCAGGAAAAATATGTTTCTCAAGCCTGTTGTCATTCTTTCCAGTTTTGAAGAAAAGCAACTGAAATTAATTTGAAAGAGATATGAGTAAAAAATTAATAATTTTATATCATTTATTTTTTTTTTTTTTATTCATCTTTGCTATCTGAATTTCTGGGATTAATTAAGTGATTTGTTTTTTAAAGCTGATCAAGCCTTTGTAGGTTATTTAAAGCCGAAACATATTTCTGATTGTATGTGATTGCTTATAGTAACTGATAGTCCTTCTCTAAATAATGATTGGGCTCAATACAGTTTAACTTTGGTGATCGAATGGAATATCTGGGATGACAAGTTGTAATTTACATGTGAACTATTGTTCTCAATACGTAAGCAATAAAGTATGAGATAACCCTAGATATGTTTAGTGGAAGGAAAATAATCTACCCCCATGGATTAAATAAAGGATTAGTTTTAAATTCCTTAATGGCGGCTAGAGTACACAAAAGACAAAATATTATAGTATTAACAACAAAGATGAAGGTAATAGTCCATATGTAAATAATAGAAATCATATTTGCTACTTTTATAGCAATTGTCCTGGGTATGACGATAAAGTACATCTGGCAGCAAGGTCTCTGATTGGGAGATTGGAGATTTTGAGGAGTTTGGTATTACTTATTAGGGTCCCAGCTATAAGCAAACAGTGAATCCCAAAAGAAAAATCAACAGTAAATTTTTATAGTAAAATTACCAGCAATACATTTTTGTACTGAAATTGCCAATAATACATTTAAAAAAAATACCAACAAAACAATTTCTCATCTACAAACTATATAACTAAAAAAAAAACATACATATAACCTGAAAGAATGAAATATCTGTGGTTGAAGACATAAAATTTTGTACAAAATATTTAGATTTTGGCATTAAATGACTCATAGAGGTTGATATGCAACTAAGCAAAATCAACCAACCATTTTATAACAACATTTTCAGTATATTCTTTGGTTTTCTTGAGGTGCATGTGAAAGCTGGTAGTTTTCCGTATTGAAGAAGACAATATCAGCTAATATTTTATGATGAAAATGAATGTACTCCTTTGAATAATTTATGGAATGAATCTGAAATTCAGCTGAAGACATCAAACAATATGAGAAAGGCTGGATAATTCATTGAATGAAACCTTGTTACCAAAGAAGAAAGATTAGTCTGGCTAATTCAAAGGATAATGAAAATGATTTGTCTCAGAATGTCTGGCAACACAAAGAAGACAAGGAAAAGCAGTAGCTAATCCATTATAATCAGAGATGAGGATATTAGTCTGATTTATTCATGGAGTAATAAAAATGTTCATTTCAGAATGCTAGACAGTGTTAAGAAGGCTGGAGAATGTATCAGCCAGTGTGTTGCAATAAAAAACAAAGGATAATTTAATTTTAATGAAGAAAATACTTTGCTTATCTGTTGTTATTAAGTAATGTCCAGAATGGAATAACAATT
The DNA here is from genome assembly GCA_963932145.1 of Acanthosepion lycidas. Classification (NCBI taxonomy): domain Eukaryota; kingdom Metazoa; phylum Mollusca; class Cephalopoda; order Sepiida; family Sepiidae; genus Acanthosepion; species Acanthosepion lycidas. The sequence goes on along the minus strand of OZ010582.1, from coordinate 117,773,025 downwards.
ATTGGTAGGAAAAAAGAAAAATGAAATCGCTGAACCAAATTTTGGCTCACACAAATAAATGCCCTTGAAAAGGCATGAAATTAATTTTTTCTGTGATTTGTACCATATATCTTGCCAAAAATTATCTTGTCGCAAGCATGCAATGATGATTGTGAGCATTTGGGCAAACCATTCTTCCATAAATATCTTACTGTCTTGGCAATAGTAGCAAAAAAAAATGTTGCATTCCTTGTCGACCTTGAAAGGGTTGTTTAATGCATTTTGTGAATTTTAATAAACAGAAGAGCAGTGACTGAAAAAAGTCTATATCTGAGGTGCTTAATAATCATTGCAAGCTTAAGAAATGAGAAGTTAGGAAAAAGAATGACTAAACAAATGAATACAAAATTTGTTTTTGCCATAATTAAACATTTTTCTTTTAAAAAAAAAAACCATAACAATAAATAAAGAAGGTGTTAATTTAAAGAAACTGTTGTTGTTTTGATCGAAAATTTCTGTTTTTAATTCTTTTTTATCTTTAAAAGTTAAAGCCAAATATTAGCAGATGTATTTCTTTCTTTTAGGAGAAAAATTATTGCTTTAAAAAAGTGACCAACTTTACATATTTTATCCATCTCTCTCTTTCTCTCACTCTCTCTCTAATACTCTCACTCTTTCACTCTCTCACTCACTATCTCATTCTTCCACTCTCTCTCTCTCTCACACTCTCTCTTTATATGAAAAATTTCTCAGAGTTAACCTGTAGAAAAAGACAATATTTATAAATGTAAAAGACAATGGGAAAACTGTAAGCCAACACATTTTGTCCAATGTGGACTTTTTCAAGGCAAAACTGAAATGAATTTATTAAAACAAAGTAACTATTAATAACAAAACAAAATGTCCTTAGCAACTGGAAGGACATTTTGTTTTGTTATTAATAGTTATTTTGTTTTAATAAATTCATTTTGTTTTTGCCTTTGAAAAGTCCACATTGGATGAAATGTGTTGGCTAATATTACAGTTTTCCTATTGTCTTTTTTTTATATATATATATATATATATATATATATATATATATATATATATATATATAAGTTAAAAACCAATTAAAGTTCTTTCAGAAATGTTTTCATATTGTTTATATTTCAAACCATTCTTCTAGTCTCTGGCACATGATTGTCCAGTGTCTGGGTACTTTCAGGTCTTGAGCTCCTTGATAAGATCCAAAGAATCAGCAATATTATTTGTCCTGATCTGGTGGCTTGGCTTCAGTCACTTTCCAACTGCCATAAGGTTGCTTCTCTGTTTTTTATATAAATACCTTCATGGTAATTGTTTGGATGAGCTCTTTGGTATGGTATCAAGACTTCATGAATTTAAGTGCAGTACTAGGCTGGCATTGAGTTCTCGTTAATTTACAGTTGAGCTGGCTAGGCATAGCCATATGTTCTATGCTAACAGTTTCTTTTCCCACACTTCTTGCTTGTGGAATTCCCTGTGGCTCCAAGCTTTCCAGCCAACTTTAATTTGCAAAAATTTAAATGCAATGTCAATCATTATCTACTGTCATCCTGATTACACTTTTCTCTTTCTGCTCATTATTAATGTTTCTGTTCTTAATTCTTTCACATCTTGTAACCTCTTGTGTTTTAGTAAACCTTGCAAGGGGTGATATCAATAAAATATATATATATATATATATATATATACACACACACACAAAACTTTAAAAGACTTTATCTGTTGAACTTAATACAACTTATTTAAATTAATTCTTGTTATACACACACAAAGGGGTGCTAGAAAGTTCCCAACCAAAGCAATAAACTCCTCTTTTAGTCAAATTTTGAGAAGTGTGTTTGGCTGAGAACTCTGTTGCATTAATATTCATACAAGTACTTTTGAGAAAGGCATGAATCCATCTCTTTTCCTACCTCAACTCTTATTATGGGTTAAATAGTAGAGTAGACTGGATTGTTAAACATTGGGTAGCAGCCAGTCCAAGAGAAGGCTTAGTCTGAATGCAAATCTGTTGAGAAAGCAAAAGAAAAAATATATATTTTAATCATGAGTTTACTATTGGATTAATATCTAGAGAGAATTGGGAAGCCATTCCTTTTGTCAGATATCTTTGAAATCTGTTGGGTAAAGTGGGATAGTCAGTTTTTTTTTAATGTGAAAGGACATTTTCTTGCGTGAATAGAAACTTTGCAGAAAAATGAAACAAAAGCAATAAATAAAATAATAATAAAGAAAAAAAATAAATAAATTAATTTTCCCATGATGCAAGTTTTAAAGAAACCAGAAAGGATTTCTGGTCAAATGCATAATTTTATAAACTCACTTCCAGAAAGGACAGAATCTTTCTCTTTTCTACTTTCCCAGAAAGGACAGAATCTTTCTCTTTTCTACTTTCCAATGACATTGTTTGGACATATTTTGGCAGCACTACTCATGAAGTAAGTGAATTGATCATTCCAGCTCAGCACAAGTTCCAACTACAGTCACCATAAAAGGAATTTTTGTATGCTTTTATCTCCTTTGTTTACATATTGAAGATGCATCTTCAACTAAAATGCACACAAACATGCATCCTTTTAACCTCCACAACTTTAGTCTCTTGGTTGTGACCTATAGTACTTAAAAATACCTACCAAAATGTAAAATAATTCTCTACCTTTATCTTGATACATCATCATTTTTGAAGGGACTTATAATTTTACTGCCTACAATTCAAGCCAAAAACTTAACCTACAAGACAACAGCTTGACTATTTCCATAAAGCACCCAGCGATCAGGTCAATATATTTTGAACCTCCATTCATTGAATACACAGGCTTACAGCCATATCATATTGAAACCCCAATTCTTATATGCTCACTGAAGTTAAGCAACATCGAGCATTGTATGGAAATACCAGGGTCTGTAAGGTTGGATGTGCAGGTGGTGTAATGGACAATGTCTTGAAATTGGAGAGGCAAGTTCCAATTCTAGTTAGATTCATTATGTTCACTTATGCACAAATAACTTTTGGAAAGGTATGAATCAATATCTTCTTCCCCTAATTATTAAGACTTGTATTAGTAAATTATTATTATCTAAAAAGAAAAAAGAAGAAATTTCTTACAATGTAAAAATATTTTCTGGCTTTAAATAACCTACAAAAGTTTGGTAAGCCATAAAAAAACAAATCAATCAATTGATCATTGAATATACATTGACATTCAAATTTTCATTGCAAGGAATGATTACATCTTTACATTGAATTGCTGTACTTGGTAATGAGCATTTTACACTTTTTGTAGCATGTGATTTGTTAATTTTTGAATTATAAGGCCTTCTCAGATATTGTTTTGAACTTGGAAAAATTTCAGTTTGGCATTCATCAGAGAAACTAACTTTTTTTCCAACTTGAAACTAACTAACCCATTCCCTGACAGAATTGCATCACATTTTTCTGTATTTCAATTGTTTTGCCATCAACTTCAATTTTCTACCTGAAATATGATCAAATAAATTATCTTCTTATAGACAATGTATAATAGTATCTACACCCACAACATTTGTCAAATTCAAGGAATATTAAATTTAATCAGTTGTTTTTAAAAAGGGTTACTTCAATTCATCGATGATATTTCTTTCATCTTGTTGAGGTAATTTGCATTTATGACTAAATTTTAGTAAATCTGAAAAACTTTACCCATCAGAATAAATCTATTGCATACTACTGCAGGATATTTCTAGTGTGGAAGCAATTTCTTTTTGGGTTTTATTCTCCTCACAAAGAACAACTTTTCAATATTTTCCAATTGAAACACATGGTATTTGGCAATAAAATATGTAAATTGAACAAAATGTGAATTTTATTTGTTCCTAAACAATGATAAACTAATTTAAATTCTCATTTTACCAAGTTATATTTACGTGCTTGAAGCATTTGCTCACAAAACTTTGGTCATTCTTGTTAAAATTACTATTACATATTATATATTCAAAATATACAGAACAATTTATGGATAAATATGTTCTGGGATTTGATGTGTATCTCTATGTTTTTGATTAAATCAAGAATCACAATTTTATTTTATACAATTTTTAAGACAATGCTCATTCACATTCTATGAAACTGATGATTGCCCACCTTGCCACACCAGCCACTCTGGAATTTCAACCAATATAAAATCTGCAGTTTATCATTAAATATATATGAAGAATTAATGGATTTATTTTTTATTTGATATTTTTATTTTTTCAAACTTTATTATAGTTGACACTTATTCGAAATAGATACCTGATTTTTATTTATTAAACTGTGTATTATAACTATATCTATCAGAACTGTGCATTTGAGAAATTTTAATGAAAATGTGCCACCCCCTCCTACCAACAAGGCGAGAACAGGCATTTTCCTTTGTAAGGACATCTATCTCAAATACAAAATGTCCACTATAATAAAGTTTGTAGTATTAAAAATGACAAATAAAAATAAATCCTGAAACTGAACAGTTATAGGCTTTTGAGAAAAATAATCTGAATGAGGAGGACATGCTTTACTTAAAAAGGAAAAATGTGACATTCTTTGTGGCTGAGTGGTAAAGCATACCAGATTAAACAATGGTTTCCCCTATAAAGAGGAACACGTTCAAACCATGCTGGAGACACACATTTTCTTTATTAAGATTTTTGATTGCAGAGGCTGATAGCCACACTGTTTAATAAATATAAATAGGGCATTTATTTCAAATGCAAGTGTCCATTATAATAATGTTTGGAGTTATATATGAGAATTGAAAATAATAAAGATCACTGAAAAATGATAAAAACTACAGCAAGTAATGTTAAAGTAGAAAGTTCGGAACATCAGCTGCTGCTAAAATTATAAAATGTCAAGAAACCAATATTAACATATAAAATAATGAAACAATTTATTTAGGAATATTATTGTTAATCAGATGTATATTTATGTAGCCTATTTATTGTTTGGATTTATTTAGAAAAAATTTCATATCACACTTTGTATAAAACATTAACAATTAGTGTCCTCTTGGAGTTATCATATATCACAATTCAAATTTTGGATTAAATCTAGAATCACAATTTTAAGTGATATAAATGTTAATGCACTTAATATACCTAAAACATTTGCTGGAGATTTAATCTAAATTATTTCACATATGTTTTGACTACTACTCACAGCAAATATACAACTCGATTTCTTAGTGATCAGCTTCCAATGTGATGTATTGGTATACTAAAAAAGTGTCTTAAAAGACAGCAATTCTGAAAACCCTTCTTCTCGTTTGATGACAGGACTTTTATTTTTTTTTAAATAACCATCATTGTATCTGCACAAACCTCAGATGGAAGAGAAGTTCTGTGAAATTCTTAGCAGAAAATATTCCTATCTATTGATGACAGCTTCCAACATTATGCTGCCCAGTTGCTGAGTTCTGTCAAAGAATGGCCATTAGTGCTTCATATTACCGCCTTTCTACTTCATCATCATTGTGTTTGTTCCTCCATGTCTGTATGACTGACAAAAAAAAACTCCAAATATAAAATCCATCTTGTCAACTTGATGGGAAAACCCTGAAGCATTTCTTAGCATTGGCAATTGAAATCCATCATCACTGTTACCCGGATCACTTTTGCTTATGTTAGTCTTGAAGAATTGTCTCATTCAATTTGAGAATATTGGTTCTTTGTGCTTCCAACAATTTCTGGACAATGTTCCAGCAGTGTTTGAAAACAGATCCACCAGAATTTATAGTTGAAGGAGCATTTCAATAAAGGACAGCTATCTACCACTATCAACTACCAAGCACTGTCTTTATTGTCTGCATACAAACAAAACTAATCTGTTCTCCATAATAAGGGTTGCCGTATTGTGACAATTCAATAAAAACATTTTGAGAATGAATAGATATTATTTGAAGATGTTTATGGGAAGGCCTGGCACATGTATAGCAAAAGAATATATGTCAACATTCCAAGACACTTTCACCTTGCCTCTTTGGAACATCTGTCCCCACTGCTTTTGGTCATTCAATCTAAGAGTCTGGACCCTTCATTATGAGGCTCTTGAAACTCTTGGAAGCCCTTATTGGTAGGGAAAGAGAGAGAGAACAATACCTCTAATGTATTGTAAAAGTAAAAGCATAAATTTCATTGAAATGTTAGGATTATTGCAAATATGTTAACCATTTACTGCATCAGAAATTTTCACTTAGACTTGTAATAATAGAAATTCACATGATCTGCAATTAATAGATTATGAACAAAATAACCATTCAAAGATTCATTTAAAAGTGACCTTCTCTGTATAAGAATGTGGTTCATGAATGAATTCATTCATTCATTTGAATACAAGATAGTGAGTTTCTGTGTGTGTGTATATATAAAGTGTATTTATATACACGCACAAACACATTATATATAAAAAGTGTATTTTTATAGACACACAAACACATATAAAAAGTATATTTATATAGACACAAATATATATATATATATATATATATATATATATATATATATATAAAAGTGTATTTATATAGACACACACATATATATGTGTGTGTGTGTGTGTGTATATAAATACACCTTATATATAGCATGAAACCAAGGGTCACAAACTCACATCAATCCAACCAAATATATAAATAAAAGTGTATTTATATAAATGTATGTATAACGATAAAAAAAAAGACAATAGGAAAACTAGTTTTAGTTGATACATTTTGTTCAATGTGGACTTATTCAAGGTAAAAAACAAAATGAATTTATTGAAAAAAGTAACTGTAGAGTGTGCCATTGACCATACAAAGTTGAATTGTGCCTTTCAACACAGATTTTTCCGATTCTTGAAATGGGTATATCGGTTCCATTTCTTGTTTTGTAAAGAAAAGGATGGATTTTTATTTATTAAATTATATTTATAGATATGTGTGTGTGTTTGCATTGATAGAATGTTTTCAATGGGAATAATTCTATTTTTAAGGGAAGATTCACATATTTAAAAGTATGTCCTGTCTGTTTCTGAAAGTTGAAGGTTCACTTAGCCTCTGTATTAACTTCCTACTTTGACCGAGTAAATAACTTGTTTTAGCTTTTAACTTCTTACTTCTTCAAATTTTTATAAGATTCTTCTAAAATCAATCTAAATATATATATGAGCAAAGTTTTATGTAGTAAAAAATCACAAATATGGAGAACACAGTGAGGATCAAGCCCATTACAATGGTAAAGACTTAAAGGATTAGGATGATAATCATTGCACCATGGTAAGGTATTCATAGCACAAAGAAATACATTATTCTATACACTTTGGTTTCTTATTAAAGTGTTCTCCATATTTGTAATTTTTTACTACACAAAACTTTGTTCATACATTTGAACCCTATTGTATTTTGGGATTTGCTATTTCTAACATTTGCTATTCTCTATCTATGCTTATAAATTGGTTCTTTATAAATGGATACATTTTCTCTTGTGTATATAGGCTTTATTCTATATATTATTATACTTATGGTGTAAGATTTTGCCAAGTAGATTCTGTCCTGGGCTAGAGATCCCCATCTTCTCTAGTTTAAAATTCTACTGTTTTTTTTTCTTTTTTAATATTAGCAAGAATCTTGATGGCTAATTCAGTGAGTAATCTTTTGATAGAAATCATTTAATCAGTTTATCTCTGGGGCATTGTTATTTTATACCTGACTGACTGATAATGAAAAAATGGTTGCTCTTAGTATTGTAGTCTTGAAGAGGTTAATGTGTGTAAGTAATTGTTAAAATTGGCCTTGTTATGATTTTTAAACATTATTTAGTTCAGCATCATCTTGTAAACAATTTTCAATGAACACACACACACACACACACACACACACACACACACACACAAGACAAGCAGGCTAGTGCAAAACAATTGCTAGACTCATGACTAAAATGTTATTAAGTAACCTTTAAATAATAAATGAATTTTCCAATAATGACCAAGTGCACCTTTCTGCTGTTCAGTTCCTCGATTGTCAAAATACAATAAAATTCTTTTCCTATATTTTTTTGCTTCTCAGATTTGAAAGACAACCATTTTTAGAAAGATGGCTTTTGCTAACAAACCCATTGTCTGAATCGGTTAATAGCCAAATGAATATCTTTCTAATCCTTCCACTTTCTTTCTTCTTTTTTTTTCATCTTGTAACATTGAGTATTTAATCGTAACCAGACTCTACACCCACCTTTTCTTTGGCTTCATTCCTTCACCTTTCTTCGATTTATCAATTATCTACTGACTCTCCTACCACTACTACCATGAACAACAACAATGATGATAATAATGGCCTCTTTCAGACAATGATACTTCGACTGTTGTTATTTTTATTCAGTTCTCTCCCCTGATGGCTTCGTAAAAATATACAAAGAGACACTGACAAGAAGAATTCCACCAACCTAAGAAATGCAGAGCTTGTGCATTCCACAAGAATAATGGTAATCAGATTATGACACACTTAGCATCTATTGTTGTCAGTGCTGTATAATCTTTACCATTATTTCAATTCTTTTCTCGTTTAGCTTTGGAATTTTTTTTATGGTAAATCACTAAAGAACTAGTGAATATGTCTGTCTTTTGTCCACTCATTTGTATCTTAGATTCAGTTTTAACATGAATGGAATTGAGGAATTCTGAGTACAATTTGTCGGTGCTACAGTTACACATTACTCTTTTTTTTTTTCTTTTTATAATCTTAGATGAATTTATTTAAGTATAGGGATATTGTTAATCAAATATATATTCATGTGGCTTATATCATTCAGATTTATTCATAGATAAAATTGTATGTTGCACTAAGCATAATAAAACCTGGCACATTGATCTATGTCCACAATGCTTATACTTACATATGCTCTATCCCAGATATTGAGCACTGTTACCCCATAAATATAGCATACTTAAAACTACAATTTTGTTTTATATATATATATATATTATTACTCTGTAAATTTATTCATTTTCATCTCTAGGTCTGAATATTTGAAAAAGCACAAATTTTTCTCTAATAAGATTTCTTGAATATTCAGGCTGGTAAACAAATAAATATACTGTTTAATAAATAAATAAACTTACTAAAATATGAGTATCCACTAAAAATAACATTTAATAAAAAAAAAATCTGTCAGATTAATAAATAGAAAATTCAGCCTTTATATATATATATATATATATATATATATATATATATATATATTATGTTTATATGTTAATTTTATAGATATAATTTATTTAAGTAAATGTTCTGTTTTTTAATTAAACAGTATTAATTTCATTTACCTGGCTGAATAGTTAGCAGCACATCAGATCAAATGATGGTTTCATTTAAGGGCTACAGGTTTGATTCCTGTTGGAGAACCATATATTTTCTCCAAAGTTTCTCAAACATTTAGGCTGGCAAATGTAATTAATACTGTTTATTTAAAAAAAAACAGAGCATTTACTTAAATAAATCCTATCTATAAAAATAACGTATAAAGAGGAAATATATAAAAAATAGTGGACTGTCTTAATCCACTCATATATATATATATATATATATATATATATATATATATATATATTGTCATCCATAGACAAACTGTTTCGCTGTATCATAGCTCATCAGTGTGGCTAGATGTCCGGTTGCCTCTAGCTAGGATCAAAACCCGGCTTAATTGGCTTCAGTTAGGGATTCCACCACTAAGCTGTTGGCAATGAGAATAAAAAATAATAAACAAGGAAAGATCTCTGTGAAATGATAAAAACTACAGGAAGTAATGTTAAAGTTTGAAGAGTAAAAAGTTAAGAACATCAGTTGCTACTAAAACTGTAGAAAGCTGAGGAGCCTATATTAATAAATAGAATAACGAAAAATAATTTATTCAGTAATATGGTATAATGTTAATGAAAAATATATTTATATGACCAATATCATTCAGATTTATTCATAAATAAAATTTATGTTGCTCTTTGTATAAAACATTTTATAGATTGGCCCTTAGTGTATTCCTTAATTTGTCATTTATTATGAGAAAAAAAATTGAATTAAATGTAGAATCACAATTGTTGGAGATTTAATCTAAACTATTTCACACATTGTTTTGACTACTGCTCACTATATAAATCAATTTCTTGGTATCAGCCTTCTATGTGTAATGTCAGTATACTAAGAAAAGTGATAAATATGATACTGAATCAATATGGCTGTTTTTCTTGTTGATTACTGTTAAGTGATAAAAACATTTTGCTGAGCGATTTAAAATCTTATAAGAAATCTTGAAGAAAACTGTCATTCTAATATTTACTTGCATAATTTAATTCATTGTATTTGCTGATACTTTAATGTTTTTGCTTGATCAAGACCAAAATTTTGAAATTATGACCATGAACTTGAACCATTCCAAGATTTTGTCTGGATAATTGAACTCATTGCGTTGTTCTCACAATATTTAGGCTGATTCATTCTACAGTCTTCTTTAAGTACACAGTCTGTAAGGAAAGTGGCTGTTTTTTACGGAACAAAATGGTAAAGAGAACAACATTTACAGTTACCCAACACAAGTCATTTTAATTTATTTCTGGGAGTGGTCTCCAATTTTGTTCCTGTTGTGTATAAGTGTTATTGGTATAAAAGACACCCCCCCCATCTTATTTTGGCATGTAATATTCAGTTATTTGTATATAGATTACTAATGGGGTGATACCAATATTTTTAGTGATTCTGATAGAATTTCTGATATTGTTCTAAATTTTTGATATCTACAATGATTAAATTTCATTATTTTCAGGCTCTACAGTTGGTTTGGGAAACTTAATGAACAAAATACATTTATTAATAAAACATTTAGTAGAAAAATGAATTCAAAAGCTTATGAAATAAAGTTAGATATCTTTTTTTATTTAAAAAACTGGGTAAGAATTTAAACAATAAAGATAAGTGATTTACTTTTAAAAAAAATGTTAAGTTAACCAAAGTAAAGCAATATGTCAACTTTAGTTATTATCAGAAATCTTAAAAAACTTCCAAACTACACTTTTCTGCTTGGCATTGGATACACTTGCCATTATTGGAGTCTGAAAGGAGTAAAAGTGCAATAACACAGTAAAAACATATCCCTTGATTAAAAGAAAAACTTGAATCTCATACCTTATAAAATGATCAACTGTTACAAAACATTAAAATAAGATAAAAAATGACAAAATCTTCATAAGTTGAGAACAACTGTAAATGTGCATTTTTTTTTGCATAGGATCAATTTTTTTTTCAGTTATTTATTAGGTTATTAGAAGATAAAATTTTAGTTTTATTTTAAAAATATTGAGACAAATCATGTTAAAAGTGATAAAAACTATAGCTTAATCCTACCAGATAAAAATGGAATAAAAATACTCATTTTTAACATTTTTTAAACACTTATACTTATAAAACTTGCATCTTGTTTGGCTCCAAGGAGTAATAAATGAGAAAAATGTTTTAAATGCCATAATAATTCAACACAGGAAAATTCATTTATGCCAAAGAAAAATATTAATAAAATAAAATTAAATACAATTTTTGATGGAAATTAAATTTTAGGTTTTTAATACAAACTTTTGCGTGAAAAAAGTATTTTTTTCAGGAAACTTAAAAAAAAAAAAAAAAAAAAAAAAAAAAAAAAAATCAAACTTCTATTTGAAGTAAATAAAGATGAAAATCCATTTTGAAAGCTATAAAATTTTGATAAATTCATGAATTTCATAAAAACAAATTTAAGTTACATAAAAAGAATGTTTACTTTTTTAAGTCTTGGCTAATGAAAAGAATTATTATTTTGTTTACATAGTATACTACGTAAACAAAAAATAAATCTTTTAAATAACCAAGACTAACAATGATTTTATGGATTAAAACTATAATTTTTATTATTAAATTAATAATTTATGATATTAAATGGGTGAATTAACAATGTTTAAAAAGAAATTAAAAATAAAAAATTTATTTTGAACTAAAACAGACTTTAAACTAGCAAACTTTATGGAAAGTTCAAGAAACTTGTAAATTTATTGAATGAATGTGCATCATACATAACTTGGGTGTTATTGTAATCTATAGGTTTTAGTTTTACTGATAGTTTAAAATCATATAAATATGTATATCTTTTTATCATTCATACAAAGAGTGGAAAATTAAACAAAAAAAATTCAATGAATAATTTTTGGAAATTAGGTTAAAAATTCTCCGATTCCAATACCCAAAAATTTCTGATATTTCTAATTTTCCGATTCATTGTCTCATCACTAATATAGATAGCTTATACAACCAGGCTTTTTTTGGTAAGGATGGTGGCTAGACACCCAGCAGGATTAAAAAAAAAAAGACACCCGTGCAAAGGTGGATTAACCTTCCTGGAAGCTCAATAGTCATCTAGCTCAAAGGAGTAGACTGGGATCCATAGTTATGTATGCAGCCAGTGCAATAACATGACATTACTTTCTTATTCCTAGAAGAAAGTCAACAGTCAGGGAAGAGGATTAAATTAAATATTATTTTTTTCATTAGATTATTTAATTACAAGAATAGTCTTTAATACTTTGCCCAATATTGTAGCAAAAGATTCCTTGAATGCTTTTTTCAAATAACCTTTACTGACACTGTGAATCTAACTGGAAATTTACAGAAAAAGATTTCTTCAATAAATTTAGCTCATTATGCTGCTATTAAAAAAGAATTTTTAAATTCATTTCATAAATTTTTTTTTAAATGTATATATTTTCTTATAAAAAATTGTTTAGCCTGCTTAACTGATTTATTACCTACCAATCGTAATGTCAATAAGAGAAATTATCAAATGTCAATCTTTTAGTTATTATTTGGATTTAAAGCTAAATTCTTTTCTTAAAAATAAAATGAAAGTAAGTATTGTTGAAAGCAAAGACATTTTTTTTTTCTTATTTATAAATAGATATCTTTTCTTTCGTTAAAATCAATTTGTGTTTCATTGCTCACTGAGGTGGAGAGACTGAAAATTTCTACAGAAAATATATAAAACTCCTTTCTTTTGTTAGTACTGCTTATATTTTTTGTAGATATTTCTAGTTCCTTCCTAATAATAATAATGTTCATGTATCACAAGTGATAAGGACTAAGTGATTGCTGATCTAGGTAGGTACTTACAAAAATATTGATTGCTAGTGTACTAAATGACTGACAACAAAACAATGCTGAAAAAAATTGGATTCATGCCCCACCTAAGGGCATAAGTAGGAAAGAAAAAAATTGTGGTATTTAAGACGTGATACTTCCTGCCCATTCACAACTCTAAATAGGGAGGGGGGGCAAATACAGAAAATATTAAAAATTCAGATATAGCAAATATTTGTTAATCTGTTCCTCAAAACAAAGAAAGAATGATATTGTTGTCTTAGCATCAGACTTGCTTTGTATCTCCAAAAATGAATACTTGTGTTAGTCAGAACTAGTATGGCCTAAAAAAACAAAAAAAAAACAAGATGTGTGGACAAAGAACAGATTATGAAATTATGAATGTAACCAATCTTGTTCTCTGGAACAAGAGAAACATTCTATGTAGAAAAATCTCTCATAAATTTGAGTTCAAAAGCATCTACACAACCTTGTGGGTGATGAATTATCTTCCACTCTACAATCTCTTCCCCAGAGATGAAATGTTTCAAGCCTCTTGCTACTCTATTGCTATTTCCATGGCAAATGTTCTGATGAGCTACATTCATTACTTCCACAAGTTCAGCCCTTCACAACTAAGACCTGTCATGTGATGTACACTGGGACAAATCATCTCCATTTCTTTTGCATTTCATTAGTAAGAAGGAAGTTTCATTCTTCTCAAGAACTGCTTCTTTGTGAGACAGAATTGTGTGAGGGATGCTTTCCAGGTCACTACAATCTTAACATCTCCAAGTCTCCTGTTATCTTTCCTAAATATTCTCAAAATCCGCATTTAACTCCTCCTGCTTATATTCATACACCAACCTCATTAAGTAACAATTTACCTTGAGAGGCTCTTGAGCCTTATATGGTGGGGGGAACAATTAGTAAAAATAATAGTAACAGCATAAGAGAAAGCCATTATTTCAAAATATATGAAAATATTGGGACAAAAAAAGGACATGTATAGATTCCAAGTTTAGCCTCAAGTGGATGTCTATCTGTCCCTCTCTTCTCAAGACAGATCTGTTCTTTTATCTTTTTCTATTCAGTCATAATTTGGCCTCCCACTTATCAGAGGCCACAAGAAGATGCTTTTCAGCATTATTATTCTATCTGACACTATCTACCAACATTAAAATTTCCTGCTATTCTATAAATTATGTAGACTAATATCTTCGTCAGCCGCCTTGTATCTTTTTCAACCTGGTAGGTTTTCTTATAAGGTGGTTCAAGAATTCTTGCAGACAGGGATAATTATGTCAGTCTGGCAAAAGAATCTTACATGACAACAACACATATACTAATTCTTCCAGAACACACGAAGCACTGACTGTCATTTCTTATCTCTATAACAGTACAATTTTTTTTTTTTTTTTTTTTATATATGCACAGATTTGAATTCTGTACTACATTTGGTTATGTAAACATTTGTTGGACTTATGTATGCATCAGTCAGTGAGGTTCCTTTTCTTTCATTTTGACTTAACTTTAATAAAATCAAGCAAGAAACAAATTTAAATATCTTGAAAGCATTTTCACAAAAAAAAAAGGAAAATGCGACATTGAAATATGAAGATATATTTTGATAGTGAAAGATGTCTTACAAGTGTTAATCAAAGAAAATTTGATTAGAACCAAAAAAAAAAAAAAAAATGGATTACTGGACTTATGTAATATCAGTCCTTCTATATAGCAGTGAATATTGGATAAAGAAGAGACTTGAGGCAACAGAAATTTTATTATACGGAAGGAAGCTGAGAATACCATACCATCTACAAAGGACAGGAAATTGTGGAGAGCCAGCATCTCCCACGTCCTGAAGATACATGGCATATAGAAGAAAAATGATAAGGATGTGCAGGTGGAAGATATAAAATTTATGAACTGAAAATATTGGTAAAAATAGCAAAGACAATTTTCTTCCTTTTATAAAGAAGGGAAATCATCATTTTTCTATATATTTTTTTCCTAATCTTCTATATTCCCCTTCCAAGAACTTTGTGATTTCAGATAAGTAATTCAACCATTACAACAACTAGGATATTTGCAATTATCTCAGTAAAATAATTCTCTGAAATCTTCAATTGATTTTTGCTGTTAATTTATCTCTCCTTCCTCATTGAACAATCTCTTTCTTTCAATTTCCTTCAATAGTATTAATATTATTATTACAGATTATCATTTTTGTTTTCACTCTTTAGTCTTTCTATGGTGTACACATAGGGGTTAAAAAAGGCAGATGGCACGTTAAGTTGGGGGAGAGGAGGAATATAAAGGACAAGACAATTTGCTTTTACTGGGACGGTCATTCAGGTGCTTTTCTCTTTGTGGCTAAAGAATATTTGTACAGATTCAATATTTTGTAAATTGTGTATGCTGATACCAGAACATATCTGCTAAGAGTTTACTCTAGGAACCAAAAACCAAAAAGAATTTAACTACATCATTCTGAGATGTCTTGGATCATATCGGATGAGAATTTTCTAGTTGGAAAGATGAACAACAACAAATTCTAAAAGATTATCTAAGGGCAAAAGTAGATATATCAGCAGAAGCACATATTAAAAACAATAAAAATGAAGATAACAGTTTATACAGAATTCTCCTGCTGTACATCTCAAGATTCTTAAGAAAATCCAAAGAATAATCTGTAATGTAATCGATCCTGACTGGGCATCTCAACTTCAGTCACTTTCTCACTGACATAATATGGTTTCCCTCTGTCTTTCCTACAAATATTTTCATGGCAATTGCTCTGACAAGCTTTTTCCCTTGCTGCCCTGACTATGTGAATTTAAGCATGCTACTTGGTTGGCAATTAGGTTCCACATTTTTACTGTTGAAATAACTAAACGCAACCACCAATTCTACTAAAACAGTTTCTTTTCTCACACTTCCCGCCTGTGGAACTCCCTTCCATTTCCTTGCTTCTCTGATTACAATCTTCAAAAATTTAAATGCAACATCAATTGCCATCTGCTGTATTCCTGAACCCTTTTAATATTTTTGTCTTTTCCTCAATCCTCTCCATTGTCAGTCTTCTCTTTCTCTTTCACTCCCTATAATCACCTCTATGGTAGTGGTATGACCGCCATACTTGGGGTGAAATGATTAAAAAAAAAATAGTCAAAACTTCAGAACTTATAAAAAAAAATAAACCATGTACAGCTTTTGTAATAACTTCTTGGCTCAAATGTTACTTCTATACCATAATAATCGTTACATTTGAATACCTATTTCATTCTCTAAATTTAACAACTAATTTTGAGCTAAATGGTAATAAGAGCCCTTTCCTTATAAGGAAACATTCAGCATTTATTGACCAAGCAACCAGTGCCATTGTTATAAAATCTTTGTATTAAAACAATTTTTCAAGAAAATATGTTTCTCAAGTCCATTAGCCCTTTCTAACCTTTAGTTTGAAGTAATGTGGAATATCAACATTTTGATTATGTCATTATTTTTCCTTTGAGCTACATTTGTTATCCATTTTAGTTGAAAGTCCTCAAGTGATGTGGTTTCTGTTATTTAGTACAGTTCTTTGTGATTCTATAGCACTTCTTCCCAAGGTTCAAAGAAGAATGATCCTCACTAAAACCAACATGCTTTATTCACTCAAAGTCATTTTTAATCATTGATCTGAGAAAGCAGTTTAGATATTTCTGAATAAGTTTGGTGACATGCATGACATCTATATGAAAGTCTTGATCTGATGAGACTATTTAAGAAGATGACTCAAGGTTTTTTGGTTTTGTAGCAATTTGTGGTCCTGGGTGCAGTTATCATAGCACAAATTAGTCTATGTTCAATTTCTTCATCTCTTAGTAAAATAAACAGCTCTTTTTCTGTGTGACATTATTTTTTTGCTGTCTATCTATTTAACAGATTTCAAATGTTAAATACATGGATGCCTGACCAAATTGTTGAAAAATCTTGCTATAAATTGATATGCCTCAAAACCCATATTTATCAAGTAAATTGAGTATTACAAGTTGATCTTTATATGAAAGAATATCGATATCTCATTCTAATGATACCAAATATAACCTCCTTGGTATTACTGGTTAGATATGATTTGGGAAATATACAACTTTGTAAATGTTACAGATTTCCAGTGACTATATGATTATATGATGGGTGTTAACACAATGTCCTGAAATACAGAATAGGTGCATGTGGATTGTAAGCTTGCAAAACTTTCTGGCATATTTAGGTGCTTCTGGCATTAAAGGTTTATATTATGGAATGGATAAGAAAACTGTATTTGAAGGACTGTAAGACCCATCATCCCAGGCAAAAAAAAAAAAAAAAAAAAAAAAAAAATCTCCCAGTGTTTTATTTACAAAGTTGAGGTATTTGGTAGGCTAATGTTTATCCAGATGCCATAGAATAAGTACAATTATTGATAGTCCAAATCCATAATACTATAAACATTAAATGTAAATTGTTGGTGGGGGGGGTGTATATAGCCTCTTTCCTACACACACAACATTACAAGCCTATTGCTACCCTGTCGTTATTTCTATGGTAAATGTTCACATGTGACCCACTCTTTAGCCCGATCAGTTCAGACCTTTACAGCCAGGGCTCACCATACTATGTCTCACCCACATTTCCTATGTATTCCATTTGCAAGGAGGAAGTTCTGCTCAGCTTTTGAGAACTGCTACTTTGTATAACAAACTCATGTATAGATGTTTCCCTGAATACTATAATCTTAAGCTCTTCAAATTATGGGCCAATCGATATCTAGTCCTCATAATCTTCCTTTCCTTCTATTGCCTCTTATGTTCATATCACAGACCTCATTCAGTAACCCTCTACCATGAGTGACTATAGTACGTGTACATCATTCAGTTGCAAACCAACAAAAGGGATCAAATGGGGATTTTGTGTTGTACTCTAAGTCTAGTCTTCTTCTGTGTGCCATGTCCCTTCATTGCTCTCTACAATTTTCTGTCCTTTATAGCTCTTAGTAATATTTATCTTTTGCTATCTCTCCTAATCCCTGATCTGCCATACTTTAACACAAATTCATTAGATAGGTTATTCCCTACTTTCATCTGTCCTTCAGTATATCCTGTGGATGTTAAATTTTCCAAGCCCTCTTTCCTCATTATGTACCTTAGAAATTTCAATTATCTCATCTTGATTCTAAGTGTAAGTGTTTTTTCTGTTTCCATCTCTAAAACTTTATTGTTGCTCACATGTTCAGTCCATGGTATTCTCAGCATCTTTCTATAGAACCACATTCCTGTTGCTTCAAGTCTCATCTTTATCTGTAAAGAGATTGTCTAGCATTCACTGCCATGTAGGAGTATCGATATTACAGTTCAGTTCTTTTTTCTTTGTTTCTAACAAAATTTCCTGCTTCTTAATTACTTAGTTTTTGGAAGACATCTTTCAACTATCCTGATATGCCTTCAGATTTCAGTGTTACATTTTCCATCTTCTGTTTGAAACACTTCCTAGATATTTAAATTTTTGTATTTGGGTATCTCCGATTTGTAATTCACATACTACACTGTTTCTAGTACTCTATCTTATAATATGAACTTCATAGTAGTTTTTATCATTTGAACATGATAAAAAAATTACTTAGACTAATACCTATTTTCCATCGTCTCCTTTGAAGTTATTACTTTGAACATGCACAGAGTGATCTCAAAGATTAAAAGTAAAATTCTGTTTTACTTATCTTTGATTATATTTTATCAAATGTACAAGTTAATGATGGTATTAAAAATAATTTTAACTCCAGAGGCATTAGGTGGATTTGCATCTTTCTATCAGTGGACAGTGTGCATTAAACTAGAGGCCATAAAATCTCACACTTAACAAGAGAAAGAAACAGTTTCATTATGGTGTGTAAATATCAACTAACAATTATATTTTTTTTCTCTTTTTAGATCCCAAATTATTTGAAAGGATTTGATGCTAACAATCGCACTATAAACATTCCCCCTGCAAAAATGATGCCCCCTTTTATGAAAGGAGGAAAAACTAACAAGGGTGTAAAATTATACACACTCACAGGTGAGTAATATTTCTTTGTCTTTGCATGTTGTTATAAGTGCCTGACTTGAGCAATTAAAGACATTTTTATAAAATCAAATTAATTTGTTTTAATTAAAGCCAGCTTGTCTACAAGTGATATAGAAACAGATGTCATTTATACCATGTTTTTCAGCTTAGAAAATATTTTTTCCCTACCACCTGTCAGTATTATGGATTGGAGGTAGAGAACAAGTTCAAAATAAATACTATCATTTCTGGCTGAATTTTCAGTATGAGGAATTATTATTATTTACATTTGGACTAATGCCCTCATCTTTGTTGTTATTATCACAGCATTTCAGCTATTGTACCCTCAAACTGTCTTCAGGTGTCAATCCAGGTAACATTCTGGGAATTTCAAACTGAACCCTTTATTTAATCTACAATAATATTTTCATTTTGCTGTCTGTGTTTAAGGATATCTTCTCTTGTTCTTATTTAGTACTTCTCACCCTCTTTCCAGAGAGTCTAAGCCTGTACTATCCAGCCCAGGGATTGAAGTCAAGAGAATAGTCTCATGGGTTAAAGTGTTGATTTGTGAATTTGGTGACATAATAATTCTGAGTTCAATTCCTGGGTTGGGTAGTATAAACTCAGTCTCAGTGAAAATAGAATGAGCAATAACTGCGCAGTTCTAAATCAGATGAGATATTCCTGGACATGGGAAGCATAATAAGAACATATTAAAAATTCCATAAAAATTACTTACATCAACAGACACCATAAGATGGCCGGAGTGCACAAAAGCCAAAATATTGTGATAAAGACAATAGTTTGAATGTAACTAATAAATGCTAATATTTTGTTTAAAAAAAACAAACAAAAAGGTACAAATATACTTGTGTATAAGCCAAATTCATGCATAGTGCAACCCCTGAATTTTGATTTTTTTTTGCATGAATTTTAATTGCCCCAGAAAAAAAAACTGTCATCCAAAAAAAAAAAAAAAAAAAAAAAAAAAGAAATGAATAGTACAAATGAGTATATACAGTAGGATCAAAATTGAAACAAAAAAGAATACATTGCTAATATTCAACCAAAGGAAGGAGATACCTGTTATAAAGTACCCCTATCTACCTTATCAACTATAGATCCTAGTCTTTTTCTTTGAATTTTCATAGCTTCCCTCAGTATCTGTATGGTGTGCATTGCCATAATTGTTCCTTGGAAAGATAGTAGAATATTTACTCATTGCCTTCTCTACAGTTTTGAATTTAGATTTATCTTTCTTCTAAACCAGTGGGCAACCAAAACTAAAGAGTCCCATCTGCTCTCCTTTTTAAACAATAAGTAGGTGGGGAAAAAAGAGATGGTTTCATGCCTTTCCAAAGGGGCATTAGCATGAAGTTTTGCCAGCTATTTTGACTTGAAAGCACACTGCAAATCAGTATGATTTCTCATCTTCAGAATGGCTGTTTCTTGCCAAGCATGTCTATTTGCTCAGGTCCATTTGTGTTTCTATAACAATCACAGAGAAAACCAGTGATTTATACTACAGCTAAGCTGATCAAACTTTAGTTACAGTTTAAATATATATCCCAACCAGACACACACATGGTTTTGAATTTAGAGTTGTCTTTCTATACTGGTTGCCAATCATGGCTGAGGATTCCAATCTTCCTTACCATTTAACCCATAGCTTAAAGGGAAAGAGATGTGTTCATACCTTTTCTCAAAGGTATTTGTTTGAAAGTGAGTATAATGATCTCAACTGGAATTTGAACTCAGCTCTTTGATTTCTCTTCTTGAACCTTTAACCATTACACAATCTGCACATGCAATTCCAGTTTCTTCTTTGCTGTTATATACTAGTCACCATACATGAGCTACAGTCATCTTAAAAGGGGAACATTTCTGAGTCTATTAATCAGCTAAAAAATCTGAATTTAGAGGATTTTTAAAAAATTCTTTTGAATTTCTTTAAATATTTTGATTGTCTTGAAAGTGTACTGAACAATCAAATACAATTATTACAGTGAAGCTTTATTTCTTTGATAAAAATATATCTTAAAGATTTCAGTAAATGACCAATTTTCATACCCAGTTTTTTTTTTTGTTTTTTTTTAATGTTTAAAAGATTTATTTCCTTGCTTGAGTTTTATATCTCTTTCAATTACACTCATAAATTTTTTTTAGGATAATTAAATTCTGGATCTGCTCAGTGTTTTCAAAAATTGATAGAAATGTACAGTATTTTAATAATATTTTTTATGCTTCTCTGGTGACAGTGGGGAAGTTTCAACTGACTGAAGCAAATTGGACATTATTGATTGGAACGTTGTCAATTTCAACCTCCTTTTTGCATGATGAGTGTACATTACAAATAATTATATTCCCCAGTGTCTTATGAGTCTTTCATATGAAACTTATGGAAATCAATTATCTAAGTATTAATATTCATTTTCCTAGAAGGGGAAAAAAGTGTGTGTGTATGCTGAAAAGTTCTCACCGCCACCCAACCATTTCCCAAAAATAAGTATTCAGATGGTTGGTCATTGAAATAGTGATTTTGAAAAGAGGTTCAGGCTGAGAAATTTTCAGCATCCCCTTGTATGTGGCTTATATAATTATTTTTTTTTTTTTATAAACATTTTAACACTAGATTAGAGTTGATAGGGAATGCAAGTAATGTCAGATATTGTGAATACACTTTGGTTTGGTCTTTTTTTTTTTTTTTTTTTTACTTCAAACCCCCACCCCCATCATTTCTGTTGGGAACGGATGGAATTTTATCCACTCCTCCCAAATTTATCATTTACTAATTGATTGCTTTTCACTCAGAAATGCATTTTTAATAACTCCAATGAACAGAAACGCAAAACATTAGATTAATTAAAGATAAAGAAAAAAAAAATGTGTCTATGTCCTTAAAAAAAATAAATAAAATAAAATGAATAAATAAATACATAATTAGTTTGCTGGTCCCATATTCTGAAAGTTGGCGAAAGACGCCATGCCAGACTAAATGATTTGTTCTTTGTTGTATCTCAGATTGAAAACAGATAACTTGAAGCTTTATCTCCTCTTCACTTATTATGAGACATACACTACTGGGTATCATCAACAGCAGCAAAGAATACGTTAACTAATGGAGTTTCCTCTTTTTTGCTGCTTGTCATGACATGCTATTGAAGAGACTTTTTTTTAAAACATATCTGGCAACAATGCAGAAAGAAAAAATTAATGCTATTTTACTTTAGAAATTGCTTGCTTAAAACCTTTTTTTTTTTTATCAATTTTTCAGCCTATTTTAAACACCCGAGACTTGTGTGTAACCCAGGTGCTAGAGATGCCAAACCGTATAAAGGTCTATATATACAAATGGGGGATGACCCTGAAAGAGATTATATGGAAATACCATTAAAATTAAAAGATTTATCAAGTGATTGGAAAGAAGCAGGATGTGTTACAAAAATGGGTAAGCATGGCTTTTTTTTCTCCATTATTTTTTAGTATATAACAAATTTCATCTGTCTTGTAATAAATAACTACAGAGTTAAAACTTTGAAAGGGAAAATGAAATTATTTAAATTTTTCTAGTAATATTTTAAAGTTCTTTTGTCCTTTTGTTATAAAAAGGAATGTAACATAAATAATAATCATGCACACAAACAAATTGAACGACCTGGTATTTCTCCAAACAGGCTTTAGCTAAAAGTTGGGACACCCATTATTAATCACCCAATGTCAGATTTTATTATGCAAGCCAATATTTTCTCAATAATGTTTGTAACATTTTCAAGATATACTTACATATATATTAGAAATACACAATTTGATTTTTGAGCTTATAATATCTATCCTTATTAAAAATATTGATATTAAGTTGGTGCAAAAATAATGTCGTTTTCTCACATAGTAACATATGTGAGAAAACGACATTATTTTTGCACCAACCTAATAATACTTATTTTAGGGGTGTCAGTTTTTTTATTATGCAAGCATTAAATAAACCCCCAAAATATAGACTATATAAACCTATTAAGACATTATCCCATACATCTATATAAATTATCATTTTAAAATCTTAATATAGGTTCCTTGGCATTCTGTAATCTTCAAGTTAGTCATTCGTTCATTTTAATAACTTTCTGCTGCTTTGGCATTAACATAGTTTGCAGTTTTTATTTCTTCCCAGTAGACTTTATTTTTTTTTAATCATTTCACCCAAAGCAAGGCAATAAAGCCACTATGATTCAAAGTGTTACTGAGTGTGAGAATATGAGAAAAAGAAAACATTATTAAGGAGAGAGAATAATAAAGAACAGGAATTAAGAAGACAGAAGATAACAACTGACATTTATATTTTTGAAGATTAAAAGTTGACTGGGAAGCTGGGAGTGAGATACACAAACAACAAGCGCAGTAGAACAATATATATTTTTAATGGTAGACAACAGCCATCTCCTCATAATATGCACCTGTCACCCCATCCTTGTATGCTCTTACAAGAGCTTCATTCAGTAACTCTCTCTTGAAGCTTGTATTGACTGAACAATAGTATATTTAAAAAAAAACAAAAAAAAAACACAAGTTTTCTGTTGGATTAATATCAGGAAAGGTTGGAGCCAATTTGTTGACTTTGAAACTTTTTTTTTTTTTTGGCAAGGTGGGCAGAGGATGTGTAGAATATATCTTGCCTAAAGCGTTTTCACTTGACCCACCCAAAAATGTCTTGTCCAAGAACTTACAATAATCTTTCACATTTATCTTCATGCCATCATTAAGTGACCTGTAATTTTATTGCCGACAATACAATTCCAGAACCTCCTCCCTGTTATGTTCTAAGCCACGTTGGCTTACTATTTCCAGGAAAGACCCAACCTCAAGAACAGCCATCAGGTCCAGCCAATGTAGCTCTATAGTCACTACTTAAAACTACTACTTAGAAATTATTCATATACTTTATCCAACCTAAAGATTTCTATTTGTGATGTTTACTTAAATATAGTAATTTAGTTGCTTTCATTTTTTTTTTTAACCAACATTTAATATTTTGTATTTTTTCTGTTGACATGAGCAACACTAACTACTTCAAATATTCTCATGCTGTTCAATCAACTTTTCTTATTTTTCCGAAATCTTTTATTGTAATATTCTTAGAGCTAGTTTTTTTTTTCTTCTTCTTACTAATGTCATCTATTTTTTAGTTATATTATTTATAAATATTGTATTTATTTGCAATATTATGAACAATATTTACACAAGTTGCACGGAAAGATCTCTTGCCACCAAATATGCTATTGTAAAAATTTCTGATAAAACATAGCCTAAAAATTTTGTTAACATCATTTGGTTAATACCAATTTATTGTGAAAACATTAACTTGCATAGCAAAATCTAATTATGTAGAAGAATCTGCTTGACAGCCAGATGATAGCATGACATTGAGTTCAGGATTGGCATAATTGCAACAGACTTTAATTCACAAAAAATTAAAACTCAGTTTTGCCATGGCCATCAAAGAGGTACAAACAGAAAATTACAAAACTTTTAATCTTAACCCGAATTGTCTATACTTTTTTTCATGTCCTGTTCTCTATTAGTTATTTTAGGGTTGAATTCTCAAACAACCTTTCCATACTGGAAGCCAGTGGGAGAAACAGTAAACTTGTGTACCCAGAAACCCTGTCAACTTAAAGAATTTTTTTTTGTGTGGATAGGGTCAGAATATTTGTTTGCAGTAACATTTACTTTTTTTTTTTTTCTAGTTTAAATAACCTTTTTTCTTTTGTTTGTTTATATAAGAAGAAATATGTTCATTACTTTTTTTTCTATTATATTTAAGTTATTTTTTCTCAGGTAATGACAGGTATCCCTGTTAGAAATAATCATTAAGTTTAGTGATAATCAGCATTTGCAATTATCATAAATTCTATAAACAGAAACTGACTTTATGCCAAGCAAGTTTTAAAAAAAATTTTTTTTTTTTTCTTTATTAAATAAAATCTTTGAAATTGCCATGTTTAATACTTTTCAAATCTATTAACTTTTCTTTAAGCACTTTATTTTTTAACTGCCATATTCCTTCAGAATGTAAACAATCATGTCACTCCACAAATTCAGTTCCTTTATTAACTGCAAAATTCCCTGCACTCTTAGGAAAAGTAGTCAAATGATTTTGAATTCAGAGTTTTCCTTCTCCTAGACTGAGTACCACTTAAGATTAGAAAATCCAGTCTATTCTGCTATTTAACCAATAGCTGGGAGGAGAGGAGATAGATTCATGCCTTTCCTAAAGACATTTGCGTGGAAATGAACTTGGATCGATGATTCTACTTTATACATGCGTGGGTAATGTAATGTCATTTAAGTATAAAATGCTTTATTTTCAAAACATTTTATAACATTTATGCTTTACTATTAAAGGGTTGAATTAATTTTCAGAGAGGAATCAAAGTGTTTATATATTTTGAAGAACAAATTTTACTCAAATTTTTTTAAAGTTTTGTTAGACTGCATTTTCCACCATATAAATTATATGCACCCCCAACTTAAAAAAAAATGCTTAAAACCTATTTTAAAATCTATTAGAGAGTTTAGAATAAACCAACAGAATAAAGTGGCTGATATTAAAGCACCCCTGTTCACCAGAATGTTTTATATATATATATATATATATATATATACATACATATAACACAATATATATTAAAGACAATTTTGAAAACATTTACTTTGACATATTTAATTGATAAACTGGCATCATCAGAAAAATTATTTCACAAGCATTTGTGTAATAACTTGAAGTAGAAGTTTTCTCAAATTATATATTTACAATTCTTTTTGATTCTATTTTAGTCATATATATATCTCAAGAAATACAAAAGATACAGAAAAAAACTAAATAAAGTTTATATATATATATATATATATATATATATATATATATATATATATAATGTAAAATATTGCACATTGAGAGCTGATACTGATAAAATAGTAATAAATAAAGTATAATATACAAAAAAATCAACATTATAACCAAAAATGTTTGGGGCTTCTTCACTCTTTAAAATATAGACTTTTCTCTCATTGGGACAACTATAATCTCTCCCTTTATATATATATATATATATATATATATATATATATATATATGTGTGTGTGTGTGTCTCTCAATCACAACTCTAGGTCATCAATGTTTGTCTGGCTCATTACAATCTTTAACAAAATATGTAAGAAAAAAGAATGAGGACAAAGCCTTTGATATGTTTCTGTTTATTGTCCCCTTTTCATATTTTTTATTGTTTTATAGCATGGTCATCAAGTCACTGATCGTAGAGTGTGTGTTTATCTATCTCTCTGTCTGTGAATTTTTACTTTAATTTATTGTACAAGTTTATGATCAGTACTGCTGACTGATATCATATTTCCTCAACACTAGCCCAGTCACACTTCTCGCCTCAACAATTCCACTTTCTTTGATTATCCTCAATGGGCTAAATTTAATTTGCTTTTTCTCAAAAGAAATGTTATACTGTATGAATAAATTATTTAAAATGGACATTTGAAAACAATATGTTGAAATAAAAATGAATTCTTTGAAAAACAGTTCATACAAGTCATTAGAGATTTTTAAAAGATTATTTATGAAGTTAAAGCAAGAAATACATTGCCTATTAAGCATGTCTCCAGCTCAGATCTATACAGCCTGACTAGCGACATTAACTTCATTCTTTTTTTACTTTCTTCTTTATTATGAACAATATCAACAAAATGTATTTTGGTCAATATTTTAAGGCATGGAGTTAAAACAATTTGAATCCAGCTGAAGTCAAGAATGAAAACAACACTATGAAAGATTTTTGTTGCTTTGAAATAAATATACTTGAATGTTGATGCACTCAGGCTTCGCCCGATAAGCCTTACCTCTAGAGTCAGCACTGATTATATAATCATTTCATCCCAAGCAAAGTGGAAATACCACGTATGCAGGGGGTTAGTGAAAGTGAAGGTGGGAGAAAAGACTGGGTAAGGGGGACATAGGAAAGGATAGAAGATGATGATTGATGTTGCATTTGAATTTTTAAAGATTGTAGTTATCAGAGAAGCAAGGAAATGAAAGAGAGTTCCACAGACAGGAAGTCTGAGAAAAAGAAGCCGTTGGAGTAGAAGTGGCAGTTATATTTAACTAATTCAGCAGTAAAAGGGTGGGACCTAGATGTTAATTTAGTAGCACACTTAAACTCATACACCAGACACCAAGGAAAAAAAGCTTGTCAGAGAAGTAGCCATATTTGTAGAAAAGCCTCGATGGTATCCATGTCACATTAGTAAGAAAGAAACTGAAATCAAGTTTGATGACATTGCAGATCTTTCTTTGGATTTTGTTAAGAATCTTGAGATGGGTAGCAGAAGCACCAGACCAGATATGGCAACAGTATTCAATGCACAGCCAAATGGTAGATTTGTAAATGTGCAAGATGGCACAATGCAGTGACCCAACTTTCTTTGCAGTAGATGCAGCTCTTGATTTCATGTAGTTGTTCCACTTCAAGACAGTTGATAACATGAAACCAAGAAGCAGCAGTATGTTGCTTTCCATGAATCTAGCATCAGCCATGCTGATGGCTGGCAGGAAAGATTCTTGATGGTGGTTTAATGAGAGCAGTTTCATTTTGGAAACATTAAATTTACAAGCCATTTCCTGCCCCAGTTAACCACAGGTTGGAGGTCCTTTTCAAAAGCAGTAGCCAAGTCATATTTGTTGGCTCTGGTAGAATTGATGACATCAGGAAGAACATTGATGATCAGAAACAGAATACGATCCAGGTTAGAGCCCCGAGAAGACATCTGCATTCATGTGAAAGGATCTAGAAGCAACCCCATTCAAAAGGACCTTCATTTCACGATTTGATAGGAATGATTGGATTAAATCAAATAGTCATCCAGTAATACTGTAATCCTGGAGCTTACATAGAAGACCAGCCTGCCAAACCCTGTCAAAAGTCTTTGAGGTATCAAGAGCCACAGCTTGGGCTTCACTGTTATTATCAAGAGCTTGATATATTAGGTTGGTGCAAAAATGTTGGTTTTTTGACATATTTTTTAACGTCAAAAACCGACATTATTTTTGCATCAACCTAATACATATTCAGTGATGGCTGTTAGCACATCAGTGGTAGATCTGGCAAAATGGAAGCCATATTGTTTGTAGAGTAGTTCATGAGGAGTAAGGTGCTTAACCACTTTAGTATTGATTAAAGCCTTGAATACTTTGCCAAAAAGCAAAAGCAGTAGGAGACTAATAGAGTGATAAAGGGGTCAGAAGGTTTTCCAGAGTTATTAAAAACAGGAACTACAGAAGAGGACTTTCAACAAGCTGGAAAGCAAGAAGCAGCCAGGCAATAGTTGTAGAGTTTGAAGAGGACTGGAGCCAGCTCAGGGGCACATTTCTTTATGATGATGGCTGGGATACCATTACCTCCACTTGCCTTATGGGAGTCTAATTTATAAATGATGTCTGAGACCAGTGACGGGGTTGAGTGTTGAGTTGGATGAGAATTTCCGAGCAAAGCATTCAGCCTTATCTGTTGCTGATGTCAGGAATTCAAATTGATTGAATAGAGAAAGGATTAAGGATCTGCTGTTGTTCAGCACACTCTTGTAGAACTGCCAATAATCTCTAGAATGGAACTTGCAAGATGCTATATGTTGTTTCATTCTATCAGCAAACAGTAACTTCGCTTCTTATGAGCAAAGAGACGTCTGTTGCAATCAGATGTGTCACTCTGGTACAGCTGGAAGACGTGATTGCTATAGTGGCCGAGCATGCAGATGAGAACCAAGGAGATGAACACGTTTTAACTTGGTATTTCCTTGCTGGAATGAAAGCATCAATGTCAGCTTTCACTCAGGAGGAAACCTCAGACATGCATTTTTGAACAGATTGATTAGAAACTTTGTTCCAAGGGACGTCATGAAGGAAATCAAGTTCCAGTCTGCTTATTGATAAACATATTCTGTTGGTAGGAGGTTCTTGGCTGGTCGGGGAGAAAAGGGAGATGTTTACAGACATGACTGCATGATTGGAGTTGCCAAGAAGGCAAAGCTGCATAGTATGACAAGAGTCAGGTATAGAGGTAAAAAAGGAGATCAAGAAGAGGTGTGTCCATCAGGGTTACTGGGGAAATGTGTGGGGAAGTCAACCACTTGATTGAGAAGTTAAAGGTTTGGATGCCAGCGGGGTCAGTGACAGAGTGTTTAAGCCACTTGGTATGATGGCCATTAAAGTCACTGAACTCAAATATATTTGCAAACAGGTGTAGCTTTGTCTATATTATCAGAAATAATATCAAGCAGTCAGCAGTCTTGAGAGGAAGGGGAATGGTGAAGAAAGAGGAGGTAGCTGACTGAGTTAAGTAGAGAGAGATGGAGACACATATAAGAATGATCTGGAAATTCAAGAGAGAGTCCCCTAGCCAGTGGGAGATGTTCACGGACATAAACTTCCAGGACATACATGTTGACACTAAAGTCATTTCTAAGTAGAGGAAGAAAGACAGGAATTGAGAAATCAGAGGACGGGATTGAAGAGTTAAGATTAGTTTCACTCAGAGATAGGATGTCTGGAGACTTTTCAAAGAGGAAGGATTCCACACTGCATAAGTTGGTATGAATGCCAGGAATGTTGGAGAAAGAAAGGTTAAGGGGTTTTTGTTGAGCTGGTTTAGGTTTATATCTTTGGTTGTTTGTAGTCATGATGTGCTATTTTGGTAAGGAAAGGGCTAAGGTAGTAGCAGAAGTTGGTCATCTAATGTAACATGTGCAGGAAGAGAATTGGTGCAGACTGCAAGAGAGTGTGCCCTCAGGTTTGCCAACCGGAGGTGCTGGCAGGGACACCTTTCCATGTGTGAGATAGCACTGCAAGAACCCTGATATTATGTGACTGTTAATCAGACTAAAGACGCTAGGCAAGAATTCAGGCTCTTAACTACTAGTCAAGAGTAGCAACCATAAAACTGCCAAACTAGTACCCTCGGAATGAAGAGATGCTGCCACTATCCACACATACAAAAAATTCATGAGCACCACTATTAAGGCCCGAGAGAAGGAAAGGAACCAAGAACTCCTTCCTAAACTGGAAACAAGGGATGAACCTTTATTCCTGTTCAAGGGAAGTGGTAGGCAAGAGGAAAGCCTATCTATTCTTATTTTAAAAAAAAAAAAAAAAAAAAAGTACTAAGTTTTAATGTAGTTAAAGTCAAGATGTCCATTAGAAATTCAACAAAGAATTAAAAATGGTAGAACCATACCTCTGAAAGAAATTTACAAGACAAATAGTTCTGAGTGGATTTCCAATGAAGTTATAACAGAAAGAACACTGATAACTTATATTTGGAATCGCTCTGTGTCCCACAGAACTTATTAGATGATGACATGTTTAACTAACGTTAGAAGGGTGTATATGTATATATATATATATATATATATATATATATATATATAAAATTTCAGATATAAATAAAATTATATATCTAAAAAGACAATATGAATACAGACAAAAGGAGAAATTTTCTTTTCCAACACATTTTGTTCTCTGATGGATTTTATTTTGCAACATGTATTTATAAACAGAAGTAAAACAAAAAAACAAACTTTTGTTAAGTTTCAAAAATGTTTAAATTTAAGAACACTCAAATATTCTTCAGTAAAAGTCAAGGTAAACTATGGAGTATGCTAAGTGATGTAATTTAATACCTAATAAATGGAAGTGAGTAAATGTTGTTTAGGCATTAAATTACATCTTAGCATCCTCCATAGTTTACATATTTAGGAACATTCTTATTTTTAAAGTTTTAAAAACCTAACTTTATTTTTACTTCTGTTTATAAATACTTGTTGCAAAATAAAGTCCATCAGAGGATGAAATGTATCGGCAAAGCAAAGTTTTCCTTTTCTCTTTCTCTCTATATATAGATATATGCATCATAAAAATTTGAATAATGCAGATGAACCAGATAGATGAAGGTATACTGAAAAGATCTTTACCCAGCTCACCTCTCAAAATCAATATTTAATTTTTTTTTTTTTTTGTAATTGAAGCTTGAGAAATGATGCATCAACTCAAATTTATATGCAAAATAGAACCATAAACTGTATATGCTAAGTTATCGGCCTGAAAACTTTTCAGCACCTCCTCATATATTTGTCTCTAAACTTTTAAAATCCCAGCTGTAAACAGCTTATATAAAATAAATCTGTTAGGTTGAGTCAAATTTCCTGTAATGATAAATGTATCATCTTAACTACAGATACATGGGAGTTAAGAATAAATTTGGAGTACATTAACATGCCTTAGTTTTTGCAAGGCTGTTAGCATATACAGTGCATTAAATGGAAAAATTCACCTCCAGGACAACAGCAAGATACATACAGCAAGCATAACACAGAGAAACATTCTGGAACTGTTGTTCTCTTCTACCCCATCCTCCATATTCACCTGACCTTGCACCAATCAATTATTACCTTTTGCTGTAAAATGCTTTGATGGGGGAAATTTTCTTTTAACGAAAAACAGAATTGAGTGTCTGTTGAAAACTTTTTCACATCAAAACCTTCAGACCTTTCCTCAAAAGGTTTTGAAGAGCTACTTGATAAATGGCAACAAGTCATTGCAAATAATTGTGAATATATAATTGAATAGAAGTTAATTCTTCAAAAAATAAAGTACAATTAAGTTGATAAACAAAATGGAATTTATTTATGACTCACTCTAATACCTTGACTGAAAAAATAGAAACTACATCTTATAATGAATCATTTCTGTTAATGATCATATTTCCAGAATGATAGCACCTCATATATAAGAGAAACACATACAGAGGAAGAGTTTATTTAATTTTGTTTTTCACAAGTGGTAATGTGTTAGTTAAAGAGAAACTCTGTTGATTTTAAATGAAAATAAAGCAGTAAGAAAAAGCTGCCATCTTATTTTGGGTTTCTAAGTCAAAAAAGAAATTGAGGTAAAGCTGAAATAAGTAATAGTAAGCAAGAATAAAAATTGTCAAAATGTTTGATTGGATAAAATTGAAAGTTCTTCCATGTTATCAGCACCGAAAAGCTTTTACAGAAGATTTGAACAACTTGTAAATAAGGAAAACTTCACTATCCCCTCCACTACACACAGACAATTCTTCCTTTCTACTCTGTCCACTGATTGGTCAATCTAATTTGGTTGTGGACACTTGATTACTTTCCTTCTGCCTGCAATGTTTCACCTATTCTATAGCCTGCATTCCAGCCTGACACCACCTGACAATTTCTTGAGTTTTTTTTTTTCTTCTTTGTGCCTCCCAATTTAACCTCTGCAACAATTGGTGACCTGAGAGAGAGAGAGAGGGGGAGAAGAGAGGGAAAGAGAAAGGAAAAAAAAAA
Organism: Acanthosepion lycidas; assembly: GCA_963932145.1. Taxonomy (NCBI): domain Eukaryota; kingdom Metazoa; phylum Mollusca; class Cephalopoda; order Sepiida; family Sepiidae; genus Acanthosepion; species Acanthosepion lycidas. Next base: position 117,740,410 of record OZ010582.1, on the reverse strand, counting down.
GAAGACATTTCATACATTTTAGTAACTTGTTTCCAAGGACTACTGCCCTGAGAATCTTGTCCTTGTTGACCAACAATTCTTTAGAACAAATACTGAAGAATATGTCATAAAAGTCCCCCAATCTGACTTCTGGGAATCTACCAACATATCTGAAGTGGGTGGAAACACAGCCTTATTTTTTTTCTCTGTGTAATAAAGCTTGATTACCATTCATCATTTTGGTATTTGAAATCCATGACCAAGTCATTAGAATCTTATTCTGACCATAAGACCTAGGTTCAAGTCTCACTCTTTGGGTTCTAACTGGGTATTATAAACCTAATGTCTTCATTAGGTTTATAATACCCAGAAATTCATACCCAGATGTCCTCAAGGACACATGGCACAGATAAAGGCATTGGTTAGATCCAGTTAGAACCCAACGAGTGTGAGTTCAATACCCAGTTAAGGCAGTGGAGAACTTTCAGAGGGAAATTAACAGGAGATAACTGATAACTGACATCCATCAAACATGGCACGTGGAACTAGAACAGTCTACCCCGTTGAGCGAAATAAAGGGTTCAGTTCGACATTCCAAACACCTGAAGAAGGCCGGAGCGTACAACGGCCAAAACGTTGTGATAAATATGGTGACAAAGATGAGGACAATAGTCTGAATAATGTAAATAATGTACATAATACCTTATCTCAGAAATATAAACAGATTAAGAATGATATTGATTTTACTTATCAGAATGGATACAATTTAAATTATTCATGTTAGATGTTTATGTAACATTATATCACAGGTAAGATTTTCTAAATATATCAAATTCACTCTAGTCATTACATATGTAGTTATACAGGACATACTAAAAGCACACAGGAAGTATGAAGATACCAAACTTTTTGTTGGTTATTTGAGTAGAATTCAAAAAGTTGATCATTTAAAACGTTATCTTATGTTTTACTCAAAATCATATGCAAGATAGTACTGTTTAGTGTCCCTCACTCACAGAAGAATTTGTAATAGCCTACTCTTGGTGACATTTAGTCTTGGTTCAAGAAGGTCATTTGGCCTATTAATTAATGACAATTGTCTGAGTAATATGACCTTTTAAAAGTAAAATTTAATTATTTAATATTAGAATTTATGCCAAAAACTGAAAAATTCAAATAGGTTTTGGAATTTCTGTTCTATACTGAAAATAGGGGAAGTGATCTTCAGTGGTAAGGAATTAATGTAATCATTAATATCTATTTGCTTAGGATCAGAGTGTAGTATCCATGTCTGTGTACTCTGGGAAAAGGGACAGACATCTACAAAACAGTGGATGGTGAAATATGCATACAGTCAGGGCCAGTACATACTACCCCGTGAACACAGATTCAGGACCCTCATTCAGTGCTTTATGACCCTTGCTATCTTATCCACATTTGCTTTCTTTCTACCTACATTTATATACATTACAAATTAAGCTAAACACAACTATTAAAGGATAAAAAGTTTTTGTAGATTTTGATGTAATTCTGGGGTTTCTTTTTTGTCCAAATCTGTGAATTTGTTTTGTTCATGCTAAGTCTTGAAAAACATACTATATAAATATTCACTATTTTTTATTCTATAATGCTGAATGTGTTAAAATGATTCAACTTTTTAACAAGAAAAAAAGTTGATGTCAAAAATTGCCACAAAACTTTGATTTATTTAAGATGGAATGATCTATTATGACATTTCTGTTTAAATATATTGTATTTATTTTCAATTTTTCTACTTGAATTGTTCACCTATATTGAATATGATTCATTACTGTACATAATCAGGTTAAAATAAAATTTGTATTTTATATGAATACTACCTTATGAAAATTGAGATGTAATAGAGTGGAAGGCCTTATATCATAGATTCATACACAATATGTACATCTACTGTATTTTGTAATATATTGCTGTCTAGAGTTAGCAAAATAAAATTCAGCAAAATTTCCTAGGGTCTTCTCTTGAGCTTATGAGGGAAATTTCTTAAATTGTCTGCTTAAAGTTCATTCTGCAAAAATTTAATCCTGGCAGAATTTTGTCAATACACAGGTTGATAGATAAAATAAATATTGTTTAAAATAAACGGAATATCTACTCAAATATGAGTATCTGCAAAAAATGTAATTTGAAATAATAAAAATTATGTATATATAATTTTATATGCGCAGTACTTACTGGAAAGTATGAATGCTTGAACACATGGATGTGTATCTGCTCTTAATCTTGAATTATTTACATGGGTGTGTTTGTGTGAACTAAAATGCATACATCTATATATATGTATGTATGTATGTCTGTCTGTGTGTGTGTATGAGAGTGACATCCCAAACGGAAACAGAAGAGAATTTCCCCTCCCACCACCAAACACAAACGAGCATAAATAGATTCAATTTTTAAAAAATAAAGCAGTTTGCCTGATGATCGCAAAAGCGTGAAACCCGAGGTCACAAACTCATATCCATACAACTGTATATATATATATATATATATATACACACACACACACAAGTTGATAGCGAAAAGTTATCATCTCAGCTCAATCAACTTCCTAATATCTGACAAAATGACAAAATATCAGGTTTCGTTTTTTTTTCTTTTTTTTAATTTTTTTTAGTAGGTAGGAAGAATGTTTGCATTGAGCTAAGGACTTTTCAGCACCTCTTCCTATGTACATACATACACCAAAAAAAAAAAAAAAAATTAACTTTGAGAAATATTCTTGTATTAAATGGTTAATTAAAATTATCGATTCTGTTAATATTTCCCTTAACTGTAATGATTAAGTCTTTTGTTTAAATTCTCAATTCCTGAAACATTATGCAACTGAAAACTAAGCTTAATAATAGCAAATAACATCGACAAATTTTGCACTGCAAACAACATTTTCAAGAATTCTAAGTTGCACAAAGAATTTTAAAGATGGATGCTGTCTGAATTTCCAAATGGAAAAATATCATTATTTACATTTGGACTAATGTCCAAATGTAATAATAATCATCGTTATCTTCTGTCTCCTTAATTACTGTTCTTTTATTGTTCTTTTTCCTTAATATTTTTCTTTTTCTCATATTCTTCCACACTCATTAACCCCTTGTGTCTTAATGGCTTTCATCTTGCTTGGGGTGAAATCATTAAAAATATGTAAATAATATAATAATGAAGTAATAATGTGATAATAATGTAAATGTTTTGCTGAGTAAACAAAGATTTTAACATATCCCCACAGAAAAATATTCAAATCTGGGAACGAGCATAAACCTTAATATTGGTCCGGGCTTTCCAGATTGTTTATCAGGAAAAACCCTTGCATTAAAGAAGAATGTATAGAGTTCACATTACCTAGAACTAATTATGCACTGACAGAAATAAATGTGTGTTTTATGTTATATGGAAAAGGAATTATTTTAAACTGTACATAGAAAAAATGTCATTGTGTCTTTCTTCTTCTCTATTTGAAACCCACACACTGAAATGCATGGGGAAAAAAAAAGAGAAATTGTTCAGAGCTTTGATAATGCAATGATTTTTTTTTTCTTTTTAACAGGTACTCATTATTTTAAGAACCTTTCAAAGAAATTACGATGCGAGGATCTCTACCCCGTATTTCTAACATACACTGATGGAAAATTGGGTGCCTTTGGGTGGATATTCCAAGGAAATCCACCAAGAAACAATAAATTTGACCTTAGCTGGTATCATCTCTCTCCAAGCCTGTATGCGGTGAGTAATTGTCCTCTGATCCATTTCTTATGATCACAGTGTTTTGTCATTTTGAGCAGAGATCATTTGAGGTGTTGTATGCTCTATTGAACTCATTCTTGCTGATAATGTTGTTGTCCCCAAAACATTTTGGTTGACAAGTTATACAGCCTTCTTCAGGTATACAATCCATAAAGAAAGAGAAGAGATTTTTCGAGGTGGAGGACAGAGAATAAATCTATCATCCAGCTTTGTTCATTCTAAACAACACAAGTTAAACATGTGAATCTATTCTCAGCAACCAAATATAAAACAAGAAATACTGTATTTATTTTATATTGTTTATGCAAGGATGCTCTCTGATTCTTTATTGAGCAAAGAAATGCCACCAGCCTGATTTCTACAATTGTTCATGTATAATGTTTTCCTTTAGGTACAATGTTTCCATTCTCCATTCCTTATCTATTAATTGGTGATTTTCATGCCAGAGGTAGATGGATAAGGGTGTATGGCTGAGGGTTAGAATATTTGCTTTCTGGCCATGAAACCCGGGTTTGAATCTCAACATGGCTGATTTGTCAGGGAGGTGATCCCAGCATGCAGCACCTTTGGAAAAGTGCCTGAAATCCATACCACATGTTAACCCAAGCCTAATGAGAAAAATTGGGTAGAGGGAACAGTTTGGCAGCCTTCAATGGTTGTGCTAGCAAAAGTCATCATGTTTAAGCATGCTAGACTTGTTAAAAAAATATTGATCACGCAAAAATTATGCACTCACTCCCAATAACTGTAACTAGGTTCCACTCAAACTATTTTGGGGACTGTTGGTTGTGCAGGTGTCTGTAATAGGGATTTTCTCCCCACCTTGATGGACAGGTGTCCACAGAAATGAGTAGTAACTGGCTTCTATGTTTTTTTTCTATGATGTTTAGTAATTTCAATACCCACTGACACAACTTTCCAATAGTGCTGACTTCCCAGGCTAATATTATAAAGTCGTTACTTCCATGACAAATTTACCATAGTGTGATTTGAACCCACCTGTCATATTCTGACCATTACTATGCTGAGTAAATCTATATTAAAGACCCTATTTTGGTCGATGACCACCAAAAAGTTAATTTTCAAGTCATTGTTGATATAATCGTCATCTTAAAAATCATTTGCTTTTATATTTTTCAGTTCATTGGACTCAAAAAAAAAAACGTGCCACCATGTATGCTCTATCCTGAGTTCCAAGTGAATGGGATTCATATTTGGCTCCGGCCACCATCCGAACAGTTGTGTATAAAACATCCAATCCATACATCTCACCCAAGCTCCAAGACAACCACAACTATAGTTCAGCTGCAGATTGTCCCAGGAAATTATTACATTGGAAATGCAAACAGCCCATCCTTAGCGGGTATTTTTGTTCTTCTAGTCATCTCCATTGGACTACATTTAATCTAAAAGAAAAAAAAAATATGACAAAAGAAATACTATATAGAAGTAATATTATACTTCTCCCATTTTTTTTAAAATCAAATGGAGGAAAGATTTTTGGAAAAGAAAACCAACATGAAATATATATATATATATATATATATATATATATATATATATATATATATATATATATGCTTCTGTTATATGAAGAATTAAAAAACATTCAAATAGTGACAAGACCAGAAATGCTAATAAAATCATGAAAAAAAAAAAAAATGTTTATAAAAGTATTTATAAAAATGATGAAAAAGAGATCAAATGGTATTAACCATTTTAGTAAAACTAAAAGTATAATATAGAGAGCTGAATGTATGGACATTTTTTGGGTCAGGAGCCCCTTGTTCTGACAAGAATCTTTGTAATTATTACACAATCAGTGAATTGACTGGTTGGATGCTTTTTATAAAAAGATGAAAGGAAAATACTATGAAAAATATTCATTGCTGTCATTTTCATCTGAGTATCTTTCTCTCCCTCCCCCCCTAAAAAAATAAAAAAAATAATTAAAAAAAAGCAACAAACAATTATATATATATATATATATATATATATATATATATATAAAAACGTGTGTATGTGTGGAATTAAATGATAAACAATGGACATTTAATAAAAGAAAACCTGCAGATATGGATTTTAATATAAAGGAGATTTTGACAGCAAAAATCGCTCATATAAAAGAAAATACAAAAAAAAAAAAAAAACAAATAATAATAATCACTAATAAAAATTTTAAAAAAAATTAAAAAAAAAAAAAACAGAATTTGAGAAATTTTAAAAAGATTGAATTATTTTTCAGGTTTCAAAGAAGAGCAAAAATATTTTTCTTTTTTTTCCCCCCCCTTTTTGCCATATTGAGTTTGTTTGGTGATGAAACTGGAAAAAAAATGAACTAAATGAACAAACACCCACCCACACACACACCTATCCACACACAGAAAGACAAACATGAAACCAAAAGAAATAAAAAAAGAAAAGAAAAACAAAGAACTGTGGAACAATGAAAAAAAATAATATATATATATAAAAACTCTGTTTAATGATCCTTCACTCTTCCTTTCTCATTCTATCTACCTAGTTTCCGGTTTAATTCATTGACAGGCACTATGTGCCAACTGTTTACTCAAAGAACAGTTTTTGCATTTTCCCAACCACACAAATACTTACATGGTCAGGCATTCACCAAAATTTGTGGTTTTGTTCACATGTAAATTGTATTATTTTCTGAGCAGTTCCTTTGCTGCCCCCACCCTAATTGGCTAGACTCACTCAAAGTACTTTTACATATATAATGCATACATATATACACACACACCTGATTTGAATCTAATCTCCAGCCACATACATAACATACATAGAGTTTTGAATATAAAACTTCATTTACAGCAGTAAATATATTTCTATGTTTGTATATAAATTTAAGTAAAAGAAACTTGGATTAATTTAGATTCAGTTTGTTAACTATTGTCAGAGCCGTTATCAATGTTAAAGAACACATGCGTCTATATTTTGATGCTTGCTATATATATATATATATATATATATATTGATGGGTATGAACACTGTTTAAAGTATGTTTTTAAAATGTCCACGTCCACATACATTTCTTTTTTTTTCTATCTACAGACATTCTACACACTCTTTTCACTGATTTGTAAGCACATACATGTATGCATACACTTATTCTTAAACAATCTCATGAAAATCAATCAGATAATGTGTACAAAAAAAATGTGACAATTACAAGAATTCTCCAATGTATTGTTCTTCTCTAACAAGTACTAATTTAGTATCTTTAAAATTTAAATGCCACGCCTTGGAGCAATGGTTAGCAACCTTGTCTCCCACTCACAAGCCATTTTTACTATAGTGAGTTTGATCCCCACTGGGTGCTCCAATATTGTGGCCTTGTGCCAGACAAAGCTAAGCTTAGAAAAATAACCTTATTAAGCACCTCACTGCAGAAAAGCCGTTAACAAGCTAGTCTTAAAGATCATTACTAGTTTCAGTCCCTACTGGGTGCTCTACTGTTGTGGCCTTGTACCAGACAAAGCTAAGCTTAGTAAATTACTAATATCTTAAGAATTTGATCTATTCTAAAACAAGAAGCAGTAGAGATTTAATTCTGATTAAACTTTTGAACTTGAATGCTTATTATCAGTGTTCTTTGATACTTGATAAACTGTAATATATGAAAGAAAGAAAGGTTTCTCGGAAAATCCCCCATTCCTATTGTGAAGCAGAAAAATCCAGTTTCATGAAACGGACAAAGAGAGAAATATTCATTGAAAAAAAAAAAAAAATCATTGAATGAAAAGATGAGGAAGGATTAAATATTTTGTTTTGTGGAAGCTTATTTGATGAATTTAAAACATTTTGTTGTTTTTTTTTTGGGGATTTTTTTTTCCTTCATTCTTTCTTTGCTTTTCCTTTTCATAGGTGAATGTTCATTATTACAAAATGTGTGCATGTGTTCTTGCAATGTCAAGAAATTTCAAAAGAGAGACACAACTTCTATATAGAAGACGAGAAAAAAAAAATAAGTTAATGTTAACTTTGAAAGCATTAAAGACTGATGGGCAGACTCTTGTAGCGAGCATTTAGATATTTTATCGATGAAAATAATTACATTTAATTTATAATATGGATGACGATGATGATGATGATAGAAAGAGCAATATTTTTCAGTGCAGTAATATTGGCATTCTTCAATTAAATTTCTCTTATATATTTCTAAATAATTTACCTAAGTTTGACCAACAGTAAAAATGAAATTACTTCAAGAACTTTCTGCCTGAATTTCTGGAATGAGAAGCATGCCATTATTTACTTCATTTGCACATATACTAGTGTCCTTATCTTTGTTGTTGTTATGACATTGTTTCAGTTGCTGTGCCTTCTGGCCTTCATCAGGCATTTGTTGATCTCTGTAACCTTTAGGAAATTTCAAACTGAATTCTTTGTATCTGTCTATATATATATTTCTGAGATGAGGTATTATATACACTATTTACATTATAAGGACTATTGTCCTCATCTTTGTTGCCATAATTATTACAATGTTTCAGCTGTTGTACACTCTGGCCTTCTTCAGGTGGTCTGAATGTCGAACTGAGCCCTTTGTTTCACTCACTGGGGTAGACTGTTCTAGTTCCACGTGCCATGTCTAATGGATGTCAGTTATCTCCTGTTAATTCCCCTCTCTAAGTTCTCCACTGCCTTAACTAGGTATTGAAATCACACTCTTTGGTTCCTGTCACTGGATCTAACTAACACCTGTAAAGAATGTGAGTTCAACACCTGGTTAATGTGGTGGAGAACTTGAAGAGAGGAATTAACAGGGAATAACTGATAACCGACATCCATTAGACATGGCACGTGGAACTAGAACAGTCTACCCCAGCAAGCGAAATAAAGGGTTCAGTTCAACATTCCAACCACTTGAAGAAGGCCGGAGCATACAACAGCCAAAATGTTGTGATAAATATGGCAACAAAGATGAGGACAATTGTCCGAATAATGTAAATAATGAATTCTTTGTTTAATCTACAAAGGTAGATTTTCATTGTTAACCAAAGAAAATCTTATCAAACACAACTGAGCAGTATTAAATATAGAACTAGATGAGGAGTAGATAGGTTTGCCTCAGTCTCTTGAACAGGAGTAGATGTTTATCCCTTGTTTCCAGTTCCTTCTAAAATTTTCTCATTCTTTTTCATTCCCAGTAACCCTCATCATTTTATTGGAATTATCGACTTGTTTGGGGGTGAAATGATTTAAAGAAAAAAAATATATCTTGAGTATGATAATAATCAAACCCTTATAGATTAAATAAAGTGTTCAGGTTGAAATTCCTTGAAGGTTACCCAGATTGACAAACAACTGATGAAGGTTAGAAGGTGTAATGGTTGAAACATTATGATAATAATAACAACAAACATGAGGACAATAGTTAATGTGTAATTCATGTAAATACTTCAAGAACAATAACAAAACTAATGACATTTTCAGAAACTGTCTCCAAATAAGAGAAAAATAAAATAAATCAATAAGGGGGGGGGAAGAAAAACAAAATGAAGTTATTTTTTATCAACTTGTATGGATTGCTTATTTCAGTTGGTCTTATTTTGATATTTGTAAAATAAAATTATTTCCAAATTTGGTCAGCAATTCCACAAAGCTTGTTACAGAAGTCTGAAATTGAAGCATAAACCATTGTGTACTTGTGAAAATGGAGGAATATTAATATACAAAGCATTTCCTATGGACATTACATACATTATATATATATATATATATATATATATATATATATATATATATATACACACACACACACGTTTACATATGTATAAATATGCATAAAGATTCTAAAGAAGTAACAGATTTTTTTATTTATTAATCTACCAGATTTATATCACTTAAACATTATTTTTAATGGATGCCCATATTTGAGAAGATGCTCGATTTTGATTTTTAAATGGTATATTTATTATTCTCTATGAGCTTGAATATTCAAGAAATCTTATTAAAGAAAAAATATGCTTCCTGTCAGAGGGTCCATATTTTTCTTTAATAAAATTTCTTGCATATTCAAGCTGGTACAATGATAATATATTGTTTAAAAATAAAAATGGAGTGCCTATTCAAATCTAAGTATCCACTAAAAATAATGTTTAAGTGATCTATAAAAATACATATAAATAAGGAGTGTGTGTATGTATGCATTTTTGTTAATCAACATCTTCTAGTGCCTGTAAAGTATTTGATCTGAATGGAAATCATAAAAACAAAGTTAATCATCCTTAAATTTTTTGATTGGCTGCTCAGAATAAGTTCCTATCTTAAAAGAATTTCAAGATTTTAGTTCTGAAAGTTCATAAAGAACAAAAACTATCCCGATTTTATTTTTTCTTCTATGTGGAAAAAGAAAAACATTATTCCCCACCCCCCAGCCTTCCTCTCACCCAGTAAAAAAATAAAATAATAATAATAATAAAAGTGTGTTGGCCACAGTATTTTTGACATAAGTTTTAAAAAATGTAAACAAGAGGATTTTATGGATTTCTATAACATTTATATTGATGTTTGTTTTTAAAAATTGCAATAATATAAAAAGAGAAAAGGAAGGGGTTCTATAGGACTGACTAGTGGTAGAGATAGTTGCATATTTCCCACTGGCACCAGAAGTCTGTGTTTGACCCCAGGTGAATACCAGGATTTTGAATACTGATTTTCAAGGCAGGCAGGCCCTCACAATTCAGAAGATTGATGCAATACAATCTTCCTCTTCTCCATTGCCTTCTTTCCTGTTTGGTCCTGTATTTGATTAAACTTATTGGCTTAGTCAGTAAAATGCTTCTATGTAGAGAGAAATTTTGTTGCCTGTCTGAGTAAGTTGTATAGTATTGAGACACAAACGAAGGCTTTGACAAACATTTTCATCCATTCGGCAGTTGAAGTAAGATTTAAATAGAACTTTATCCAAAATCATCACCTCTGCCCAAATGTGTTTTGGTATCCTTTTCTGTGTAAAAGACTAATGATTAAAAAAGCAGAAAAAGCTACAAAAAGGTATGATGAGTTGTTTTTGATATCAAACCAACACTATAATTTCTTTTCAAGAAGCATTTCTGGCATTTGTGGTGTGCAGAAAATATTGTCACTTTTTCTTCATTTTATTTACTTATTAATTTTTTTTTTTTTTGAAGAGAGGCCATGTTTTTGTTTCCATATTTCTACTAGTAACAATAGAATGTTCAAATGGCATAAGACAAAATAAAGTCTCCTTTGGATTTCAGCTAAAAATGATTCCTTAGACTCTCACACATGAAAAGATACCCAAAAAGCGGAGAGGTTGAAATGAAGTCATATATGTAACTGCTATGGTGTGGAGAGCAACAACTGTGGCCAGATGATAAAGTATTACATAGAGACTTTTGCTTACATAGCCATAGTGTAACAGTTTATGTTTCTTTATATAGATGCCTCATTCTGAAGAAGCAATACCAATTTTATGTAAAATGCAACGGTATTCATCACTATGTTAATTTTATTTCTTTTTATATATTATTAAGGAAATAATGAATTTAATTTTTAATCCAACATTATTTCAAATGTTATTTTAGTGGGTACTCATGTTTGAGATGACACTGTTTTTAGTTCCCCCACTAAAAGGGAACACAGGTTTGAACCCTACCAGAGAGCATGTTTTCTTTATTAAGTCTCTTGAATGGGTAGATGTAACTCACGCAGTTTAATAAAAAAAAAGGAAAACAGTGCATCTACTTACACGAGTATTCACTAAAATATCATTTATATATATATATATATATATCTATCAAGAGTTCAATAATAGGGAAACGGTCTGTTTTATGCTTGAATGCAATCTTCAGGCCACATTTCAACAGTTTAAAGATGGTGTGAAGTTTGCATTCAAGCATGAAAGCCCATTGCTGCTCACAACTGTCCACACACACACACACATTATATATATATATATATATATATATATATAGGGCCTTGTTTGCTGAGAGAGTTGGATATTTCCTGTGTCAGTGTTCATGCTCAGACATAAAAAAGGCAAGATTTCAAAAGCTGATTTTCCAAGCAGCAGGTTAGCCCCTCCCAACTTGGAAGATTAGTGTCACACAACTTTTACTAAACTTAGTAAATATCTAGAATCTGCTTAGTGGCTGAGGTAGTTGCATTTTTACCATCTGCACCAATGCATGAGAGCCCTGGTGCAAGGCCAGTATTTTGAATGCCCTCCCCACGTATAAGATTGGTGTGTTACAATTTTACTGATCAGTTTTCTCCAATTTGGCTGGTTAGATATTCCTTTGATCCAGAAGTTTTCTTTTTAATATCATTTTAATAATAAAGAGATTTAATTGGTGGTGCCAGTCTTCTCTTCAAGAAAGGGAAGAATCCCTGGATTTGACTCAGCATTCTTCCATCATGATTTGTCTTTGTCAAGGCAACTTGACAATATGGCAGGTTCATGCCTTTCTTAAAGGCATTTTTGCAAAATGAACCATAACCTCAACAAAAATTTGAACAGTATACCAATATCATTTCCCATAATCATTATATCCCCCTTCACAATTGCATTCTGTACCCTACAAAACACTTGTGGGGTGGGGAATAGCTATCTAAGGAAACACAGATAATCATAAGAGGAGGAGGAGGAGGAAAATATCCTAACTTTTAGTGCCTTTCATCTCTGCTTGATGGAAGATGTAGTGAACACGAGCGTTTGTCTCCGTATCGTCTTTTTTGCCAAAGTACACGATGACATCATTCCACAGCTAGAAAGGAAAAATGTTCAAAAAAATGTTTAATGAAAATTTCCAAATAGAACTGGAAGATCCTAATCAAGTCAACATTTTTCATCTTAGCATAAAATCTCATTCTTTTTCCTTTAATTTTATAACCCAAGTTAACATTCACTTCACTGATACCTTAGTCAAATGACTGTCAAAAACTCACCCATCCTAAAATACAAGCAAGTGTCACAGATGCTTTATACCAAATATTTTTTGGTTACATCTTTGCAAATATCTTCCAAACATTTATTAAAGTTTGAAAGGCAAGCATAGAAAATAATGCTCCTTTTTTTTTTTTTTTTTTTTTTTTGACAGTCTTTATTAAAAAGTGTCTGCTATAACAAAAGAAAAGAAAATCATTTAAACTGGTTATAAACAATTATGTTAGTTCAAATGACGATGGTTCTTCATGCATGGTGTGGGTGTGTGTGTGTGTATGGGTACCTACTTTAGCTGCAAGTGTGGGGATGCTGAGGATCTCTTTGCTTATTGGGACACCCTCTCCATGTGCATGTCCTTTGCATGCTTTGTTCACGGGAAGTAACTGACTTGTAGATAGTCTCAATACAAAGCATTGGAGATATCACATATATATTTGCAAACATTGAAATATTTGTGTGATGTTCACACTGTTAAAAGATTAAAAAAAATATCATTATATATCAAAAATACTTATATACATAAAAAATGACAATATATTTGTTAAAATATTACAATTAAAGGCTTCTTGTATTTCCAAAGCATATTTTGCACACCTCCATTTTTCTTATATTAAATGGCCTTGTGCCTGACTAAGCTAAGCTTAGTGACTATGTACATGTCCTTGAATTAAGATGTTGGGAGCATTTTCAATGTTCAAAAGTGACAAGCAGGATTTTTATTAATAATGGTTTGAATAAGATGAAACTAGATGTAAAAAAAAAAAAAAAAAAAAAAAAATTATCTTGATGAAAAAAAAAATTGAATTTATTTTTATTTGTTGACATTTCAAACTTTTTTTTTTTTTTGTTTTTGGTTCAGTTCCTTACAGTATTTTTTTTTTCATTTGACAAATTCATATTTTTTTCCTTTTTTTCATTCATTCTCTTGGGTTTTTTAAATAATCATAATTGTTTGTTCTGCATTAAAAAAAAAGCCTTTAACAAGTTTGAACCATGGTCTACTCCAGCTTTTGATGACTGGCATTGAAGAAAGCCTGTCAATTGCATTGTTCTATTCTATTGTCTACTGTGATTAAATAAATAAAAAATATTTAAAAAAGAAAAAATATCACCACATGATGTTCTTCACAAAAATTTGAACACATTTCAAACAATCAAAGAAACATTGGATAAAGCTTGTGGCTTTATAGGCTTAAATTTCTTACATTTAAAATGAGTTCTTTTCTATTGGTTTTTAATGTTAGTTATTGACTTGTTTCAGTAGATGTCAAATCAGAAATGTAATTGTTGTCCTTTTTAGAAGTGAGAATTATCATAACTCACAGTTGAGATGTATGGTTGCAGTTACATGTCGAGAGGATATAACCGACTTCATTTTTCAATTTGTTTCAAACGAAACAGAAATTATAAATGAAGTATCTATACAGAACAAAAATTTACTTATACATCAGGGATTAAAAATTTAAACAAAAATATTAAAAGGGAAATATAAACCAATTAAATTTCTATTAACCTAAAACTAGTCTTAAATTTATCTGAGGGTTGTAATGGCGGGCTTGGCTTGTTCAGTGGCATATTTCCCCACTCGTGTCAGTGGTTGGTGTTCAACCCAGGTAAACCTTTTCAACATTGTCCTTAGCATTTAACATGTTGACTGCCAACCCAAGTCAGAATAGAGTCATATGGAGTCACTATTCTGTTTTCTTTTTTTTTAATTTTAAAAAAAAAAAAAAAAATCTATAAAAAGAATATGTTAGGTATCAATGAACATTTTTTTTAGTGCTAATATTTTTTGAGAAAATGGCCATCAAATTTATTTTCTTGACATCTGAAGTCATCCCACTGGCTATTGGTAAGATGGCTACTTGTGCTTAGGTACATAATAATCTTTTTGTGGATTTTTAAAATTATATATCACGTTATTTTCTAACAATTAGATGCATCATGACAAATAAAGAAGCTATAAATATGATTTACATTTATTTTATAATTACAGTCACATCAACATACATTGGTGGCAAAATGAATTCTTCAAATATTGTAGTTGAATCAATAAATTTTTTCATTGAACTTTATTTATTTATTTTTTTTTTTATACTTGCCATATATTTATAAATCATTCAAATTAAAGTTAAGAGAATCCAAGTGCCATATGCATTTCCCCCAAAATTTTGCAGGAAGCCACAGACATTGCTTTATATAGAAATATGTATGCAGTGTCTCCAAAGCTTAAAATGAAAATATGATTATCACTAATATCCAGAGACACAGCATAAATTGAAATGCTATAATACCAATATATCGTAACATGGCAATCAACATGTTAATAATTAGTATTACACAATCTTCTTTTCCAAGCTTTTTTTCACCATGAAGCTCCTTGCAAAATGTACTATCTGTCCTCTAAAATTATAAGGGATGCCTAGTCCTGGGGATTCCAACCCTGAGCAACACCTCCTCATTACACTAAAGGAGGATTGTTGAATACCAATGCCAGCATGACTGTTTGTGGTGAGTGGGCAATTTTTGGTCTTGGCCCATATGTACTTGTCTGGGCACCCTACATTATAAACAACCTCGGTCACATCCCACAACCATGGGAGGTGAGTAAATACCGACTCCGTGCCAGGCTAAGTTAAGCTTAACAAGTATCGACATAATAACAGGCTTGAGTAACTTATTTTTTTTTTTTTTTTTACATTGGCACTAGGAGTTGCCATTATCGTCTGAGTGAAAAGTTAAGATTCTATATGCTGATATTCAGTATTCAGGCCCTCCACATTTAGAAGATTGTCATAACAATTTTCCTATTTCACTATTTGGCTTTGAGCCAGGCTAAGTATATATATATATATATATATATATATATATATATAAAGTAATTTCTAAAGAATTAATGGATTTATTTTTAATCTGACATTTTTATTATTTCAAATGTATTTTTTCTTTATTGGATACCCGTGTTTAAAATAGACGCCTCATTTTTATTTTAAACAGTCCGCCTGGGCACTCAGAAAAAACTTAATAAAAAAATGTCCAAAGAGTGGTTTCTCTTATAAAGGGGGATGCCAGTTCACACCCTGCAGGAGAGCACTTTTTTCTACACTGTTTAAAATAAAAGCAGGGTGTCTATTTAGAACATGGGTATCCAATAGAAATAACATTTCAAGTAATAATTATATTTGAAGTAAAAATATTACTGAACCATATGATTAACATGATGTGATTGTAGATAAAAACTGTATTATTTTTTTTTTCCATTGAATGTTGCTATATGGTTCAAGGCTTCTATAACCTTCATCAGCCAAAGATTTAAATGTGTTTAAATTAAACAATACATGACAGTATTGAGAATGTAAAAATCTTGTAAAATTACAACAATTATATTGCGCTAATGTCTTCTCTTTACCTTCTCTCATAGAATTTAAAATTATCTTCCCTAAGAATTTTTTTTACTTTTTTAAATTTCTTGCTAATTATATATAAAGCTCAAGAGCCACTGAAGGTAGGGAGTTATTAAATGAGGTTGTTATGAAGATATGTAGAATAGATAATATTTGACCCTAGACTGCATTTGGGCTTAAAAACTACATCAATGTAAATCTTTGGCTGATAAAGGGAACAGAATCCTGAAACATGTACCAAATTTCAGTAAAAAAACTGTCATACAATTTTTATTTACAATTATATATACCTGGCTTTATCATTTTCTTTCATGGTCAATGAGACAAAATACATTCAAGTTGTACTGCCGAAAAATTATATATATAATGGATAAAATATTTTTTTTTCTTTTTCCATTTAGAATGAGTTTTAAAAAGCCCAACCAACCAAACACTATTTTGATTAAAACTTTGATTATCAACTTGATAACTCACTGAAAAAAATCTTTTCTATAAAAAGAAATAGATGTCTTGGCAAACGAGCAATAAGTCAGTCAACCTTCTGCCCAGCATTGTATTTCTACATGTTTTCTTTTTCTTTTTGTTGTTACCATCTCCCAGTCAAACCTACCCATTATGATAGCCAACCATTCACTGTCTTATTACATTGTCACTATATATATATATATATATATATATATATATATATATATATAGTTCCAATGATTTAAAAAAAAATTAAGCTTCAAGCATTTTTGGGGAAAAAAACAAAAAATAACTTAAATTAATCTAATAGCTTCCTTTAGTGAAAAGATATACAGGGTGTGGGGAAAAGAAACTCCCTATTCAAAATTGTTAATAACTTTATTAATTATTGGTTAATTTTCATAAGACATTTTATTTCTAACAGTATAATGGTAGAAGTACAGAAAAGTGTTAAAATTCTACATAGACTCCAGCATTGTCCACTAGTGTTTGTAATCGTCTGGGTATATCCTCAACTGACTTCATCGTTTCTTGTACCTTTTGCACATTTTCTTCCAATCTGGAGTTTGAAAGACGACTGCTTCTGTAGATATCTATCACAGATCCAGTACTCATCAGCTTGGAATGACAATTTCTGGTGGTTTTTGGCATCTCTACTGAAGCATGAACTCCATGAACACTGCCAGCATCTCCAATACTTGTACCACGGACTGTCACACTTCGTAAATGAGTTGCTAGCCGAGCATGTTGTACTATTCTGGGCTACACTTATCACTCCAAGATAAAAACAGAAATTAGCAATTACATTCTATGACATTAGGGACCACAATATATTTTGTTTCATGCAAATGTGGTGATATTAACAAAGTAATTTTCAACAGGGAGTTTCTTTACACTCACGCTGTATATCTGTCAAAGTAAAAAAAAAAAAATAAATAAAATAAAACTTTAAAAATAAAAATAAAAAAAAAAAAAAGGAAAGAAAGAAATACAAGTTCGTCCAGTATTTATCAGAAGCACACACACATATATATATATATATATATATATATATATATATATTACAGTGTAATATTTTATACCTCAACTCATTTTTTTCCAGGTTCGTCTGTGTCCATTAAATCTTACTTATTAATTTTTTTTTTCGTTTTTAGTAAGAGCATCCAGAGTAAAAGGGCCTTATCTTCATAACCTGCCTCCTTGATTTAGGTATGTTGTATAGTCAGATGGTTAGTCTTTGTATTAGGTTGGTGCAAAAATAATGACGTAATAATGTCGTTTTTTGACGTTAAAAATAGGTAAAAAAAAACGACATTATTATGTCATTATTTTTGCACCAACCTAATATTACGATGTCAACACACAATATCTCCAGGAAAGTTAAAGGCCACCACCCCACAAAAAGATGTTTTTAGGAAGCTGACTTTTTTTTTTTTTTTCTTTCCTAAGAAATAAATTTATGAGAAATAATTCAAATAATTTGATTTTTTGGGGGGTCCCAGATATGCTGTTTTGTATTTTTTTTTTTTTTTCCTGTGATCCTCAGCTTTTGAAGAATTTTTAAGAATAAAGATGAAATAGAATATATAGAATGATTTGAATTTAGAATAAAGTTTAATTTTATATGTACAATGAAATATATTGAATTTCTGTAGGCAGGAAACCAAAGCATATCAAACTGTAAATAATGGAAAACCATGCTTTTTAAATTATTGTCCTGCCTACAATGGCAAATATTTTGATAACTTATTTTTACATGTTTTGCTGAGCAAACAGCACTATTAAAAAACGACTTTATCTCAATTAAATCTACACTAGTGAGACAGAACATGATCCACATTAAGCATGTTAATGATGTATTTTTTAAAACTTTATATTTTTTAAATTAAATTTACTAATAGTTTGTTTGGATGTGAAAACCTTTATGAATATTCAATTTTTTTTTTTATAAAGGTTCTCATATCCAAAATTGTTTCAAGACCAGCTTAGTAAGAACAGTGGATAAACTGAAATAGCCTGGTTATATATTAACCACAGGTGCATGGCCGGTGAAAGGGTCTTGTGGCCCCCCCACCAAATCTATAATATGCACACCCCACTCTACATCATCTCAATTTTCATAAGGTAGTATTCATATAAAATACAAATTTTATTGTAACATAATTATGTACATCATATGCAATATAGGTGAACAATTCAACGAGAAAAAATTGAAAATAAATACACTGTATCTAAATACAAATTAGAAACATGTCATAAATCATTCCATGTTTTGTGTCAATTTTAAACATCAACCTGCGATTTTTATTAAAAAGTTGAATAATTTTAACACATTCAGCATCATGGACAAAAAATAGTAAATTTTATTAAAGCATAAAAAGAAAAGACCCTAGAATGACGTCAAAATCCATGAAAATTTTTAATTCTTTAATACTTATTTATGTTACAAATTAATCTAAGCATAACTAAGTGTAGGTAGAAAAAAGCAAATGCTGATAAGAGAGCAAGGGTCACAAAGCACTGCCCGGGACCTGCAATCAGGTTAGGGCTTCCCTGATCAGATGGTTTGGGGGTAGTATGTGACGGTCCTGCTCAAAAGATTTGTAGATAATGGCACCTTTGTCATCTCAATCTTCACCTGGAAAATGCCATCTTATTAAAAAATGAAGATAGTTTACTCAGACAAATTTGTATTGAAAGTGCAATGACCCACGAATCCTTTGTGGTTAATATATGACTAGGCTTTTTCAGTCTATCATCAGTTCTTACTAGTGTTGAAATAATGTAGCATATGAAAACCTTACAAAAAATTAATATATAAACAAAAAGGGGGTTGAAATTACTAAAATCTAATTTAAAAAGTTGAATTAAAAAAAAAAAAAAAAACGAATCCAGGATTTAGATGACTAACATGGATTGTGTTCTGTCTTGCCAATGTAGATTTGGTTGAAATAAAATCCACTTTTTTCTAATGACGCTATTTGATCAACAAAACATGAAAAGTTTTCCAAATTATCACATATTTACCATTCTGTCAGATTCTCAACTAAATTTAAATCATTCTTACAAAATCTCTGAGTAAATCTACACACAAGTTAACAAGATGAACTAATTTGTGACAATGATTTAAAATTTGATTTAATTTGTGAAAATTGTCTACAGACAGAAGCCATATAATTCACATTTCCAAAAAAAAGAAGCTTGATTTTAATACTCCCACCCAAATAACTTGTTTGCATCTTTGGTAAGGAAAGCATTAATAAAATAATTTAAAAAAAAATGTGTAAAGTTACATTTCTTAATCTTAAATTTGATGTTGGATATTTTGTTTAAAAGAAAAAGGAAAAGTGCTTTCGTTGAAGCTTTATTTACTTATTGGTATTCTTCAATTTCCTGTATACTTAACACCCACTTTTTGTACAATTTGTGAGAAAAATATTTTCACTGAATCCAGCAGACAAGAATTTCTTACTGCCAATATTTAAGTTGATAAAATTGAAACCTATTTTATAATGAATGCTGTCATTTAACAAAAAAAAAAGAAAAAAAAAAAGAAAAAAAAACATACTTGTCTTTAAGATAGAATTTTATCAGAGCAAAGATGATCTGTTTACAACAAAGGCAGAAAACTACCAAATCTTAGTCGTCCTCTTTTAAAGATAATTCCTGAGATTTTCATTGGGTAATTTCTTTATCAAGAGTTTGTCTTAAACTTCCACATTCGATTTCCTTCTCAGTTTAATCTGATTTAAGAAAATTGTTCATGGAGTCAAATTTCTTAAACTTCTGATAAATTAATTTTGCATGAGACGAATAACAGAACACACAATCAGCAATAGTTCTAAATTGTTCCTGTGCTAAATTGTTTGAAGGTAAACAACCATATTTTCCAGATTAGTTTTTAGGGATTTAGTCCTAGAGGGTTGGATTTGAATGAAGATTGGAAATTGCTTTAAAACTCATTTTAATTGCTTTCTCCTTTTCTCAAGTGGGTTTCTTCAATGTAGCTCTCTGAAAATAAGATTGATTTATTTGATTTTATTTATGAACTTGAAAAAATATAATATGCTTTCAGTCAACCCATATAAACTACAGACTTTAGTATTTGGTAAATGAGTACAGTTGATGTAGTACAATAGTTAAAGCATTAAACTGGAGTCGTGAGGTTCAAATTCTAATGTAAAAAGAATTGTTCTAAATCTTGAAACATTCTGATAAGGCTGGCTAGTAAAGCCTTCTGTCTGTGAAATCTTTGTCTTCTTAAGAAATGATGCCATTTTTTTTTTTTTTTATGAAATTTGAGAATACTTATCAGTGTGTGAATGTTTTAGTAACTTGATTGATTTTAGTAACTTGATTGATTTGCAACCTACAATTGGCCTGACTCAAGTTGACTGGACCACTCATAAAAAAATAGGGAACAATTTTTTTTTAACAATTTTTGTAGATTAGAATTCATTAGATGTTTATTTAACCACAAAATTTGTCAAAATTGAAAAATATTGATTTGTTTTTTATCATATTAGAAGGTAGGTTCTATTCTTAATATAAATAATGTCAAATTGATACCCAATTTCTTAAAAGTTATCTATATTTTGTTTCTATTTACAAATGTCAAATTTGAAACTGTGCCTGTGTCATTGATAACTGCCTACTTTTATAAATTGGGAAAGAGAACAATATGAGTAATATGCAGTTAGCAATGACAAACATTTCCAAACTTAACATTTGTAAGTAAAAATAAAGATAACTTATTAAAAGTTAGGGATTGATTTAACACTGCATTTATATTATAAACAGACCCTCCCCTCTAAAATGATAGAAATAACCAGTATTTTTTTTTTCTTTTGACATATGCCATGGCTGGAGGAAAGACTAATGATAGCCAATTTACAAAACTACAAATTTTTCTCAATTTTTTTATGTGCAAACCAGTCAACCATGATAGAGCCTCACAAATTACTATTTTGGGGATTTTTTAAAAAATCCCCAGATATTTTTTTAATTATTAATTCTTTATTCTAAAATGAATAAAATTTTCTTTTATTTCCTCATTTAATTAGTATGTTCTAATTTTGAAAAGGAAAAAACAAATTTCTTGTAAAGATATTTTGATGGCGACAATCTGACAAATCCAAGAACGATAACTCATCATGGCTGTTGAAACTGTTAACCTTTGTTGAGTGTATTTCATTACTTTTCTTTATTCTAGAGAAGAATTGTCTTGAAAATTACAAACATCTCCTGCCATATTTTCATGTATTTTATTTTATCCTTAAAAGTTCTGTTTATTTTTTTAAACCTGCAGAGTAATATATTTGTAATTTAGTCAGTAAACAAAATATAAAATAGATATTAAAAAAAAAAGAGAAACAAACCAAAAATTAAAAAAAAAAAAAAAAAAGGTCCTTTCTGATTTTTAATGGGGGGTGAATTGAATTTTTTTTCTTAGACTAGGAACAAAATGTTCTAAAATGTCACCTACCCAGGAATAACCATATCCTGTTACTTAACTTTGACCATCAGAAAAAAAAAGGAAAAAAAAAAAACAAACTATTTTTTGTATGTAATGTTGGTATTAGTAAAAATGAATAAATATACCCCAATTAATTAATTAATAGCTGAAACCTTGTTAATTTCACTTGCAATACAGGTGTAGTGTTTTCATCTTAAAGGCAGGACATTTACAGGAATTAAAAGTGTTTCCAAATTTTGTTAATTCTTCCTCATTCTTCAGATTTTGAAAATAGGATTCCTAAAATAAAGACTTTGAATCGGGCTGGTAGCCACTACTGAGATCTAGATGTATTGCAAAACCCTTTCATATATTCCTTTAATATTGATGTTTCTCCTCAGTTTCACAACTCTAAAAGTCTGACTATTGTGCCTTGTAAGGACATTTATCAAGTGTCAGTTGAAAAAAAAAAAATACAAAAAAAAAAAAAAAAATTATTATATACAACCAAAAAAAAAAAGAAAAAAGAAAAAAGAAAAAAAATTATCCTTTTTTTTTTTTCAAAAATGATTTCCAGTATTGAAAAGAATACAACAGAGTAATTAAAAAAATAACTAGATAAACACAGTTGGAAAGATTTTTCTTTTTTTTTTTTTTTTTTTTAATTTTATTTTTCCTCTGCTAATCTGTGTTAATTATGATACTGGATTCAAAGAATAATTCTAATTATCATATATTACTTATACATTACTTTGCCACAGTTTATCCGTCTGTAACCATTAGAAGCCTAAATTTCCTTCATTTATATCCCGTTGCAAATATGTTGCAACAAATGTTATAAATTTTTGTATCAACAGAATAGTGAAGTAAAAGAAGACAAACTCAGAACAGATATTTCCAAGAAAAAAAAAAGTTAACCAAATGTCTTTAGGATTTTGTAAATTGTCATTGACTTTTCAAAGATAAAAAACCTTTCTAAACTGAGGATTGAATTGACAAGTTTTTGTTTTTTTTTAAATATTTCTTTTTAAAAAGCCAACAGATGTTGGTCTAACCCTTTCAATCCATCTTTTGCACAAACAATTTTTTCTTTTATTAATGAGTTTGTGAGACTTTAAATAACATATTCTTTAGACTCAATGTGTTTTAAAACAAAGTAATTTTTTAGGTGTTGGACAAAAATATCCCTACAATATTATACTATATATAACTTGGATTATTTACAGAAATCAACAACTGATATTAACAACATATATTTTCTTGAAGCATACATATCCTATTAGGATTGAAAGGGTTCAGAAATCTAATAATGTGTTTAACTACATAATTATACTCTGTTCTATATAATACAATCATGAGCAAGTTGCATGTTTCCCAAGCAGCACCAGAGGTCATTGTTTGGGCCCTGGTAGAAACAGCCAAGATTATAAATGCTGATTTTCAAATCAAGCCCTCTTCAGTTGGAAGATTGTGTTACAACAATCTTTCCCTCCCCACTTTTCCCTCCATTTGGTATTGTGCCTGACTAAGCTAATAATTTGGGATTGTCTGGTGGTTGAAATAGTTGTGTATTTCCTTCACTGGTACCAGTGATTAGTTTTCAAGCTCAATTTAAAAAAAAAAAAAATATTTGTATGCTGATTTTTTAAGGCAGGCAAGCAGGCCATCTCAAACTTGAAGAATTGTCACAACACAATTCTTTTATATCCCTCGCTTTCTCATTTGGGAAGATTCAGAAGCAACTGTTAGAATAAAAACTGCAAAAAGAAAAAAAAAAAATTCTCTTATTGCAAACAGTTCCATTATGTAAAACTGTTTTTTAAAGATTTAAGGTAGAAAGTCAGGCAAACAATGTAATCAGCTTTTGAAAGAATCTCTAAAGTAACAGATCTTTTAAAGCCTTCAAGAATTTTGGAGTTGTGATAATTAGTGCTACTTAATAATACTGTTTCAATGTCAAGTGTAAATTTTCAAGCACACTATGTTTGCTTTTTACATGGGGATTACTTATTTACTGGTCTTTTTTGTAGCCTTGTTGTCCACTGTATCAAAGATGAAAGTAACTCTTAAAATAAAAAAAAAAAAAACTAAAAATATAAATGAAAAACATACTTGTAGATAATCAATATTTGATTAACAAAGTGTGGGGATTTTGTTAATATTTCAATGTCTGTTCACATCATCATTAGAAAAATAAATGCCGTTGTCATTTGCAGCAGTAATATTTATACTTTCTTTTCATACCTACATTGTCCATGGATAATTTTGGCTTTAACATAACACACCAAGGCTTAATTTGACAACAAAACCCTGTCGAGTTAATTAAACAGATGTGAAATATGAACTTTATTGTTTAAAAAATAATACAAATAAAAACATCTCTTGATGCGAACAATGTGTTGAGTCAGCTTTTTATTTTTTTTTTTTTAATTTTTGTTTTGGACATTTGTAATTGATCCCATGTATTTTTATGTTGTCTGTAACAATTTATGGACTATTAATGTTTTTCCACATGGGTTAGCGGTTTTCATTTTGATTTTTGGTTAAATGTATTCATTACATTATTTTTTGCACACACTTTTGTTGACCATTATTTTATTGTAATTTTTTATTTTTAAGATTTCCTTCTGAAATAGCAACACAAGTCACTTTCAATCATAATGTTCAGAAGATGATGTGAATAAACATTGAAATATCAACAAAATCAACTACACTTTCTCGTTTATTAATCACCCATTGCTTGCCCACAAGTGTGTTTGCTTCTTTTTTATTTTCTATCTTTTTTTCTTTTCTATTTGAAAAAAATTGTCTGATAGATTCATTCTTTTGTCCACAGTGTATTGGAATATGTCTGCCAGGAACAAGAAACCTATCCACTTATATTATTGAAGATTTTTTTGTATTTAGTTTGGAAAATTATGTTCAATTATTTATCTCTCATTCGCCAAGGCTAAGGCGAAAAAAAAAACGAAGTTCTCAAGTCCAAACATTTCTAAACAGGAAATTAGATAACTCGTATTTATTGCCCTGAGCAAACTAAATTAGCATCATATATTTGGTATTATTGATTAGGAACTTAATTTTCCTTTCAGTCTAATTATAATTTGTACATCGTCCAAGTAAGATTTAGAGAAAAAAAAAATTATGGTTGATTACATTTACTGTTTCCTAGTTCAAACCATTGCAATAATCTTAGCTAATAATATAATCCATAAAATGTTCAATCCCTTAATAGAATCTTAGCCAACATAGCCTAACCTATTAAAACGTCTTTGTCAATCAAGCGTAAACTTTTTGGTTTCCTTGGTTTAGGAAAAGGTCATGAGCATCAAGGAAGAGTTATATGGCCTTTGCTTGTGCTGTCATTATACAGCCATTTTGAAAATTCATTCAACTTATTGAATATTTTTCATAGGACATTTAGTTAAGAGAAAATATGTTGACATTAACTCATACTTTTAGAGAAGATTAGATCAAGTCTTTTCAATGGGCTTCATTCAGATGCTAAAGAAAAATATGGAAATTATTTTAACATTTAATGACTGACTTTAAGCTGTTCAAATAATCTCTTTCCATTTGTAGCTAGCAACTTCATCTCACAAGCTATTTTTAGTGAGATTATCTTATTTTCAGTGCTCAATGAATATAGCCTTGTGCTAATGTTGGTTTAGTCTTGTATATTAAGGATGGGTGATTTATGTACTGTAGCATATTCATCTTGCAAGCCATTGTGAGTAAAGTTTTTTGTATTCCGTGAATGTGATATTGCACTCAACTTTACTCAGTGATTTTTGAAAAAAACCAAAAAAAAACTGATTCTTAAAGTTCATTGATACCCATATCTTTTCTTTCTCTCACCGACATCCTGAGGAAAGGCATAAATTGTCTCCTCCTTACACTTTCTCTTGTTGCCAATTAACTGAAGAGACTGCCTATTCAAGCCATCTGTTTGCTATCATGACAGAAAAATGTCAAAGTAAATAAAATCAGTTGTATGAAGCATCTGTTGCTTTGTATGACAGATATGCTTAATCTAACACACATATTATATATATATATATATATATATATATAAATGAGGGAAAACTATTCTTAGCCAATGCATTTTGTTCTCCAAGGGATTTTAGCAAGGTAAATGCCTTCATAAAGTCCCTCAAAGGACAAAACACATCAGCTAAGAATATTTTTCCTCTTGTCTTTGCTCATCTTTTTCCTTCACAAACACACTATTTGAATATATATATATATATATATATATGCTGAACTATTTAAATTGATGAGTGGATTATATCTACAAAGGGTGAAGTCGGGAAGATAAGTTTTTTAAACTTTATATTTGTTTGCTATTAAATGTTCTATTTCTTAATATTGAACTCTTTACTTACAAAGACTGCTTGCCTTAAAAGTGTTATCCTCCAGAAATATACTGGTCAATGTTTTGTTTTCATCTATCTGATAAAAATATAGTTTTAAGGTATGCTATATTTATGGGTTAAAGTGCTCAATATCAGGAATAGAGCATATATGTAAATAGAAAAATGGACATTGAGGTCAACACCAGGAAGTGACAGTCTACTTTATGCTTAATGGCAGGCGTCAGGTTTGACCTAACGATTACTTTTAATTAATACGACCTAACGATTACTTTTAATTAATACAATAGAGGCTAAAATCCATTTTAAATTGATCTGCTTGGGATGTTGCACACTTATCTCAGTATCCCTTCAATTTTACAAAATAATCTGCAAAGTCCACTTTTGGGATTGCCATCAGCTGCCTTGTTACATTCTCTTTAATCTCATCCACAATTTGAAATCTCCTTTCACTAATGATTTTAGCTTTTGAAAGAGCCGGAAATTGCAGGGATAAAAATCTGAACTGAAGAAGAATCCTGATATGCTTGAGTGAGGAAACAACAAAAATACCTCTGCATGAAATATGGGATATTGCACTGCCACTGGCAAGGCAATGGCCACACAATACACAAGCCTGCTTTCTGCTGTTTCACTGCCAACAAAACAACTCCAGAAGAGAGAGTCTATTCACATTATATATTACATAAATATATATATGAAAAAAACAGAGGATGTCTGTGTGATACCTTTTCATCTGAGATCCATCCAACTGATTTTGACTGAACTTGGCATATACATTGTACAATGTAAGAGACAGGTTTCTTAGCATAAAAACAAAAATCGATAATTTTTGAAAAATCAATAAAGCCAATCAAAAATCGACAAATTCAATTTTTTTCTTCCAAATTTCATTCAAACTCAGTATGTAGGTTACTTACATCAGGACGAGCTCAATGATAACTCATTTCTATGCCACTGCGTTTAGCAAAAAAGCACAAAAAACAAAAAATTGATTTCAACACAAATTGTAAACTGTAGACTCCCTCAATTTTCAAGCAATCTAATACCAACTTCACTCAATTGTAGCTAACAGTAAGTTGATTAACAGTCATTTAACTATATAATTGATTCCATCCATATAGGGAAAACCTGCATAAATAGCAAAAAATGGTGATTTTTTTACTGGTTTCTTTCTTATTTTTCATTGATCTATCAACCAATTTTCATCAAACTTAACAATTGCTTTATAAATGTATCCTCTTTTACATCCCCGGTAGCATACTGACAAATTGAATTTCCAAAACAATTATGGTCTGAAGTGGGTCTTCATGTTGCCTGTTTTACCCCTTAATGTCCACAGCTAACTTTGATTGAATAAATACAGACTGTTATATCAGTAACTGCATTAATTCAAAATGTTTTTAATGAAAGTATTTTAAAGTAATTCAAGAAGATAGACTGTTACATCTCAACATGATGCTGTTTTTGCTCCATTCTAATTGAACGGTTTTTCTTATCAACCAGCTGGGTATGACTGCTAATGTGTGTGTGTGTGTGTTTATATATATATATATATATATATATAGGGTTTTCAGATTAGGGAATTATTAATACAGGACAGTCTTAAAATCTATATCTCTTTCTTATATATATATATATATATATATATATATATATATATATATATAATAAATTTATACATGCCTAACACCCAGACCAATATATTATGCAAAAGGAGAGACATAAGTTAAAAACATAAATCAATGATTTTAATGATTTATGAGGAAAATAAAAGTAAAATTATTTAATACAAACTAAGAAAAAGAAATTCTATAAAAGTGAAATCATTTGAAAATATTTATTTTATATCAACAACAGAGAAAAGTCAGTTTTTTGTAAACTTCTAGCAACACTAGTTTCCGTGTTACATTTGGCTTATTTTCATCAAGAGAATCTGGGAAAAGAAAGTATAATGACTTATAAAGTTACAACCAAAAACCATAAAAAGGTGGCAAAAATATATTTTTATTATGAAATCTGAAAATGAATTAAATACCAGACATTGGAATGTTGAACTGAACCATTTATTTCGCTCGCTGGGGTAGACTGTTCTAGTTCCACGTGCCATGTCTAATGGGTGTCAGTTATCAGTTATCTCCTGTTAATTCCCCTCTGCAAGTTCTCCACTGCCTTAATCAGGTATTGAACTCACACTCTTTGGGTCCTGTTACTGGATCTAACCAATGCCTTTATCCTTTATCCACTGTGCCATGTGTCCTTGAGGACACATGGCACAGTGTGAGTTCAATACCTGGTTAAGGCAGTGGAGAACTTGGAGTGAGGAATTAACAGGAGATAACTGATAACTGACATCTGTTAGACATGGCACATGGAACTAGAAAAAGTCTACTCCAATGAGCGAAATAAAGGGTTCAGTTCGACATTCCAACCACCTGAAGAAGGCTGAAACATTGTGATAAATATGGCAACAAAGATGAGGACAATAGTCCGAATAATGTAAATAGTGTACATAATACCTCATCTCAGAAATATAGACAGATACTAGAGGGCCGAAACGTAATAATTATGGCAACAAAGATGAGGACAATAGTCCGAATAATGCAAATAGTGTACATAATACCTCTTCTCGGCAATATAGACAGATACATACTTGTTAATAATACAAATATAATAGCTTCATCCACATGTAAAAAAAAAAAAAAAAATATTAATTATTAATAAAAAAGAAAAAGCTAACATTCAGTTATGAACATGGTTACAATGTGTTAACCATGTTTGGAAAATAAAACATTCTTATTACTCTAGATACAGGTATAAACAAAGTAAAAATAAAACCATCCTTGATAATGGCTAAAAGTATATCCAAAAGTGATTGGACATGGAGAACATTTTGAAAATTTGTACATAATTTATGCCCAGAAAATAAAATTACAAGAACATAAGCAAAATTAAATAAAAACTTGAGCACAGTAACTTGTCAGTCATTTTTAATGAAATTTGTATAAAAGAGGGAATTGCTACACTAAGAAACACACACCCACACTATATATATATATATATATATATATATATATATATATATATATATATATATATATATATGTGTGTGAAAATATATAGAAAATAGGAAAGAACTGGTTAGGTAAATAATCCAAAGTTCTTTAGTATTTTTGTTATTATTTTTTAAAAATAGTGCTCGATACAAAAATAGAGCATAAATATAATTATTTATTTAAAAATTTGGAATCATATTTTTAAAGAAATAATTATATTATATAATTATATTATATATATATATATATATATATATATAGTTTCTTTATCTGACCCTGATGAATGATGTATATGTGAAACAAGATAAGCTCTGAACTTTTTTTCATCTATCGATTTTATTATATCAGACACTCTTATTTTAGACAGATATCAACAATGCCTATAGCTAGAAATGCTTCCTCAGATTGAGCCCCCCCCCCTCTGGAGGGGTTGATCACAGTATGCAGTACCTTTGGAAAGTGCCTGAAAATCATACTGTGGGTTGACCCAAGCCTTGTGAGTGGAATTGGGTAGATGGAACTCTTGGGGGCCGCTGATAGTTGTGCTAGCATGAAGTCATGAGACATTGTGGCTGAGGGCTCGAGACTGCTGGCCTTGTTCAAATTGTTGATCATGTTAGATAACATGCTCTCTCCCAGAAACTGTAACTAAGACTTGTGCATGCATCGGTTAGCCACTCTAGTAAATGTGTATCCATGAATATGAGTGGCTATATATATATATATATACACTCTTCAACCGAAAGGAATTGAGCTTTCCAGGCCAGTGGCATATTTCATATATAAAAACAATAAAATTTCCCTCTGCTGTGTGGTGATAGCCTATGGGTAGAATCTCGATCACAGCTTGAAGCAATCAAACATCTAGCCACATGATACAGCAAAACAGTCTGTATATATATGCACTTGCATGTACCAATATGCAGTTTTTCAAAGATTAAAAAATAAAAACAATATTTATTACTTGAAAATTAAAAAAAAAAAAAAAAAAAAAAAATGTATAAAAATGTAGCTTTTTTTTTTTGTTTAAATTATACTTTATTCAAAGCATTCAAATATGCCACTTTTGTATCATTCTTGAGAAATTGTGTTGCAATTACAGGGTGTGGCAGAAATACCTCCTACATAATGGTGAGACATTAGTGACAATGGTGTCTTCATCTAACTAATTTCTTACCATTATCTGGGAAGTATGTATGGCAGGTATTTCTGCTGCACACTTTAACTCTCATATCACTAATGATACAATGTTTTTTTTCACTACGAGTTAATCTGTCTCCAGTCTACAGCAGATATGAAATGGTTTTAAATCTGCCTTTTTCGTCTAATCCATCAGCTTCAAAATGTATTAAAGCAAAAGCTTGACACCCCAAATGGTTGTAGGGGAGTGTTTAATCTTTTTTTGAAAAATAAAATTCCCCCTCTTCATTAAATAAATGGAATAGCTATGGTACAACTAATCTTTGAAATAGATATTTATATACATTTTAGGAGACTGTGTGTAAGTTACCAGTGTTGTTTTAAGAGAAACTGAATATATAGTTGGAAAATTTTACATGAGCCCTATATATTGCATTATTTAATCCTATCTAAGGTGGTGGGGTCTTTATTTTGCCTGCACACAACTTTTAATAGATACTCCTTTGTTTGTCATTGAGGTATTGGTTTGAAACTCCAGATATGTTACTAAAAATAGACTGTTGTAAAAAATGAAAAAAAAATGTTAAGTTATTCTTAAGATAATTGTGAATATAGTGAATGTTCTTTTTGGTTCATAATTGATAATAATAATAATAATTTTGGCTGACATGAGGATAACCTTAGTCTTCCAATGCACATAATTTATGACTTGAGTACACAAATATTTCAAAGTACATTCAGCATAAATTCTTTGCATTGTAAAAGAAGCGATTACGCCGAAGCATTTGACGGACTTCTGTTCAAACACTTACATTTGATGATGACACTAGTTCGAGACGCAATGAAAACTTTAAATAAAAAAAACAAAAGATTAAAGTTTCAAACAATTTAAGCTATTACTTAGAATTCTATGGTGGTGGGTATAAAATCTCCCTTACCCCTGTACTTTCTTTTTCTTTGTGTGCTATGTCCCTTCAGGACGTAGGCAATCATGGCCCTCCACTTTCCCCTATCCCTTCTAGCTCTCAATAAGTTTTGTCTCTTTGCTACTTCCCCTGGACCATGTTCTGTCATCCACTTATTTAAGCCCACCATGTATGTCATGTGTTGCTTTCCTTTGTCTCTTTTTCTATTCGACCTGTGAGTATCAGATTCTCCAAGCCCTTCTTTCTCATTACGTTTTCCAGATATTTCATCTGCCTCTTTCTGTTGTTAAGTATAAACTTCCTCCTTGTTTGCATCCTCTCTGAAATCTCATTGTTTCTCACACGCTTGGTCCATGATAGCCTTAGCATCCTTCGGTAGAACCATATCTTCATTGCCTCAAGTCTCTTCTTCATCTTTGAGGAGACCGTCCAACATTTGCTGCCATAAAGGAGGACAAATGTCACGTAGCCACTCAGTACTCTTTCCTTTGATACCAAAGAAATCCTTCTGTCTCATAATATTCTGCCTGGCTTAGGGAATGTGTCTTTGGTCATCCCAATATGTCACTGGATCTGAGCATTGCACTTACCGTCCTCTGTCAAAATACTTCACTAAGATAGGGATTAAAGAAATTGCTAAGTGATATTCTAAAACAAAAAAAGAATCAATTAAACAAATATTAAAATGCCTACCTTAAAATTATTTTTATCCACTTTGTTCATAAGCCATCTAGATAATTTTGTCATTCAATAAATGTCAACTGTAGAATTCTATTAGAGAATTAATCATTGAAACTGACAAATGGTTGAAAATTCTTGGGTTGGTGTTAAACAATCTTTCCTATATCAAATAATTTTCTTTAACAAGTTAAAATCTTTCATTTATTTACAATATCAATCCTGATTTAATAATTTCCCTTCATTTTGAATCAAAATTAAGTCTTCTGCTAAACTTAGTTTTCTTTCTTGTCTTCAAAAATCTTGAAAAAGGAGAAAAAAAAAAAAACAACAAAAAAGTCACTGTTCTTGTATATTAAAAAGGGAAAGAAATGATAGCTTTAATTAAATTCTGCATTATTAATTTGTATCCTCTTTGTTTGAAACCACAACAGGTCAGCTTCCTATCAGATAGTACTTAGAGGAAGAGAAGGTAAAGCCAAGCCTGATTCTCTGACAAATAGAAAGAATAACAGTCTACCTTATTGTCCTTCAACCTCCAGGAGTTCAACAATTTTTTTTTCTTTTGATGCCTTCCTCTTTTACCAGGACGACAAAAAAAAAAAAAAAAAAAAAAAATCAATCAAATACAACAAAAAACAATGGTCACTGCTATTCTCCTGCCTTTTTCAGTACAATGAAATAATCCATGTTATCTGACATGGAGTAAATCATATATCATTAAAAAAAATGAAAGAAAATATTGAATAAATCAAGTATATATAAAAACAAACCAATCATACAAGTTTTATGTCTTACATCCATTTGCAATTAATTTTGTTTCTCTAAAGTGCAAGTCTTGTTTTATTTTTCCAGTTTTAAAATTCTAGATTCATCAAAAAACATTTCCAAGTGTTTTCTGTACATCTTTTCAACTTGAGAAATTTTTTTATACATGATTTTCTCTTTTACTTATGGAATTTTCATATGATTAATATTATGAGGTTGCTACACAACCCTGGTGACATGGTAAAAACCAGATAAGATCTGGTCTATGTTATCACTTCATGTTGAAGATTAAAAGGTTTTCTTCCAAGAGCTTAGTTTTCTGGAAGTTAAGAGTTTATAGAGATATTTCTTTTTAATTCTTTTTTATATCAGTTGGTAGAACTACATTCTTAATTTTTAACTCTGTACAACATGCAAACCATAAAATGGAGTAATATCTATACTATTTAAAAATATATTCTTTTCCATCTATGTAAGTATGTGTGTATATATAAAAATCATTGTTGATAAAAAGTAAATGCCTTAAAAAAGACATTACTTATAGTGTAGAATTAAGTGCATAAGCTCATTTGGTTGATATTTCAATGTAAACACTATCAGAACCACTTGGAATAAGTATTAAAATGCAAAAAAAAAAGTGTGTGTGTGTGTGTGTGGGGGGGTTCTAATCAAATATTAATTACCTGAAGCATGTTCTTGTGTATAAATGCTTTCTTTTGCAGTTCTGTACAATATTTGACTCTAAAATTTATAAGATCAGGTTTAATGTGAGGCTCTACATGCATATGTATAGCAATACAGTTCCCCACACCCTGATCCCCTTGGCTTACTAAAACCATCAACATTGTAAAAGGAAGATCAACTTGCAGTCCCTTTAAGCTTGCTATACATTTGGGGAAAATCCTGTATCAGGTATATGTATGTGTGCGTGTGTATGTGTGTGTGTGTGTGTGTGTGTGTGTGTGTGGCAGGAGTGCCACTAGCACGCAAGGGGTTACAGAGGGTAAAGAACAAGATTAAAGAGGTGTGTTTGAGGAAAGGATAAAGAAAGGAGGAGGGGACAAAATCAAGGTATCAGAAGATGTCGATTGACATTACACTTGAATATTTGAAGATTGTAGTTATCAGGGAAGCAAGTAAGAGGAAGAGTATTTCAGATGGGAAGTGTGACAGAAAAAGCTGTTTGAATAGAAGAGATGGTTAAATTTAACCATTTCGACAGTGAAAGGGTGGGACAGAGATGCCAACCTAGTAGCTCGCTTAAATTCATGCAGTCTGGGAACCAGAGAAAGCAACTTATTGGAGTAGTTGCCATGAAAATACTTATATAAGAGACACAGGGAAGCCGTTGCATAGCTGTGAGTAAGTGACTATAGACTAGATGCCAGATCAAAACTTATCACATTGCATATCTGTCTCTGGATTTTGCTGAGCACCAGTCCATATATGACAACATTATTCCATATATATATATATATATATATATGGAATATTGTTGTCATATATGAAACTTGGTAATTTCTGTGTAGTGAAGAAACCATATTTTAAATCAGTTAATTTATAATATTTATGCTCTGTAAATTTACATTGAGCACTTTTTTGTAAAAATAAAAATATCAATAACAACACTGGATTATATATCTTACTGTTCTATCTTTTTATTACAATATATATATATATATATATATATATATATATAAAATGAAGGCATGTCAAAAGTTCTTAAAGAAGCCTTTGTCAGAAAAATAAAACTGATGTTTAGTTATTTTCTCAAATTTTGTGAAATTGATTAGGCTAATAAATTATATATATGACAGAGAGAGAGACACACACACACACACACACACACACACACACACGGCTTGCTCTCAAAGTAATGCTTCCTACTTTTATTATGTTGATAGTAGAGGTTGAATCTTCCCACTAACATCCCATTTTTTTTTTTTTGCCTTGTTACACACAGGAACAGTCTAGTATGAAATTGTACACGAAGAGATATATCACTGAATTCATTCATGTGGAAAAAATTGAATCTATTAACTTTCAAAGACTTATAAAGACCAAACAGTGGATGTGAGCACATTTCAGTGTTGTGATAATACATTGCAGTATTAGCAACAGAACAGGCATAGAGTCTTGAACATTTGCTGGCAAGGCTAGAGGGACAATAGTGATGATTGTGGAAAAATAGCATTTTGTTAGCAGAAAACTTACCCCCCTTACCCAGTACTGTTTATTGTGCTTCTTGTATCTGCTGTTTTCAAATAATTCAAATTTTTGAGTACTTTTTCCCCCCATTAAGTGTGGTGCAGATGTTGTACAGAGTGAGTTTCATTGATGCCAACAGAGTTAAATCTGCCAGCCATTTGACAAAAGGAAAATGGTATTCTCTATCCAGCATTGTAGCAAAGTTTAAATGACGTCACTTTCATTCCTATGCAAAAACTCATATTGAAATCAAAACAGTTTTCACTTGGAATCTGTTTCTTGAATTCTGATCTTAGTGAAATGTGAAGAATTGGCAATAAGATTTTTATTTTGTCAATTAACAAAAGTAAAAGCAAACAAACAAAATCACTATCACTAAAAAATCAAGCTTCAGGTGTTTGTGTATTTATGTATTTTATACTTCAGTATGTGTGTGTTTGCTTAATTAGGGTTGTTATCAATTAGTGGTCTTGTGACTCATCAACAAAAGACCAATGGAAATGACAATGAGTAATGCTGGTTGCTATGGCAGTAGCAGAGATGCAATTGGAAAGGATTCTTGATCAGAAAGATATTTTTTTTTTTTTTTTTTTTTTGACAACAGAGGCAGAAAATCCAACAATCTTTAAAATCTGACAGACAAAACAATGCAGAAATTAATTTTTTTTTTCTCATTTTTTTTTATACTACTATTTTTTTTAAATACAGATTTTCTAACATGAATGTTGACCTTCCAAACTACTTATTCTTATTATACCAATTATCTCTTAAACAAGAATAGAGTTCACTAAAATAAGAGAATTATAACTATAACACATTCACTGCTGTTGCTTCTATGTGCCATTTTACATGAAGACATGGGAGATTATGGCTTTTTCACAATATCCTGTACTTTGTAGGTCTTAGCAATGTTTGTTTTTTATACTGTCCTTTCCTGATTTGCTGTTTACACAAGCATGTTCGGTAGATTATTGTTTGCCCCTCATGCCTTCAATATGTCGAGTGAGTGTCAAATTCTCCAAGCTTTCTTTTCTCATATCTCCTAGAAATATCAGCTGTTCATAGCTTCCTACTCTTTGTTGCTCTAAGCATTGTTTACCACCCTCCATCAACTATCCCTTGCTCTTCTTGTTCTGATGTCCATTTACACAATGTCATTAAGCATATTACTTGATGTTTCCCTCTGCCCCACTTGCCTTCAGTATGTCCACTGAGTGTCAAATTCTCCAAGCCCTCTTTCCTCATTAAGTGTACCATAAATTTCAGCTCTTTCTTTCTGATTTTAAGTGTCATTTTTTGTTTTGTTTTTAAAACTTCCTCATGCTTCTCTGTTGCCTTTAATCTTCTCTTTGAGAAAATTGTCCAACATTCAGTACAATATAAGAGGATCAAAGTTCTCTGTGATTTCAATCCTTGCATAATGTTATCTAAATCTTTGGTAGATTTAATATTAGAAATTGCTACATGAAGCAATGCCAGCAAGTTCTTCACTAAACCTACTCCCCAAAATTTGACCAAGCAATTGAATTAGAGAAGTAGTGAAGTGATTCTGAGTCAAAGCAAAACTTTTCATTACACTGTCATATAAAACTACTAAACTATTTTGGTACCTTTTTTTAAATACTATAGTATAAGGCCCAAGAGCCACTTAAGGTAGAAGGTTACTCTGTGGTGTTGTATGAGCATAAGAAAGGCCAAGAAGTAAAGTTCATGGGGTTATTCATGAAAGATAATGGTTAACTCTAGACTTGAAAAGGTCAAGATTGTAGTGATTGGGAAAACATCCTGTTAGGAGTTTGTTCTACAAAGCAGCAGTTCTTCGTTAGAAGCTGTCCAAATGGAACTTACTTCTTACTATTGGAATACAAAGGGAATCAGGATGATTCACCCTTTTCTATGTGGCATGGTGGGTTTCAGTGAAATTTATAGAATAATATCTACAACATATTTAATAATTTCATATAATATATGAGGCATCTTGTAATAGAGCAATGGTTAACAAGCTTGCCTTTCAGAATATTATGAGTTCAATCCTTGTACAGTCCACACTAGGTCCTCTATACTTATGGCCTTGTACCAGATTAAATAAAGCTGAATAAATATCTAAGGGACACTTCATCATGGTGTTGTTTTTTATACTAATGTTCACCCAGTACAAGGCCCAAGAGCCACTTATGGTAGAGGGTTAATCTGTGGTTTCATATGAGCATAAGAAAGACCAAGAAGTAAAGTTCATGGGGTTATTCATGAAAGACAATGATTGTGAAAACATCCTGTCAGGAGTTTGTTCCACAAAGCAGCAGTTCTTGGGAAGAAGCTGTTCAAATGAAACTTCTGCTGCAATATGAAGGCAATGGGGATGATTCATCTTTGTGTATGTGGTATGGCAGGTCTCAGTAGTAAAGGTCAGCAGAAGTGGGACTAAAAAATAAATATGGAAATAGCAATAGAGCAACAAGATGTTCACTAGGTTTTGTCTGTGGGAAATGAGTTGTAGGGTGGAAAATAATTCATCACCCACAAGGCCGTGTAGATGCTTTTGAATTCTTTCAAGACAAGCAAGTAAGGACTGGGCAGTTCCAGCCCAGATATGACAGCAAAACTATTTTTGGTCTGATCTGGCTCTTGTAAAGGTAAGAGTATAGCATGAAGAGTCAGATACTTACTGGAGTGGCAGAATGAACCAAGCATTTTGCCAGCATCTTTAGCAGTTGTTCCACTTCTGGTCTGTGAAGAGCTTGAGTCCCAATAGATATCCAAGACAAGGAGCATATTTGACAGAAGAATCATCCATCATGATAGGTGAAAGTTTAGGGTCGGCTCGGTGGTGGTTGAATGTTAATAGTTTGGTTTTGGCTGTGTATTGAATTTAAAAAGCCAGTGCTTTTCCCCACTGAGTCACTTGGGTGAGGTCAGCAGAGTGATGAGCTGCTAGGTTCTGGTCTTCCAGATTTCAGGAGGTGCACCTGTAAACTGTTTTATCATCCATATAGATATTCACTATTGATCATGGTATGTTCTTAGGTAGCTCATTAATATATTGTAGAAATGAAGGCAATTATAAAGCATGATGCTAATATGTGTCTTTGATATTAGCTTTCTTTCTTCCCTGACTCTATTATGGCATGTGAGGCATTTGTGTGTCATGACTATTTTTTTTTTTTTTTTTTTTTTTTTAAATCATTTCTAGAAATGAAGGTATTAAGAAGCAGGAGAATTTGAAACAAAGAAAAAGTGCTGACCTGATATGTAACATAAATTCTATTTAGCAGTGAATGCTGTGCAATTTCCCCACTGATAAAGAGGAGACTTGAGGCAACAGAGATGTGGTTTTATAGAAGGATGCTGAGAATCCCATGGATAGAATATGTGAGCAAAGTCTTAAAGAAAATAGAGGCAAAGAGAGAGAGAGAGAGGGAGTTGAAATTTCTGGAACATATAATGAGGAGAGAGAGTCTGGAAAATTTGACACTCAGAGGGCATAAAAAGCAAACAAAAACAATAATTAATCTACCTAAAAAGCATTGTGCAAATTGATAGCAGGACAGACTATGAAGGATAGTAAAGAGATCAACATTACTATCTATGAAAGATTGGAAGTTGCGGAGAGCCATAATTACCCACGTCCTGAAAGGCCATGGCATATAAAAGAAAAGAACAACTATACTATTGTCACTATTTACACTGTCTTATGATTCTAGATTGAATGTGCTACAGTGGGAATATGCAATATGACCTCATACACATCACCATGTGACAATAAACGTGTTAATCTGTGATCATGAGAAGATGAGAAAGTATTTAGCAAATACTAAAAAAGAATCTAAGATGCAACGTAATCCAGAAGGCCAAAAACCATATTAACCCAAACATTGTGCCAAAAACAACAAAGATTATGACTTTAGTTTTAAATCTATGTGATATAATTCTTTTTCTCAGAAGTGTGTACCCAAACTGTTAAGATGCTGAAAGTCATGTATTCTTCCAGTTTTTAAGAACTCTGGTGAACTGTCTGACCCCGTCAGCTGTCAGCTTATTAGCCTTCTACCTCTTTTTAGGAAACTCCTAGAGGTCATAATCAATGCTAAATTGATTCAGCATTACAGGGCCTTTTCTCAGACAAGTAATGTGGCTTTTATTTCCCCAGGTCAACTGCTGATGCACTGGTGATAATTGTGGAAAGCGTCTATCATGCTCTAGATAAAAATGGTGAAGCTTGAACTGTAGCTTTGAACATCTCAAAAGCCTTTGACAGGGTTTGGCATGCAGGTTTTCTCCACAGGCTGAAAAATTATGGTGTCACTGGATACATTTTTGAACCGATCCAGTCTTTCCTATCAAATCGTGAAATGAAAGTTATCCTGAATGGCCACTAATCTACATCCTTTTGTACTAATACAGGTGTCACTGAGGGCTCCATCCTTGGTCCTACTGTTTTTAATTTTCATTAATGACCTTCCCAATGACATCAGCTCTCAACTTGGTATCTATGCTGAAAACACAACCATTTACACCTGCCTTGATAGTATCTACTGTCCTCTTGATTACTCTTTTTTTTCTTTCCACTCATTATAAATGAGTCTGTTCCTAATTCTGCCACACCTTGTAACTCATTGTGTTTTAATGGCTTTACTACCTTGCATGGGGTGATACTAATTTAATATATATATATATATACATACATACACTTGGATGCTTCCCTGAACATTAGTTTCAACCTCTTCAAATCCATGGCCAATTGATGTCTATCACTCTTGTCAGCATAATCTTTCTTTCATACGTCAACCTTTTACTTCCATTCCACTTGCCTTATTCAGTAACCCTCTATCTTGAGTGGCTCTTAAGCCTTGTATCGAGTGAACAGAAGTAAAAATAAAAAAAATATAAATAAAAA
Source organism: Acanthosepion lycidas (assembly GCA_963932145.1). Classification (NCBI taxonomy): domain Eukaryota; kingdom Metazoa; phylum Mollusca; class Cephalopoda; order Sepiida; family Sepiidae; genus Acanthosepion; species Acanthosepion lycidas. Next base: position 117,700,349 of record OZ010582.1, on the reverse strand, counting down.
CTTCAAATACCAGTTAATTTTATTTCATTTATGGAAGCAAAATTTTCTTTTAGTTTGAAAGATAATTTTACTTGGATATTTTTTAAATGCATGTCAGAGGTAGAAACCAGCTGTGCAAAATGCCGAGAAAATTTCTTCATTTCTGTAAACACCAGGCACGGAAAAGATTGGCCTTTCTTGCATGCCAGTCAATTAAATAATGGACATTTCAGATGAAATGACAATTTAAGAATTTAAGTGCTCTTTGAAAAATATAATTATTTGAAAAACAATAAAACAATTGTCAAATTCATTTGGATTTGAAAGCCACTGAAATGCTAATTAAGATATATTTTGTATTTGGTTTGAGTGAAGTGAAATTTCATTTGTAATAGAAACTGATTGATGTAAATTTAAGTTAAGATGTTTAAAAAATGCTTTTATTATACATTTATAAAATGTCTAAACATTTCTATGAATAAAACATTATTTCATGAATTTGTAAAAATATTCACAATTTAATAATTGAAATAGCTAGCGTGAAAATATTTCAAGGACATGCCAAACCCACAATAAATTGAAACCACAGACATATCAAAAACTGCAGGCTCCAGGAAATAGCCAAAAATATAACCAAAAACATTTAAAATATGATAAAAAATTTGCAGATATAGTAGGAAAATCACATGGTATAAAGAGAATTTTCAACCAATTGCTATTAGATAATAAAGAAAATTATTTATTAACCTATGAAATCTTTCTTTAAGAAATCCTGATTATATCGATAATTATAAAATGTATACTGGGTAGCTGAAAAAGTCTGTTAGATTGCATATGAAAATTTAGTTTCAATTTGAATAACAATTTTGATTGCAACAACTGTCACATCAGAAAGAATTTTAAAATTGTTATCTTTTTTAATCATTTCTCTCCAAACAAGGCAATAAAGCCACTATGACACAAATGGATTACAGAGTGTTAGAGAATATGAGAAAAAACACTAAGGAGAGAGAACAATAAAAGAACAAGAGCTAAGAAGGCAATACATAACAATTGATATTAATTTTCAAAAATTTAAATGCAGAGTTGACTGGAAAACAAGAAGCCAGAAGTGTGAAAGAAGAAACTATTAGCATAGAACTTATAGTTATTAGGTTGGTTAAAAAAATAATGTCGTTTTCTCACATATGTTCCTATGTGAGAAAACGACATTATTTTTGCACCAACCTAATACATCTATTTCAATTGTAAATTGATGAGACCTTGCTGCCAATCTAGTACTGCACTTAAATTCATAAAGTCTAGGTATGAAAGAGGAAATTTCATCAGAACAATTATCATGAAAGCATTTATAGAAAAGACATCGGGAAGCTATATTATGGCAGTGGAAATGTGACTGAAGCAGAGATGCCAGGTCAATTTGTCAAAACTGGAGTAAAAACTGACTGCAGACAAATATGAAACATTGCAACAGGTCATGGTCAGTCAACACAAAAATGCCAGTGCTACACAAATCTACACCAAATGACTCCATTTCTACAAAGAGATAAACAAAAGACTCATGAACAACTGAAAGTATATGTTAGTTTTGCAAAGTCAGTATGCTTCTTTGTTTTCTCTTGGAAATTGTGAATAATGACATTTAAAGAAAAAAAAAAAAAGATATGCACTTTCTTTATATCAGACATTTACATTTCTCTGAACATCTCAAATAATAAAACTTCTATAAAAATATATGCTTGAACAAAGATTAATTTCAGTATCTGTCTATATTTCTGAGATGAGGTATCATAACTGATAACTGACATCCATTAAACATGTCATGTGGAACTAGAACAGTCTACCCCAGTGAGTGAAATAAAGGGTTCAGTTTGACATTCCAACCACCTGAAGAAGGCCGGAGCATGCAACAGCCAAAACGTTGTAATAAATATGGCAACAAAGATGAGGACAATAGTCTGAATAATGTAAAGAGTAATCTATTCACAACTTTGCATAGAAGAACATAGTTATGAAAATATGACTAAGCTGCTGTTTATAATTACATAATTATTAGACATTTGACCATGACACATATACAAGAAAATGAAAATAGGGTACTATTATCATATTTGGGTAGGAGTTGCCCAGTCCTCACTTTCCAGCCTCAATAGAGTTCAAAAGCATGTCGGAGTCCTTGTGGGTGATAATTTATTTTCCACTCTTCAACCTTTCTAACACAAGCAAGATGTGCCGAGCCCCTTGCTGTACTATTGATGCTACCATGGAAAATGCTCAGATGAACAGCATTCGTTGGTTCTGCCAGATCTAACCTTCATGGCTAGGACCTGCCATGCCACTTATATTGTAGTAAACCACCCACATTCCCTCTATATTTCATCAATGAGAAGTCAGTTTCACTCAAACAGCTTCTTCCCAAAAACACTATTCTGTGAAACTGACATTCAAGAGGACATTTCCCTGTAATTTTAACCTTTTCATGTCTAGAGTTAACTATTATCTCCATCTTGTATCCATATAAACTACTTCTTAACGTAACCCTCTACCATGAGCGGCCCTTTAGGCCTTGAACTTTATTGTAAAAAACAACACAAACAAACAAATAGATGTGAAGAGATGGGCCATGGATCATTTAAGCATTATATACATATCAAACAAATCTACTAACTATGCTGGTGACGCAGGTACCGATGACAAGGAAAGCTATGCTGGTGACGCGGGTACCGATGACGAGGAAAGCTATGCTGGTGACGCAGGTACCGATGACGAGGAAAGCTATGCTGGTGACGCAGGTACCGATGACGAGGAAAGCTATGCTGGTGACGCAGGTACCGATGACGAGGAAAGCTATGCTGGTGACACAGGTACCGATGACGAAGAAAGCTATGCTGGTGACACAGGTACTGATAACAATGAAAGCTATGCTGATGATAGAGTTGGAATATGAATGATCTTGAAACAAAAGAAATATATAAATCAAACACTCAACATCCTCTACCAAATGTTCAAAGAAATAAGGACTCAAACGATTCCAAAATAGAAATTATGATCTGGAATTGGATTGTAATCAGTGATGGCATCTATGCAGAATCCATTATAAAAATTCAGGATGTGGAATTAGTAAATACTAAACACTTCAAATACCTTGGTGTATCAATCAGTTGTAACAAATTTAGTATAGTATATAAAGAAATTGAATATAGAATAAGTTATACCAGGAGTAGTTTTGCATAACACCACAAGTTGTTAAAGAACCAAAACATTAACCTAAAAATTCAAGTCATGCTCTTAGTCATGTTAGATTAAGAGTTTCATATTGGATTATCATGCAAAGAGCTGTAACAATTGTTTATACAGATCAAGGATTAAAAATGGCTTTGAGTAAATGAATCATGTAGATCTTAGTAAGGATTATCCTTTGTCAAGCCTCATGGACTGACAGTATCACAAAGAATGAATTGTACTAGAAACAGAAACTACATCACTTGGGGACATTCAACAGCAGCAACAACTAAAATGGATAGCAGAGAAAATTATATAATCCAAAGATTGACATACATTACTTCAAACAAAAAGCTAGCCCAAGCCCTCATCAGTACTGAAAAGAATACGAACAGTGAATTTTAGAAACTTATTTTCTTGAAAGAGATTAAAGTTTTTAAAAATTTCAACCAAAAGTCCTCTGTCAATTAATGCCAAATATTTCCTTATAAGGAAAGGGTTAATGTTACTATTAACACGAGTAATTACAAATGCCATTGTAAATTACTGAAATTAATATGATGATATTATCACTGTACTGTCACAAAGATGAGGATATTTGTCTAATTAATTCAAAAAGAAAATGGTTCAATTTAGAAATTCTGACAATATAATGGATCTGCTCTTGAGCATTCTATCTCTATTAGAATGTTGACCGTCATATAATAGTGTTTTAATATTTAGAATATACTTTTTGTTGCAGTCATTTTGTCTTTTTGGTCATCAATATTTCAGCTATTCCAAGAGATGATCATAAAATTAAACCAGCTTTATCAAATATAATGGATAAAGAAAACTAAAAACACAGTGACATACTTTGTACTTTACAAAGCAATGACTATTGCTATATATATATATATATATATATATATATGTGTGTGTGTGTGTGTGTATGTCTGTATGTATCTATGAAACGTAAACCTACAGATAAAATTCATTTAAAATTTCAATCTTAGCAAACAGTTTAAAAAAAAAAAACTTCAAGCACAATATACATTACCTTATTTAAAAATTAGAAAACTATAATAAAAAAATTAAGCAGACAAACCTTGTCAGTTCTTTTTAATCAAATTTGGTTAGATGAATACTTGCTGCCTAAATATACCTTTATATATATATATATATATATATATATATATATATATATATATATTACATACATACATACACACATCAGAGAAAAGCTTCACACATCACAAAAATACAGCAATAAATCATGATTTATTTCAACCAGCAAGTATCATGAGACCAAAGATTTAAGTAGTATGAATTTACAAACAATTGTTTGTAAATTTATACCATTTATATCTTTCGTCTCATGATACTTGCTGGTCGAAATAAATCATGATTTATTGCTGTATTTTTATGATGTGTTAAGCTTTTCCTTGATGTATATAATATTGCTCTGTAGTCTATACATTGACCTCTCTATGGATCTAACTTTTTAATATTTTATATTAAAAAGAACCACTTGGATCATCCTTTTGACTTATGGATTTGATATTATTTTAGCACACCTTAAAACTATATTTTTATCAGAGATAGTGCATTTGTAAATATAATGGCCTGAAAGTTGCATTCAAGTATGAAACAGATTGTTGCCTCTAAGTGTTGACCTCAGTGTCCCCTTTTATATTTACAGATGCTCTATCCCAGATATTGAATACTTTTAGCCATAAATATAGCAAATCTTAAGACTATTTTTACTGTGTGTGTATGCATATAAAATGTAAACCTACAGTTAAAATTGCTCATAAAATCATTTAAAATTTCAGCCTTAGCAAACTTTCTGGTATAAATGTCAGTTGCTAAAATTGGAATTTTAAATATTTTACAAGCAATTTCATGTGTTGATCTACATTCCAATTTATAGGGGTGCTATCTTGAATAAGGCACATCTATTAAAAACAATGTATGTTAGATTGATTGCAATATATATAAAGAATTAATGGATTTATTATTAATCAGACAATTTTATTACTGCAAATATTATTATGATGGACTCTTGTATTTGAAATGGTTGCCCCATTTTTATTTTTATCTTAAACAGTGTATATTACATCTATGGCAGGTCAACACATATTTTATTCAGATTCCTTGAGTGCAAATGGAATGCTAGGCCATAGACAGATGTAATACACACTATTTGAAGTAAAAATAAAAATGGGGTGACTATTTCAAATAGAAGTATGCACTAAATAATAATACATATAAAATTTACCTGTGTCATCAAAAATGACTGCATAGATAATTGTGATATTTAATCATGTATTTATTATTATCAGAAGACTTTCACATGTAAATCTATAATTTTCTTTTATCACCTATTGTTGATCTCTGGTCTTTACTAGAATTGTTATTTTCCTCACTTGGTTTTGTCTGTCACTTTAAATAGTGTGTCATTGTAATAAAAACTGACACTTTAGGTGATTTTAGATGAGCATCTGTGGAAAAAGACATCTTGCTTTATAAGGACAAAAATATAGTATTCAAAGTGTAACAAGAAATTGTGATATATAATTATATATATATATATATATATATATATATATATATATATATATATATTTATTGATATATATATAGTTACCTGTTAAAAAAAAAAAATGGGTCAAATTTTTGATGAGGAAAAAAAGTTTCAAATATTTTCAAATAAAAATTTAAAGTAATCAAACCATAAAATTTCAAACAACACTAATCCAGTTTACCAAAGACAGAGAAGTCTCAAAAAATATTTATAAAAGCTTAGTCATTTCTGGTACATGGTCAACAATTACAGAGTGCACAATGATGTCTTAGCTCAAACATTTTTAACTACTGTTCTAAAGTAAACACTATAGATGTTTACAATATTTGACACAATGGAAGATTTGATGATTGATTGATTTTCTATGGCTTATTAATCGATTGGAGGTTTAAATAACCTCCAGAAAATACTTTTTTTTAGATTGTAAGAATTTTTTGTACTTAAGATAATGATTTAGTGATACAAGTTTTACTAATTAACCCATAGCTGATGGGGGAGAAGTGGATTCATACCCTTTTTCAAGGCTATTTGCAACTAAGTGGATATAACAGGAATTGGAACTTGGCACTCCGATTAACAATTCCAGGCCATTATCAATTATATACATCTAAGCTTACAGCACCTGGTATTCCCAAATGGTCACCCATCTAGGTACTGACCAGACTCAACACTGCTTAACTTTGGTCATGATATGGGGACTGGTGTTTCAACATGATATGGCTGTAATGCTGAGATTTAGTTGAGTTGGCTAACCAATGCTCTCTGCTTGCATTTTCCAAACTAGGCGATACCACTGCCACTGGATGCAGTGAGGTGACATTAGAAACTTCTTTATATGCTGTGTCACTTGGAATGTAAGCAGTCATGGCTCTCCACATATTTCTTTTCTTTGTAGCTCTTAATAAATTTTGCCTTTTTGTTATTTTTCCTAAACCCTGTCCCACCATCCATTTACTCAGGCTCACTAAGTAGGTTATGCATTGATTTCCTCTGGTCCTCTTGCCTTCAAATCTGTCCTGTGAATCAAGTAATATAAATTTTTTTTTTTTTTTTTTTTTTTTATGAAGTCTATATAACAACATCTAAGTCAAAGAAAGAACATGAATAAAATTAACATAAGAGTTATGCATAAAATGCTTGGTTTTATTTAATTTTATCCTCCAAAGTTACATGTTTGATTTTGGTTTGTATTTTGCTGATGTTATCTGTGCTAGCCAAGTTAGATATCTGATATCCGCAGGGGCCAATGTTCTACATTTGCAGGTGTACCAGTATAACCAAATGTAATTTGGTGATATACATGGTATCCTTAAAATTTGGACACAAAGGAAATTGGCAATTTTTTTTTTTTTTTTTTACCTCCACATGATTTTGTCGAAAGAAAGAATTGACTTCTTTTTCTGGGGTATACTAAAGAAGGTGTACTCAATGAAAATCACAGATGCAACACACTTGATTGAACACAAAGAGTGAATATACTAAAATTGACGGCAATGTGGAGTTATTAAATCAAGTTTACATAAATCTTGCAAAGCGCATCAACCTTTGCATCACAAATAATGGAAATCAGATTGAAAATTTTATTTGCTAATATCCCAATTCAATAAAATGTTGAAAATTTCATTTCTTGAAAATATGAATTTTTGCCTTTGTGTCCAGACTTTAGGGACACCCTATATAATGGTCTGTAAGAGGCGGTGTAAAGGTTAGCAAGCTTGTTTTGCTAGAAAAATCACAAATGAGTAGTGAGTCTGATCCTTACTGAGTGCCCCATATTTTCGGCCTCGTGCCACATCTAAGCTATGTTTGGAAAATCACTATAAATGGTCTGTAAGAAAATCTGAAATGCATGTGTAGATTAGCCATTGTTCTGAATTTGTATTATAGAAAGAAGTCTTTTCATATATGCACTGGCGGGAAGCATGATAGATGTGTACTGGGGGCTAAGAGTGCAGCATTTAGAAAAATGTTTGTGAACTACTAATATATCTTAAGTCAAATTCAGTCTTATACAGAGGGATTACAGTCAGTCACTGAATGAGGACTGAACGAAAAATGGTTTCCAAGGTTACCTTGATAATTATTGTTTTCTCAATTACCTTGAAGAGAAAAACAGGTTTTGATCTCAGTCAGGTGAAGCAAATATACAAGAGTCAATAAAGTTCAATTTCTTTTTGTCAATTGGAACTTGGTAATTTATAGGTTCATGGAATCCTTTTTGGAAACAAGATACCATTAAAGCCAGAAGGAAAATGTGCAACCCTTTTCTTGGTCATCTGAATAAGCTGTCATTGTTAGAAGAGAAACAGAATATTGAAAGCAAGGTCAACAAAGCAAAAGATTCATAATAGTTTATTGATCCAAGTTTGTAATCTTGTAAAAAAATAAAAGAAGTTTTTCCCTTTCAAGGAGAATACCTGAACTGAAGATGGTTGTTAGAAAATGGTCAATAAGTAAATAAACAGTTGATGTAAGGGAAAATGTTGTTGTTGAGAGTGCAACAAATGAAAAATCCACATAGCTATGGTGTGTGTAAAACAAATTTTATTATTTGGACTATTGTCTTCATATTTGTCGCCATATTTATTACAATGTTTCAGCTGTTGTATGCTCCGGCCTTCTTCAGGTGGTTGGAATGTTGAACTAAACCCTTTATTTCTCTCACTGGGGTAGACTGTTCTAGTTCCACATGCCATGTTTAATGGATGTCAGTTATCAGTTATCTCCCGTTAATTCCTCTCTCTAAGTTCTCCACCACCTTAACCAGGTACTGAACTCGCACTCTTTGGGTTCATTCACTTTATCCACTGTGCCTTGAGGACATCTGTGTATGAATTTCTGGGTATTATAAATCTAATGCCTTCAACAACCATTTTTTACCAAAACATTGTAATAAATATGGCGACAAACATGAGCACAATAGTCCGAATAATGTAAATAGTGTACATAATAGCTCATCTCAGAAATATAGACAGATATAAAAATATACTCTGACAAGTGACTAAATGAAAAAGCACAGGGAAACTATATTAAGGCAGTGGGAAAATGACTAAAGCTGATTTGTCAGGTTAGGACTAATAAAATTGCAGATTCTCCTTTGGATTTTATCAAGAATCTCTAAATATATAGCAAGAGCATCAGACCAGATGCTGTAGCAATATTCAAAACAAGGGTAAATGGTAGGCTTATAAGTATATTAGATTTCGGTGAGAAAAATTGTCTAGCACAACGAACCAACTTTTTTAGCAGCAGATCTAGCAATTGATTTAATTCATCTTTCCACTTCATGTCAGCAGAAAATGTTAGCCTGAGAAAGAGCAATATCTCACTGTCCTGGAGGTTAGCATTAGCCATACTGATGGAAGGCACAAAGGGTTCTTTCAGGTGATTAAGAGAGAGCAGTTTTCATTTTGTTTTATTTGTGAGGCAAGACTACAGATTGAGGAAAATTGTTCTTGCCACTAAAATAAAGAGTGGTGAATACACTTATTAAAACTTTGAAAATTAAGAAACATCCACACTTTATCTGAAACCTCCCCATTTATTCAAGATGCAAAAGTAAGTAAAAAAAATGATTGCTGACCTAGCTTTTCAACTCTTCTTACCATGACACAACTGAAAGGTTGTACTTAGTAAGTTACTTGTAGTTTTAATATTCGATACATTTTAAAGTATGCTCTCCAATTAAAACACTGATTTTATTATTATTGTCAGAATTCAAATGACACAAGCAAAACCGTTGTCATTTTTGGAAGAATCATTAGATAAGTTAAAAAAATGTTGACGAATTAAAAAAAATATTAGTGTTATTTAAAAAAAAAAAAAAAAAAAATTAAATGAAAAATGTTTGCAAATTTTGAAGGGAAAATAAATTAATAGTAAATAAAGTTGTCCCCACTTATCTTGTGTGGTATATATTCCAATATATTTGATTTGATTAAAAAGAACCAATAATGTATATCTGTTTAATTTTTTCATCATATTTTTTCAATTAAGCTATTGACATTGTGTTCAAAGTTATGAATAGACTGTCCAAAGTTCATATTTTGTTCAGGTAATTTTGACTATCACAGTCATTATCAAGAGCTAGTGTGCTGTCTGTGTTGTAGTTAGCATTCCTTTGTCTATATCCTGATATTCCTTGGGAGGCGAGAAGTTCAAAATGCTCTGGCATTATTATTATTATGGCATCTCTACAAATATTCTTAAATGTCTATAATTGGTAACAGAAGCCATTGGTTTATACCAATGGCTTCCATACTTCATACTTCTCCAATTCATTCTCGTGTGGTCATGTGTGACGTCATGAGATGCAGGGTGATTTTCGCTTTTAGTGTCTTATATGCACGTGTTTATCATTGCTTAGAAATCATCTATGTAAACAATGACAGACTATCATCAGTGTCTTGTCCGTATATTGCTTAATATGCTGTAATTGACATCTTTGATAATGGCTTATGTAAGCCAAAAGCTTAGATTGTATTAAAAAAAAAAATATGGATCAATATTGTGAATTTCTTTCTTCGTTCAACGATAATGTTATTAAACTTATCAGATGTTATGAAAAAAAAAATTACATAAAATAAATAGACAACACTTGTCTAGATTATTTAATGAAACGTATATGAATGAAAAGATGCTGCCTAAATACACACAATATATATATATGTGTGTGTGTGTGTGTGTATGTATGTGTATATATATATATATATATATATATATTTATATTTCTTCTTGTCCTTTGTAGAATTTCTTATTTATTGCTTGTCTTGTTTCCACTGAGTCTAAGTCTATACTACCCAGTCCAGGGATTGAACTCAGGAAAATAGCCTAGAGGTTTAAAATATTTGGTGGTAATATAGACATTCTTGTAAATGAAAAAAATAATTCACTCTTTCCACTAATGAAGTATTTCTAAAGTAACCTGCTTTATGGTTAAACAATATATTTTAAAGCAAGGATACTCAAAGCAGGTTGGCGGCTTCTCTCTACTTTCCAAATTTCCTCTTCCAGTTTCGATACACTTAAATGATTGATTAGTTTTCTATCAACTCTTTTCAGGTTACTTAAAGCTAGAAAGTACTTTTAAATAGTAAGAATCTTTTTTTTCAGATAATGATTTATTCATACAAGTCTTACTAATTAACCCATAGCTGGAGGGATAAGACATAGATTCATACCATTTAGATAATGTTTAAGAAATATCAAGAAGACTTGAAATGTTGAAGATTTTATTAACCACTGGGGTGTGTTTAAGATAATTTGGGAAAAAACTTTTGCCATTATTTATTTCTAGTGAATCTGACACTTCATGGTAATTTGTCGAGGAATGCAGTGAAAACAATTATTGTCTCTTGGTGCAGTTGATAAGAAACCTTGTGAAAAAATTTATTATTTGTAATGTGTTACACAGTCAGTGAATTGGAGGCATGTGCAGGTATAATATTATGGCTGATACCTGCAGAAAGTGGAACCAGCAATCTAACTTCAAATTCCTGTCTAATCTGTTTTAAGAGCTTTTGAGAAAGGCATGAATATAGATCTTCCCCACTTTCAGCTCCGAGTTAAATAGCAGGTCTTTTTAGCTTTGGATAACATCCAGTCTTCAAAGAAGGATGTTTGAATTTAAAACCATTGAATAGACAACAAGTAACCCCTTCACTATCTTTCCCAAGAATCATAGTAACTCAAAGACAATAAAGAAAAGGAATCTGTGGAGAACCTTGATCATCTACATCCTGAAGCAACATTAAAAAATAAATAATAACAAGAAAATAAAAGTAGTAAAAGTAATGATTAGCCGTTTGGATATTTCACCAATCTGGGTTTACATAAAAATAATCTAGTGTTCTGAAATGGCTAAATAATTTTAAGTTATATAAGTTTAATATTATACGACTAAAATATATCAATTTCTGCAATCTAGTTGGTTGAAATAGACAAGATCTCTATAGTCTGGAAATCTGCTTTACCTAATAAACTTTGTCCAATCTGTAACTGTGTCTGTCTTGCTCTATGATAGCATCACATGGATATTGAAAAAGCAATTGGAAAAGAAGCTGCAGGTTACATTGAATCCAACCTGGAAAAAGCACCCAACCAAAAAGCAACTCTATGGCCACTTACCTTTCATCTTACAAGTTATTCAAAAGAGAAGAACAAGATTTGATGGACATTGCTGGATAAGTAAGGATGTTCTGTTGGGGACACCAAAACATTGATTACCCATTAAAAACATTGAGAACAGCACCATACAAAAACCAACTTTATAGCTATCTTCCTCTCATCTCATTGGGGAGGGAAGAACAAGATTTGATGGACATTGCTGGAAATGTAAGGATGTTCTGTTGGGGACACCAAAACTGATTACCCATTGAAAACAGCACCATACAAAAACCAACTTTATGAGTATCTACCTCCCATCTCATTTGGGAGAAAAGAACAAAATGTTTATGGCATTCATGCAGAAGTAAGGATGATCTTATCCATGATGCTCCATTGTGGACACCAAAATATTAGATGGCCACTGAAAATATATATCCAGCAAATATATGAAGATGCAAACCAAGAGATCTAATTGCAATGGATAATCAGGAAGACTGGAAATAAAAAGTTCTAAGATTCCTTGCAATTATTATTATAATCAAGTGTTAATAACAAGTACTAAAATACAATTAGTTCTGGTCACAAACAAATTTGATAACATCTGAATTCACAGATAGATGAACTATCAGTTTTCTTTTATGTGCTGTGTCCTTTCAGAATGTGGGTGATCATGGCTCTCCACAACTTCATATCCTCTGTATTAGATCATTGCAAAAGTTTATGCCTGATTTTCATTGTTAATATTAATTGACTGCAACTCAATGCTGATGTTGGTTTTGATGCAGATTTTTGGTGTGTCTTCAATTGAAACCTTGAATCATTCAGTTGTGAGTCAGACTTTGTTGAATATTGACATTTTATCCACAAATGAATGCCTTAAAAATGGAGGATGAAAAGTTACACTTTTGCCATATTATGCTCTAGGAATTTCAGAAAGGAGCAAACATCGGAACTCTGACAAAAACATCTAGAATGTTTATTTGAATCATGCTCCAGTTCTTTAAATGTTCAAAAAGTGGTTTGGCAGATTTTGGCAGATTAATTTTAGCCTAAATGATCAACCATGCTAAGTGCAACCTGACATCAATGAAGATGATCTGCTTGACATCATGAAAAATAAATAGATGTCGACAAAAGAGATTGCTAAGAGTTTGAAAATTGATATCTCAACTTGCCATTTGAAGAGAATTGGTTTCAAGAAAAACATCCAATTTTGGCAAATCAAAAAGGTGTCATTTTTCAGCACAACACAAGATCATATATTTCAAAACAGACCTTGCAGTAGCTTAGAGATTTGAAATGGAAAACCCTCCATCACACACCATATTTTCCTGACTTGGCTCCTTTGTATTTTAATCTGTTCCAGTATCTACAGAACAATTTAAATACTAAAAGAATTTTAATCTGTACAGTCAGTCAAAAATTACTTCACAACCTTCTTCCAACAAAAAAACATGAAGTTTCTATCAACAAGCTTGTAGAACAATGGGAGACAGTTGCTAAAAACAATGGAGACAATGCATTTGTCTAATAAATTACTTTTTCTGAGTATGTAAATTTTTTTTTAATTTTCTAATTGGACACAAACTTTTGCAATGATTTAATAGCTCTTTGTAATATTTATCTTTACTCACATAAGTGTATGAAGTAGATGGCCTGCTGCCTCCCCTGTGAGTGCCAAATTTTTCAAGCTCTCCTTCCTTAACTTAAAGGTTGTAAACTCCTTGACGTTGAGAACTGTTATAAAAACCCAACACTCTTGTCTATTATTATTTAAAGAACTTAGCAATGGCAAACAGATTCTAGTCAATAACAATTTCCCCTTCCCCAAATTCTTACTTGATAATCAAATTATTTCTCCCAATAGCAATAGTAAAACTGAACATAAGGAAAAAAAATAAACAATATTAACATTTTCTATAAAAATCAAATGCATGTTAATTATAAACAGGATTAATTTTCCCTTAGATTATATTATTAAGAAATATACAACTTCAGTTGACTTGAACAAGAAGAGTAAGTTATAAAAAATGCAAAATGGCTAAACTCTGCATTAATAACAAATCACTAACACAATCTAAACTACATAAGACCAAAATTATTTATGAATGTACATGTGTCCCTTAGAGAAAACAAATTCATGAATAATCATTTTTTTTTAAAATCCTTTCACCACAAGCAAGACAAGATGCCACTAGTAGACAGGTGTGGAGGTTACAAGGAGTGAAAATAAGAGAAAAGAATGAATATAGGGAGAGTTGAGAAAAGGACAAAAGATGAACGGGATTCAAGAAGATAGAAAATGTTGATTGACATTGCATTTAAATTTTTGAAGATTGTAGTTATCAAGGAAGCAAGTAAATGGAAGGGAGTTCCATAAGTGGGAAGCGTGAGAAAATAAACTGTTGGAGTAAAAGTGGTGGTTGCATTTAACTATTTGAACAGCAAACGGGTGGAAGCAAGGTGCCAATCTAATAGCATGCTTAAATTCATGTAGTTGGAGCACCAGAGAAAGAAGCCTGTCAGAGCATTTGCCATGAAAATATTTATAGAAAAGACAGAGGGAAGACATGTTACATTGATGAGAAAGTGGCTGAAGTCAAGAGGCCATTTCAGAATCGATTACATTACAGATCCTTCTTTGGATTTTGCCAAGAAACTCAAGATGAATAGCAGGAACACCAGACCAAATATGGCAGCAGTATTCAATTCATGGGTGAATGGTATTGCATCAGACATAACTACATGCTTATCAAGAGGACCTACTTTACACCTTACAGATCATAACTTTGTTAGGACCCATTTAAGTGCAGATAGACATCTACCAAGCTCTATCCACAATATACTAGAAAAAAAAAAACAACATAATACATTCATCTGCTGCAGAAAACTTTTAAAAATAATAGAAGCCTTTGTAAAAACAAGAAATCAGGTCTTAATATTACTTATGTACATGGCCACAATGTGCTGCATCTTGGTATTAAAACATTTTTATAGCTAAAAAAAAAAAAAAAAAAATATATATATTACCATCATCATCTACAAATTAAGACAAACAAATACATCATTGATACTGGCTAATAGATTAGCTGAAAATGGTGTCAGGCTGAAATATCATTTGGACAGTTCTTACACACCATGTTCATTAGAGCAACTTGTTGGTCATCTCCAATGAAACCTGTATAAAAGAGGGATTGCTGCCCAAATATATAAATATTTTTTGAGATGTACATATAAAATCCATTTAACTAACTTTTGAAAATAAGGTAGTTGTAGATTTCAAATGGGTTCATTCATACAAAAAAAAAAAAAAAAAAAAAAAAAAAAGAAAATATACTAACTTTCAAGAACAGCACTAAGCTAATTGTACTCACTTTGAATAGAGAGACAATATAATCTTGTCCTGCTAACTTCCATCCAGCTCAGCAAGGCCTCTGATTGGATAGTTTTGAGGGGCGTGAAAACATGTTTTAATTGCTTTTGTTCCTAGGTCCACCTTGAACTACAGTGGTAGCACCTTTTATAGTCTCAGCTATAGGCAAATAGTCAACCTCAAAACTGAAGTCCTAACACTATGAAAGTATAAAAATTTTCATGGTAAAAATACCTGTAATACATTTTCATAGTAAAAAAAAAAAAAAAAAAAAAAAAAAAAAAAAAGAAACCAGCAATATATTTTTGAAAAAAATTACTAATGCTCCCAAGAAAATGAAATTTCAGCATTAAATGACCCATAAGGAGTTGATATGCCACTAAACAAACATCCAGCTCTGTACTAAATTAAACTAATATCTATAGAAATTTCTGTATGATCTTCGGTAGTTAAAATATTGCTCAACTACATTGATCATATGAGAACCTATTTTTCAACGTGGTACAACCGTGCAAAAAATTTTGAACATATTAAGGAGAAAGATTGTTTGTTTGGGTTTTTATGGCATATCAACCACTGTGGGTTATTTAATGCCAAATCCAGTTTATATGAATTTTACATAGCTGGCAACATTATTGTTTCAAAAAACATATAGCTGGCAACATTATTCTTTACAAAAAATGTATAGTTGGCAACACTATTGTTTCAAAAACTTATAGCTGGCAACATTATTTTTCCAAAAACATTATCTGAGACCTTGCTGTTGGATGTAGTTTATCGCCGTACCCAGGACGTGGATGTAGTTTATCGCCATACCCAGGACGAAGATGTAGTTTACCGTCATACCCAGGACGTGAGTTAGACTTGGAAAAACTAGGAGTTCACTATTTGCCCATAGCTGGGACCCTAACAGGTGCTACCACCCTGGGTCAAGGTGGACCTGGGAACACCAGCAATTAAGAGGTGGTTCCACGCTCCTCAAAACCTCCTGATCAGAGGCCTTGCCGTTAAGGAGAAAGAAGCATACAAGAGTAATTAAGAAGACAGTAGATAATGAGTGACACCGATTCTTAAATATTTAAATGTAAAGTTGGCTGGAAAGCATGGAGCCAGAAGAGAGCTCCCAGACAAATACTTTCATGGTAATTGCTCCGATGAGCTGCTTTCGCTGGTTCCAAAACTTTGTGAATTCAAGTGTTTTACGAGGCTGGCATCCTGCTTTCACCTTTTCACTGTTGAAACTGTTAAATGTAGCCACCTCTTCTACTTCAATAGCTTGCACCTCTCACCAGTGGAACTCCCTTCTCCTGTTTTCCTGATAGCTTTAATCTTCAACTATTCAAATGTAATGTCAATTGACATCTCCAGTTGCCTTGATCTATCCACTATCCTTCTACTCATCCTCTCCTCTATCATTTCTATCTGCTCTTGCTCCAAATCCTCTGTAAACCCTTGTGTGCTAGTGGCTTCCCGCCTTGCTACGGATGAAACGCTTTAAAAAAGAAAAAAAAAAAAAAAAAAGAAAGAAAGAAGAAAAAAAAAAAAGAAAGAAAGAAGAAAAAAAAAAAAGAAAGAAAGAAGAAAAAAAAAAAAGAAAGAAAGAAAAAAAAAAAAAAGAAAGAAAGAAGAAAAAAAAAAAGAAAGAAAGAAGAAAAAAAAAAAGAAAGAAAGAAGAAAAAAAAAAGAAAGAAAGAAGAAAAAAATAAAGAAAGAAAGAAGAAAAAAAAAAGAAAGAAGAAAAAAAAAAAAGAAAGAAAGAAGAAAAAAAAAAAGAAAGAAAGAAGAAAAAAAAAAAGAAAGAAAGAAGAAAAAAAAAAAGAAAGAAAGAAGAAAAAAAAAAAGAAAGAAAGAAGAAAAAAAAAAAGAAAGAAAGAAGAAAAAAAAAAAGAAAGAAAGAAGAAAAAAAAAAAGAAAGAAAGAAAGAAGAAAAAAAAAAGAAAGAAAGAAGAAAAAAAAAAAGAAAGAAAGAAGAAAAAAAAAGAAAGAAAGAAGAAAAAAAAAAAAAGAAAGAAAGAAGAAAAAAAAAAGAAAGAAAGAAGAAAAAAAAAAAAGAAAGAAAGAAGAAAAAAAAAAAGAAAGAAAGAAGAAAAAAAAAAAGAAAGAAAGAAGAAAAAAAAGAAAGAAAGAAGAAAAAAAAAAGAAAGAAGAAAAAAAAAGAAAGAAAGAAGAAAAAAAGAAAGAAAGAAAAAAAAAGAAAGAAGAAAAAAAAAGAAAGAAAGAAGAAAAAAAAAGAAAGAAAGAAGAAAAAAAGAAAGAAAGAAGAAAAAAAAGAAAGAAAGAAGAAAAAAAAAGAAAGAAAGAAGAAAAAAAAAGAAAGAAAGAAGAAAAAAAAGAAAGAAAAAAGAAAGAAAGAAGAAAAAAAAGAAAGAAAAAAGAAAGAAAGAAGAAAAAAAGAAAGAAAAAAGAAAGAAAGAAGAAAAAAAGAAAGAAAGAAAAAAAAAGAAAGAAAAAAAAAGAAAGAAAAAAAAGAAAGAAAGAAGAAAAAAACGAAAGAAAGAAGAAAAAAGAAAGAAAGAAGAAAAAAAAAGAAGGAAAGAAGAAAAAAAAGAAAGAAAAAGAAAGAAAGAAAGGAGAAAAAAAAAGAAAGAAAGAAAGAAGTAAAAAAAGAAAGAAAGAAAGAAGAAAAAAAAAGAAATAAGTAAAAAAAAAAAGAAAGAAAGAAAGAAGAAAACAAAAGAAAGAAAGAAAGAAGAAAAAAAAAGAAAGAAAGAAAGAAGAAAAAAAAAAGAAAGAAAGAAAGAAGAAAAAAAAAAGAAAGAAAGAAAGAAGAAAAAAAAGAAAGAAAGAAAGAAGAAAAAAAAAAGAAAGAAAGAAAGAAGAAAAAAAAAAGAAAGAAAGAAAGAAGAAAAAAAAAAGAAAGAAAGAAAGAAGAAAAAAAAAGAAAGAAAGAAAGAAGAAAAAAAAAGAAAGAAAGAAGAAAAAAAAAAAGTGAAGTGCTAGAAAAGAAACTGTTAGCATAGAAATTATGGTTACATCTAGCCAATTCAAATGTTAATTGATGAGATCTTGTCACCAATCTAGTACTGTGCTTAAATTCATAAAGTCTAGGTACCATAGCGGAGAGTTTATCCAAATAATTACCATGGAAGAATTAATGGAAAAGGCACAGGGAAATTAACTGAAACTGAGATGTCAGGTCAGGACTAATAATATTGCTGATTCTTCTTTGGATTTTATTAAGAATCTCTAAATATATAGCAGAAGCACTGGACCATATTTCCAGCAATATTCAAAAGCATGGATGAATGGTAGGCTTATAAATATGCAAGATAGATTCAGGAGAGAAAAATTGTCTAGAACAACACAATGAACCAACATTCTTAGCAGTGGACCTAGCAATGGATTCAATATGTCAGCTTAGAGTGTAAGCCTGAGAAGGTGAAATGAGATATCTTTTTTGGGGAGCAAAAGAACCAAAGAAAAAAAAAATTCTTTCTCCTTGACGCAAAGATAAAAACTTGAATGTGGATAACAAACCAGGATTTCAAAGACTGATTTTCAAGACTTACAAATAATCTACATTGGTTTAATGTAAAATCTTCCAGCAATTAATTCCCTATGGTTTTGTGTCAGACAAATCTAAGTTTAGTCAACATTAAAGAAAAAGATTTAAAAGGAAGTAAATATGGACTGTGGGTAGGGGAGGAGGCTGGAGAACCAACCATTCAAATTAGAGTTATCAAAACAAACTGTTTAGTAATAAAAAGTTAAATGGAATTCCTAGAGGAAACCTTTTTTTTTTTTTTTTTTTTTTACTGTAAGACATTGTCTACTTTTATACTGTAAAAGTTTTGGTATGCATATACCTTTCCTACTTTTCATGGAATGAAATCAAAGTCTTGAGAATTAATGAGTTAAACAATGAGTGTTCCATGGAAGCAAACTTCCCACAGGCAGGGTATCAACATAGATCATGCTTAATTGTGTGGAGGTGTCAGATGTCGAAGGTCAGTCATGGTAGAAAAGTCAACACAATTACAAAGACAAAAAATAGATTTTTTTTGTGGGGCGGAGTAAAAACAAAAAAACAGGAGGGACAGAGAGAACAAACACTCTCAGAGACTGGAAAAAATGTTTCACCATCATCACACAGACAAACAAACACACACAGACATATGTATATATATATATATATATATATAAGCATAGACTATATATATATATATATATAAGCATAGACTATATATATATATATATATATATATATATATATATAACCATAGAGTACATATATATATATATAAGCATAGAGTACATATATATATATATATATATATATATATAAGCATAGAGTACATATATATATATAACCATAGAGTACATATATATATATATATATATAAGCATAGAGTATATATATATATATATATATATATAAGCATAGAGTATATATATATATATATATATATATATAAGCATAGAGTATATATATATATATATATATATAAGCATAGAGTATATATATATATATATATATATAAGCATAGAGTATATATATATATATATATATATAAGCATAGAGTATATATATATATATATATATATATATAAGCATAGAGTATATATATATATATATATATATAAGCATAGAGTATATATATATATATATATATATATAAGCATAGAGTATATATATATATATATATATATAAGCATAGAGTATATATATATATATATATATAAGCATAGAGTATATATATATATATATATATATATATATATAAGCATAGAGTATATATATATATATATATATAAGCATAGAGTATATATATATATATATATATATATATATATAAGCATAGAGTATATATATATATATATATATAAGCATAGAGTATATATATATATATATAT